>JAZDUA010000371.1:612500-1345000 GCA_038098605.1 Gryllus longicercus | reverse complement strand
AATGCGGGAAGTAAAAGTGTGCCCGTTCTCAGGAAAGCTCTGAAAATTCCTAATTAACAGAATAAAGTTAGGAACGAGCGAAGTACTTGCACTGGCAGTTAGGGAAGTGCAAGGGACATTTTCTGCAAATTGGGCGTAATCGAAGGCGATAGCAGCCGTGGAGGAGAAGAAACCGATTGGTGGAGACGGAAGAATACGCGAGGCGACCGAGAAGACGACGACTGAGCAAAAGGACGGCGAGAGCAGCGCAGAACTTCGGAGTCGAGCAACGCGTTGCGGAGCGCAGCGCGCTGTTTCAAGGTTGAAAGGCGGACAGTTTCGAGGTAACCCGTAAAACTGAATTTAGGTCAAGTTCACGTCGGCAGGGAAAGAACAGTTTCAGAAGTGTTAAAAATTGAGGACACGGATATTAATAATTTGTAGCTTGGGAGTGGGAGATTTAATGCGTAATTGCTTGCCTTTAACCATTCTATTGTAGCAGTCATTATTCTGTTACCAGCACTTATAATTTGAAGATAAATTGAGAGTAGTGCGCTTGCCCACAAGTTAAATATTGTATGTAAAATTTTAAAAAGGCAAGAAATTGTAAATTAGGTTTAGTTTCACATGCAATTGTAAATAGAATAATTTAAATTTAGACGTAGTGAGGTTTCAAAGGGAATTCCCAGTACTGGTCAAAGAAACTGCTTCAGAAAATTAGTTCTGAACAATATTAAATGTTCATTTGGAACAGGCTGTCAAAGTTGCTTATTTGTGTTTATTCAATCATTTTTGGAAGTGTAATTCTATGTGTGATTTGTTTTTCGTTGTTATCAATTCATGCCACAGAATTTTGAGTGAATTATATGCTCGTTTATGTGTGATTTGTGTGACTTTTATTGTGTCAAGGGTTCAGACCTTTCTCGTACCCCAAAGATCCTGCTTCCTGAGATTCTAAGCTCGCTTCACGAGCATAATATCTCAACGACTTGCTTACAGTGCATGCGGCTGTGTCTGCAGAAGGTACGAGTGTGTACGATAGGTAAGGCGGTTAGAATATATATATATATATATATATATATATATATATATATATATATATATATATATATTGAAACGAAGAGCGTTTCTATATAAAAAACATTAAAACGCAATACATCTTGGATTAAAAACTACGTCTTCTTTAGCGTAGTGACGCCTCCGCCAACGGAAAAATCAGGGAACCGGTAAGGCGAGCAACGGTCAGTCAGTGCGGGGAAACGCTTGAAAGTGAGCGGAAGGGCTGTGACGCGCTCGACGAATAAGTAGCAAATGGACATTATATTACAGAATAAAAAAGATTTAGGAATGAAACCAAGAGTGCTAAAGACTTGTAGGCAATTGTATGACTTGTGGAAATAAGATAAGTGCTAGAAACTGTGATAGTATAATGAAACTCATGAACCGCGTGGCCGGTTGTGGTGACCACGTGCGTAAGTGACTGTATGATAGTGAACAAAGCTGAACTGAGTAGTCGCGAAGCCAGGGAGAACTGAAAAAAAGAACAAAAGACCGACGGGCAGCGATATTGGGTATTTCGCACCCGTTTTGTATTATCCTCATAACGACTGGGGCTGGAGCCCAGGCGCCATTGTCAACCGTCGAGCAGAGCTGGGGAAAGGCAGGCCTCCGAGGGGAGAGTGACCATCCGACGGGCTCCGAGGCGAGCCGAAAGCTGCCGCCGCCGCCGCCGCCGCCGCCGCTGCCGCCGGTGGGGGAACATCAGGAAGGAACAACCAATTCTTGAAGATTAAGGTATCGCGTAAATTTGAGCTCATTTGCATGTTTTGATACCAAAACGAGGAATCACTTGATTGTAAATATTATTATAATTTGTGTTAGTTAAGCAATAAAACGTTCAGTTGTTTGAAAATTGATAATGGAGTTGACTTTCAATGCTTATGCCAAACCCTAGAGGCCCATTCACGAGCAAAAACACCTGTCCCCTCAAAATTAATGTCGTGAACAGTACCGCTTTACAGGTACGTCACAATATATATATATATATATATATATATATATATATATATATATATATGCCGATCAGATGGCCGAGATCGCTAAGGCAGTAGTGCCGGAGTGGTCTCGGACCAGAAGATCGCGGGTTCGAGTCCCGCCTCGGGCATGGGTGTATTTGTGTGTGTTTGTATGAGTGTGTCGTCCTTTCACCCCTCATTATCATCATCATTTCATCTTTCATACCCCCAGGACTAACAACCCTGGGGGATAAAAATCGGATCCAGCTTAATGCTGGTCCCCCCAAAGAAGTGTTCGCAAGCACCTGCCACCGTGATATTAAATGAAAAACTGAGCCACGGTAATTGCAGGTTGCTTGCCCTGCGTGGTCCTAGTTGGCCGAAAACGAAAATTATATATATATATATATATATATATATATATATATATATATATATATATATATATATATATATACCAATTGGTTTTCTTTGCAAGATGTGGCAACCCTGCAGACTTGCGTAGGGACAATATCTTGGTCTGTGAGCTTTTTCTAGTCCAAGCGGCACATCGAAGCAACTGCTTAGTCGTGAGTTGTGCTGTAATAAGTTAACACGTGTTTGTGTCTCTTGTCACGGAAATGGAACCGCATAATATTGCGCAACGGTATGCCATTTCTTTTTCCGTTAAATTGGGTGAAAACGCGATAACAACTAATGGTAAGCTTCAGAAGGCTTTTGGAGACGAGGTTATATCAAGAGCTCAAGTTTTTCGATGGCACAAAATGTTTAGTGAATGCAGAACGAATGTTGAAAATGGAGACCGCAGTTGACGACCATCAACCTGAGCGGCGGCGATGGTGTGACGGTTAGCGTACCGGACTGTTATACCCAAGCTCGCGGGTTCAAACCCGATCGAAGCCGTGGATTTTTAGGGCGACAAAATCCTTCGTACGCCTTCCTTCGGAGGGGAAGTAAAGCCGGCTGTCCCATGTTCGTAGATTTACTTGCATGTAAAAGATCCTCAAGCCTAAATGACGCCTCTGAGCTAAATTCAAATCGCCTGTTTCTCGCCCAAGAAATACCTCCTTTCTCTGCCAGTTGATGAAAGGAGCGTAGCGAAATTTCCGTGGTCAGACGGAAGAGCGGGCCTGATGGTCCGAGTCTCGCCACGTAAAACAAGGCAAATTCAATTCAATTCAATCAACCTCACGGACGGATGTCAACTTGGCGAGGTTGCGTGAACTCGTACGATCTGATAGAAGATTATCTGTGAAAATGATTGCAGAAGAACTGAACATCAATCGAGAAACGGTTCGTCTAATAATAACTGAAGATCTTGATATGACAAAAAGATTTGTGCAAAAATGGTCCCCAAAAATCTCACACCACTACAGCGAGAAACACGGAATGACGTGGCAGCCGATCTGTTAGAGCAACTGTTAGTTCAATCCATAATTAGTGAGCCGTCTTCTTAGATGAAAGTTGTTTTTTCAGTACGATCCAGAGACGAAACGCCAAAGTTCGCAATGGTGCACAAAGGGATCACCCGGACCAAAAAAAGCTCGCAAAGCTATCAAAGTCAAAAGTGAAATGCATGCTTGAGTGCTTCTTTGATTCCAAGGGAATTGTTCATTAAGAATGGTACCTCCTGGACAAACAGTTAACCAATATTACTACAACGAAATTTTAGAATGACTTCGTAAAAGAGATCTTCGTATCCGTGCCAACATTGCTCGAAATTGGATTCTGCTTCATGATAATGCGCCCTCCCATGCTGCTCTGTCAGTACAGCTATTTTTAACCTCCAAACAAATTGCAGTACTATCACAGCCCCCTTATTCACCAGCTATCGCCCCGTGCGACTTTTTTCTATTTCCTTGCCAGATGACATTAAACGATTAAATTCGATGAAAAACTTTAAGTTCCAAGTGAAATATTTTCTGATGCAGTACTGTTTCTATACAATTAGAGACTATACCGGGCATCCAAAAGGAAAGTAATATTAATTTTAACAATGACATTTAATGTATTACTTACCATTTGGATTGTATAATTGTAAAGAACCTGTAACATGTATTGTACTTCAGCGTCTGTGTCAATGACCCCCATCTCCATTAGGTTTTTGTCCAGTTTCCCTGATTCTCGAGCAAATGCTGAGATGGCCCCTTGTTTAGCTTCTGGACATAAATGAAACTTCAAATTAATTTCTCCCCATAGCACGTAACACACAGTTTTTAACTGTCTTTGACGTAAATAAATAAATAAATGGCAGCCTGTAGGAGTCGGCGTTGCGCTGCGCAATTTTTTGAATGCGTCGAAAAAAACTATGACATTGGGGAATGAGTACACAGCTAATTCTTGTAGTGTATTGTTCGTTATCCAAAGTGTGAAGGAGTTGTATGTCATAACGATGTGGCGTTTCAAACTGTATGCCATATTGAATTCAAAGTGCCATTTTCATACCCTATTATATTACGAGCTAATTTTTTGGTCTAATGGTAGAAAATTAGGTTTTGTTGCCTATTGGGACCACCCCATACCGTTTCGGCGGTATGGCGTAGCCGCTATACTGATTCAAAAATGTCATTTTCCTCACTAGGTCATGTATGATAGGTACACACTCCAGAAAAATATTTTTCAATATATTTTAATGTCTACAAAACGAGACTATAAGTGCCTTACCGATTGGATGTTTTGAACGTGAGAAACTATGACGCATGCTCATGAACTTTTGTAGTAATATAATCAGAGTGAGAACGCGGAAATTAGTATAGGATTGTGTATTGCAAATACTAAATATGATCATATCTTTTGAATCCTGCGTGATAGAAACTTTTTATGGTGGTTTTCGAAATCAGCGTTATCATGTCCTTTGAAATCACCTATTTTCATCCTGGAGATATGAAAAAGTATTTTTTGTTCCCTAGTGTTATTAGTGTGTAGGCTAGGGGCTCGGTGGGCAGACGAACGGACTTGACATGCAAGGGCAGCCACTTACTCGTCCGCCACCAGCGCGAGGCCGGCGTCGCTCTCGAGGACGGCGATGGCGTGCATGGCAGGCCCCACCAGAGGCCCGGCCGCCGCGGCCGCGCCGCCCGCTCCGGTGACCAGTGCCAGCTGCCTGGCGGAGTGCACGAGCAGCCGCATGGTCGCCACGAGGCCGAAGCGCTCACTGTGGGCTTCACACGCCGCCTCCGCGCCGCCTCCTTCCCCGCCCCCCGCGCGAGACGACACGGCCTCTCAAGGTGATCGGGAGCCATAGGGCGCGGCACCCGCCGGCCTCCGCCCCGCTCGGCCAGGGCCGCTTGCAATGCCGCCATCCTCCGTCTCCGCTCCCCATACAGCCGTGTTCTTTCCAACACGGCTTCTCCCAGTGGCTGAGCTTTGTCGGATTGCGTCCCCCATAAATTACCACATTGATAACAGTACATTTTTATCCCAGTTAACTGTAAATGTTTTCGATTAACAGTATATACCTTAAAGTATTGATAATGCAATACAAAATTCTAGGTTGTTTGTATCAAAAACAAGCAAGACTTTGGATGCTACGTACTACAATATTAAATTATTCGTGAAATATACTTAATCATTCTCTACTTAACCTATATTAAAAAATTTAAACTGCGATTACAATCAATGTGTTTTCTTATTTGTTACTATTAACTGAAAATAATACTATAATTACTTACAGTAACATTTTAAAATATAATGACTCTTTCCCCAGTAACTTGTAAACTTGAGTTTGCCAACTGGAGTCAGAGCAGCCTTGCCGGTGCGAGCAAAAGGGGGAGGAAGGCATCGACAGGCTGCGGTCGCCGGTGATGAACGCCTTAGCAGTGGGCCTTTGCCGATGTTTCAGGCAACATGAGTGGGACACCATATACGCCCGTTAATTTCCTTCCATTTGATAAGAAAGGCGTCTTGTAGATACCCAAACAATGGCGAAGTGTTTAGTGTGTTCGCAAGAACGGCAGTATGTTAAAAAGTCCCAACAACAGATGCTTTACGCAGCTTTGCGACTGAGGGAAACTCGCGAGACAAAAATAAATTCTGAGAATTGGCAGATAGCCTGCAATCACGGGAAGAGTATAAGACTGTGCATATTGAAAATTATGGAAAAGGGTCTAAAAATCACGAGGATTTACAACATTTTCAAACATAATTGCACAAGAAGTAATCATGCATAGGGTCGAAATTCTCCCACGTGCTCCTCGCATGCCGGATACCTTTTTGTTAGCATTAATTATTGTTTCTAAACGAAATGAATCGTTTTATTATATAACATTGCATAAAATATTATTGTCCTAAAATGTTAAAACTGTCTTTTTCAAAAATGTTATGAAATAGAAGAATGGAAGAGGAATTACAGAAATGGTTATGATAAAATCGGATACTGCTTTAAGTCATGTAATTATGTATGTTCTATTATTATTATTTTTTTCATATTGTTGTTGAATCATAAACATTCTAAATAACAATTACCATTTAAACAACGTAATTATCGCTTTTCCAAGCGAACCTTTCCCCCTACTTCCGTAACATCATTGGGACACTGTGCGCCCGCCGCCGCGACGGGTACTTCTTTGCTCCGCGGCTCGGTTCGGAGCAGGAGAGCAGATTTCTGAGACGTCACAGAGCATTGACTTGGCAAGGACTGTTCTAAACGGTTCTCAAAATACAAGTATAGTTTTCGCCCAACCCCAGGGCAAGTGGTAGGCTGTAATATTTTTAGTTTTCGAGAAATTGAAGAACATTTAATTGTTTTAAATGGAACTGGTAATATATTTTTCATTCGCACAAAATAGAACATTAAATAAGAATACAGTATTATATTGTTTGTTGTTTTAAAAGTAATATTGGTTGAAACATATATTGTTGACTCGCGATTTTATGGAGGAGAATTCTAGTGGTCATCTGCTTTGATCAATAGTTTTCCGTGTTTTCTGTCACCAACTGGCGAATGTTGGAGCAGTAAGAGCTGAGCCCGTACGCCACCAATTGAGCCACCTCGGCCATCCCGTAAGAACATGAAATGAATACTTTTATAATAGAAATAAGTGCATTGTGGTTTCTGTTCTAGCATTGCGGAGTCGAGTAATTGAGAAAATGTGAAAACAAAGTGTTTTTCGGGCGACAAAATGAAAGCAGCCGTGAAGAGAATGAGGCTTGTCGCAAAAGCTAGTCAAGAGTAAAGAGATCAAAAAACTAACTAGGGCAAGAAAGTCTGTGTCATTATATAGCACCACTACTTGTTTTTTGTGTTTTATTTATTTATTTAAATAGCTAATTTTCTACAACAAAGTTTTTCTGAGACGAAAACCTCAATCTTCAATTTTATACTTTTAAAATTGTTTGTTGTAATTTTCGAAAAATACGAGATGGGACTAGTACCATATTTCTTACCGTCCCTTATTACATGTGTGAAGCAAATGTAAAGAAAAGATTTAGAGCGGTTTTTGAGAAGAAAAAAATCGTAAATTTCAAGCGCAAATTACGCAAAAAGTACTAACTTTTACAAAAAATGTACATGACCTTTTTTAAAGACCTAATTTTGAACAACAGACTTTGTGTGAACCAAAAATCTCTATCTTCAATTTTGTAGTTTTAAACCTTTTTTTGCAATTTTCCAAAAATCGGGGAAGTCATAAAAAATGAGATCTAGTCCATATGTCTGTGGATGGTCGGTCGGATGCCGGTCGCCTGTGGATGAGAGTCGCAGTGTGAGCATCGTCCCTTGGCGCTCCTTGCTAGGCAGCAGGTAGTTTCTTTCGCAGATTGTCATCGTTACAGCTTTCACACTCGACTGCCTGACTCCGTAGAACCGCACAAAGATAAGTATATTTGGCCTTACTCTGCCGTTCAGTGGAACTGTATTAATCTCCATCTTCTAGAATTAATTCGTATTCTTACCTTTCAAGATCTGCTCTACTTCTCTATTAGTTTTCCACTTCTCGTCCCACTACTCCACAAAACATCTCTCCTAGTGCCTTTTCCTGATCATCTGATTTCCTTCATATAGTTTTTTCTCTTAAGATGACGAAGAGCAATAAGAACGCATCTAGTGCCAATATTGATCTTGAAACTAAAATTGCGGCGCAAGTGACTGAGACACTGGATAAGGCAGTAACATTGCCTACATTCTTAAGCTCTTTGGCATCTGTGCTCCCTGAACTTGTAGCAAAGCAACTGGAAGATTCGACGAATTTTAATAATAATCTTGTTACATGTTAAGAAAAGAAATTGGCTGAACGTGACCGCGAGATTTCAAATCTAAAATCTCAGTTAGAAGAAAGGACAGACCAGCTCGAACGTACTCACGCCGAAACTACTTGCGGATATTCGGCGTTGAAGAAACTGAAACTGAAGACAACGACAAGCTGGCCATCGAACAAGTTGCAAAAATGATAAGTGTTAGCTTAAACCTACAAGATATTGATAGGAGTCATAGGGTAGGTCATCAAGTAACTGGCAAAATCAGACCCATCATTGTTAAATTTGTCTGTTACGGGAAACGCAACGAAATGTTCCGCTAGAAACGGCTGCTGAAGCATACTGGGATAACGATTCGCGAGGACCTCACGAAATCGCGCCTCAAGTATAGCCTGAGGAAGGCGTGGACAGAAGACGGCACCAACGTTATTAAACACAGTAACGGTCGTGCCCGGGTGCAAACCAGGGCCCAGCTAGAGGCACTTAATCCTTAGCATAGGAACGTCCCCACCCTTCCACCCCCACTCTACACCTCCCTGCCACAATCACTTTTGGTTTTTTTTCGAGAACTCCTTCCTTTCTTCTTCTCCGAACATTGCTTCTGTAAATCCTCTGTAAATGCTACTTACTTTCTTCCGTGCACATCCTGTAAACCTGTTACCTGCGGGTGACTGGACACACTCCCCGACCGTCTAAGCGACTGACACTATAAATAAGCCTAACCCTAGCTCCTTCTATCTGCGCCAAATCTACCCGCCGCGCCATACGGGTCGGAGTGCCGCAAGGGAGCGTGATTGCTCCTACGCTCTTCAGCCTCTATGTACGTGATATTCCCACCCACCCTCAAACAGAGCTCGCCTTGTACGCCGACGATACGGCTGTAATAGCAACGTCGAAAAAGATTGAACTTCTCCAGAAGTACTTGGATCAGCATTTACAACTGATCCAGAAGTGGCTGAAGCTGTGGCGGGTCAAAGTCAATGCGAGTAAGAGTGCAGCTGTTCTCTTCACACGGAGACTGCGATTCACGCAGCCAAGGCCGCTCGCGCTACGCGGAGACGCGATTAGTTGGGCTAAATATGTCAAATACTTAGATGTCACATTAGACAGCCCACTTACATTTAATCTGCACATCGAAAATGTGCAAAAGAAAGCGCGGCAGACCCGAGGCAGATTGCGCAGCTTGTTTCCCAAGCAGAGCAAACTGTCAACGGCAAACTGCCTCACGCTTTATAAAGCAATAACTAGGCCGCAACTGGACTACGCATGCCCAAGTTGGGAAATTGCAGCAACTTATCTTCTGAACAAACTGCAAGTAGTTCAAAACGAGTGTCTCAGGGCTGCCCTCTGCGCCCCTAGATACACTCGTATAGAAACTCTACATCGCGAAATATCAATGCCACTGCTGATAAATCATATCAAAAATATAGCTAAAATTTCTTTGAAAAAGCAGCTGACTCGGAGAACATTTTCATTTCCGAGATCGCCTCATACCAACCCGACCAAAGGGCAAAGTATAGGCGACCAAACACTTCCTGGAGTAAGAGTAATCTGAAACGAGTCTGAAACATAAACGTAGTATTTCAAAACACGCAATGCGCGCGCCGGTAGGCTAAAGTCATTTTTTGACCTTCTGTTTTTCTTCATGTTGCAGCATTGACCATAGATGCCCGTAAGGGTAGGAATGGTCCCACCGCGGTGGCGTGAACGTACATTGCACTTTCCGTGCGTTCACAAAACTGCACAAAAGGTACTGCACTTCTATCTGCTCGTTGCACTCTTAAATGAGTTTCTGCCCTACCATTTCCACGAAGTAACGGAAATAATATCTAAACACAGTTTTCATGCACTCTCATAAGCGAAACCTGGTTGAAGCATTCTCTCAATTCCGCGCTAGTAGCAATTTCAGGGTCCCGCCTAATAAGAGCTGATCGGAATCGCTGCACGTCGGAGGCGTCGGTATATACATTCGCGAAGATCTTAGGCATAAACGTGTACTATCTTCCACAAATACTGATCGCCTACGTAGCGAATATCTTTTTATCGAAGTTGGACTTTTAGGAGAAAAATGTCTCTTGGCTGTCATATATTTACCTCCTAAGACAGCATAGATATGCTGGACGAAATCTTTGCATCTGCGATCAATTCTTATGAACATGTTATTGTAATGGGTGACTTTAATCATAATTTATTAAAAGCCTCTCCCTCTGCAGTGCATTTTACGCACTTTTTCCACTGCATGTGCCTCGAAATTGTACCTCTAGCACCAATACACCACTCAAAGAACACAGAAACTTGGATCTGATGTCTAATGGACAGTCTGGTGTCTTATACAAAGTTCGAAAACACGGACATTTTCCAGTTCCTGGGATTTCAAATCACGACCCAATTTACCAAGTTTACAACCTGAAGTGCCCTAAATACTCACCTCACATAATCAAATACAGCGATTTTTTCAAAATTCGATAAGCAAGCATTAAATATAGATAGATTGACACTTCGATGGCACCTTGTACACCAAGAAGAATCACTGGACGCTAAAGTGGCGATTTTCACTAGCTTAATAACACAGCTCTATGATCGACATGCGCCTTTAAAATGTTCGCGTGTAACTCGTCCTCCTGCACCATGGTTAACTGATGAAATACGAAATTTAATGAAAGATCGTGATGCAGCCTATGCTATTTCTAGAAAACTAAATGCGAACTACTTAAAAAAAAACAGTATAAAATGCTCAGAAATTTAGTTACGCAGAAATGCCGCAACGCTAAAATAAAATACCACCTTCGGCAGAAACCGCGACTCCAGAACGATTTGGAAAAATCTGAAAAATCTAGGAATAGGCAAAGGTCCTCCTCAAATTGAAACGAATATTCCCTTAGAATCACTAAATTATAGTTTAATAAATAACGTTCCTTCATTTGACAGTAACTTGAAACGACAATCTCTTTTGTTTCTCCAAAAATCAGCAATAAAATCCAACAATATTTTTTTCTTTGCGTCAGTTGAACATCAGGATATAATCAAAATCGTTGAAAGTCTCAAAAAATCAAATGCTTCAGGTTCCGATGGTATAAATGCCAAAAAATAGCCTAGATGTGACCTACCCAATCATCACCGGAATAGTACATTTCTCACTAATGAGCGGACAATATCCCTTATCTCGGACGACTGCGCTCGTGCATCCTATTCCCAAGACAGCATCAACCAAAACCCCTATTGAATACCGCCCAATTAGCATTCTCCCAACCATCACTAAAATACTCGAAAAAAGTCGTCCGGAAGCAAACTGAACAGTTTCTTAGAAAAAAACAGCTTGACCCACCCTCCCTGTCTCTCTTTCCTCTTTCTCTTCCGGGTTTTCTTCTTCATTTTCGTTTAGGTTTCCTTTCTCTTATTTTCCCCTCTCTTCCACTTTTCTCCGCGAATTGATGATGTTCGGCCCTAAGCCGCCATCCTGATTGAGGTTTTCTGGGTTTACTCAATCGCTTAAGGCGTATGCCATGATGGTCCCTAGCTTTGTATTCCCAGACGTAAATGTACAGCTTGAATTCAGTGGTTAGGCGGATGAGCAGGCCATGTGGCATGAGCCTCGCCATTAATAAAGGCGTTATTATTATTATTATTATTATTATTATTATTATTATTATTATTATTATTATTATCATAAAGTCCTTAGCAGCATTCAACAACGAAATATAATTTAAAAAATTGAAGCTGTTTGTGTGAAAATTTGGAAAATGTGTATGAGGCTTCATGTGACGTACCCTCAAAAACCAAAATATCCGTTTGAAATTCCCAAAGCCACAAATTTATTCAGATTGAGGAATTTCAATTTTGAAGAAAATCGGCTAAACGGTTTAGACCATTGACCAGAAACGGACGTTTTGCTGTCAAACGATTTTTCGGTGTGAAGAATCAACAAACTATACATTCTGGATTCATCACGAGTTAAAGGATTTTCCCCCTTAATTTAGCAACAGGATTTATCTACTTCTTCATTACCAGAACCCTGTAATAAGTTTTTTTTCTGGCGAAATTTCTGTCTTTTCTGGCGCACGATTACATAACTTTCTCTTCTTACGAAGTATTCGTAAGGCGAGAAAGTAAAAAGAATACACTAATATAAACAATTTGTAAAAAGAGTCTTGTCTTAGCTGCGGTGGAGGCAACATCTTGAGATCCGAGCGATATATCTTCGCAGCAATAGCCTTTGGAAAGTGTATTTGAAGTAAACGTGTATTCTACAAAATTGTCTACTGTTTTTAAGAAAATTTCTGTAGTGAATAACATTTCCTTTCCTTTGAATTTCTCTACTGGTAATAAGAAGGAACACCTTTGACCTTTGACTACAAGAGCAAGTTCGTTATATAAGAACTCGGCAAGTTCAATGTTACAAGAGGTTCTCCAGAATCATATCGATGGACCGGTTTTGCAAATGAGAATTTCGCACATCTATGAATGAGAGAATTAAGAAGGCTAATGTTCGCACCCTAAGACTTCGGAGAATATTACAAGTGGAAGTAAAATACCCGACAGTATTGTTGTTGAATTCAAAGGAGAAAGCAATTGGATCTGTCTGCCGACAATACTAAATGCTTTCAATGTAAAGAGGAAAGAAATGACAGGAAGTGGAAAGAAAGACACGGTGTTTTTGATCCTAGATGTTTTCTATTGATGTGTAGCCCAAATTAAATTTTATAGTACAGCCGAATTGGTTAAATACTGCCAAATCGTAAGAACCGACTTTCATTTATAAACAATACATTGTAAAGGTTGTTCCAGAGCAGAAACAGTGTAGTTGAATGGTGAAGTTCAAATTCTAGCGCACGCAACTACCTTTCTTTCCGGAACTTCTTAGTAAGTATAGAGCTCAATACATCGAATTCAATGTCATCTTCATTAAAAATCTTTTTAATTTTCAATAACTTTTTTCTTATTTATATAGCGCTTTGATTGTTTAAAAGTCCACGAGATGGGTGAAATTTTGGTAGGATACATGTTGCAATATTAATTTATTATATATCCCTTACAAATAATAAATGAAAGAATGTTCTGTTATAGTACTACTAGTTCGGAATTATCTACCTGCGGAGACGTGGAAAAATAATATATATTATATCAATATATTATAGCAATTATATAAATCAGCGATATAGCTGATAGAAAGCGGTGTAATGGAGAAGGAAAAAATGGCAAATGCATACTTCCAATTTTATTTTTGATTTTCTAACAAAGATTAAAGAGTTCCGACTTGTGTATTTGGCCCGTTTTTTATCCTATATTTCTTGAACGGAGACTGGTCAAAATATTTTTAACGACTTCACTATGGTTTCCGAGACTCATTTTTGTAGCCAAAATTAATAACTGTAAACTGTGAAGAATGTATTACGTGTTAATGCATCAATGCGTATTAAAACAACAACACCACACATATTTCTACAGAAAACCGTAAATAATTCACAAAATACTTATATTTTTGAACCAAAATGTTCAATTAATACATGCATCTTTCAAAATACTTTTGTCATTCTTCACCATCTTTGCACATTTCTTTTTTCTTTTACTACTACTACTACTACTAGTACTACTACTACTACTACTAGTACTACTACTACTACTACTAGTACTACTACTACTACTACTAGTACTACTACTACTACTACTAGTACTACTACTACTACTACTAGTACTACTACTACTACTACTAGTACTACTACTACTACTACTAGTACTACTACTACTACTACTACTAGTACTACTACTACTACTACTACTAGTACTACTACTACTACTACTACTACTACTACTACTACTACTACTACTACTACTACTACTACTACTACTACTACTAGTACTACTACTACTACTACTAGTACTACTACTACTACTAGTACTACTACTACTACTACTAGTACTACTACTACTACTACTAGTACTACTACTACTACTACTAGTACTACTACTACTACTAGTACTACTACTACTACTACTACTACTACTACTACTACTACTAGTACTACTACTACTACTACTACTACTAGTACTACTACTACTACTACTACTACTAGTACTACTACTACTACTACTACTAGTACTACTACTACTACTACTAGTACTACTACTACTACTACTACTAGTACTACTACTACTACTACTAGTACTACTACTACTACTACTAGTACTACTACTACTACTACTAGTACTACTACTACTACTACTAGTACTACTACTACTACTACTAGTACTACTAGTACTACTACTAGTACTACTACTAGTACTACTACTAGTACTACTACTACTACTACTACTACTACTACTACTACTACTACTACTACTACTACTAGTACTACTACTACTACTACTACTACTAGTACTACTACTACTAGTACTACTACTAGTACTACTACTACTAGTACTACTACTACTAGTACTACTACTACTAGTACTACTACTACTACTACTACTACTACTACTACTAGTACTACTACTACTACTAGTACTACTACTACTACTACTAGTACTACTACTACTACTACTAGTACTACTACTACTACTAGTACTACTACTACTACTACTAGTACTACTACTACTACTAGTACTACTACTACTACTAGTACTACTACTACTACTAGTACTACTACTACTACTAGTACTACTACTACTACTAGTACTACTACTACTAGTACTACTACTACTAGTACTACTACTACTACTAGTACTACTACTACTACTACTACTACTACTACTACTACTACTACTACTACTACTACTACTAGTACTACTACTACTACTACTAGTACTACTACTACTAGTACTACTACTAGTACTACTACTAGTACTACTACTAGTACTACTACTAGTACTACTACTAGTACTACTACTAGTACTACTACTAGTACTACTACTAGTACTACTACTAGTACTACTACTAGTACTACTACTAGTACTACTACTAGTACTACTACTAGTACTACTACTAGTACTAGTACTACTACTAGTACTACTACTAGTACTACTACTAGTACTACAACTACTATTCTTTCCATAACAGTCCTCCACACTTCTTCGTCTTTGAAATATTTAGTTTAATCTTGAGCCTTATTAGGGTTGGATATTAATTTATTAGCTGTTTTGTATGTATTGTTCTATTGTATTTGTTTGTGTCATAAGAGCGTGTTATTTATCATTAGGGCTCGGATTCTGATAACCTAAAATTCTTTTAAAATTATTTATGAAAATACTTGAAAAGAAGAGGAAAATGACATATAAAATGATTTAGAAATAAGGGGGAAATGACCTATTTTTTAATAAATACTTGAAAGTTTTTATGAATGTGTTTATTTATTCAATTAATTTTACAATTTTAAATAAAATTTATTTATATAAAAATATTTCAATATAAATCTTTATTTTAAGAGGAAATGTAATTCTTATCTCCGATATTCCAACCGTCAGTTTTGAAAGGTTTGGAAGATACCAAACATCCCTGTAATTTTAAGAGTTCGAAAAACAGAGTCCACTGCATAAGTGAATTTTATCATAAACTTTCAACATAAACCATGAGCGTCCACTTTGCACCACTGAATATAATATACGCAAGTACATAATAAAGAGACCTTAACAGTTGCAGAACAACTTATTTTCTGCGTTTTGAAATTTGCAACAAAATGTATTTATAGTGCCAGCGAATCAAAATATCGAAACCATAATTTAAACAATGTACTTAGAATTCAAAGGACATTTTGAAAGTTAAAAAAACAGCAATAGTCCATTAGCAACATTTTCCACCAACTTGCCTTAAGTCAGAAATCGTTAATATAATTGGCGAAAAGTGAGACACTGCAATACAATCTGAACAGTATGCGAGCGGTACAGCGCGAACAGTACGTGATTGCAAAGAGGGAATGGATTGTCTGTAAAACGAATGTGTGTTTGCATCATATGCTAATTTCCTATAAACAATTGCGTATCTAGAAAACGAAAGGCGATAGCGCTGTTCCGGTTGTGGAATTTCGCAACTTGTTGAAAGGCAATTGTGATGAGAGAATTTAAAAAAAATTGCAAAATTTGTTAATTTATAAACAATTTCCAATTTTTGCAACTCTAAAGTGGGAAGGGTTCTCTAATGTCACAGAACCGAAACTTGCGAATTAACAATTTTGACAAGAGATGCAAATCGATTGCTTTATCAAGCTCACTTACTATATTGATAAATATGCACTTGGTCTTTGTATTTTATTGAAATAGTTCCCTAGGACTCTTCTATCGATTTGAGAAATACGCTATTATGCTATTTTTGCAAATTGGATAAACATACAATTGCAAATCTGAAATTATAACAGTTTCTCTTATTGATAAAATCTATAGTAAACTGGACATTTGATAAAGTTCATGGATTTTGTATGAAAAATAATATTGTAATTAAAATATGAGAAAGTAATTTGTCTAAAATTAGTGTTCTTTTATCTCGTATCAACGTATTTCGTCAAAAAGAAATGTGTTAAAACTGGTTAAGTGAATGCATTTATAAATATATTTCAATGAATTTACTATCATGTTCATAAAATTGTTTCATTCCATATATTTGTATTCGAAAATATTTCCACATCTGAACTAGTGACGCCATTTTCTACTTCATAATTTTATGAGGCCACACCCCCCCTCCGTTAAGATTGGCTGCAGTGGTTTGTGAGACCCCGCCTGCGACGTTTCGTCATGATAAGGGCTGCCCAAGCCGTGCAAAAGCTGAACTTAGCCGCAGACGGCTTAATTTTTGTTTCCGAAACTGCACAACCACGGTTAGATACTTGACCAATCCTGGAGTCTAGACCAAGATGATCTTGTCATTGGTTTTGGCTCCAAGTTTCAGATACTTTCACCCCCCCCCCCGAAGATTTTCTTTCTCGTTATCTGTAAGGGGCGAAGCAATTTTTGAGGTATAAATAACGTTGGTAATGCTGCCTCGCAACCATGGACAGAGGGAGATGTAGGAGGAGAGGGTATTAAAGTGAGTGGGAATAGAAGTGATTGGTGAGCGCGGGCGCGAGAACCAACCCCTCAATTGCATTGGCAAGGCATGCGAACGCTGACGAACCACAAGGCAGTAGGTCGCGGGTAGGAGCTATTGAATTTTGTTTCCGAATTCATTACCGTGAGACTTAATCCTATTTTACGGTAACTATTATGGTGAGAAATTTAGCGTCAGAATAAACTGATAGTAGGAAAGACATTTGTTTCTTATAAATAATTTAAAAATGTTAATTGTTGCAAAGCAAGGGACACAATATATTGTAGAATAATCATTTGCGGGAAACACAATAATATAATACATTATTTCGTATATAAACATTTTCTATCAAGCATATTGAAATTTGTGATATTATTTTACTATAATTTGAATTTTGTCGTTACTACACCATTATTATCGATATGCAAGCTCACATTTTGTTACGCGTCATGGCATTGAAATCGCCCACTTTTTCTATAGAAGCAAGGTTTAACAAAAACATGGTTTTTCGTTAATCAATTAAAGATCACTAGCGGATTTCTCAAGTAAAGAATCATTGCAGTATCGTAATTGTTAATATTGTTTACAGAATGTAAATAATGTGGAAATTTTATCATGATAATCTGTGGAAAAGAACTAGGGGAATTCCAATGTGAAATATTTGCAAAAATATAATTAGCATTAATTGCCATACATTTTTCAAAAGTTGACAATTTTCTATTATGCTACTGAAGAGATTACTGCTATCCCTTTCCAGGAATATTACTTTCAAAATTGTAAAAATTGATATTGTTTATAAATAATATAAATAATAAAAACAGCATTTTTTTATTTTTGAAATCTTCCCTCAAGTTAAATTATCTTAAGTGATTTATAACCACTTGCTAAAAGAAGAATAAATTTGAAAATCTGAAAATGTTACGAATCGATGTAGTTTTCTTAAAACGGGCCATTAAAACAAAGAAAGTAACAAAAACGTGAAATGGTTGGAAATAAATTGATTTTAGATCTCTCGAGCATAAATTGGTAACACGTACGCTCATCATTTCGATCAAACAAGTACACGACTCACTAAAGTCTCAATGACTGTCGACACAGAATTTGACTCTATTAATGTTACTGTATAGTGTATGTTCATGACCCTCCGGTATAACACGCAGATCACATATAGCCATGCATTTACTCTCGCCAGGAACAGCGAACAACGTTCGAAAAAACCTTTTAATGGTTTGTTAAAAAATGTCAAGTTCGTATTATTGGCAATGAAATCGAAGAGTTTTATGAATTAAAATTGATTGCTTGGATTTAATTAACAATGTATAGCTCTCTGAATAAAGCGCTACGTAAAGTAAAACATTTCGAGATTCCAGCTACGAGAAGTATTTCATCGTCTATATTTATTCAAATAAAGTACTGCAATCTCTTTCATTAATCGTCAATTATGTTACATAAAGTTTCCTACATGTATGATGGCGTATATACTGTAATATATGTGTATTGCAGTATATACGCAATAACACTGCAACTGCATTCTGAGGGGCAGGTTTTTGGACTTCGATGCTTTACGAGATTGGCAAGCATTTTTGGAGATATTGACATTATGAGGTATTCTAAACTAGTAAAAAAGAGAAAGAACAAATTGCCAGATACAATTTCACAATTGTGATGTTTAACTTGCAATTATCGTCGCACGAAGCTTGAAGAGGTTCGGTGCAAGCAGGTGCAAACCTTGGTAAAGCAGGTCGAGGAGCAGAAACCGTGCCTGTAACCTGCTCTGTTGTCTGTGAGCAGTTAATTTATTTATTTTTTCTTTCTCGTATACGTACAAATATACGGAGTAATAAACGTAGTACAAGATACATACAACTATAATGTAGTAATGTAATGTAATGTAGTAATTTAATTTTGATATTTGAACTGAAATGCACGTTTAGGGGTCTTCTGATTCCGGGTACTTACTTTATTTAAAATCTTCGGGACATTTTCATATATCGCAAAAAGGCTACAAATATTTTCTTTACAATTCTTGTAAGAAGAGAGTGAAATATACTGATGAAGATGGTATTGGAAGATATTCACGTTCACTTCCGAATTTTCGAAAATTACCAAAGATTTCATTCTTTCAGCTTCTACCTACAACTACAAAATTGAAAATAAAGTTTTATATGAAACTAGTTCTTCACAAATAATACTTTAATAAACATCGTGTAATATTTTTTAAATATTAGTAGTTTTCGTGCAATTTTCTCAGAAATACGAGAAATATTAAAAAAAATTTTCTCAAGAAGGCTCCAAATGTTTGACTTAATCATTCAGTAGGAATAGTGCGAAATTTACTGATGCACGTGACTTCAACGCTATTTTGATGTATGGTTTTGTTTTTTGTTTTTTCAAAAATTACACAAATATAATTTTCTGATACATTTCTCCCGTCGTTAATATTTAAGTATATTACGTTTTTATACATTACTGCATTTCTGAGTGCAAGTGCATAAAATGATTCATTATTATGTTGCAAACGCATACAATAATTCATGATGATGAACACTAAAAACTATTATTGTGAAAATGAGTTCAAAATTGCGCATTTTTAGAAACGCTGAAATGACTTTTTTTTTCAGAAACAGCTCCAAATTTTTTAATGTGAATTTTCGTTTAAAACAAATTTCACACTTTTATCGCGTTTTGAAAGTTGTATATAAATTCAAACCTTAGGGGAATGAAAAAATGATAAAACGCGAAGAAAAAAAATTAAGCGCCGATACACAGCGAGTGGGAAGAGGGTGGAGAGAAATCTAGCACATAACCCAAACTAAACAGATTAGAAAGCGAAGTAGTACGAGAAAGTCTGTGCCCTTCTTCATAGCACCACTACATCGGTATCTCACAAAAGGAAAAAGCAGAATCCGCATAACAAGTAAAGCTGGATCACAACGGTACTCAACTGAGAGAGAGTTTTTTTCTAAAACAGTAATTAACTGGCAATGTTCATATGACACTAAATAAAACTTGAATCGGTAATTTTATGTTCGGAGTAGTTTGGGTGAAACAGCGTAAATGACACATTCTAAAAAATTGATCGTTTTTTCCTTCAATTTCTCACAATCGAATACAGCGAATAGCTACCGACTGATTGTTTAGTGTTTTCGAAGGCGTTAACTACAATGTAAGTGAAGTGTATATTAGGAGGATGTGGTGTTCCTCCCCTGCTGGAACAACAGATCGACGTCCAGCTACACTTCCACTTCAAGAGAGTCCCCATCCAGGAATCTCCCCCACCGCAGTAACGGCCCCAGAACGGGACAAGATCTAAGCCCCTGACTAGTCTCCTGTCATGTGTGATAGAATTGTGCATATACGTTTATGTGAGTGTATTCAAGAAAGAAGGGGCATGATTGAACAAGGAAACACCGAGCGCCGTCAGTGGTCCGTGTGACAAGGTATTCACCGGAGAAACCAGGAAAAACTACTCATCTGAGATATTGAAGACAATTTTCTCGTGTCAACAAAATCGTAATTTGCGAAACAGTTCATAAGTGACATCTTCACGAACAGAATTATAACTCAAGTGGTAGGGCGTTTACTTGAAGTACCAGAGAGCTAGTGTTCAAATCCTAGTTTGTGCTTGTTTTTTGTTTCTTTCCTTGAAAACGTTTGCGTGTATGAAGCACAACCCATTGAAACTAATTGTAGAAGCGATTTTTATTAAACCTTTTCGATTTTCAATAATTTAAGGTATGTATTTTTTTCAGTGTCTCGTTCGTCGTCTCGTTAAGAGTTTTAAGAGGAGAATTAAGTGCTTATAGCGAAAAAGTTGTAATACATTACGTTACTACCGATAATACGAGAAAATAAGAGCGGTTTTTTGTTAGAATATCTGTAGGTGAACAGATGGAGAATAAATTCAGTGATTGTAGGAGGGTTTTTTTCCTTGAAGTCCGTAAATATTTCTTTGATTCTAGTGATATATTGCTGCAAATGGATTCTAAATTTCAGACAGTGTCAAAACTCATCACGGAGTTTACAACCTTATCACGTCTACTCATCGAACGTTGCCCATAGGAGAGGAAAAGATAAGAGCTCAGCTCGGCCAGTCTGAGATTCAAGCCACTGACAACGAAAATTAAATGCTCAACTTAAAAATATTTATAAATAGAATGTACTATTTTATATGGTCGCATACATTCTCTGCTTTCTTATTGTAACCTAGGGGTAATTTATTTAATATTTGAAGTTGCCGAAATGCTAAAGTTCATTGGATTCTCAGAAAAAATTCGGTCGCTACATAATTTCGTCAGTTCTCAGAAATGCGTACGTCTGTCATAGCAGAAGGGCTTAGTAGCGAGACTTGTTAATAGAAGAACACGTAATCGAATAATGAGAAATGAAAATCAACTCCAAATAACAATGTAGAGAATCTTCTAAACATTCCCTTCCTTTGCGAGAAGAAACCATTTTATCACATTTGCAATACGAAATTGCGCAAATTTACTGCGCACGTTAATCAACAGCTCGTTCACAAGATCATTCACTTGGACATATTTTACTTCTCATAGGCCTTTTTTGGCTTTATACTACTACGTTCGTTTTCTTTCCGAACCCTAATATTACTTCCTTTGTTATAAACAATTTTATTTATTCGTGTCGCTCTGCGTCAAAAACTTTTGTCAAGTTCTGTGATCTAAATGTGTCCCTTGCTTGAATATTACACTTAGCTACTAGTAGTATATAAAGAAAAAGGAAAGAAACACAATTTCCCGGATTCCCCACTTGACTGTTCGGTAGACTCTTCGTCCTAAGCACCTGCGACCTTCCTCCAGGGGGAAGGTCACAGAATGAAGGCTGAAATGTTGGCACCTGCGCCTAGGACGCTGCCAATTACTTACTAACTCCGGCAGTGCTCTACGCTCTCACATCTGTAGTTGTTTCAGCCTAGAGAAATAAGTTGTGATTTCCCTTACTTAAGACTTGACTTTTGTATAGTGTTAATAAGAATATCTGGGCACTTGTGAAACCTTTGCCCTTTATAAATAATAATTGTATGAAAACTGAAAATTAATTTCAATTAACGCGCAACTGCAAACGCCCATCGCCCGAAATGTGATTTACGTAAGTCCGGTACTGTGCGTGTGAAATTATTTCAATCTTGGTGAGCGCTGAGATTAAAATGCAGAGAAAATAAAATATACCCTATAATTTTATTGTGAGAGATAATTTCGGTATTTTCTTCAATTTAATTTTACATTTATTTCGGCTTCTGCTATTTTCTTCGCACCCCTGCTATGAAGTGGGAGCACGCATTACAACTCATTCTGCAAAATTGTAAAAGAACGATCAAAAGGTCGTATATAGTAAAATAGTGCATAAAACATCATTCGGGCCCAACCTCTCCACGTTGATTTCCCCACTGTCCTCCATCTATCCTCTACCTGCACCCGAACTGTCCGCCATTTCCCCATTTGTCTTCTACCTGTCCCACAAAACGCATCTTATGTAAATATTTACCTGTCCTCGATACAAAATCGAGCCTCCGTAGGACGTGCAAACCTACCTGAAAAGACCTAGGACTCATCGCTTCGGAGTTGTTCTGGATTATAATATGTGTTGCAAAAACCTTTGGCATTTGTGTGTCATAATCTGTAAACTGCTTTTTTTTTCTGGAATATCTAAGATGCAGGACTGGGGTGTAATTCTCTATCGACCAGTATCACACTTACAAGATTTTGGGTCGATGATTTCATATAAACTACCAAAAACTTCCGCCTTTCCTTAGTGTATAGCGTACAAAAGATTACGAAGCTGTAATACTAGAACGTCCGGCTTACCAATAGCCCCTCGAACTCCCAGTGGAGTCATTTCGACTCAGAGCCTTCAATGGTACTTATTAAGAGGAAATTTTCCAAAAATATTTATCTACGTTACTAAAACATTATTAAAAATATATGTTTAGTGTATAAAAGTAGTATTACACCTCAATTTAAGTATTTTAAATATTTCATGTCATTATTGTTCAGCGGAATGGAGAATAGACAAACATCTTGTACGGAATCCGCAAGTAAACAGACAAAATATTACGTTGAAAAATAAACTTTCAACGAGTAATATTTTTGTAACAATAAAAATAGAAACATTTTATAAACATTAAATTTTAAGCAATACCAGTTTCATACATGTCACAAAAATATATTTTCTTTGCAATTCACTTCCTATACTACCACTGAATATGTCAAATTTATTTATATTTGTAACTTATTTTATTATATTTATTATAAACAAACATATATGTTACTAATTTATATTGGTTTCACACCAATAGGAACTTGGTATGTATTACAGACAATTCTAAGATAAATTTAATCCCGTGTCCTAAATGGCTCTTAGTTCTTGGTCAGAATTTCATTGTATTTATTTTCTACATTACTGGCTTCAATGTACATACAGTATAAAATGCGTACAGTTGAAATATTCAAACTGTTAATGACTTGTGCTAACCACAATCGTCAAACACATTTTGTAAAACGTTTGACGTTTGGTACTATGGAATACTATCCAGACATCTGCTTCGTATCCTGATGCGTAGTTCTTGACCACATTTTCCAGGTATTTCCTCTACTTTTTCACAGTACTACCACAATATTTCCTATGTATGAAAAAAACATTGGTACGCACGTTTTTAGTGATCATTCCCCATAGGTCACAATTCTTTGCTTCTTTTATTCAGCTTTATGCCATGAACTCTGTACGGTCACTAGTACGGCGTTGTAACTGATTGTACAAAATGTCCAAATGGGGAATAACTCGATAAAAAAATTAACCAGAATCCAAAGGTACGCTCCTGCAATTTAAGTCGTAACCCATAGGCCTGTTTGGTGGTAATTGTTTGCATGCTGCATTCTTGAATTCTTGTGAGGCGTTCTAGTATAGATTATCAGTATTCGTAAATCGTCAGAACGTATCTAGATTGAAGATTCCATCATGTGGTATTCGTTTACCTACTAATTCATTGAACACGGAAACTCTCTGGGGTGAATGAGAAAAGAATGGTGATATTTCACCAACAGTAGAAAAAAAATCGTACTTGTTTATTCTGACTTGCGGCCTAGGAAAGAATTAAATGAAGCTGATGTGCATAACAATGAACGAAGAAAGCAAATGGGTATTCTTGTCTTATTACTGTTTGCACGTCAGAGTGACTACCGCTCATATCATTGGCAACATCATAACTTTGAGAAATCAATTTATCTTTATGATCTCCAAGTACTTCGTTAAGGTAAGAGGCCAAAGAAAATAATAATAAATTATTTTGTACTTCTTTTGATGTACCTTTATATACAATAGCAGAATTGAGGTGCTCCTTGACAATTGAATCTAATTTTGATGTAAAATTAATTAAACCTCTGGATATGCCTGGGTTATTCGACTCGGATGTTTAATCATGACCACGTAATGCAAGTTCGAACTCGCCACAGAACTTCATGCAGTCAATGATTCTTGAAAATATGTAGCGATTTTTTCGAACAGTGCCATTGTGTTTCTCAATATTTTGCCTGAAGGCACTGCTGAGTTGCTGTCTGATGTCCGTCCTCTCTCCGTCTCGTCCCGCAGGGAATTTCTCATGCTTCTTGATGTTTTGCGGCAAGAGACTCAAAAGCATCTACTCCAGTTTTTGACAATGCCTCATCCCTATTCGCAGCAAAAATCAAGCATGGGTAACAATACAGTTTATTTGTAACTTCACACCCGCAAAACTAGCTGTTCCTCCTATAAACATCCCGCTTAAAAGTTCTGCAGAAGTTCTTACCTCGAATAGTTTGTTTTTGTTCTAACTTCAGATCAAGTAATGGTCTGCCGAGTTCCTTAATTCGTAACTTGTCTTCAGCACTAAGATGCGCAAAACTAATATTTAAAAGGAACTGGACACTATTCATTTTCACTCATAATTTATTCCACACGTGTGCCTTAAATTCATATGTAGCACTTTTATCGTTCTTGATAACTCGATTGAAATATGAAAACAAACACACACGTACACATTCGCTTTACGGCAACATAGTTATAACTCACCTCCCGTTATAGCACAAATTCGCATACAGTCGGCCAAACTAAGGCCAACCAACCACTGGCCCACACTGCCTACCGACAGCAGAAGCGATTTCTAAACATTTGTTAATATAAACAGAATAGCAAACCTTCGAATATAACTATGAAGAAAAGCATTAGAAACTTTCAAATATAAAGAAAATATTTATATTCTAAATCTATTTCATGTCATTTTCTGAAGAGGCCACAGTACAAATAATGTTTTATAAAACACAAATATGGTTAGTTGATAAGAATTTTCATTCAGCGAAGAAAGCTTGGGATTCCCCTGCGTCTCTGTCTTTCTTGGCTTGTCTTGACAAAGACGGCTGTGTGGCGGTCGTGGAGTTCTGCCGCCTTTCTGTGGTCTTTGGATTGTGAGCAGCCGGGAGAGCAGCGCCAACGGCATCTTCTCCTCTTGCCCGCCACCTCTTTTCGCTCTCACTTCACGCCTCTCGGGGGTTCTCTGCTTACTGAACCTCCCAACCCGCTACGTGGAGGACGACACGGCGCATCAGACTGCGCTGTCGACTAAATATTTGATAGAATTCTTAGCTGAAGAGCCTCACTAACGACAATAAAAAACATTATTAACTCTTCATTCAGCTGAAATAAAAAGATCTGATCTAATGAAATTTTATAGGGGTCCACTGAACCTCCTGCACTAGCCGCCTCTGCCGTATTCAAAGCCCGGTTACTAACGGCGCCGAGCTGTTGGCCGAAGGGATAAAAAGCACTGTCTGCGACCGTTATAAAAAGCTTAACAGAGTATTAAGTTTGTTTTTTACCTGATTATTTTTTTATCATTTTTTGCTGGTACAGAAAAGATACAGACCAGTCTGGATGTAATTTGTATGAAAAAATGACGCATGTTTCATTCTTTCGGTGAAGATTTCATCCAGTTTGACTACCGCGCTCTTGGCGGCACTTTACAAGACCTCTCTGGTTTGTTATGCGTGTGGAGCGATTTGTTCCTTTAGTAGTTGCGCGAGAGCGTTCTGATGTGTTGAATTGTAATGTGAAGTGATTATGTAGTGAGAAATAAATTATGTACTCTATTGTAATATCGTCGTATCCGTGCTCAGTCGTAATATAACCTAACTTAATTTGTTACCATAGATGCGATGTTGAAATGTTTGAACTTCAGCGCTATATGCGACGTCCGGAGGAAGTATTTTCTTCACGATTACGTACAAAGACAGAAATGACCGTGTAAAACGCTGGAATCACTCTCATCCATATTTGGCACCGAACCATATTGCTTATAAATGATCGTCTCTTTTCCATATACTGTGACGTAGTGAAAAGAGAATAAATTCACATAAACAAAATAAAAATAGTATATTGAAATGTTACAGACTAGATACAATAAATTGCATAAATAAAACACTCCGGCAACCTTTTCTTCCCAACACCCTGCTTTACCGCAGAAAAACAAGCTACGCGTGATGCGAGCCTCCGGACAATTACCGTCCCGTGACAATTTACCGTCACATGGCCTGATGCCAAAATTAAAACCGGTCGCCGTCTGGCGAACCACGTGCACGAAGCACCCGAGATCGTCTGGCCCTTACTCTCCGGACATCTCGCCCCCACTCTTACACTCCCTGTACCTACACGTACTAGGCCCTCCGAAGTAAACTGAATGAGAACGCGAGCGCAGCTCGCGCCGCGTTAAATAGCTGATGGCTACACCCCCCACCTCACAAGTTCCCTAGATAGGCTCGCCCGCTGTCATAGCGAGGGCTCGTTTGCCATGGTCTTTGGGGGGGAGATACGCCCCCACCACACAAGATTCCAGGTAGGCTCGCCGGCTGTCTTCCTAGGAGTTTACAGCCTAGGGTTATTTTTGGCTCTGCCACGCTGCCTGCGCGTCAACTGCCAGAGCCAAATCCCGGATGTACAGGCTCAACCCCTTCCTCCCCCGCAGAGCACTTTCACCGACCTAACGGCTCTGGGCCTGGTATTAACGACGCCACAATACTTTCTGTACAGAAAAATAATGAAAAAATGACCGTGTAAAATAGGCTTTACTCCAGATACGCTCAAGAAGGGCTAAGAGACGTGTTGCGAAGACGCAACAAAAACTCCTGGTAAAGCAGAGGAATGATTAGGAGCCTGCAACACACTGCATTGCCTTTCTCGCTTTCTAAGTTGTATTTCATGCCATGGCTCTAACATTGTACGCTGATAATAATTTGATATGCAGTTAGTTCAGCTAGATATTCAGTACCTATTACTTTCCCGTATACGTACGTATATACGGAGTATTATACGCAGTAGGGGGAAAGTTATAGTGTCCCATTTAACTTGACAACTTGAAATAACTCAAGAAATACGCGACGTACGAAAAATTGAGCCGAGACCAAATCTTAACAGTTTTGAAGGGGGAATCATTCAATGCTAAAATCAGCACCTCCCTGCCCCCAGCAGGTGGGGCGGTGGGCAACATTGAAATCTTAAATAGGAACCCCCATTTTTTATTTCAGATTCGGATTCTACGGACAAAAATACATAAGTTTTGTCTGAAACTTTTTTCTGATTTGTGATAGGTGGCGCTGTAATCGCAAATATTTGATTTCCGACTGTAATTTGAGTGGTTTTGAGTGTGACTCAGTGCACACCCGTCAATTTGTTGGTACCGTCTCTCCATGGTCCGTGCCTACAGTTCTTCAAAGGCGATCCGATATTTATTAAACACCTTTCTGAACTAACATTCCTCCTTGTTGCATCATGGATTGTGTAAATGTGCAAGAAAAAATTGAAATGATTTTCATTTTTCAGCGAAGCTGGGAGAAATTTCGACGCTGCTGTTAATTTGTATGCTCAACGTTTTCCTGACAGTGTACGATCGCGTTCTTCTTTCGTTAGAATTGTTCAATAATTTTTTACTGTCGGAAGTGTACAACCAAAGAAAAGAACACGTAGAGTTTCTGCTACTGGATAAAATAATCAAATATCAGTACTGACTGCAGTAGCTCATAATCCACATGCGAGTGTTCGAGAAATATCTCAACAATCAGGGATTCCTCGTATGAGTGTTTGGAGGATACTGAAGAATCATAAATTTCATCCGTATCCTGTATCCTTGCATCAGGAATTTACTGACAATGACTTTCAAAACCGACTACAGTTTTGTCAATGGGCAGTTCAGAGAATACAAACGAATCCGAACTTTACTCAAGTACTGTTCTCTGAAGTTAACCGCCATAACATGCATTTTTGGAGTGTAGAAAGCCCACACTGGATTCGTCAAGTAAATCATCAGCGACCTTGGTCGGTTAACGTTTGGTGTGGAATAATTGGCTATAAACTTATCGGACCATACTTTATTGACGGTAGTCTAAATGGTGACGAGTACCTAAACCTTCTTGATAAATAACTACCGAGAATGCTCGAAGACGTAAGTTTGGAAGTGCGACAAAACATGTGGTTTCAACCTGATGGTTGCCCAGCACATCACTCATTAGTAGCACACGAGGTATTAGATCGGGATTACAATAATCGTTGGATCGGTAGAGAAGGACCAGTGCACTGGCTAGCCAGATCACCAGACCTTACCTCACCAGATTTCTTTTTGTGGGGTTTACCTAAAATAGTCGTTTATAAAGAAACACCTACTACTCGTGAAAACATGATGCAACGAATAAGGAACGCTTGTGCCGCGATTACACCAGATGTGCTTGTGCGATGTGTTCGTTCATTTGAAGGACGAATCAATAAATGCATTGAGGTTCAGGGCCATCATTTTGAGCACTTACTTTAAATAAATGCTGAGGTATTTGTAGAATCATCTAAAACCAGCACTCCGATAGTGGGAGGCAAAGGGACTCACTGAAAAGAAGCACCCTGAAGGGAACAGAAAACTACTACGTCCACGTCGTTGTTTCTGGGTTACGCTAAAAGTATTTTATTGACTTCCGTAGAAAATACTGATTTTTATTAACCACTCAGAAATAATCGACCACGCTCAAAACCACTCAAATTGCAGTCGGAAATCTTCGGAAATCAAATTTTTGCGATAATAGCGCCACCTATCACAAATCAGAAAAAAAGTTTCAGACAAAACGTATGTATCTTTGTCCGTAGAATTCGAATCTGAAATAAAAAAAAATGGGGGTTCCTATTTAAGATTTCAATGTTGCCCACCACCCCACCCGCTGGGGGCAGGGGGGTGCTGATTTTAGCATAGAATGATTCCCCCTTCAAATCTGTTAACATTTGGTCTCGGCTCAATTTTTCATACATCGCGTGTTTTTTTAGTTATTTCAAGTTGTCAAGTAAAATACGACACCTGTATATTGCTGTGGACAATCGATTTCAAGATTTTTATGGAAATACATTTTTGGGGGTTCCCCGATACCGAAAAAATTGTTTTTTTGAAAATGTCCGTCTGTTTGTGAACACTACTAGGGCTTACCATACAAAGGATTTTTTGCAAATTCAAGAAACCTTTTTCCATCTGGCTCTAGTCGAATCTTTGAGAGTTTGAAAAAAAATCTTTAAAATTTGGGGATACTTTAAATGGAGCCCGCCGGGGATTTTCAAAATTCTTTCAAAAATGGCTCCAAATTTTTTCTTTAAATTTTTTGTAAGAATAGAACAAAAACACTTATAAAGGTGGCATAGGTCCAATTTTCACTGTTAAATCTGAATTTTCGAAAATTTCAAAATATTTAGGAAGTCTTCCTATAACTACAAAATTGAAGATAGTAGATTTTTCCTTCAAAATAAAATTTGTTTTCCATAGTGAGTTCTTTCATTAAAGTCTTGGACATTTATTGAAAATTTTAGTAGTTTTCCCGCAATATTGCTTGCAACATGTGCAATTTTATAAAATTAGAAAAAAAAATATTTTCTCAAAAATCACTCCAAATTTTTTCTTTATACTTTTGGTAGGGATTGTGATAAGTGCACTCTATAAGATGACATAAATGTCGTATTGCTCTATTTTCTCTTTTCAAAAATTACAAAAATGTATTTTTTGTTAATATTTACACTAGCAGCAATTTGTTCACATTATATTTATAAGTACATGTGATTTAAATAATGTCAGGTAAAGCTTCTCGAAAACTCAACCGTTTTCTGTGAAAACTAGCTGAAAATGCCGCATTTTCAGAAACGCCCAAACGCCATTTTCTCAAAAACGGCTCCAATTTTTTTCTTCAAACTTTTCGATTGGACAATGCTAATTGTACTCTTTAATACGAGGTAAAGTTCATTTCGGGGATTTTTTTGTTTTTTCAAAAATTACACAAATATATTTTTTAAACATATCTCACACTATTAATTCGCATATTTCCGGCGATTTCTAACAGTGTTGTTTTGGTGAGCTAATGTTTTGTTGAACTCTCCTTTTTCTTGTAATGGTAGGAGTAGCGGTAAGGTCGAGTTACTATTTTGTTAGCAATGCAGAAAAATCATACTTGCAATTCGTTTACCGATGCAAATAAGTTTTTTATAACTCGGAAACGAAAATGTCTATTATTTTTAAACATTGCCAATCTCCCGCTTGTTTAAAATTTATTTTATTTATTTATTTTAACCTTTTGCTCCTCTTTCAACTATTTATAGTTAAAATGGTGGGAAGGGATTCTGGAACTACAGAAAACGTGCGTAGGTGATATTCTCCCTCATACTCACATACAGTTTTTACTGTTTTTTTTTTACTAAATAAATCTAAATTTAAGTGCTTCAAATGAATTCAAATGAAGTTTTCCGAAAACTCAAAAATTTTCTGTGAAAAAGTGCTTCAAATTTCGAATTTAATGTAGCGTTTATGCGCCATTTTCTTAAAAACGGCTCCAAAGTTTTCAAAGAAAATTGCTATTTAGGACCAGGTTTTACTGTTTTTTTTAATATTCTTAAAATAATATTTCCGCTCCACAATTAGGAAACCGAAAAATTAAGATAATTTCAAAAAAATGTACTTTGGACGGCGATGGCAGCAGGCAAGAGTTTGTGGCAAGTCCGAATAGCTGGTCGAGACCAAAGAAAATAGAAATCTAATAGGGAAAGTGTGTGCCATCCTGTAGCACCACTAGTTTCAGTCAATCATGACGAGCATAGAAGACGAATCCAATGATATATATATATATATATATATATATATATATATATATATATATATATATATATATATATATAAGTTCAATTTTAGCCAGAGTCGTGAACTTATCATAATGTAATTTTTCGAAAGTATTGTAATTATAGTAATTTGATATCACAATTATAAATTGGTATATTTGCGAACGTCCTTTTTATTTAACTATTATTATACGTGTGTATAATAATTTAATTATGTAATTCATAAGTTGTTACATTTAATGTTTGAATTTGTGGCGCCAAAAAGTCAAAAAATCAACTGTGGCTTTATGACGATAATTATCGTAAATGTGAAGCTACATGCAAAAATTTGAAAGTTGTCAACGACGTGGCAGAACGGGATGTCGCACTCATTCAAGAATACAATCTTCTGCACACCAAAGATGAGCAACAGAAGCAATGTCTTTTACTAGGTGTACAGAAGCATTGCAAAGATGTACCAAACGTTGAGAAGAATACCGTTCTTAATTCAATAAAGAAAAACTAAAATAAAACATATTTAAACCGTAATTAGGTAACTCTGGCTAAAATTGAACTTCATTTATTACCTAACTTTCTAAAATCTAGAAACTGTGTCGTTGAAAAACTGATACCTTTGTTTTGAAATTTTTTAATAATATTATTTAGCGATTTTTCACATTTTTATGGGAAAATACATAAATATAATTGAGTATTTATGAAGGCGCAACTTTTTTATCAATGTCTTGTTTGTTAGGTCATTTTAATGATATTTTGTTACAAACAAAAATCAACATTTATGAGGCTTCTACATGTTTCTATCAATTTCATTTTTTTTATTAAAAAATCCATAAGAAATTAAAATTCCTTTAAAACCAAGCTTTTTATACATTAAATTATACTTTCACATGCCTATTTCATTATCTTAAAATTTTGTTAAAATTATACTGCAATCAACTGATATATCACTAGTTACATTTAAACGAATTTTTTTAGAATTATTATAAAATATATAAAAAATCGATGGTAGCGACCTCTAAATGTCATTCAATTAGTTTGTTTTTTGGGGCATTTTAACCCGAATTTAATTTGGAACATTGTAAAGGTGTGCGTCCATAAATATATGGATGATGCCTTTTTTTGAAGCACCCTAATATATATATATATATATATATATATATATATATATATATATATATATATATATATATATATATATATATATATATATATATATATATTAGATATGCATTATTTTTAGTCATTTTGACTTTTCGCCACTTATTTTTAACTGATATTGTAAAGCCCCGAGCGCCTGTTAATGACCTTGCGCTGACTGACTTTGGGCGGTGGATAATATCCGTTAAATACTTCTCTAGCAGATGACTATATGTGTATCACTGGATTCGTCTTTTTACGCTCATGGTAGACTCAAAATATGTGTATAGTTCCATTTGAAAAACACAAAGTTAGTACCTCAATATCTCGTAAAATACAAGTGATAAAATGGAAACGAATACATACACATCATGCACTTCATTCACACTCATGCCCCATTCTCTCATGCACTTCCGCGAAAATTGCAATTCAATAACTTCAACTTCAAAAGTTACAGAAGATGCTAAAGTTACGTGACTCACTATGGATATTAATGGCTGCTTGTAACAACTTCTAAATCTTCTTAAATTATAGAAGGTCATTTACACACACACTTCCACTGTAATTTTGAATTTGAGAATGTTCATTTCCATTATCTTGCCCACAATGCAATGGAAGCTGTATTTTCAACCGGTTCAAAAAAGTCATATGTACACTTATGGCAGTTATGACCAAACCCAGAATGTAGATTGATTTTTTCGGGTATGGCAACTGCCCTAGACATCAGTTCTCTTCGTGTACCGAATGAGTTTATCTGGTAAGTGGAGGAGTTTCGCCCCCCCCCCCCCCCACTGGAGACCCAGTGCCAACCTACATGTCGGATCGCAGAGATTCGCCCTCCAAGTATTTCCTTCTAGCAGGACACTGCCCCGCCCGAGACAAGTTCTCAGCTCCCGACTGATCTCGTGACATGTGCACGAATGTACGACATGTGTGTAACAGAACAGGATAGGACAAGGAAGAGGAAGAAAAGATCGCGCGCGGTCCCGTGCCCTGTTTCTTAGAATACTGCTCTGGCATTTGCCTGATATTGATTGAAGAAACCATGGAAAACTTCATCAGAGCAGTCAGCCACTAGAATTCTCCTCTAAGAGGCAACCGAATTTGACCTAGCTATCTAGCTAGGTCAAATGATTCGAAGCTTTGGACCTCCCGGTCAGAGTTGCTGCAGAGAAACAGCGATGTTCGAAAGTTACACTCAGGCAGTATGTATGTAAATGGATAATAGAATAAAGCAACGTTGCTATCATGACAATCCAGAAAATGGCAAGTGGTGCTTATCATTGCCTTGCCCCGGCACAGAAGAGAATTACCCGACGCTTGCCCTAAGGCACAGAAGAGAATTACAGAAGATGAAAAGCGAAAGTTTTGCAAGTAGTGGCTGAATGTTGAAAATTATTCTCAGACAATGGAATCTGCCATCTGCCACAATTCTACTTACCAATTTGATCTACCAACCTATTAAATTGTTGTCAAAATGTAAACATTAAACCTGTTCTCGTAATATTACTAGTATTTTCGTAAGGCTGCTTTTGTAATTATTAAATTCACTGTATTAAATTAATTATGGTTTCATTATAATAATTGATATGTCTACATTTTCTCCCTCTCCCTTTAACACAATACCTTTTGACCACCTGGTTCATATATATTAATGTAAAAACTACTTCTTGAACTATGTGATGGTAAGTAGCTCAAAACTGAAGAAGAAAAATAATAATAATAAAATCACCTATCTGGGCCATGATAATACCCTGTATCGTCCTATTTGTACATTTGTCAAACAAATTATGTAGATGAAAATTAAAGCCAGAAGCATTCTCTTCAAAACTTTTTTTTTTTAAATCCTACATTTCTATGACAATTTGTATTTTACAATAGTAAATACCCATTTTTTAAAATTTTAAACTTTAAGGGCTGATCTTATTGTCAGGTCTTAATGTCTGTAAGAGCTGATCTTAGAGGCAGGTCTTAATGTCATCTGAGTTGGATAAAACTGAGGTGTCAGTTTCATCTCATTGACAATTTCATTGAGATTCCTGTTAAAGAAATTTTGGAAGATTTCTTGAAATAGCTCACTCATGGCCTTCAGTAGACCAAAAGATGATCTCCAGTGAGTAACACCCAAACTTGTGTAGAAACTGGACTCTGAACATCCAATTTTAAAACTTTGTCATCATTAGGTGCAATATGGTTCCAAAACAAATAAAACTGGTGAAAATTTTATTATTCTGTTCTCATTTTTGTGCATTTTATGTAAGCCCTAAGCTAAATAATAACTAGCCTAAGCTGTCGTTCAACTAACTTGAGTTTTATTTTAAAAAAAGAAAATTAAAAAAGAAGTGAAACCTAAACAACTTGACTTAATTTTTCAAAACTTCTTCTAGGACCTAGACTATGGTCATAATCAGAACCTTTCTAAAGTGAACCCATCTCTTGAGCATTTTCTTCAGTCTGTCATTATTTTTCACAGTACACAAATTTGAAAATAACCCATGGTTCCAGACAATATTTTTTACTCATATGAATATGAATGTAAAAATAAAAGAACACAAAATGAAGAAGCGTACAATATCTTGGATGCCTTGAAATTATAGACCCAACAATGGTAGCATTTTCAGTGATATAATGATAAGTTTATTCTCACAATCAATGACTTAGAATAAGAAGTACTGAATGAAATAAATATAATGATAATTTCAGTTAATGAGATAGGCAGTTTATCGTTTCATACTAACCTTGTAAATCAGATCAAAAGGTTCCTTGTCAAGTTGATGCTGTATGCATTTTCATGTACAGTTATCACAAATATCATTGCCAAGGGGTAATATCCATTTAGAGGATAATCTGGACATAAGGAAGTTTGTTATGGTCATTTTGGTTTCAAAGCTGAGGAAAAAAGGAAAATGTTTGACTATAGAATAAGAGTTTCAACTATGTGCTGAGTACCAGCTATATTGCTTTCTGCAAAGATCTTTGCACCATTAATTATTTACACACAAAAGAAGTAACAAGACGATAAAATAAATTAAAGTTAACAAAAAATAAAATCTGCCAATTTTCTATGTTGAGTTAAAGTAATAGAAAAGAATTGAACTGGAATATTACAATTCACAGTTTAACATAACATAAAATAAAGAGACCACAATGAAACTAGTATTAAATGCATAAGAAGAGTGTCTGAGGAAACATTAAAGCTATTGTCAAAAAGTACATTAAAATAGACTTGAAGGAATGTAAGAAGATATGAATTTGATTAGAATATGAAATTATTGCGCACTTGTCCACGTAATAAATATGAACACACATAAGACCTTATGCAGTATATGGATAATCATGTTCATAAGGAGCTCAGTAAACACTTAAAAATTACTAAAATAAACAATTTCCTACACTACTTTATATAAAAAATACTTCACATAATACGTTCATTATTTCACAATAAATATATGTTTTCTCTTAACTTGTGGCAAGTTTTGCCTTTCATCCAATAGATTAATGGATTCAGATCTAACAACAAACACACTATTTTATTTATATATACTCGCACACAATATAGTATTATGGTGATCACTTTCTTGGCAGCTTGGAATATTTTGGAATTTTTCTATCTTGCATGCTCATTAAAACTAGAAAGAAAAGGAGAAGAAAAAATGGATGTACAAATGCTCAGATCTATTTACTTTTACACCAAATGCTTCACATATTTTGGGGTACTTTCAAGATAATTATTTTCTTTCATAGAAACACGAACATTATAGGTAATCTTGTAAATGTATATTAAGAAGGTTCAACTTGGCAATCTTGAATTATTCATGCCGAAATAATAATTTCCTAAAGAAAAAGTTACATTGGCAATAGAGTAAGAGGACCTTGCTTCATGTATAGCTAACAGATTCAAGTTCCAAAAGCCCTCATTCCACAGAGAGATCAATAGCGTAGGTTACTTTTAATTAATTCCTATGAGAATTTGTAGTATCCCTAATTTCCCTTCATAATATTTGAACAAGTGGGAGAGAGAAAAATTCCAACCTTGCCCAAACAATGACCACCCTAATAATAATCTATACATAAGGGTGACCTAAAAAAATATCTTTTTCAGAACAGGTGAAATGATCCTAGATGCAAAGAGATGGAGAGAATTCATTTTAGAGGCATTTTTTTTTAATCATCATTGATATTTAACAACCTTTTTCCACTTCAAAATAATGTTTAATATCTTTTTATATGATTAATAGGTGAAAAATAGAAGGTGAAAAATAGAAGTTACTCTTCAATTTTAACTTATTTAAGCCCACTAAAATTGAAATCAAGTATCTTCTTTCTCTTAGAATATAATTACGTTGAAACAATTTCTATATGATCATTTTCATTAGCGGAACAATTCTTCTATATTGCTACTGGAATTCACTTGATAATTAGATAATGGAGTATAATGATAGTTTTTAAAGAAATTTCAAAACTTCAAGCCAGTTTATATATATATATATATATATATATATATATATATATATATATATATATATATAGACACACACACACACACACTTTTCTTTAACTTTTAAAAACAATTTGCACTGTTTTCGTTATCAGGGACCGTTTTCACCCATTTGAAATAATAATAATGAAAAAAATGATGCCACGCTAAACACACACACACACACACACATTAATCTACAAACTTACATACACAGGATATCACATCTATACCTCCATTTACACAAGTTTTGATTGAATTACTTGAAGTTTATTGTTCAATGGAAAGCTAGTGTATGGTGTTTATTGCACAGGATTTACACAAGAGAGGAAGTCATTTTTCAAAGATTTAAATTATTTTGAAACAAAGAGTTTTAATTTGATTTTTTTCATACAATGTTATACAAAATGAAATGGAATAAGAAAGAATATATAAACTCTACATGTGAAGATATTGAAGGAAACTGAAGAAAGTTATGCACTCGTGTGCCACAATGAAAGTTTAGAAAGAGGTTAATTAAGTATTGCTTTTTATTGAAATTAATCAGTGTAGTGACAAGAAATGACAGATACTTATAAGAACAGACAATTCACGAACATTTAAATAAGTACCAGCATATTATTTTACAATCATAAAATAAAAGCCAAACAATATCTTTTATATCAGATATTAAACAAATAATCCTTTGGTTTGGTTAGCGCATATTCACTAACTCACAATGTTTACACATTACAATAGTGCACAACATTCATAATTATGTGAATACTGGTAAATGTAAACTAGGAGGCAGTTTTCAAAACCAAAACATAAAGAAAATGCTACTTGCTAAACAGATATGGGAACAAAAGGTTCTCTAATTCCTAATAAATGGCAACTAATGATACATATAGGATATACAGTACTATAACAAATTACATCAAACACACTAAGAAGGTATTGGTTGAAATGTACATAAAATGTCACATAAGTTACACCACAACACCTGAACAGAAAAGAGGGAGAGTGGAGTTTGCCCACAACCAGTAAATATATTTCTAATTGTAACAATTAGCCAAATAATGTCTCACGTCAATATTTTACTAGGATATATTTTATATCTATTTTATACAAAATTATATACCATAATTTATCAGTATGCAAATTGATCAGATCCCACAATAAATACTTAGTCCTCCATTTCTATTTGATTAAATGTGATATGTGGGGACTAACCAGGCAAATATTTGAATGAAGATAATCTCATGGGTTTCCATCTACAATTGAACAAACCCTTTACCTGGAACCTCATTTACAATATGATATAAAGCACACTTCAACAGAGCAACATCCAATTAGCTATGACTGGATATAAAAATATTTCCCAAAATTGGTGAAATTTGGTTAATATAGATGATTAAGCACCATTATTATATAAAGTTCCTCCTTGATACACAATATAAACCATATAATGGTTTAATATTTCACAATTAATGCTCTAAATATTTATGAGATATAAATCCAAGGCTCAGAAGACTGTCTCAGTGGAAAGGACTAAGCACAGGATTAGAGTTGCAGCATAATTCAGGGGAGGTAGCTACCGACTGTGGAACAGTTACAAATAAGATTCAAGGTGGCATATATAATTAATAAGTATTTCACCAATAATAAAGATATCTATACAGAGATATTATATTTGAGCTTATTTCCATAAATGAACCACATATTAAAGAAAGAAATACTATTAGTTTGGATTTGATCTTGAGATTAAATATGATTTTGTTAAGCCACAATACACACTCTCTCATCACAAATTTACTGTGCTGATGCTGAAAAAATATGTATTTTATAAGGAATAAAGCCCGAATTCTAAATTTATACAGCAAAACAACAATCTACACGAGCATGATATTTATGTCTGCCACAATTCTTCCTACCATCTGTATGTCACTGAGAGTACATTTTCTAAGTAGTTACAAAGACACACTAAGCATACTTGAAATTCTCTCACATACCACACAAATATTTTAAATTAATTAATATATTTTATAATTAACATCAAGTTCTAGAGTATAACTTAAATGCTAATATATGATCAACTGCATATTATAATACTTTCACATCACACACAATACAGAATTTCTGAGATTTCATTATGAGACAAAAAATATTTTGTGCAAGAAGCAAATTAAAAGATATACTGACTTATCCGGACCCACAATTACATGTATGTAAAGAGACCTGGAAGTGTTATGTAAAAGTATACAATTCAAGAGAATGACATTTGGTTGAATTACTGGAAGAAGTAAGCTACTCACTGCAGACAGAACAAGAAGAGACTTTATATATATTGCAAAGTCACTGAAAGACTTGTGTATCAGCAACTGCAGGGATTGTGGAAGAATACTAGAACTACATGACAGTCAGGCAAGAAGCATTCATACCAGAGTAGTTTACAATAAAGGTTAATTAAATGCCTGTTGATATCCAAAGCTTCCTTATCACATCGCAGTTTTCCAAAGCTAGCATTTGAGAATCAGGGATTAAAACTAGAACAAACTACGTTTTTTTTCTATAACAAAATATCACTTTTATTACAATTATGTAATGTTAAATGGTACTCACTTTTTTCAACCTGCAGTAAATACTTACACTAAAATAAATAACAAAATATACTGCATCACAAATAAAGGCACTTGTTTCAGCTGTCCTGTGTGTATTCAAGTCTATATTGCATATTCCCAATTATCCAGACATGGATAAGAAGCAATGAGAAAATTACATAACAGAATGAAACTGCAATTATATAAATCACCAGCACTCTGCATTCATTTTAATTAAAATACGTCATAATTTCCACAATCCTAATAATGGCAGATAACGCTTATTCACTTCTAATTTATTATTCATCTTAAATATTATATTTGGGAACTGACAATGAATTTATATTAATACTTCGGAATGAACATGACAGTGATATAAGGGTTCATGGTTGAAAGTGGTAGGCACATATATACATCTACACTACAAGAAACACTTTCCTGAATCTGACAATGAACACTGCAATTAACCTGTAGAGAATTTGTGCAGCAACTTTCACATATTTATAATATCTATCTCATGGTATCTTAAAAATAAAGATATGATATATATTCTAAATGTGTTGATGCATCACATTTCAAAGTATTTAGTTCTTCTTCTTTCTCTTGAAGTACGAGTCCGCATAATGACCACCAAGTCCTTGGGAATGCTGACCAATATAATTTCCTTCAGGGCTAGGTTCAGGAGATGGCAACAATCTATTGTACTTCCGCTTCTGGCCTATGGGAGTAACCATTCCAGAAGGGGGGGAAGCCACTAAAATAGGGCTGCCAGGATGAGACCAAAGTGGCATGAAGCCTGAACTGGGGAAACTTCCAATCTGGGGACTACTAGGTGGCAATGTTGGTGGAGACGTAAGAAAGGGATTAGGGCCAGGTGTGGAAGACCAGCCATTTTGGAAAGCAGGCTGACGTAGTTGACCAGGCTTTACTTCCAAAAATCCAATAGGTTTGGGTGGTGTGGGGACAGGAACTGGAACTGGACTACCTAAAATTGGGCGCCCAGCTGCCACAGGAGTGGAGAGGACAGGGCGGGAACTAGGTACAGGGCTGGTTAAAATTGTTCTTCCATTCTGCGCTGTTGCCATGGTGGCAACTGCCTGTGCGCGTGTTGTGGGAGAAGGCGCAACGGATATTCCAGTCCATGTACCCTCCGGTGGTGGGGGAGGAGGAGGAGCTTGTATTGTAGGAAGTAGGTTACTGGGTTGACCTACAAATGAAAAGCCTGGTGTTCCAGTCAATAATGTCCTTGGTGCTGTCAATCCTGAACCATTACCGTTTGTTTGTATAGCATTGGTCAGAGACCCAAGCAATTGGTTCAAATTTTGGGCATTACTCAATATAGTATTTATAGTTTGCTGTAAGTCACCTGAAACTGCTTCAGGAAACCCCAACATTGTTCCATTTTGTTTCAAGGAGTGAGGGTGAGGAATTTTGCCTGCTGTGGGAGTTACTTGTTGAGGGTATGGAGAAGATTTCTCCCCATGTAGAGGACTTTTAGGTCCAGCTAAACCATGTTCAAAAAAATTGCTTTTTGCCATGAGATTACCATCAATTTGGGCAATATTCATAGTTGTCTGTGTAGTTTGTTGAGACTGCAACTGACAGAGAAGTCCATTCCAGAAACTAGAGTGTTCTTGCACAGATACGTGAGAAGGCATATGAGGCATTCCTAAGACTCCAGCACTTGACGCATCCTCCAGAACAGGACTTGGAAATGGAGGATGAGGCGCTACTTCTCCAGGGGGTGGACTAATTGCAGCTGAAGGATTTGGAAGTAGAGGAACCTGTCAAAATAGGAACATATATTAAGACACATTTTTCATCTAAGTTCCCATTCCTTTACAATAATGTAGCAAATACAGAGTCTCCCTTTGGAAACTTATGTTTACCATTAATTTATGAGAAAATCTAGAGTGTAAAAATGGTCTTCTTCTGGCATTAATGTAAAGTTAAGTATTTGAAGAAAACTAAAGGTAACCTGACAAAAATGATGGGATGAACTCGAACTTCAAATCAATAATTAAATTTAACGAACAGCACAACACAATTTAATTTTTTTAAATACCAAAATTACATCTTTTCATTTTTTAATATCTTTTTATTATCAATAGTAGGTTCTCTGGGGTCCATGGTCCTCTAAGGGACCAAGATTTTATGTGGACCCTGCAGGGGCTATAAGGTTAAATTTTGGGCTATTTGTCCCGTCCAATAGAGGAAGCCAATTTAGTTAATCTAATATTTATTGTAGTTATTCTTGTAATCCAATAGCATGTATATATTGAGTATTAGGTCCACTGTGTTCCCAGAAGTCTTTCAGATTTTGTGAAGAGTCAACAATCAGGTAAAGTTTTGGTTATCCATCTTTCAGTACTATCTATTATATACCTCCAATCTCCAAAATCAAGAGATCTGCCAAATGAAATCAATTAGGGAAGCCTACTCGATGTTGCTACATTTTGCATATTTAATTTCCATGGCTAACACTATTCACTTGAACTATGAAACCAAATTGCACCCCATAAAAACTACCGAAATTCTGCCAGACACCACATTTCACAACAACCCAGTTGGCTTTTAATTTTTTACTGCTTACAAGGACAACTTTATCAGAAAATTTTTTTTCAGCATGTCCTTAATCCATAAGAAATAATATGCAGGATCACAGGAAAATATGTGATGTATGTATAATAACTACATTTTTCTAAATAACAGCCAGGAGTGAGCTGTAGTGAGTTACACTATGAATCTTTAATTATAATCTGATTAAGAAAAATTCCCTTTTGATCTTTCAATTCTTTTTGGGTTTTGTGGACAATAATAAGTACTTTTTTTATTAAATAATTAATGTTTGTCAAAGCAAACATTCTAGCTAATTGTTACAAAAAAATTGATTACTTAATACTATATTAATATGTACATAATAATTACCTTTTGTGTCTGGCCTTTTAGATATCCATTCTTGGAAGCAGTGGGTAACACAACTTTTCGACCCTCTTGCAAACCATTATGGCTAGGAGGAAATTGGAAGTGAGGAGATGCTGGAGGAATGATTTGAGAAGATGCAGTTATAGGTAATAAATTGGCTGAAGGCGGTGGTCCATTGGGGGGAGGCCCTTGCTTTATGAGATTTTGCAATGTGGCTAATATTTGTGGATTTCCAAGCAATGATGGATGGTTACTTCCCATCTGTGCTTGCATCTGAGCTGCCAAGAGAATGACCAAGGCAGCTTGAGCATTATCAGCTCCATTAGGGGAAGTCACAGAGGGTCCTTGACTGTTGTTTGTACCATTTGCACTTCCATTTGCATTGCTAGTATTGGTAGTCTTGCCTTTACCAGCAGCTGAAGATGAAGATGACACTGATGAAGTCTTTCCATTTTCAGTACTTCCAGAGCCCCCATTTTGTAAATTTTGTATCTGAGTCCAGATGATATTTTGTAAACTTTGAGCAACTGTTAAAAGAATAAATTAAATTAGTTACACACATTAATTCTTTCATATACACATATATATTTTTACATATTATTGCTTACATATATATTTGCAACAAATGAAGATGTGGAAATGGAAATGTTACATAGATAATTCCTCTGCTCATAAAAATATTAGCATATTAAACTTACAAACTGGATTTTGCTTCGCCAAATTTTGAAGTTGTTGGAAGACAGCTGGTGCTGGGGGATCTGGAAGTAGGCCTGTTGCTTTTCCTTTGTTGGACTGCAAACAATACACATGGTATAAAGAATAGGGTATAACAAATATTTATTTCTGCACAAGCAAATATAATTGTGTATCAATACATTTTGAAAATGTTGCCTTACACTTTTGAACACATACAATAACAAGAGTTAATGATGTATTGATAAAGACTCTTGATTAAGGAGTGCTATAAATAACCATTAGCAGGATGTACTACAGTAATACTAATAACTAAGATAAGAGATATCTTACAGATTCATTTAGAAGCTTGAGATACAAGTTTATGGCACGCACTCCAGGAATATAATAACAAATGCGTATCTGTTGTCCGTGAAGGCTGTAACCATTAAGAGTAACTTGCGCCATTTCTGCATCTTCACTAGTGCTATATTCTACCAAACCCCAGTCCTGTGGACATCCGTTCTTCAATGCAATCTGTAAAATGAAACAGAGACAAGTTAGTACTAAATAAACTGAGAAAACATTATTTCTTGCAAAAGCTGTTCAAATAACACCTCTTTCACAGGAAAAGGACTTACTGGAATTGAAAATAAACTATCTTCCAATAATTGTGATACAGTAATTAGATTTAACCAATTATGCCATTCTATTTTTTCATCTAATCTATTGTTTTATTTTTTTTTTTTACATAAAAGATTTGAAATCTCCCTTGCCCAGGTACCACCTTTAGTCACCTTTAGGAGTATTCACAAAATCTGCCATCCCCATCCCATAACATTTCCATAAAATGCGTTGGTCCAAAAACCATAATGCCCTATGAAATATGGATTTAAAACAAAAGTAATATTTAAAATGTTCTCTTCTTTAAATTGTCACAATTACTGTGGGGGAAGGGGGGTGGAAGATGGGGATAATTTGAGATTATTATTTATCCTTCAAAGTTTTATTCTTCAGGAATTTTAACATCGGCAAAAACATTTATGGTGTGACCATCATTCTTTAGAACATTAGCAATTCTTTGAACAGCAAAATGCTAATCGTCCTATTAATAAGACTGCTACTAATACTAATACAAATACTAACAATAACAACAATATTATTATTATCATTATCATTATTATTATTATTATTATTATTATTATTACTACTACTACTACTACTATTATTATTATTATTATTATTACTATTATTGTAATTAAGTCGGCCCCGTGGCGCAGACTGTTGCGGCAGCCGTCGTCTGCAGAATCAAGTCCTGCGTAGACATGATCGTATTTGTGATTGTCCCTTCACCCCTCATCATCCTATAATATCATAATTCACACTTAAAGGCATAAAAACCTTGTCATACCGCGGGAAACAGCTGAAAAGCTGATCCTGAAATTACACACATTAATTGTTTAGCGTGGTCAGTACTAGCCTATACGTCAATAGGAATAATAATACCAACAACAATAATATTGTTATTGATGTATTCCTTACAAGACAACTTTTGTCTGATGACAAGTGACATCAGCAATAACATGATGTATACACAATAATGCAAAACAATAAAGTAATACAATTTAAAAAATCTGCATTATAAGACAATAAGTAATAATACAACTAATTAAGGCAATTATTCCACAATTCTATGGTCACAATATAAATTCTATTTAATTATAATAAAACATGCCAAACTTTGGAAGAAAATTAACCATTGCTAACACTCTCAACAGTTTACTTGTACAATATTATATGACGAGACAAAATGAGTAATTAAACCTTACTTTTAAACAATTTTAGGCAATATTAGACACAACATATTTTATAAAAATTATCTTCATTGGATTTTAATATAATTTAAAACATTAATTGATGAATGGTATTGCAGAATTGCTGCATATAATTTGTTTTAATCTCTTAAGAGTTCAATTTACAACTGAAAATTTTCCCACTCTGTTTATTGACTTTTTTTACCAGGATTTATAGAAAGTTGCCAACACTATTTGCAACCAAATATTGATCAAAATAAATTTCAAAATGAGATAAGATTAAGATGTGTTTTATTTACATGAAAAATTAATTTTACCTGGCAGTATGGGGGGTTGACAACTGAAGAAAACACTTTCCGAAATTCTCCCATGTCTCGAAAGTCTTTTGGCAGTTTATCCACGTACAGACATTTGGAATGTAAGGAATCAAATGTAACATGACTGGAATCCAGCCAATCACAACAAAGAATCCAATTATCCATCTGCTTTCCATCTAGCATGTTCTTTGCTTGCAGGGCAGCTTCTTTAGTTGAATATTCAACAAAACCGTACCCTTTACTTTCACCTGCATAAAAATACACACATGCGAGTTATTATAATTTAAAAAAATTATATTAGTGTTTCAATACAAAATGTATAGGGTAATTTCTCACCTGTTTTTTCACTAATCATGAGAAAACTTCGTTTCACTTCTCCATAAGTTCGAACAAGAGAAGTAAATTGAGTTTCGCTGTAGGTGAGAGGCAATCTGGCAACACAAAGCATCATTTCTGTTGGTGTGGGAGAAACAGGAACACGCTGTCCTCTAAGGAGAAATATACGATCTCGATCCCAATCTTCTAACATTTCTGGATCTTCCAAAACAGCACGTGCAGTACCTGATCCTGTTCCACTTTGTAACTGCACTGAATGAACAGGGAAATCTGACAGTAATTCCCGTATTTCCTGTAAAATAAAAATATTTCTTATTATTATACAAACATTAATGCAGAGAATATGCAGGTACCGATTTACAAATTACAAAACTTTTATGCTTAAGTAATAAATTCCAAATTTAGAACATTGTCTTCAGATGGCCAATTTGGAACAGAATGATTCGAAGTACTTCGACCATCAGCACCAAACTAAAACTCATCAATATTTTGTTTTGAACTGAGAGGGACGAATGCAGAAAGCATTTGGGGAGTAGACTTTTAGTTTTGGATCTCCTTTCTCCAATAAATATTTTTGAAATAATAAAAACATTTCTCATAATTTTTTTTTAATGTATATAATAAAGGGAATACTCATTTGGGTGGGATGTCATCAATTCTGCATTTAGTAATTAGAAAAACTCAGTGTCTCAGGGGAGGACAGTCCCCCCCCTCAAATTTTCTTTTTGAGAATGTTATTTCAAAATAAAATATTTTCTTGGATGTTTTGGGGAAAACATATTTTTTAGTTGTTAGCTATGTGGAAATATACTTTGCTTCACCATGCATTGTTTAATACTCAAAGGGAAATCGATTCTTTATCGCTCTGGACAAGAACTAACAGCTTTTTCTCCTCTGTGTACACTGAACATACCTAGCAGCGCTCCTGAGGCCAGAAGATAAAATTTTTATTACTAGAGATTCAAGGGAGGATATTATCCACTAATACTGAATAATAAAACGGTTACACAAAATTTAATTTAAGGTTTTTAGACTAGATGGGCGATTTCAACATATTTATAATTTTTCTAACGTACATACAGTGAGAGTAAAGAGTATTCATACACTGAATATCTAATCAAAAAAAGCATTGCATTTTAATTAGCAATTTTTGCAAATTGATTTCGGTAATTGAAGTATACGAATACTTTTTACACTCAGTGTACTTAGAGAAGGTAAATGTGAGGTAAGCAAATACCGATCGAAACTTATCATAAGACACGCATCTCGGAAGGCGGTCGAGACATTTATTAAAATTGACAGGCACTAGGAAATAGGAATACAGAGACCCCACTCAGGTGGCAGCACGTTGAACGTTGCACGTTCGGCAATGGCGTCCGTCGGTTTGGTCCATATTTCTCAAGGCACCGCGGCACTCGCCAACGAAGGCGGTCGCCCCGCCAACTGAGGGCCAGCAACAACCCCGCGCTCCAGGGAGCGAAAACGCGATACCCCCGCTGTAGACGTCCGCGCGGACACTTTCTTGCACGATCCAGCCAGTCCAGGAGGCAAGGGATCTGTCGCGGGCGCTGCCACTTTTTCCTCTGCCTTAGGTTTACCTTTGCTCTTCACGGTCAGTATTACTGATGGTGTAAGGGCACTTATTCAAGGTGCGCACAATACATGAAGCGACATAAACTGATTTTTATTGAAGACTTGCCGGTATGTTGAAGAGCAGTCTTCTCGCGTAAGAGGCCTGCACGTATCGTGAACAATTTGCGTCCATTCTAGGTATCTTGAATCCCGGAAGACACGAAGTCAATCGCTTGGGTGTCCTCGTTAATAGCTGTTCTTCACTAGAGTTTTGAGGATCAATTGAAGGCACAACTGCATGGGGGCTTTGCTAACCACTTCTCTATTTCCCTTATTTGGTGTTTCTTCGTCGTCTTCTTTTGGGATGCGTATTATACAATAAATATGCTATCAAATTATACTATATCAGAGAAAACATATCTACCAAGGTGAATATCACGTCCTTATTATGGAGAACGACATTTTTTGTATTCTGCGAAGGTCCTTTATTACATTTACCCCCATTGGTTGAAGTCTGCGAGAGATGCCAGTCTTCACGCAATATTATTGGGCAATGACACTGTCCTTATAAGAGACCCTTAAGGCAGAGGGGTAAACTCTGTTCAGAACAATGGACGATTCGAAAACATCGGCGAAGGCAGACATCGCCAACCGACAACGTCTCGTAAGTGTAAGTTCAGCGACAGCAGTTTGAGATTAGGAATCGTTTTCAACTCTGTTTATTATTTTTATTATTATTTTTATTTTTATTATTATTTTTATTTTTATTATTATTTTTATTTTTATTATTATTTTTATTTTTATTATTATTTTTATTTTTATTATTATTTTTATTTTTATTATTATTTTTATTATTATTATTTTTATTTTTATTATTATTTTTTTATTATTATTTTTTTATTATTATTTTTATTTTCTTTCAATTTTGTCACTCAAAATAAGATTTTAAGAATTGATTACAATAATGACAAAAAGCGTGTTACAATATTCAAATAAATTCCCCGATAGAAAAATTGAAAGTAGTTCAATGGACCTCGAAGTCTGCCAACAGCCAACAATCGCCGAATACACAGAGCTTCGCTTCCATCATGCTTTCAACTTCACTCGCGTTATAACGTACAAGCCCCCTCGCATACTTTAGAGGTTTTTTTGGATGAAAATTTTGAAAATCTTCGATATGTACTTCGTAATAAGCAATGTTTTTTCGTTGCAAATATGTTATTTTAACACTGCTTATTTCCTGCAAATTTCAGTCAGCAGGTGCTAAGAAATTTACAGGAGGAATGTCAAAAATAAAAAGATACATCAATTTGTAACATTGAAAAATAAAAGTCAATTTTGATACATTATTTTGCTTAATTTCGAGATTGCGCATTACCCCCTCCAGTTTCTGTAGGTTTTTTTTTTGTAATAGGGGAGGGAAGCTTATATTCGAGAAAATACGGTAATCTTTTAAAAACGGATGAGCAAAGAACTCCGAGAAAAGATTAAAAGAGAAGATGTAAAGAGTTCGACTTTATGAGCGAAGTTCTCTGCATGGCTGAAGTTCCAGACAACTTTGTTGCGAGAGGTAACGTGGTAAGAGGCAAGGGCACTAGTTCATGCACGGCAGTACTCCGCTGCCGTTTCCTGCCCCTCTCAGACGCACAAGCGCACCCGGCAAGTGGAACACAAGAAGCCGCTATCCCAGAACGCGAACCGCTGGCCAGGAGGGTCGTCCGGTCAGCGCGTGGAAACGGCGCTTTGGCCCTGGCGATTGCGGCGGCGGTGCGGGAACTCGCATCAACGAAATCGAAGTCGCGCCGTCGGCGAACGGCCCTTGAGCTGCTTCCCGGCGCACGGCCTGGGAGTACACGGAACGTGTCTGCGAGATCCAGGCTTAGACATTTTCAAAGAATTGAAAGGCGCAAACGTCTAGAGAGATGAACGTTCTTCTACACGTCACTAGTATTCATTTCGAAGTAATCCAGTGTCACTCATTTAAACAATACGACTAGTTTTTCATGGTTTGAACAAGCGGAAGCTTGTCCGCCGGGCAGCATCGTGCACGGCAGATGCATAACGTGCTCCCACGTCAGCGAATGAAGCTGATTACAAAGCAATTTCCATTTAAACAAGAAGAAAGCCACGATCGGTTGGAGGGGGGGTTAAATTTCTTTATTAAACGTTATATACTAGTTGAAAACTGTGAGGTACTATGGGGTATCTAACAGACACATTGCACGTACTGCCTTTATATTTTGGCCTCCTCCCAAGCAGAGCAACCCTGAGGGCGGGCACTTCCACCCGCGCAAGCCAGCTGCGGCCCTGCGCTCCGCGTCTTTCCGGAGCGGTCCCGATTGCCTCTGCGTTAACAGCTGCGTCGAAGCGCGGCCCCGCACCGGAGGCTATTCGTCGGTGTCGGGCGCGGGAACGGGGATCGATTCCAGCGCTCAACGCGCTTAATTAATACGGCCCATCCTGAGAGCGGGTCGCAGGCGCTATACGGCGTTAGCATCCGGCCGCGAGTCGGGGTGGGCGGTCCAAGGATCGTGAGCACGCATTGCTTAGCATCACGCTGGGGAAAAACTACTTTCTTACCACTAACATCTTACGCAAATGAAATATTTATTTAAACAATATTCTGTTGTACATTTTCAAGAATTTGGCAGAAGCATTTTATTTTCGCCACATTCTTCGAAGTAAAACTTTGCAAAACTACATGCATGAGGACAGAAACGGCAACAATTTTAGAGAAGCATATGTGACGGTCCTATTTGCATATGTGACGGTCGTAATTAGATTTTAAATGAATGCAAGATTGTAAAGATCTTACAATATGGAAAGTTCAATTGACGGAGAATGTTCTAAAAATACTACAAGGGTATTTGCTCTGTTTTTCAAATAAACATATTTTAATACAGTGAATGCTCTTCACAATCCAAATGGAGTTGGAAGCAGATTTGGACGTATGAGCGGCAATAATATAAAGTCCAATACCATTGCATTTTGTGCGTCTACAACTGGACGTAATTACAGAAACCACCACGAGAGTGCAGCAGTCCACAGGCTCGCAGCGTAGAGCCGGATGCAATGCCGCAAGATGCTAGAAAGCAATATGAAAATACCTGTCAGTCCTACAGGAAGGAGAGAATTGAAGAGGTAATGTATCTTCATGAAACATGAACTTGTATGGATTGTGGTCCATAACAATCAAATTGTAAACCTCCAGAGGATAAAAAATAGCATGGTACTCTTATTGTATTACTATTTCTTAATATGCAAGAATGACTATAAACAATTACTACAAAATAAAGATTCTACCATTTTGTAATGCAATTAAGTTTCTAAGGGAATGATAAGATGTGTAGTTCTAGTTCCCAATCGTAAATTTCTATTACAATCAGCTAACCTAATCAAGCCTAATCTCACTTGAATATGCTTCATCTGACACTTCTCTACGCATTTACGAGTTGGGGGAGGAGGTTCCCGAGTTCGGCCCACGCGATTTACATTTAACTTTGAGTCTGTGCAACGCATCACTTCGAAAGTATTTTTGTACCAAAATAATTTTGCGACTATACAAAACACCTCACAGCGCTCGCCAGCGCGCTGTGGCTAACGCCAACATTAGTCGGTTGAAGCCCGAAATGATCAGTTCATCATCATTCTTACAGGTTTATTTACTCCTAATCGCTAATGTTCGAATTAACCGGCAACTCTGAGCATTAGCCACATTTCGTGCTTTAGCCGTATCACATTCATTTCATCGGCAACGCAAGTCGCGGAAGCTGTAAAAACTCATACTCGATGGGCCTGACGCTGCTGACGCCATGAAAACTTGAAACCTCAGCCAACTTTGAACCCCAAAATGTCACATCAGCGATCGCCAAATTCATCATGTGCAGCAACCGCAGCTGAGTCGCGTTGTTTGCACAAGCATTTGCAGCGTTTATATTATTAATGATTATTGATGTTATTTGTCATCCGGAACGAATTTCGTGTTTGCGGGCGTGACAACTTGACAACTACATTAGCCATTAGTCCCATGTTATAGCTGAGAGGTGGAGCCCCCCCCCGCGCTCAAAACACGCGATCCTACGTCGACCTACACGTCGGTTTGCGGGGTTTCCCTATCCATATATCGCCCTATATAACAGATAATAGTGGGTAGTTATTTTATTATAGATTTATCACCTTGTCTTCAATTTAACTAACGCCGTTTGTCGCGAAAAGGCAGAATTACGCAAAGAGTTGGCGGTATTAGCAGCAAGTTTTCTTACCGAAAGCGCTTTCGTGAAAACGAACAGTGGAGATGTGGGGTCGTTGGGAGCGTTCTTTTTCTTTGTCTTTCCGCCTGAGTTCGTAAGTGAAGGAGGTGGTAAGGGAAAGGTCGAAGGAAGAAATGGCACCAGGCGGACTGGCCGGCAGCGTGGCAGGCACCGCCTGTCGACGCGGCCCTATCGGTGCCCGTCGAGTAAAACTGAGTAGAATGAAGCTACGTCGCACTTGCAGAAGGCGCTGGGGGAGCGAGACCCGTGCAGGGCCCGTGGCTGGGGCTGCGCGGCAACCACGCTCGCGGAGAAGCAAGATCGGGCGTGGAGGGGAGGGGAAGGGGAAGTGGCGGGGATGGCGGCGGCGGCGGCGGCGACGACGAGCCGCGCGGTTCCTCGCATCGGCGACCGCTGCTGCGCTGACCCAACGGCCGTTGAACCCACGGTCGCGCCGCCCGCCCCGCCCACCCGCCCACCGCGCCTTGCGAGCGCCGAGGAGGAAGGAGCGCCGACGACTTGCGCCAGCCAAAGTCTCTTAGGTCCCGTGCGAGCCGTTACCTCGCATTGCACAGTGCACACGTATTAATTATAACAATTACATTATAATATAATAAAATATTATTATTTTCATGTTACACAATGATGTCACGGAAGTTGTACAAGGACCCAATATTTGATATTTCCATTTCTTATGGTCGAGAAGTAGAATCTACGCACGTTTTTCTTCAGCTCCGGAATCTCTACCCGCTCTCTTTTGCTCCATTGATTTTTAAATCGAATTTTGAATAAAGGTAGCAACGTAACACCGGATGCAGGTTGATTCTTCAAGACTCAAATAGTAGCGCCTGTCGAAAAGACACACCCCCCAGGAAACCCCCACTAAAAAAAATAATCAAAGTAAGAAAGGTTTTATCTTTAAGTGTGTAAACAACAAAATTTTGAAGAAAACATTGCCATTTTCTAGAAAAGGTACATCCATAACAGCAAATTTAACTTAGGCGGTATACATGGTACCCTTCACGGTACACGATACTAAAAATCTTCAAGTGCTCGGTGACATGCGTTAATATTGTTTAATTATTCTAAAAATGTGTGTCGGCAATTTTTTCACTAAAAGCAACTATCAGAAGGAGGAAGTCGAAAAAAATATACCGAGAAATGTGACCACGACACTTGCGGGAGATCTGGTCTTATATCTTGCTATGCAGCATTGCAGTAAACTTTTGCTGATATGTGCAGCTAAATGTCTGGTAAATATTTTGGTTAAGGACATTCTACATGATAAAAAGAAGCGGTTGAGGTAGCAACACGTGGAACAAACATTATTCGTATAATCCAATATTCATTACTAATGTTACGCTGGATAGGTTAGAATTCATGCGTATCAAACATAAAAAAACATTAGACACTTTTGCTTAAAAAGGAACTTTTCGTCATACATGCGTTATATTTAAGAATACAAAACACGCATACATAAAAAAACATTTTAAATACTTTTACATAATAAATATCGTCGAAAGGAATCGGTGAATTCGAGCGAATCAAGGAATGATATAGTTACGAGACCGCGAAGAAGACAAAAATGGTATATTTAACACGTATTCGAGATGATTAATGCACTTCTGCGATTTATTATTCTGAAGCCGAAGTATTGTGCTCCAATGTCTTCTGAACGAGATTTGATATCTGAACATTCCGAACACCCACTTTCAATTTTGCTCTTGTGGCCAGGTTTGGGGCCTGTTCGAAGGAGGGTGTGCTACAACGCCAGAGGCCCGTGAGGATGAGAGTGCGAGCGCGCCGTGAAAGCGGCGTGAGGGATGCAAGCGCAATGAAAACGTCTCTCTCAGGCACTCCCGGAACAAATCTATTTTTACTCAGTACCCTCTGAATGCGCTTGCAGCGTGCGCTCGCTTCAGAGAGCAGTGGGTCGAGTCCGGTGAAACATCTGCGAGATCAATCGCTGTCGGGAGCGCTCTGTAAATGACCTACTAGTTACACGTTAATGGTCTACAAAATGAAGTTTATGCTTACGCAGCATACTCTTTCATCTCTCTTTATCCCCCATACGTGCTATTGCGGCCGGAGCCTACCGAGAATAGTAAGCGAAGGTCAACTTGGGATTTTGGAGGTACATGGTCTACTCCACGATGGAGGTGAATGGTAGTGCACTGTTGGCGGCTTGCTGTCGTCCTGCACCGCTATCAGCTTCTTGTATCAGGGCAAATTGACATTCACAACCGTCATTCAAGCTTGTTTCTAAGAGTGCTTCCTGGAGAAAACTATGTTTGTCGTAACGAACGTACCTAAGAAAAGAGCCATGTACTCGTAAAATAGTGCTTGGTGTCGAGTGAAGACAATTTTATTTCATAAGCGGTTGCTATTTTGGAGATTTATCGTAAGAGCGAAGAAAAGAATAGAGTTAAGCATACATAACATTGCTCCGTTTTTGCTATGTGTTAAGCAAGGTAAAATTACATAATTTGTTTTCTTAAGATATAAAACTAGATTCAAATTTAAAAATGAATGGACCAAAATAATTTTAATTTGCTCAATTTCAGTATTTATATGTTGAAGTCGTATTCCGCTGGAAAGAGTAAAACTTTGAAGAACAAGCCCTCTGTGGTTTTAAATAGTCTTCGATCCTTCATGCTCGGACTCCAGATCAGACTGGGCTCTTGGAGCGGGGGGGGGGGGGCACCGGCCGTCCACTAGCTGTGCAGGCGTAGGACTGGCCGGCGTGGCGGTGACTTCGCGCATTAGTTCGCTTACTGCCGATCTCTGGCTCAGAAAATGCTATCGGCCCGTAAACGTTCCACTGACAAGGGCACAAGAAAACCCTTTGTTGTGGGCTAACGCGCGTTAGAATGTGCTATTTAATTTTTTTCCGAGCGCTAAATAAAATCTGTAGTTAGTTTACATGTTTTGTATTGGCACACACGCTGTACCAACAATTTCAATCTGATACTAAAATTACTTTTTCACGCATTGAACCCCGTTTTCACAATTTAACATTCGCGCCTTAATAGAGCGACATCCACACTAATCTTCTTGCATGTCCCAATGACTTCTTACAAGCACTTAGAACGGTAAAACGTAATAAATAAGTACTAATAGTAGTATCACTTGCACACATTACCATAAGTTTTTATATTCGATTTCTGCTAATAAAATAATTATAAGTGTTTTAGTACTTAGGGGGTTTGGGAATAAATTAAACTTACACATGTTTCGATTTTGTGTTTGACTAGCCGAAATATAATGAACTTTGAATGAATAAAGGAACAATAATTAGAAAATATTGTTTATTAATGTTCTGGAAATTTTCAACATCATTGAAAAACGTTTATGGAAAATACATTACTCAATGTATAACTGAAAATTTGCATAATCTGGATTGTTTTCAGCACTCTGCATGGAAACTACTCTTAGTCCTTTCTTTCACTGTTCATTGATTAGAAGGTTACTTTGCCGTACGCGTATCGCAGTCATGACCATCTAAAACAATTGAGTACTTCAAAGTAAACAATTGGGGGGACATGAATCAACATGGCTGTCACCTCGCATATAGAGAATGACCCCATGATTATAAATTTTTAAGGTTGCATGAATCCGAGCAACAAAATAATGTAAGAAACTCGTACCAAAATGTCTTTGGCGTACTCATTTCAAAATACCATGATCATTTTGGCCAGCATAATTTTTATATAAATTACCATTATCATGGCGTCAACATTCCATTCGTCCGTGGAGGACTTACTTACTTTATTAGTTAGGTAAATAAAAGTTCTGTTACGTAAGTGATTTAAGTCCATAATAAAGTGTATCATAGTTTTCAACTAGTGTATTCTACGTCAAGATTAGAGTTACTGTTATATCTGTCCCATACCTACAACTAATGACTCGTGTTGTTTTAGTTGCTACGAAAAGTAAATTTTATATTCCAAAACGCTTGTTAAAAAGCCTCTTTCAGAGACAGACTCCTTATTTTGGCCGATAAACGAGAGAGAAGGGCAACAGAGAAACTCGTAGGTGATAGTTTCGCTTCCTTTCCGAGCAAACGAGATTTTCCCTGCAGGAAGAACTTCGCCTGGCACGCTCAGAATTGTGCGACACACGGTCCGTTTACCGAAGAGCCCGGCCCAACTGAACACCCCGCGAAGCCGCGCGCCGGCGGGGGCGTCAGTCGAGCGACAACGGCCGCCTTCCACACGGCGCGCTCACGGCCAAGGGCACCACTACATACTGGTTTCTCAACTGATTTCCCCCAGTACTTACAGTTCGTTCAGTCATGTGACCGGTTTTTTTGACAGCCACTGATGCCATACCACATGGATCATACCTGGGGGCGTGGCCCAGTGATTAACATGCAGAAATGATTCGATTTCATTTCACGAACGTTGGCTAACGTGTCGTGGCGCTGTGGCACAACCTAATGTATTGTCATTCCGACAAAGGAGAAAGTTCAATGAAAAATATTTTATTATAGTGATAAAAAATCATTGAAGAATTCTGAAACTATATTCAAGGTTACTATTTTTGAAAGTTAATAATTTACGCATACTGTGTTCAGTTAGAATTTGGAGAGTTCCCGACAGAAGATAGGTGCAGCTAACATGGCTTCTCTTTATGTTGCCGGGCCCCCAGCGGGCCTTTTGCCCGAGTTTCAAGGACAGTTGCGTGTTTATGACTGTTTTGTGTATTTTGACCTGGCACCCCCGGAGAGGGGCGCTCTCCGAGCCCTTCTCCTCAGCCTGTTGAACCTTTGTGAGATCGTCGACACAGAGGAGAGGAGACGTGAACGATTTCACTCCACATATTTCGGAGAATTTCCATTATTTATTTAATATTTATATTATATTTAATTCATTGAAATATTAGATGTAACATTAATATACTATTAAGTTGTAAATATTTAATGTAGTCAATAGCTTTTAAGCAACTTTAGCAATGAGTCCATCGCAGAAGGGAGAAGTGACATAGCATCAGTGCCAAGAAGACATCTTTTTTATTGCAAGATTTGTGGAAGAGCTGATGATGCGATGCAATATAGAAACTTCTTCAGTTATTGACAAAACTGCCTATGAATTGAAGCTGAAAACTCACATTGTTCAAAAGTAAGTAAAATCATAATAAAGTGTCATATGAAAGTCAATAAAATGTCAATAAAGTGTCAGGTGAAATTGTTTTGGATAATGTTGAATTTAATTTTACAGATATTGGAAGCAAGACCCTGATACTGCTCAGACTCTAGAAAGGAGTGTCCAGGAATAGATGGGAACAAAACATGTGTAGTGGATGATTTTGGACAGGGCTTGATTAGGCACATTATTTATTCAATGTACAAGAATGGTAAGTAATTTATTTATATTTGCATGGAAATAAATTATAATAGTTATTGAAAGATCTGACTTTTTGATGGAATATATGAAATTGAACGCTGAAGGTTATTAATTTGTGGTTTTGGATGAAACTTGGTCTTATTCAAAAGGCAAGCAAAAAATCTACTAAATTTTGTAGTGTTGAAAAGTATGAAATTCTAGATATAAGGGAATGGAGAAGGCATGATTTGCATGTAATGAAATGCATCTTTTGAGAAATAGCAGTGTGTGTAATGACTTATGTGTATGATGAATATCGTTTGTCCAGTTTGAAGCACCTACATAGTTGTTCAATATGATTTTATTTCAGTAGATCTTTACTAATTGTTTTTAACAATCTATCCTTTAGGTTATGCCTCTCGGTCATGGCAAGATAAAAATGAAAGTTGCTCAAGCAAAAATTTAGATGAAGGTAAAAGATATATAGTCTTACATGCATGAGGTGCAAATGGTTTCATCGAAGATGCAGAACTATTGTTTCCGTCGAAGATAAAAGAAGTAGATGAATATCATAGAACTACGACAGCAGAGATGTTCCAAAAGTGGATGAAAGAAGAATTACTACCTTAATTAGCAGAATCATCAGTTATTGTAATGACAATGCACCTGTTCAATCTGTGCTGGTGAGTGACATTTCATCAATTGTTTTTTAGAAATGTGAAAAATATTCATTGAAATAATACATTTATTCATTTATAAAAATACCCGATTATAAAACGAGTATTACTACTGTAACTACACTGTGGTGAAAATTGATGTTTCACTTAAAAGCGTGGAATAGAAAATTTATTACATTCAATGGTGTTCAGTGATTTTAGTTATATCAGTAATACAATTTTTCTTACAGAACATCAAGTTTGCCAGTAGAATGTTTTATATGTATTTATAGAGAGAATGAAAATAAATGCATATTGTCTTTGAATATAACTAAAATATTTAAATATCCTTTTATCATTTCCAATTTTTTAGAAAGTGAAAAGGCCTTCATCAAAATGTAGGAATGGTGGGTGACCTGCAGCATTTTCTATCTCAGAACTACATACCGTTAAGACCTGAGCATACCTTTAAGAGTCTTCTTTTGAAGTCATTGTTCAGAAAAGGTACTCTTAAACCTAAGTTTTGTTGAATTAATCATAGAATAAGGCAGTTTTATTTTTGCATGATTTTGATTCAATGTGATTGCCAATGTTTTCATGATTTGAAAAATCATATCAGTTGATGTGGGTGAATGTGGGAAGAAACAAAATATTGTCTACAGTCTTTTTTGCAGAAAATTTGTTAATATAAAGTACTTATTCATTCTGTACATTGCTTTAGTTGGAAGAATTATATGACACACATAAGAGAAAATTATAGAAGAAGATTGGCAGGATGCTTCAGGGATTTCTGTCATAGTAAATATTCAGGATGAATCTGATGATAACGTTCCTCATGCTGTTCCCATGCCTGGGCTCTTGTGTCTCTACTTAAGAGAGATACGGTCAGTATATTTACATGTTTAATGCAGTATATTTCATAGGTTTGAAAAAAGATTTGACATAACTCTTGTTCTTCTCAGGTGCAGAATTAAAAGTTTATATTATTCCATCGAGGGCAAGTAAGAGGTTACATTCCAGGTGAAATAGTGAATCTTTATTGTTTTTAAACTGATCTTGGCTTACTGAAATAAATATGCCTTTGAAATAAATGCTCATTTGCTTGCTTCCCAGAAGTAATGTTGCTTTTTACCCTCTGTATGGGTAGGTCCTTTTTTAAGGCGTACTTCTCAGAAGATATAACTAGACACTTCATTATGTCTGCACATGTTAACTTCCTTTGTAAATTCTTTTTAATAATTATTGTATAATTTTAATTTTATTTATTAAAAGAAAGAAGTTTTTTCAGTTATATGAAGTTCATTTTTTATGAATATGAATCAGGCATATAAAATTATGTGTAAATGATAGTATGTGAAGAAAAGGTTTGATTGTGAATGAATGGGTTGAAAATATATTTTAATAACATTCATTTACACTCATCAAAAATTAACTTCAAGTAATAGAAAAATTAGTTCTTTTAATAAAAAAGAATTAGAAATGCAGATTCAGTGAAAATTTTATCTTTTGAGCAGTATGTTAGATTCTCGTATTGTACATCTTAATGCAATACATTATTAAATTATCAAAATTGGCTGTTAGGACTGCTTTGATAACCGATAAAGTGTTGTCATCTAAGAAGACACAATACATACATTGTTCTTTGTTTTATCCTCTTGGTAAAAATTCAAATGTATAATTTTTATTTCAAAATATTTACTCCTCACCCTGGCAAATGTGGTAGGCTGAGGCTGGAGATGTTAATAGTAGGTTGTGAATATTTTCTAAAAGGACGTAGGAAACTCATTTTGATTTTGAATAGTTGGACTTTAAATTATCTAAGTGGATAAAATTTATTGAACTTCAAATGGATTCGGTGGGAATGTTGTATCCTTCAAATAAATAATCGTGCAAATAAAGGGAATTATTTTTTCACTTATACGTTTGCTTTTTTATGTTACCTTTCACCTAATTTCTAATTGACTTTTATATTATGTAATAAAGTTATTGAAGGTACAAAACATTTCAATTTTCATTTCTAAGGCTAAAACTTGCACAGTGATCATGAAAAACCATTTATCTTTCATTAATTTGGATGTACTATTTAATATCTTTTGAATGACAGGTGAGTACAATAATTTATAGCAGTTTTCAACCCATTTTTTATCTTTTAAGAACTGACTTGATTTCCGTATTTAAGAAATTTACCTGAAGTTACTGATCAATTGAATTAACTGAGAATTCTGCCAAACAGTACTCCACAATATGTACTAACTTGTACCCTTTTTCCCAAAGAAATCTTTGAATGTAGTGTGAAAATTTTCCAAGATTGTACAATCAGGAGAAGCCAAAATTATGAAAAGAAAATAGCAAATTCATGGTAGTTTTATGTTAATTATACATGTCACTTAAGCCTTGTTTTATTAGACAATAACTGAACAAATTATAGTATTTAAGTATTATTACAACGAATTCACAATTAACTAACCATATCTGCAAGTCACCGATCAATAATTGATACACTGGCTGTCAGTCATAAGATGAGGAACGTGAAAATGAAATCGTAATTACAAACACCAGATATCATAACTGCAAAACATTATACAACACATTAATTTGAATCTTCAGAACACGCAAGATCGAAAAGTACCGGCAGAATTCCAGTAGTTTTTTATAAGGCCTACGTGGGAGCTTTGCAGTATATTCCATTTCATTCTTGTATCTAATGACTTAATTCAATCAATCACACATGTTCTCAAGAGTATTTCGAAATGTTTTGAATCACTTAGTATAATTTTTCATCATTAATGATACGGAATTAAATGAATCTCTCGTGAAAACTGTTTCTAACATCCACGCGATCAAAATTACATTGAACAACAAAATTCAGTCAACCGCGGCCAGCTGTGAATGCAAGTCAGCTGACTGGCGGAAGAAAATTTAGCGGAGAGCGATGCGGTCTTCGGCGACGCTCATCTGTTATACAAGCTGTCAAAAAAATCGTTTACTGCCCTCAACGATCTGTATGCGTCAAAACTACACCTTACCTTCACTGTTTATTGTTTGGAAAAAGTAAACACATTTGGGACACTTGAAGTACACCTATGACAGACTTTGCTGTACGCGTCCCCCGAAAACCACATAGCCATATAGAACAACTGGGTACATCAAAGTAAACAAAACTGGGGTTGAGATGAAACAACATGGCTGCCACCTCGCGTATTGACACAGATCCCAAGAGTATATAATTGTAAGCTTCCACGAATTCGTATAAAAACTAGCGAGGCTACAATAGCACATTTTTTCGCACGATTCGTAACGGCTACGCATTATTACAAAAGTACTTGAATCTGCAAAAGTGTTTCCAACCAGCAATTTTTGTGTCACGCTGGATTCCAATTTAGGATTTTACGTTTATCTTGCCATTCACTATATTGCTACACCACCCGCCTCCCAGGTAAACTAGGTCTTCCAGTCGCTTTAAAAACAAAGTTGCGCATTTACATTTGCTTTTCTTAAAAAAAGAGATTTTACGTGATGTTATTTCAAGATATAAATTTAAAGAACACATTTCCAATAACTATAATATTATATATATATATATATATATATATATATATATATATATATATATATATAATCAACATTGTAGTTTTGCCATGTTAATTTTTGGCATTTTTTGAAAGTACAGAGTGTTTAACGAAAATGAGACCTACGCTATTCTCTTTAGTCTTCGGTATATCCGAGGGAAACATTTAATCCAAACAATTTGTGCCATTTTTGAGAACATTTTGATGACTTGAAGCTACATGTTAAGTATTCGCCCCCTCTTCCCGAATGAAAAATATTCGTTTTAAATTAGCAGGGTCATGGTAACGTCAATTTAAGAAAATAGTTTGAACGGTTTAGGCGTTTGTGTTGATCACAGACCGATAAACAAAAGCTGTACCGTAAGTCAATATTTCGCTATCAATCACCCAAAAAGATAGATTCTGACCATACGTGTTAGAGGAAGTAATTTAATACATATAGGAACAATATTTATCTACTTTTTTCGATATCATGGCCATTCTAATATGTTTGACGAAAATCGACACTGCCACATCATTAGAATACTTCCTCTTTACAAGTTCGTAGTAGGCGAGAAAGTAAAATGAAACGAAATATTAGTTCGAGACGAATGTTAAGTTATTTTCTTTCTAAACAGAAGGTACTAGTCAGGGAAAATAAGAGAAAAATTCTTCACTTTAGTTGCACCAATTTTGGTAAATGAAAGAAGCACCCGAAGACAAATAAAGTACTCGCAACGTAAGTTACATCAAACACTGTATACCAATGAGATTTCAAGTTAACTATCGATACTCCAGTCTTTCATCAACCCGGCACGTTTCCAAACCGTCTGAAAAGAAAGAGTAATGTGCATGGTCGTGCTCCTGTCGCTGGCCCTCGCGGCGAGGGTGCGCCGTCGGCGAACAGCCGCGACCGCATCAGCGGGTGCTCGCAAAAGAATGAGGCAAGTCCCTGGTCTGGGCTAGCGGTGTCCCAGCGGTCGGCCACTAAAAACGCTCTCGAAGTGGTCACGCAGGCATTCCGGGTCACGGGACACACGAGAGGCGCCTTCGTTCAGCGTCCGTTATGACCAAAGCTGTAATGACGGGTGCAGTTGGCGGAGGCAAACTCCTCCATGCGGACCCGCCACCAGTGCGAGCCTTTCGAGTAGACATCAGTACGGCCGGCGGCCACGCGTATTAAAACTGTTTTATTTCAGACCATAAAACTCGGGTCATCACGACGCCTCTCACTGGTCACATCACATGCGGAAGTAAGGGAAACGAACGACCAATTCGTAAATGTAAGGCGATGCACCACTTAACTTTTCCCTTCAGCGAGTTCTTCCCTTCCGGGCGCATTCCACGTCGGACTCAGAAGAGTATGGTAGGAACCTAAAGAACAGATCAAGACAACAAGAAACTGTCTTGTTTCTGGCGGCAATAATCGCTGCTCAAGTGATTCCTCATAAAACGCATCAAACATTGAATAATTTCAATTTCTATGGCGAATTTACGACTGCCAGGGTCAGTTGTTGGCAAAAGTTGCTTCACACAATAATACGTAGATTAATAATAAATTCCACTATTTCTAATTTTTTATTAATACTTTCACTCTTGTTCAGGCGTTGCTCTAGATACGGACGAATTATACAACAGGACATAGAAAATTATCACTGTAAATACTCCTGTCATTCTCTCTCATCTATGTAAAGGTCCTAGATTTAGGGCAGGTCGTCACTATCTAGGCGGCGCGGCGCGGCGCGGCGCGGCGCCCGGGCGTGCGTCCTGCGGGGAGCCGCACCCGCACGGGCCGCCGCAAGTGCGGCGAGCGCGGGAGAGCGGGCATGGGCGGGGCCGCCGTGGGCGGGGCTGGGCTCGGCCCGGCCCACCACGGCTGCGCGGGGACGGCCGGGCGGGCGGACGCATGGCGCTGGGCGGAAATACAGCCTCCGCCTCGCCCCCCGGGCAACAGGTGGAAAGCACAATTCGGCGAGGACAGTCCAACGCCACTTCGACCCCGGCCCCAAGCGTCTGCCCCCACACACAAAGCCACTTCGGCTCCGCAAATTCTACTTCACCGACCACCTTAGGTTGCCGTCCTTCACTTACAACCGCCTGCAAAAGGCGAACGTACATCACACCAGCATAATACGTATTTTATGTGCTAGATTGGAGACATTTCATCCGTGCTGTTTCTGAGATCATTAATACACAACAGTAAGAAAGCAAACATGTCGCAAAATTTTTAACACTATGAAGTCTCTACGCTCCCAAAACATATTTTTTCTCACTGAATTCAAAATTTTACTACTCTTGCTTCTCGACAAATGCTGCCATCTGCATATCATCAGACAGACAACAAGGAATTTTGTGAATCCTCATGTTTGGATTATCTCATGTTAGAACAATAAGAATACGCAAATCGTTTTATCTGGCGTATGAGAAAAGTACGTAAGCTTACTATTCCCTTTGAAACTTCTGCACTTTCATAGCTTGCATTATCAGATCTCAGTCTCCTCATATAACTTCCAGCTGAGGACTTGCCAAATTTCTCCTTTTCTATTTATTTTATCTCGTTTGTATTTCCTTGCCCCGATTTAAAATGTTTTGCTATATTTGGGAAATTTTGAGAACCATCGTATCATGTTGTGTTCTCAGCGTATTATCTTGGGATGAAAATAATAATAAAATTATATTATTATTATTATTATTATTATTATTATCATAATCATTTTATCATTATCATCATCATCATTATTATTGAGAAGATTGACAAGTGAAGACTGACAAGCAGCTACCGAGCTTACGATTCAGCTCTCTTGAGCCCATGGCCAGGGCCAATCAGGTGTAGGTGTCGCTTCCGTCAGTCGTTCAGGGCGCAGGGGTCGCGAGCAGTGGTGATGAGGCGTCGTATGCGGCGATCACCAAGCAAAAATCATAAAACGTTGCGTTTTAAATATTTTAGAAGGATTTCATGTTTAAACAATATATAACCACACTTAAACAATGCCAGTTACGTAACAGACGAGAGTCACCAAACAACGAAAAGATCTCACATGGGGCGACGATATTGTTGCATCGAATTGAGAGCTCGCAACCCGCTCGCGACTCATCCGGTGGCGGAGGGTTCGTATCTTCTGTCCTGGGATAAGCAAGGGCTCCTCGTCGCGCTCAGGTCGGAGAATTTCCGACTGCTCGGCTGTTTCCTGTCATGCCATGCGAACTCGCGTCAGCACAAACTCGTGAGTGACAACGTGCGGGATTTTTTAGTACACCCTGATTCTTGGGCGCTTTTACTCAGTTTTAGCCAGTTTTAGTCGAGTTATCAGGCTTCTATTAATTGCATGCACAATGAGAAAACTTTAAGATGATATTGCAGTTCTATTGAAACAAAATATTTGGTTCACATAATTCGAGGAGAAACTTTTGTCGGTGCAGAAAGGCCGATCCAGCTCTTCGTTATTAAATTTGATAACTAAAGTTACCACAAGAAACGAACTTTACACCAGGCACTTTATGGTGTCTATTTATTAGGTTTACAGAGCTCTGTGGAAGTATGCGTCGTAGTTCTTTTGAAAATAAAAGCCAAGGCCAACAAAAGGCGCCAATAAAAATGCTGGATTTGGTCATTTACGTGCCCTTACAAAATCGGCTAAAGCGCACGAAAAATCAGAAAATTTCTCATCATACTGATCACAATCAAATATATTTTAGTTTTACTCCCACTTCCAACTTAAATTTCATCTTACATCCGCGGTGACAGGAACAATTAATCGAAGCATTCTGTAGCAATTTCAATTTCAATGTAGGCTTAAGGAGATCAGAATATTTATTGAAACGAAGATGGAGATTTAATATCAGAAAAATGAACGTTTGAATGTTCAAATGACAAAATACAGTAAGGAAAATATTTCGAGTAGCTTCAGAAATAAAAAGATATCGTAAGTAAAATATTTCCAGAAATTTCTCGCCCATCCCCAAGTAGCTGCAAGAAGAGAGGCTTGAATATTCGACGCTTCTTGGGATGACTATGCAACAGTGCCACGCCTCGCCACTGCTCAACGAGTGCGCGAAGGAATCAAATCATTGACGTTTGGCGCGAGAGCTGTTCATTTATTGATATTTTATGTTCGCATCAATAAACATTTATCTAACTGAATATAACTTTCACATTATCATATCTACAAACACTACGATTAATGGAAATGGAATATGGATGTCGCAATTTCATGAAAGAAAGAGGGTGAGACGATATATAAACGATGAATTGAGGCATTGCGTCAGATATAAACGCAAACCATAAAATGATAATTTTATAGGATTATTATTTACTTTCTCTAATTTCTAAAATCAGGGATTTCGAATGAATGATGTAAATTTTACCAGCATTTTCTGGAAATTTTTCTAAAACATTTAGGACAGGCAGCATTCCATGTAAGAACTTCATTTCTACGGTGTCTTAACGATAACGTTCATAAGTGAAACTGGTCTGGGAGGTAGATTGTAACCCTCCCCGTAAAAAAAAAAAAAACAAAAAAAAAAAAAAAAAAACGACGATTATTCAGTTAGAAGCATTTATTTTAATATAAAATGCTTAACTGGGTAAACAGTAATATTTTATCAGAATTTGAAAATCTTCGACCTATTATAATGAAATGTTTAGATTACTTAACGTCATGTATCAATATTACTGTGATCATGACAGCGGAGAAAGTAAATTAATATCTTTAATTGAAACTAAGAAATGATAGCAGAAGACCGTCTCTTCTACGTTATTTTTTTCGAGGGGGGGGGGGGGGGTTACAAGAAAATGTAAGAAAACAACAAAATATTTCGTACTAGCACCACGTTAAAGATATTTCGGGCGAAAGACGGGACAGAGAGGGATACAAGGAAAGAAAGGGACAGAGAGGGATACAAGGAAAGAAAGGGTCAGAGAGGGATACAAGGAAAGAAAAGGACAGAGAGGGATACAAGGAAAGAAAGGGACAGAGAGGGATACAAGGAAAGAAAGGGACAGAGAGGGATACAAGGAAAGAAAGGGAGAGAGAGAGAGAGAGAGAGAGAGAGAGAGAGAGAGAGAGAGAGAGAGAGAGAGAGAGAGAGAGAAGAAAAAGGGGAAAGGGAGCTAGCACGTTGGGATATCCAACTTATATTCTTGGGTGTTTTGAAAGGCTGGTTTAAAGGTACACTTCGCTTGGAGGTCTGCAGAACGTTCATTGAGGAGACAAGCTAATTCGTTGGAGAGCGATTACTTGGCATGGGCGGGGAGGGGGTGGCGCCTGGGCGCATGGCCGCACGGGGGAGGGGGTAACGCCGCTGCGTCACGCGAGCGCCGCCCCGAGGGCCTCCGTACGCGTTGCCACTCCCACTCCCGCTCCCGCTCTCGCTCTCGCTCCCACCTCCTCTCCTCTCCTCTCCCCTCCCCCGCGCAGGCAGAAGACGTGCCTCCAACGCAGCCTTCTTAGAATCAACGTTCAGCCGCAGACCACCACTGGGATACCGGAACGTCTTGGCACGTTCACCATTTACATGTTCCAGAGAATATTTCAAATCCATTCTCACATACACATCTTTGTGTATTTTCTCGGCAAATAGTGTCATTCAAAACATTCATTAACATTTTTGCAAGGCATTAAACCGAAAGCCTTCAAAAATGTTCCAATAATAAAAAGCAAACCCCATACAGTTTTCATTCACCACTGCTCGAGCCGGGGTCGAATAAAACGGTCTCAGTTTTAAAGTTCTCATAATCGTGTGCAATTTCTTGCACTGCTTTCCTTCCAGAAGTGACAAAGTGGAAAGAACGGTATCTGATGTGGAGGGTTTGTTTCGAGACCCCCCTAAAAGATTAATAATCGCTTTGCTTTTACCGAATGCCGAAGAGGATCATTTCCTTTCCCCTCAAAACTATTGCCAAAAATCCCTGAAGAAACTGAACTAATCTTACACATTTTCCTCACCCTTAGATCAAAGTCATAAAAATATAATTATACCTTTTTATACATTTTGGTTGCGTTCAATAAGATTTTCTTCCGTTTTCCAAAATCGCGAAGAAATATTCCACGGCGAAAGTAAGTTTATTATTATAAAAAGAGCCGGATCACCTGCATCGATTTCAGTTTCCATACAATTGATACATAAAAATTAATGTTATTCACATTCATACGCACGTTGTTTACAGTGCCTCAAATAAAAAAGGTAGTATATAACAAGGGCAACACAATATAACAATAACAATAATAATAATAATAATAATAATAATAATAATAATAATAATGCCAGTAATAGAAAATGACTAGAAATATTGTTATCTATTCGTATCATTTCAAAAACACATTAAATTAAGATAATGTGAGCAATCTACACAGATAATACAAAGTAACGATCTTTGAAGGCTAACCCTTCTTAAGCTATTAAACTTGTTTATATGATTGAAACACGGCATTTTGTGCTCAAACGTAGAAACCTATCATATTACTTTGAGGGTTGGATGTGAATGCGCGGTGACAATCATGTCTCATTCAAACTAAGATGCAAACCGCTACACACAGTACGCTGATTCTGAAATCCACCTCGCCACACTCAAACTCCTCAGGTCCTTGAACCCCTCCAGCTTTGGGGACTCGAGGAGGAAACGAGGAATGCTTTGGGGGGTTCAACGCACAAATTGATACATTTTCGACTTTCTATATTCGTAATAATGTTAAACATGTAGCCTTCCTGGATACCCCAATTCGCAGCACCAGCGGTCATGAACATCAGGGGCGGATCCAGAGACAAATTTCGGGAGGGGAAATTAAAAATGTCATAGGCTACACTCAGCTCATTCTGCGATACGATTTTATTCGTTTGAATGATTATCCGAAAAATTGTAGCTTGAAAGTTTCGTGACAAGTTTAAATTTATAGTTCCTGAAAAATTTTAGGGGGGGGGGGATTTCCCTCATTTCCCTCCCCGGGGATCCGCGCCTGTAAATATGCAGAATCTTTAAATATTTGTAAAATAAAATTTACTCGATAGTCTATGAAATTGAATATTTTTTCTCAAAACCACCACAATTTCTCAAAACGTCTTACTCTCATTTATAATTAAGCGTGTAACACAAGTACGACACTGTTTGAAATATACTAATACTTATCCATTACAAATAGTTCAAGAAAGTAGAGGGTGTTGTAGCATCACTACTTTAATAATTTATTTACATGTCTTTCATATAACAATTCCTTCAATAATAATTTCATCTTAAATTATCGAGGCTTATACCCTAGTTGGAAAAGGAATCGAAAAAAATGTAAGTTTTACAGAATCACCATTATCTACGAAATTATTCAATTAACATTTAGGAGAACAGCTTAAAAGTTTAGAAAGCGAAAATTTTTATCATCAAAACCTGAAACCTTATTTTAAACCTTTTGATGGTTGGCCATTTTCCGAAGAGTGACACTCAGAACCCTAGCAACGATTTCCTAAAAATTCCCCGAAGTTCCAACAACAGTTGCGCCGAAACAGAAGGGAGGAAAAAATCGATAGTCTAATTTTTCGGTGTGACGAGATTTCATTTATTGAATTTACTGGATATGCGAATGGTGGTGGGAATAAAAGCAATTAGATAAATTAAAGGATTGGCGATACTAGTGTTTGGTGTTGCGAAACGGTTTTAATTAATCTTTAATATATTTTAATCTACTTTACTCCTCCGGCTAACTATTTTCGCGTTTCGAAGAAATTTATAATTTAATGCGGGTCGACGATCTTCCCTAGTATAGGATTTCAAGTGTTGAATAAAATGAAACGGATATGTTCGGAAATATTTAAAATGAGGATAAGACATATTTCGTTTTAGCCATGAAACGTATGTTTCGTAAAAAAAAGCATGTACTCCTCATTAAGTATTTCGTATAGCAACCCTCTTTTAACTGGTTTACAACGTTAATATAGCAACTGGTTTAAAACGTTAATATTCAACATACTAATAATAAAAAAAAATAATAATAACCAACTAAACATAAACATTCACTGTTTATTAATAATAAAGCAGAATTCAAAAGCACATTCTTTATAGTCACGCACGACTCACTTATTTATGAACCAGTCGTCTTTAAAAATACGAAATTTCTTTGTGTGACATTATTTTGTCTTCTTACAACTGATAACTAATTTACTTTACACGACGTTCAGCTGACACCATTTCACTTGACAAATGTACACCGTACCCCTTCCAGAACACAGACGCATTCATTCATTACTCCGTATTTATGATCCATGAACTCTTTAAAAATGATTTCCTGCCACTTAATTATTTTACAAGTTTCTTTATAATTTTTCAACTTCGTCCACACGTGACCCTTCTCTCTCCGCGTCTATGATCTGCACTCTAGCGATTTTCCATTCTACGTGCTTTTCCGAGTTCCTTCACCGTCCCAAACACTTTACACTTGGTTTTTGTCAGCTCGCCAGCTGATGGCTAAATGTTCTAAGCGGCAGAGTTAAACATGAAGAAACATTCAACGAATGAGCGTCGGACGAACCTAACATACTCGTATTTTCTTGTTCGTTATTACGCGTCAATTCTTCCGTTTTTTAGTTACACGAAGCGTTTATAATCACAGATCATTCTAGTAAGCGTATTGTTTTTGTCTTTTGTTTATATTTTATTCTCCAAGTAAATCTTCAGTGTCAATAATAACCAGTGTTTACTAGTTCAACACCCTGCGAATTTTATAATACATCAGGATTTGATTATTTAATTGTCCATGTTTATATACTCGGGTAACTCTTGATGTCATGAAGTATGGATTGCCTTAGAAAAATACACTGTATTGTTTGTTGTTATTTAAGGTCTTCTAGGTCATTAGAGACCGCTATTGCGAGAAACGGTATGTTAACTATGAGGATGACGGCACTACTGCCTTTGCGATCTCGGCCATCCGGACGGCACTGAATTTTTGTCAACTATCATTTTTAGACAATTTGCCGTGTTTGAGAAATAACTCAATTTTAAGCAGCATTCTTTTCAAGCCTCTGCGCCCTGCTCCTTTGCCGTGCGTGCAGGCGCCAGCCCTCACCCCCTCGCCCCCTGCTCCTCCACCGCCGCCGGGAATTGCCACTGGATGAGCAGGGCCCGCGGCGCCTCCAAACAAGCCCTCGCAGAGTAGCCCAATCACACGCGGAATGTGCGGCAGGGCAGCCGTCATTGAGGGTCATTGAGGGCCATTGAGGGCCATTAAGGGCGCGGGCACAGAGGACCTGCCTTCCGCGTCGCTCGGCGTCGCTCGCCCGCGCCCGCCCCCGGGCCACTGCCCACGCTTCGCGGTTGGCCGGGTCCTGCCCCCGCCACTTGAAAGAGCAAGGCACTCGCCTCTTCTTTCGAAATGAGTCAGAGAACAAACACGCCAGATTCACGACCGGTTCACACTTTACCAGTTCACGATGCATCCTCTTTTTCCTCATGACTAGATTTGGACATTAGAATCGAAGCAACTGGACGTATAAATGTCCACTTGTTCCTTCACAGTCTTTCTCGCATTACTTTTAAGGATTATGTAAATTCAGTGGCGGCTCGTGGGTTCATGAACTGGCGGTGCCGAAAATTGGCACCAACAAATATCTTATGCAACAAATAAAAGCAACAATTATCTGCCGCTAAGCTTTTGTTTATTTTAATGTTAAAAATAAGGGTTTATGTTAAAAAATCTGTCCGCCCTGCTACTTTAACAGCCGTTATTCTATTATTAGGGTGGGGACACAAGCAGGAAGCAGCAACGGTAAATACTACAACAAAACTTATCACAAACAATAATTGTACAGTAATCGAACAACCAGTTTGGTACGACGAGAAAATTTACAAAAATTGGACCGTTTTTAAGATGCATATATTTCAGGCTAAATTACAAGAAAAAAACTTAGCTCCATTTCACTATATAATACACGACCTTATTTCAGGATGTCTGAACAATAAGTTTCATTTAAAAAATCCCAATTTTAAATATTTTAATTGTAAAAAAAGGCAGAAAAATTATTGAACGTTTTTTTTTTATTTTCGAAGGATCAGGGATTTGCACGAAATTTAATCCAAAAAGTTTTTGAGAACTTTTAAAAATGTGTTTGAGGCTTCCTGTAAAGTACCCTCAAAAATCGAACTATCCATTTGAAACTCCCAAAGCCTGTCGAGTTCGTTCAGATCAATTGGGGTAAATCAAATTTGAAGAGAAGAGGCTGAACGGTTTAGGCGGTAGCATTGACCACAGACATTGCGGTTTTCAAGACCCACAAAAGATAAATTCTAACAACCCAACGTAATAGACTAAGTAATTTAGTTCAATAGAAACAAGATTTATCCAGTTTTTCGTAGCCAGGGCCCAGCAATAAGTTTTTCCGTTGAAAAATCGCCGATTTCCGGGGCACGATTTATATACTTCATTTTAATTTGTACATTTTATTACACTTTTGTGATTTTAAACATTATACTTCCGTCCCATTTTAGGTCATGTATTTTACGGTTTATAATATGGAATAAAGTGTTATTTTCATTAATGCTATTTTTTACTCGATTTTGTGAGGTAGGTCATTATTAACACACGCTTATAGTATGGCCTAGTTATAAGCTTTTACTTTGTTTTTCCGAAACGTTAGCACGAGTAATTATTTGAATTTTCTCCCCTTAGTTCGATCATCTAGGGTTGTTATGATAAAAATAAATTGTTGAAAAAATGAAGCCATGAAAATTTGTAAAACCTAAAGATGGCCTATCTACCTTACATTATGTTATAATTTCGTTAGATCACTGCATGCCGTTAAAATTCATCTCGACCATGCGCGAATTTTCCTGGACCCCGGCGAGGTATTTTTAGAACCAGCCACTTGACATGAAATAACTGGCTCGACGCTTTTCTTTTCCATTGTGTTCCTTCTCTTGGCACTCGCCTTGCCCACCCAATTATACATCCCATTGCCAATAGGGTATATACCGTAGCCAAGCAGGCATCGCTGTAACGTTCGTTGGCTAATTTGTAGATTACAATGAAAAGGAACAGACAAGGAATCCGGGGCATTTGAGGAACATTCGTATTTGACACTGTCGTTTGTGAAGATTAATGGAGTCACGCCGCATGATCCATCAGTCCATCAAGCGACTAATACCAACAAGTTGACGAAATGAATTTTTCTCCTCTTAGGAGAATTTAAAATGCCTTTTAATTTTTTACATCTGGGGATCTGCGCACAAACCATTCCATGAATTAAAAAATGAACCATGTTTGTGTGCATTGAACATTCATCATTTAACTTCCAAACCAAGTAGAGCTAGGTATTTAATATTTCAAAAGGAATTCAAACGGGGGCATGCGGTAACTTCCCTCAATTGGTGTAGAACAGAGGCCAGGGCAAAATTGCCTCCCTGTAAAATAGCGGCTTAAAGAAACACGCTAAACAAAGCATTGCCAAATGACCTCTTCTTTGATGACCTTAATATTGAAAAAATCAAGCGAAAAGAAAATTTTTGCATTACGCAGAGCAAGAAGCGAGATGATCCCGTCATGAAATGATGTTTGGTCTTTTAGCAAGAGGTTCCGGTTGTTCGTTTTTAATCCTCCTCCCCCAACGTAAAAAAATCAAACAAACGAGTGGTTTCAACAGCACATCATCTATCGCATTTTGTAAATTTTGCAACTTTCGAAAATCAGAGAGAAGAATGAAAATGAGATCTGCGTGATTTTTTTAAGCCTCCTTTCCTCTAACCGACGCAAAACTTCGAAGAAAAAAATATTATAGCAGTTTTTGAGAATTTTATAAAATAAACTGCATTACTTCAAGTACTGCCTTACCAAAATTCATTGTACTACACGGCGACAGAAATATGTTATAATGGGTCCTAGCCACCACGTCGGCGAAGTCACGCCTCCAGATAGCGTGGATGGAGTTACTAAGGTCACGACTGGTGTCCTTAGTAATCCCTTTCCACACGATTTGCACTTGAGCAGGTCTTGCATTCTGTGTAGGGGTGGAGGTGGAGGTGGAGGCCTGATCGCAAGCTCCAGCGGGGAGAGGTCTGGCGATGCGCTGCCACGGCGCAGAAGCCAAACCCGCAACGCCCGCTCTGGAGGCGGAAGCGGGACGAACTTCAGAACGGATCGTGCGACTTCCGGCGCCCTTGAGGGACACCATCGATTCGCCACCCAACAACGCTGGCCTTGAGTGGTGGGATACCCGAAACCGCCCTCCGTGGCGCTCTCCTCTGCCCCTCCGAACACAAACCCGGTGGTCGCTAAGGCGGCGCGGGACTCCTTACAGAAGATGACCCGCTGCCAGCCTCCAGGGCGCCATGCCGGGATTCCCTACACCAGGCGAGGGTCTGCGTGGCAGGGGTCTTGACGGTAGGCGTGCATCCTCCTGCCGTTGCTGTTGATCTGTCACGGGTGGCGGACAAGTCGCCGGTACTCGTGATGTGGGAGATCGTGCATGCCGTGTACGCGTACCTTCATCTACCCATTGCCACCAAAAGCAGGCAATACGAGGCGGTGTGCGCACGATCGGTATGGCGCGCGCAATACTGGGTCAGGACCATCCGCTCCGCAGCCTTCTCGAACGCGTCGCCTCGTCAGAGCCGATGTCACGCCTCACCCTCGGCAACCAAGCGCGTGGACGACCGTGAAAAGAAATCACTTGTGTAGCTGATGAGCGACATACCCATCATGTCTGCAGAGGATCGGTAGGGTTCTTTTGGGTAAAGCGTTTTTTTATGCGTATTGGAACGAACTATAAGAACCAAAGTGGTTCGATAATTGAAAACCGGAGAGTTAAAGAAGTAATTGCCTTGTAGAATCAAGAAATACAAAAAAATAGCACATTGTTAGAAGAGTCGTTACTGCATTTTGAACAAAATGCACATTTAAAGTTTTCATTTCATCCTCACGTACTCACGGTGTCTGATGAGCTCTGGTGGAATAAGAGTGCTTTATTGGCGCGAATTTTAACCTTGCAGAACTCGCGTGTCATTTCGTATGGTAAACGATTGCGGGAGCTACATACATAACCGAAATAAACATTACAGTTTGTTAGTTTTTAGGAGCTTCGCAAATTTTTCTGAACAAGTACTCAGTTTTCTCAAAACGTTTATTTGAATGTGCTATGACATATGATACGAAAGTCAAACTCGTAACATACGGCGTTTAATCTACTTGTGTTGTCTCCCAGACTGAAATAAGCATCTTCTATTTTTGTTTTTTCCAGTGACATTCATTATGAATCATAATTCTCGATTTATTCAGCAGTCGTGTCAATAAATAGTATAGTATAACAACAGTATATCATTTTTCGGATCGGCTTAACGCAAACTTTCTTTCCTTCGCCCATAAGAATAGTGCTCGTGAGGGAGTTCAAATTTTACCTGCCAAATTGAAAACAGTTTCAACCACGTTCCACCATTGAAAAACTCCGAAACAAACTGCTTGCTAAGAGTAACGTGTTAACTGTACTGTCTGAACTCAGTGGATGTGGCACATCAGCAACTATAAAGATTGGCTACATGTGTAGTCCGCGCTAGTAATCCAGCATTATGAATCATGATCGTTCTGGATTTGAATGGATCTCCAATATAAATAAAATTTTACTGTGCCTGTGATTTCAAAATAATTGTATATCCGTAGCCTCATAAACTTAATTTGATGAAATAAAAAACAATTCAATCGTTTTTACGATTTTGTCACTCCTTTTCCGTGGTGTCCTCAGGAACGGATAAACAGATTTTATTGCGTATTTCACAGCAAGGAGTGTGTTTTACTAGGTATAATTTAGGCTACTTTTTCCATTTATTTTTGATTTATATGTTTCTTTCTTCAAACAAATATACAGTTAATCGTATCAAACATGATAGGGTGGCATACGGAAGTAACTTAGGGTGAGGCGGAGGCAGTATACCTTGGGGATACACAATACATACAATTGATATCTGTTCCTGTCTAGTAGATTGTGATCTATAAATACCCTGCCAACGCAATGAACTTAAGGTAATATACTCTAAAATCCAGAAAAGAAACAGGGAGAGATTGAGGTAGTAAAGATGAAGACAACACATACAGAAGAAACTGCGAGGGATGACAACTTTTTAAAGCATGATTATATTCGACTTTCGAAACATCTTAAGATTATACCTTCGGTGTTCTGAAAATTTTCTGATAATCAAAATATAATTTCTTCAGAGTTGAAATTTGCAATGAATTTCCTACGGCCTTACCCATCGTCACTGGCATGCTATCCAAAAGAACTTTATATACTCACGTACATTACAGCATGTATCGTCTCATATTAAGGCTTACCTAAAAAAAGAGAAAATGGGTATAAATATACAATCATTTCAATAGCAATACTTTGCAGAGACACAGAACTTCGAAATTCTTAAATTCCACAGAAAAAGCACCAGACAGGGTAAGTCATAAATGAATTATCACATACAATGGGATTCAGTGTCTTACAAAAATTGAAAAGATAAAACCTTCGTTTTACATTCTAATAAGAACAACTGCATCATGGATTACATTTTAATGCTGTATTAATGGTCACAATGAGAATGTTAACAATGTTAACAAACAGTCAAAATAACAGAAAGGAATTTCATGGAAATGTCACATTGTGAAAATATCCACACTTCATGATTTGAATGACATACATGAGGATACAAATGCTTACTCCTGCAGTAACAAAAGAAGAATACTGTATACAAGATAAGAGGATGGCTTGTTTTCACATAAACGAAAGATGAATTAAAGACTTTCCATAGAACCCAACGCCCCTCTTCACAAACTAATGTACGGCCGCCAAGGACAAGGTAAGCCGTACACTGAGATGGATGATTAAAGAAACGGAGAAATGGGGTACACAATCTACATTGCGAGTAGGGTTAACAAATCGATTAATCGTAGCAATGAATGCGTGAAATGCAGAACTTCCATTCACGAGCATGAAACCTAGAACATTATACAACACGGAAATACTCTACACCTGTTATTGAGGTCCGCGAATTTGTATAATGTGTATTAGGCGGCCCTTCCGAGAAATACGAAGGCAAGGAGAGTTGAATTTACAACGAAAGAGTTCTCTCCCGTCGCGGTGAACACCCTTAAACGCGCGCGCCTTCTGCTCCGCCATGGAGGCGCAGGCGTGCTCCCGCATTCGTCGTCTCAAAACGCAACGCGACGAGGCGCGGAGCGGAGTGGGAGGGGTGGGGGCGTCACAGCGCATCGCGACGGTTGGGGCTAATGAACGCGTGACGCCCCGCGCCGCGCCGCGCCGCCCTCGCTCCAGACACGCGTCCTACTCACTTGGCTCGCGCACCGCCTCTCCAGAACCGGTGGAGACGTGCTACTGTAACAGGAACAATCGATTTACGCGGTTCGAAGTTATTTTCGAGTTATCTTCTCACGCTCGCGTCGTCTGCCTTTTCCATTTTTCCGCAACTGTTAGTGCACTGCACGCTTGTTTCAACTTTCGTGCCTGCATGTGGGAAGGGGAATATGTAGTCGTGCTCACCGAGTAGTGATAGCACAGACTGAAGAGGCGAAAGGAACCGCCAAAATAGTTACATACTTCATCCCCTGACACCCTCACTGCGAGGGGCGTCGAAGCCGCAACACTTGCCTCGCCAATTCCCAGAATCCAAACTTATTGGAAGGCTTCCCTTCACGACCCCTCTTAGACGTTAGTGAAGTAGTTACACACTTTGAGAAGCATAACACATCCAGATGTGCTAAATGCATTTGATGTATGTTAATAACCATCACAACATATGACTCCCTTTTTAGGAGCACGCTTCGTCCAGAACTCTAATGCATTAGCAAATTTACCGGTATCGTACGAAGGTGAATGTTTTTTTTGTTCATCGACAGTTTAGTTTATACAATTTAGTAACAAACGTTATATTATATTTTTATATAATTTACTATTGTGCAATCTTTACATATTCCAAATATTAATTATTGCTTATGTAAGGGGACCTGAAACAGAGCAATAATTTGGACAACAGACAACACAAACAGAAAACAACATGACAAGAATGCAGTTCAGAAATATTTAGTACATTGAACTGCTCGGGCTGCACTTAGCCAGTGACAATGACAGGGGCTACAAACTACAGGAATATTTTGCACTAGTGCTTTGAGAAAATCTCAACAATACTGCTGCACGTTACTGTCGCCATGGACATAAGTAACTGAAAGCAATCATCAAGTTGCGTCATTTTATATGCGACGTTGTTCAAAAGAAGTGTAGTCGCCCCCCCCCCCCCCCCCCGAGTAGTTCTAACAGTAATCAGAAAATCCCTAAAGACCAACCACTAGTCGGTCCCATAAAACTCTCACAAACGAATCCTACAACAAATAGATCACCTCCCCCTTCCATTCAGCCCATATAGGTTAAGTTTAGATTTAAGGACTTTTTGTCTTGTCAATTCAGAAATTCAACGTCATCCCAATGTGTGTAACTGTTATGTATTGTAGAGCCTGATATCACGCAGAGCTCAATTACCCTCTCCGCTTGTTTCAAAGCATCCGGGCAAACAGACGATATCAACAATTTAGGATCAAATGTAGAGAAGCCGGAGTAATGAAAATATGGCCCGCAACCATATCAAAGATTCTAGTTGTGGTCCATGAGGCACTACGTTGGAGGACACCCCTGCCCAAGGTAATGAACTTTGTTTCTGTGTACGACAATTTCTCACCCCTCACTGAACAAAGGCGCGCGACTTTTAACCTGAAGAGCGTAAGGCACAAACACTTTATTTAATACCTTATGCATTTTTTAAGATTCCATCGCGACAGTGGCAGAATTGTTATTCATTGGTTCTTGCAGAGTGCAAAATATGAAAGAAAAAAATACTACTTCTGAAGATATATTTGTTTAATTCACTTGCATTTTTTATTATAGGCAAATACGGTTAACTTTCGTTAGCACGAACTCTATTAACACGAATTTCGCCGTATCATGAAGAAAACTTCGGTCCTGGCAAAGTATTACTGTTATACAGACATATGTAATTCTCTGATAACACGAATTTTTATTACACGAACTCAGATTATTTCGGTCCCTTGGAATGTGTGTTAATGAGGGTTTACTGTATCTTCGTCTTCAATATATTAATCTCTTAAAATAAGTTGATTTATCTTCAAAACGGTGCACCTGTCTTCGCAGTTCTATTCATTTTATGGACGTCAGAATTATTTTAATGATCGAGTATACTGTGTCATCATTCATGTTAACCCGTAATTGTTGCTAAACCACTAATGATTTTAATTCCATAATTTTTGTTCATTATTAGTACACTAATACTACAATATTTTTTTTAAAATCTGAGACTCACTGTCAGAAAACATGAAATTTTGCATGTAATGACCCCCCTCCATCCGCAATAGCTGACTTAAACCATCTCATTGCAAACATACTATCTCCAATAATGCCCGCATTAATTTCACAAATTCAAAATTGTATAACAAATCTGCTGCAGGCGCGGATCCACGAGGTGGGAAATGACTGAAATTCCCCCTCCCAAAATTTTTCAGTAACTATTAATTTTAAGTCGTCACGAAACTTTTAATGCTTAAATATTTAAAGCAAATAAAAACGAATAAAATTGTATCGCAAAATGAGCTTAGTTTAGCCTGTGTTATTTAACATAATATGTTATACGACAAAACATTCGACCACAGCATTTTGAATAAAAAAAATTTCTCTCCTCAAAAGTCGTCTGTGGATCCGCCCCTCATCTGCTGCAAAGAGCGCAAAATGGCTGTACGTAATCAGAATTATCTGAATGTGTTGACCTTCAATCCAAAGTATCAAAATACATGGAAATTGCTTCCGCCACTTTTTATCAGAACATCGTATTTAAGTTGCTTGCCTAACGGAAACGCAACTAGTACCTGGTGATCGCATCACCATTCCACAATTCAAAACTTATTCTCATATTGATTTTACACTAGTGGGGTATGGCACGTACAACATTCACCTGAGGTTGCCCCAATTACTTGTGTTTCATGTATATAAACTTAAAATCCCCGGAAGTCTACCACACGGGTAGCCAATACATTAAAAAAAATAATGATTATCATGTTTGAGATGTTAAAGAATTAAAGTAAAAAATGTTTATATTTCATAACATTTTTTGTGGTGTCAACTACAACTTACACAATGAAGAAAAACAGTGGTGACATACAACTGAACTATTATGGTGTGTTGAAGAAATAAATAATTGCCTGATAAATAACAAACGTACTCCTTCGAAATATGGAGAAGATTAAAATGTCAACGATTAAATTTTGAAGATCTGAATAAAAAAAGATTAATTACGACACATATCTACACAAACTATCATACTGTGATGATGATTATAAACAGAAATAACTTAAAAAACAAATATTTATCAAAATGTAAAAAAATTCAATGGAAATTAAAGGTTTATTTTCTCTCTTCATATCAAAGCCATTATTACTCTTGTTTAAACGATTAAAAGAGCAATGCAACATTAAGGTTCAATCAAACGCTTCCTTTCAGTAGACTTTAGACAAAATTAGAACATTAAAGCTTAAGATTCCGGAGCGCTTCCAATGTGTGTGTGGCGGGCGGCGGTGAGTGGTGGTGGTGGTGGTGGTGGTGGCGGTGGCGGTGGCGGTGGCGGTGGCGGTGGCGGTGGCGGTGGCGGTGGCGGTGGCGGCGGCGGCGGCGGCATGCCTCGCTTTGACCCGTGACATGGGTACAAATTAGTCGCGGGAGCTAACGAGAGACGCTGGCCACGTGTAAACTGCTAGGAATGCCACCGCCCCTCCGAGGCGCCGACTGGGGCCGGCTCACCGGCGCGGGTGGGCGGGGCGGTGCGGGGCGGGCCCATGGGAGGTGGCTGGGCTGGCGAGGTCGACGGCGGCAGAGGCGGAAGGGGTGTGGGAGGAGACTAATAGAGGAGAGGGGAGAGGCGAGAGCGCGTGGGGTAGGCGGGAGCGCGTTAAAGGCTTTCCAAGTAGTTGGGCTGGGCGGAGGAAGCATCACTGCCAATTTCCGTAAACTGTTGACAGGCGTCTGGCAGGTGTCCAGCCGAGGGCCGCCGAGGGCCGCCGGGCGCCGCCCGTTGTTTATTCCATTCGGGGGAGTAACGCCCGCGCTCGAGGAGCGCTTAGCGCCGCTTCGCCAAATAAACGCCGCCGCCACCCTCGCAGCTCCCGAACCCAAATATGACCACTCAGCTCAGACCACATCGCTCCCGGCGATCAATCGTTGGGGAGGTAAAATCACCTTCCTAGGTCATCTGGGTGATGGAAATGGCGGAAATGGCCACGCTGTTTCAGCAAGCTTAATTAATATGTTTTGAATCGGTACTTATTCTGTCGTATTAAGCTCTTACCAACTTTTTACATCGCTAATGCACTACGGATCTTATGGAGAATCGGAGCTAAGTTGACAATACCGTTCGCTCGTTTCAATCGCGGAAATTACAATGAAAGTACGCTTAGTGAAAAAATGTCTTCTTGTACACCGTGTACATAATAATAATAATAATAATAATAATAATAATAATTATTATTATTATTATAATTAATAAATATAATTTATTTTAATTAGCAAAACTTAATACATGGAACGCTTGAGATGTATTCCCTTTCAATAAGCTGAATAAACGTAATTACAGCTCAATTTTCTCATTGAAAACCTCATTTTATACAGCAATCAAGTTGTTCAATACTTTAACACGGGCAATTTTAACGGCCATTGACTTCTTTACTACGTAATTTTCATTACGTAGAGGTCAGCAGAATTAGCTACTACATAACATTTGTAATTTCTTTTTGATTTACCAAGTGAACTGGTGGTACTAAAAGATCATATACTATCTCACATCTCGAACGTTTACAATTCCGGGACACTGAAACCAACGCAAATGACACTTGCACCATATTTTAGGGTCCTTTGATCTGGGAGGGATGGAGGTCATTAAAAAATGTGCCATTTTTTGAGAAAATTTTGAAAATTTCCGAGCTTCCTGTAAAGTACCCCCAAAGTCAAATTAGTTAGTCTGGATCGATTGAGAATAATCAATTTCGGTGAAAATCGTCTGAACAGTGTAAGTAAATAAAATTGGTGGCATGGCTCATTGTTACTCGCCTGCTCTTCCACCTGAACACTTTCAAAAGTTTAATTGATTGATTAATTTAGCGAATCCGAGCGCGTCAACTACCAAGGTCAATAGTCCTATAAGTGTAGTGCATGTTTTGTCGCGAGAGGTAGCTGTGATCTTCCCCCGCTGGCTGGGGAGATCAAGCGCCGACGTACGTCGGCTTGCGGCCATTTCCCACAACCAGGTATCTCCCACCGGCGGGGCGCCGCCCCAGCCGGGACAAGCTCTAAGCTTCATCCCTTTGATCATCGAATAGGAAAACTCCTTGATTCATTGGAAAACTCCTTGATTCATTCACTGGTGGCATTTTCATTATGCTTTCACAACATTTCGTACATTTTCGTGGGAAATTTAATGGTTCTATTGCCTTCACCACTTGAAAGTCTAAGTATCGACTTTCCAAAAGCTTAACGTTTGAAGACCGTACATTCTTTGTATAAATATTTCAAGTGTGGCACATGAAAAAAAAGAAGAAAAAAATACTAACTTGTTTCACAAATACAAAATACTTCTGATTTTTTAAGAAAAATCTATTGTGTTTGTATAGGAAAAAATAGAAAGAAAAATTTGCAGTTCCGTTGTATAATTCAGTTTAATTAAATTAAAGTTCAAACTTCTGAATGTATTGTTTTGAATGATTGAACATTTTGTATTAATTCGCATACGTTTTCAACAACTGTGTAGACATTCTAACGTTTTCAACGTGTTCAAACAATGTCAATTTTAATCATAAATTATTATAATATTAGATGATAAAAATCAAACACTTGCTCAACACGTAGGTGAAAATAAAACGAATTTAATTTTATTGAGGTTTTCATAATGAAAAATGAGCCTGAAAAATATCGGCAAATAAACGTTAGGAAAGAACAAAAACTGTTCGTTTTCTTGGGCCATAAAAAATGATGACAATGCTGATGTTCGGCCCCAGAGCCCCCTCCAATCAATTACCAGCTTCGCCCGTCCGCCGACCGACCAGCGGGCCATCAGTTTTCACCGGTCCAAGGCTCTACGAGGGGGATATTCGCTGTGGAGAAAAAACACATGTCCAGCATTTCGGTGTATGATTTCAGGACTTCCCCAAAATTTGCAGCGGCAACGCAGATATACTAATACATTAATTTAATTTCCAATATTCATTCACATTTCTAAACATTTCTTGGCTTTTAACCCTTGATAATAAAAACTCATTACATCAAGTGACTTAAAACATGGGACAATTTCAGAGATACATTGTCTCTTAATACCAGGTTTGGGAAAAATCAAAGAGTTTCACTTATTAAAATGGAAATAACACTTAACGTAATTATTATGAAGCCAACACGTAAGCCTTATTGCCATACCTGGAATGAGCGAATAATTTTGATAGGTAATGCGATTATGAACATACGAAAGGAACGACGATGAAACAATGGAGGAATGAAGGGCAGGATAACTTCGTAAGCACCTGCTGCAAATCCTTAGTCCGCCGCAAACTCTAAATGGATCGGTCTGGATTTCAACCCAGATCCTGGAGCGGACCGACTGCAACACCAGCCGGTCGGCCTCAATAACCATGTATTCTCAAAAATATTACCAAAAATACAATATAAAATGTATTGTATTTATAAAATGGTTTGATCTATAAAAATACACAGTACAGAACTGGCGAATTTAACAGCACCGAAAGAAATGATCTAAAATATCAGTTGTAAAATTGAAAGTCATAGCCTCTCTTCCTTCAGAATTATTATTAGTGTCAACTCTGAGGTATTAAGTACGATCTTGCAAAAGAAGCAATTAAAATAGAATTACTACCAACAGAAGTAGTTCGTTAAGAAGTTGTTTAATCTTCAAATGCTGACAGTGAAATGGACCGGAGGAAAAGCGGAGGGAGGTGAAGAGGAGCGGGTGAGGAACTCACTCGTGGCAGTCGCCGGTTCGACAGGTGAAGGATGTGAAATTCCGCATCACCTACATGATACCAAGTAAATGCAGCAAATGATAATTACGAGATTACCAATACGAGTAGCTACTGCTATTCAAACTCTGATTCCACAATTCCTCTTTTTTCCCATTAATAATGCATGATAAATATAACTTCAAATTAACTTCTCCCCATACACGTCACATACAGTTTTTAACTGTTTTTGACGTAAATAAATAAAATGATTCCGGATCGGCGACGAGCGTGCGTGTCCTTCTGTGCTACTCGTATCTACTCTCTCCAAAATCATCAAATACAGTATCTTTGACATTATGAAAGGTATCAGTTACTGAAATAAAATATGAAAGAGAAAGGAAATTCTGTTGGCATGCCATTTTTTCATTATTTTCTCCGCCCATGTGCTCCTTTCACATTACTTTGCGGTGGCACCAAAATACTTTAGAGAGTAGAATATTCAAGAAGATATATTATCAGCATTAATTATTCTTTCTCGTTGGCCTTGCCCACGACGCAAATTTGCCAATGGTTTTAAAAAATCACAAAGCTGCAAATTTAAGAGGAATTTGTTTAAAAACATTACCAAGAAAATTGGGAAACAAAAACAGCACGTGCCGTTTTCAAAACGACGTAACTAACAATGGTAAAAGGCACACTCTGGGCATACGTTTGAATCGTTCTGGCAACATTTCAGGGTAAACTCCCACTTAAACAAAACAGTGAGAGAACTCATTTAAAAGCTCGCAGCTTGCTGACATAAACGAATGGCTTCTCAGAGGAAAAGCAGCAGGTGGTACGCCAGCAGATCCAAGGGCCCTAGACGACATGACGAACACACTGACAAAAGCAGGAATTACGCGATATAATTGCGAGTCTTTAAATCGCCACTTTATTACCATGAACTACTGAGTTTCTACATTGAAGGAGGAGAGTGCTGGCAATTTGTTAAGGACCAAAGAGTCATAAAAGTCACTTATTTTTTTCAACAAGAAAAAAAAATTCAGCACTGTTAATGAGAATACAATCCGCCTTCCTGGCATTCGTATCAATGATGAAAAGGAATTGAAGAAAGTTAATTATTTTTCCAATAGCTTCATCCAGCATCCCGCAATTGAGTGTTATTTCGCAGACTGTTAGACATGAGTATGTGTCTCTGTTTTGTTAATTAGTTTTGAAGGTTAGAGACCTTAAATCATAATAACTTCAATATTCTAAACCTTTGAAATTCTACAAGGAAAGAAATTACATTCAACGCACTAATTGTTCTGGATAATACGTGAGTTATGGACTCGAGAGTGCATGAAGGCCAAAGGCTATTATGTTGAAGCGGAGCGGGCCTCAAGTTTATCTGAAACAGGTGGGTTCGAGCAGCAGCATAAACAACGGGTCGCACTCGCTGCCAGGGAAGCCAGTCGAGTTCAAAGGGCGCGTTGCCGCGAGCACCTTCGCTGCGATCGAGCGCGCCCTCGCAGGCGGGGCCGGCTGGCGCACTCCCACGGCCGGCCCGCCCCTCGGCCCGCCCCTCGGCATTCCTCCGCCCGATTTTCAGGCCGCCACTTCCTCCAGAGGCCTCTTGCAACTCGGCGCGTGGTCGCTGACATCCCCCTTCAAAGTCCCTTATCAAAGGGCCACCAACGAGCAATTTCATGTTAAAACTATTGGGGTGGACACGCTATATTGGACATACGGTTCAATGGCGGCAACTAAAACATTTTGCTGAAGAAAACAAACATGTCTGGCAGGTTTTAACCTCGAATTGTAGTCATAAAAATGAAGTAAGCATCTACAGTTTACTATGGATTGTGAATTCTCTAGAAAACTTCCCGATGATAAGAGTTAAAATATGTGTAGCCAATGAATCATAACTGAGTCCCGATCCACCCGATCGTTCCTCAGAGAAGAAGAAAGAGAAGAAGGAAAGAGAGCGCGAAATGGCAACGTTGTGATTTGTAATGTTTTAACGGATTTCCTTGGTCACAGATCTTCTTGCCATCTCTTCGGTATAATAAGACAGTACGTTCAGTGTCTCCAGAAAGCCACACTGCGACGGACAATTCTTTCATCGCAGAGTAGGCCAGAATGTGTTTCTAAGATTCCTGTGGCGCGTTGGTGCCAAGGGGCAGCAGCTTCAGCGCGTTCTGTTTGGTGGTGGCAGCCTCAAGAAAGCATCCCGGCAGAGCGTGAGGGAAGGGAGAGCGGATTCTCGGCCAAGGAAGGGTCGCTCGCTAACTGCCTCTGCGGTGCCCACGACTTTTAAAGTGACCGCACCGTATTATCCACATGGCAGACCACATTATTCTCGAGTTAATATTTCAAGATTATACTGTTTGGGCGACATTTCAATATCAACGGTTACAAGGTATTTCGATTTTAAAATATGGAATGATTCCGAAAACCTTTATTTGCGAGATGTGCAAAACACACGAATCATTTAATAACAAACGAGATTCGTTGGCGAGCTCTCGAGCAGCACATCGAGCAGCACACCGAGCGAAACATTACTACGAGTTCAGTTGCATTCGCGGTCAGTGAGGGAGAGTTTGTACCAATGTTAGAGAGTAGCTGCCCCCAAACGGGCCAGCTAATTGTTAATTCTATAAAACTATTTAATTCTCCAAACAGTGAGTCTAGTGAAACGTTATTAAGTAATTAGTGTCCAAGTGGTAGTTTAATGCCAACAGTGCTCAGGGGGTTTCAGCAAAATCCAAATCTAGTGCAACTCCCCCAACTAGTAAGGACATCGGTTGGTCAACTTGCAGCAGCAATTTTATACGCAGGTTATCAGCAAGCAGTTCAAGAAGAAATGAGCACACAACAGAAAAAAATGGTCTATGAAGGCGTGGATAAAGTAGGTTCCTCGGAAAGTGAAACAGCAATTCCAGGCGCACCGGAACCGGAAAGGTAGCGCGCCCGGTAGTATTGCGTACAACCAAGTTCAAATACTGGTAATCAAACTAGTAAACCATTGAACACGACTAAAAGAAAATAGACTGATTTTGAAACTTCTGGTTATGTATATAATGTTCCAACCCATTTAAGACATGAAGTGAGTGAAGACGAAAGTGCAGTAAATTCAGACGCAAATAAGCAGCCGACAAAACCGAAAGTTTTTCCAATTATAGTGCACGATGCAGATAACTTTCCTTTACTCTTACAAGAAATTAAAGAAACAGCCCAAGGTGACTTCATCATCCGATTAGAAAATAATGGAGAACGCAGGTTAACGTATTTAGAACCTAGTTGTGTTCGATGCCCGGGTGAACACCATTATTCAGAGTGCAAAATCAGTAAAAGCTCACCCCCTGTTTGTAGTAATTGCCAAGGTAACCACACTGCCAACTACCGGGGTTGCCGAGCACTCACGGAAAGAGCCAAACGCGGTAATTTGCATTCTCACTCCCAAGGGTCAAACCAATACCAAACCTATGGGCAACAGGAATTGGACCTGAATAATTTAATGCTGGAAAAGACACACGAGACAAATAAAAGACACACGAGACAAATAAAAGACACACGAGACAAATAAAAGACACACGAGACAAATAAAAGACACACGAGACAAATAAAAGACACACGAGACAAATAAAAGACACACGAGACAAATAAAAGACACACGAGACAAATAAAAGACACACGAGACAAATAAAAGACACACGAGACAAATAAAAGACACACGAGACAAATAAAACACACACGAGACAAATAAAACACACACGAGACAAATAAAACACACACGAGACAAATAAAACACACACGAGACAAATAAAACACACACGAGACAAATAAAACACACACGAGACAAATAAAACACACACGAGACAAATAAAACACACACGAGACAAATAAAACACACACGAGACAAATAAAACACACACGAGACAAATAAAACACACACGAGACAAATAAAACACACACGAGACAAATAAAACACACACGAGACAAATAAAACACACACGAGACAAATAAAACACACACGAGACAAATAAAACACACACGAGACAAATAAAACACACACGAGACAAATAAAACACACACGAGACAAATAAAACACACACGAGACAAATAAAACACACACGAGACAAATAAAAGACACACGAGACAAATAAAAGACACACGAGACAAATAAAAGACACACGAGACAAATAAAAGACACACGAGACAAATAAAAGACACACGAGACAAATAAAAGACACACGAGACAAATAAAAGACACACGAGACAAATAAAAGACACACGAGACAAATAAAAGACACACGAGACAAATAAAAGACACACGAGACAAATAAAAGACACACGAGACAAATAAAAGACACACGAGACAAATAAAAGACACACGAGACAAATAAAAGACACACGAGACAAATAAAAGACACACGAGACAAATAAAAGACACACGAGACAAATAAAAGACACACGAGACAAATAAAAGACACACGAGACAAATAAAAGACACACGAGACAAATAAAAGACACACGAGACAAATAAAAGACACACGAGACAAATAAAAGACACACGAGACAAATAAAAGACACACGAGACAAATAAAAGACACACGAGACAAATAAAAGACACACGAGACAAATAAAAGACACACGAGACAAATAAAAGACACACGAGACAAATAAAAGACACACGAGACAAATAAAAGACACACGAGACAAATAAAAGACACACGAGACAAATAAAAGACACACGAGACAAATAAAAGACACACGAGACAAATAAAAGACACACGAGACAAATAAAAGACACACGAGACAAATAAAAGACACACGAGACAAATAAAAGACACACGAGACAAAGAAAAGACACACGAGACAAAGAAAACACACACGAGACAAAGAAAAGACACACGAGACAAAGAAAAGACACACGAGACAAAGAAAAGACACACGAGACAAAGAAAAGACACACGAGACAAAGAAAAGACACACGAGACAAAGAAAAGACACACGAGACAAAGAAAAGACACACGAGAAAGAAAAGACACACGAGACAAAGAAAAGACACACGAGACAAAGAAAAGACACACGAGACAAAGAAGACACACGAGACAAAGAAGACACACGAGACAAAGAAAAAGCAAGAAAGCGAGTTCAATTTTTCCCTTCAAAATTGGGTAATAGACATTGCGTGGATCACCTAAACCCATGTCCATAATAATTTAAAATTTAACGTTCCAAGGTGTGAAACCTACAGGAAGGATAAAGCGGCAGAAAAATACTTTAGTGGAGTAGCATTAATACTAAAAAAAAGCATTCAATATCATGAACTAATTATATCATACTCTTAATTTAGAGACGGTCGGTGAACAAGTCAGCTCTGTTCATGGAGACGTAATATCATCATATAAAGCACCAAATAAAACATTCCCAGAAAAGACGCCAAAAAGCATTCTACAGTAATACGCCAGAGAGTGAGTCCTCCCAACGTGGTACCACCGCTACTAAATAATAACCGGCGTACAACCGCTTCGGCGTCGGTGTGTTTAACCACTGTCGTAGCTCTGTGCGCCTTCAACTTTTCCGCCAACTGTTGCACTGCCTTCCGGCGTTAACGCGCCGTGTCCCACACGAATTCATCTAGTCACTTTTGAAGATTGTGAAATATGAACTGGATCCCAGGTTTTGAAACCAGCAGCACATAAATCCACGATAACACTGTTTGAAATAGCAAGCAAGGTCACCCACTTCTAAAAATATTGGCCGCTACTCAGAAGTGAATATTACGTAGGCGATATTTCCTCCTCAAAACGAAGAGTTTGGTTCAGTGAAAGACCTAGGCCGACCGCTGCGCTGCGTCAGCCTCAGGCGTCGGGAAGACGCACGAGAGTCACGGGAACTCACGTCACGGGTTTCGGGAATCGCGAGAATTCTTGCGACACATGCTTCCGTGTTGCGTCCTATGCAATGTACGAATCATATTGGTTCGCTAACAATTATCACGTTTGTGGTCAATTTTGTTGATTTACATATCTTCCCATAAGAATGTTCCATCATGACCATTTAAAAAAAATCAATATCACTTTTGGTTATCTAGTACATTTGGTTATCAACTAATTAATACTATTTCATACACATCATATGTGTCTGGTTAACCCTGGTAGCTATCCTAGACAAATGTCCCTTGGTAGGGGTGGTTGCATATTTTTCGTTACAGTTTATACTCTATGAGAGAAGTTTTCTTTGTGTACCCTCCAAACGTAGAAATATAGAAGTTAGCAGCTCGACATATTTTGTTATGCTTTTGGACGACTAATGTTAAAATCATAATGTAGATATTCAATGGTTGAAAGGTAATTGATGCTAGATGTCATTTACTATCCGTAAGTTGTGACGAGTACTTTACAATCATTTTCGAGATTGTTATTCGCAGTTTCATAAGTTAATAAGAAAATGAATATCCGACTATCCGAAATGCTCTCAGACCTGCTTATCATCGGTACTACCACCAGTACTGTGGAAATGGTCGATAAATTTCCTCAGATTTATCTCAGAATTTCCAAAGCACGTGTGGTATTTAGGAGGACTATTTCAAGAGTGAAATTATGTCCAATAGTTCCAAATGCGCTAAATATCGAAAATAACAAAGCTATGTTAAAAACACATGCGACACAGCGATCGATGTATATCTCCACCTAAGATAGATGAGTCACAGTTTATGATTGGTCAGTAGGGAGAAGCGATAAACTAAGAGATACACCGCCAAGATTGTGGCAATTTGTATGTACTTTTGTAGTTAAACATTACTGGTTTTAATAGTGAAATGGCAAAGGTTTACATATTGGTATCAACATTGACATTAAATGGGGAAGGCATTAATATTCAAGAAGTGAGTAATATTGAAGAGTCCCAAGCGGATAAAAATGAAGATTTTTCCAGAACACTTTACCAATTATAGACTTCCGTTCTCCAGTGAACCTAATTTTATTCGTCAAACGACCTCAATGATTTGGTGAGAAATATGGGGCTATCAAAACAAAAGGCGAAACGTCTTGTATCTGCAATTTAGAGATCGCAAGAGTGAAATCTATTGGCTCTATATTCAAGCATTTTAGCCTTCAGAAAAAGGAAGTTGGTTTACTCATAGTTTTACAGAATGGGAGGTAATTTTTGTACATGCTTCAAGGAAAATGTTTTAATGAAGGAACTACACATTGAACATGATTCTTCAGTGCGGCCCCTATTCATTTTTAGGATTAAATTAGAACTACTGAAAAAAATTGTGAAGTCTGTGAACTAGAAAGTAAAGGTTTGAAATACTTAAGATTACTTTTCGACAATTAAATGAAGCCGAACCTAAAAAGGATATTTTATTGGATCTTGTAACACTGCCTTCAAAGAGAGGCTTAATCAAAAGAAGTTGGCAGCTTGGAAATATTTTGTGAATATGATTATGACGTTTCGAAAGGAAACTATAAAAACTACAAAATCTAATAGAAGAGAATCTTCAGTCCCAGCAAGTCATGGGGTGTCGCATAGCACTAAAAATCAATTTCTTGCATTCTCATTTAGATTTATTATCGGAAAATTCTGGCTTTTACTTTTACAATAGATAAAAAAATGCACATAACCAAATAACAATACATATAATAACGACAAGAATAATAAATGTCCCACAGGTGATTATAATTTTCAAAAACGGCCTGCGCGTGCATTCGAAATTCGTCATCCAAGCGTTGAAAACATTATGCGGCTGACGCTATTTGGAGAGCTTCTTAGTTTTCTTGCCTGTACTCGAGCTAACGTTGGACCTTTAAAAGCGTATTTCCTGAGTGACGTATCACCACTTCCGTTTGTTTCCTAGTGTTCCGTGTCAATTCATTATTCCCTTCATCATGCTGTCAAATATTGTGATCAATAATGGCATTTCATTAATGTTAAACGGTAACAGAAAACCGTAGAACCTCATTTTGATCCGTAAGACTAAATTTTCTACTATAAGGATGAATATGAGCATTTTTCTTTCTAAAAAGCTTTTAAAATATTTTAAAACATTCTGTGAGTGACGTCACTTTGTAACCAAGCCCTTCAATTGAGAATTGACTCACATACGTATTTTTTAAACCAAACATTACGACAGAATGAGATGAAGCTTCTCAAATCGCCGTTCAGCCATCCCCGAGCTGCGCCTGCGCCGTGGATGAGCCGACAACTCGCACACCAAGATGCACTGCCCAGCCGCGGGAAAGCTCCAGACCCCCCTCGGAACCCCCATCGCCACAAGCAGCCCAAGGCCGAGACGGAAGTTTGGAAACGGCGAAATTACGACGGCAGCTAGCCGGGGGAGTAGAAGCGGCAGCGCGGCGCGAGGCGCCGTCCTCAAATCGCAAGATCTGAGGAAAACGGCGACGAAACAAGAAGCAAAGTGCCGTGAAGCCGCCTTGTCGGCGGACGGCGAGAGACAACAGGGGCGGAGGTCCGGACGGGCGCATGTGCGAGGGCGGATGTGGAGCGGCACCGCTAGAAAGACCAGCGTCGCGCCGGCCTTCCTTCTCCCGCCACCGCCGCCGCGCCCAACCTCCCTGCGACGAACGCGGATCAGAGCGTCAAATTTAACGGCACGGAAGGATGCACAAGAGATTCTGAGAGAACGCGAAATGTACTATACTTTCTCAGTACGAAAGCCTGAAGGCGTTCATCACACGAGATGTTTGAAAGATACCGAAAAGAATTGTATTGCATTATTTGTACTCTAGGAAATGACTCGCGGCGATCTCAGAACAAAATGGAAATTTCACTTTCAAGCAGCCGGGCTCCAGTTCCTCAAAGGAATGGAAGAGATGGGGAGAAATTGTATTCGCGCGGACAGACACACGCCCTTGATGCAAAACCAGCGGAATATTAGGGCAGCGGAGAGCGAGCGGACGCGAGCTGCTTTGAAGTCCGGGCGCGCGCCAGGTGGAAGAGAGGGGGAGGGGCGGGGCGGGGCCAGGTGGACAATGGCAATGGCTAGCGCTCGCGTTTCACGTCCTACTGCGTCACGTCGACAGCCCTTTCCGCGGAGCTATAACGGTGTCTACATACATTAAAATTCTTGGACTCTGCTTCCAGCCTCTTTGCTTTGTTGCTTCTGTGGACGACATTCATTATACAAGCGATATTTTGATTAAATTAAACCACATGCTCAGGTCTGTTCACACCACGACATGGCGAAAATAGTCTCATGAAGTCTATATGTTGTGATGAAATTTTGAAACCGATTTTCTAGCAACGCCTTTAAAACTTGCGAAGACAACACATAAATTAATGTTTTAAACCAGTACTTCATCTCGATACACACTTACGCACCTAGAAGCAAGCAATCATTTAAACTCAGTTTTATAACCTTCAGGCATAAGCAATCACCGCTAATGAAATAAATGACCGAGCAAAAAAGGTTATCTATAAATCCAGAGAGGAAGATGCGCTACGAATAAATGAAGCGGAAAATGGAAAGGGAGGACACATTAAGTTGGTCTAGAAATCAATGCAGATAAACTGGAGGCTCTTAACGACCATTACTAGGAAGGCGGGGCGCGGCTGAATCATCACTATTCTCCACGGCCGCGTCCCCCGGCCCCCGTCGCGTCGCGTCGAGCTGCCGCGCGACAAGTGCGAGCTCCCGCGGGCAGAAATAGCCGCGCGGGACTGGACCGGCCGCCACCCAGTCTGGACGCCGCCCCGCCCGCCGCAGCCGCCCATGGGCCATGCGCCGCGCCGCGCCACGGCACGGCACGGCACGGCACGGCACGCGGCGGCAGCACACTTCACACACGCGACTGCGGGCCATTCAACAAATGTTTACACGGCATTGGCGAGGGAGGGGGCATTGGTCGCCTTCTTAAGAATTGTGTGATGGGCAAGGAAGTCATTGAGAAGTGCACGTACCCGACATCAGCTAGCGTCCCAAGTCCAGCCTTCTTCAAAGATGGGCACAAAAACACTTTCAAAACACGTTTTTACCGCGAAAAACTACAAACATGTTTGTTCCAACTGGGAGTAAACGTAATGTATAATGTAATGTCAGTGCACGCAATGTTTCTGTCAGCTACCCCAACAAAAACATTTTGTCGAGATTTCCTTCCTGTTTATATTAAAATTTGCAATAGTATTAACGTGATATTTAAGTCTTATTTAACATTTGACCTGAACATAATATTTATAAGAATGGCAGAGGGTTGCTCAGAAATGAACACCAAAAGAATAAATAGAATCGCAGTTCATTGGAAAATAGCATCTTCCGATTACTTCATAATATCGCACGCATTGATCTTCAAGATCCTCTACGAATTGGACAAATAATCTAATAGGCTCAGAGTGTGACCCGTGCGAACAATCTGCCCTTTCGCGGATTGTTTTAAAGCAATCTTGTTTTATAAGTGAAAAAAAAAAAAAGCTTTGTACTAAAATCAAACGAACGTTTGTGACAATCCCTACTAGGGAGTGGAGGCACTATTAACAAAGTTTAATAGAATATTCAAAAATATCTGTTTTTTTTATATTTTTTGATTTGATTTATTTGTCAAGAACTGAAAACTGTACGTGAGCACGGCGACGCTGTACAATCTGTGTTTTTACGTTTTCTTCAGGTCCAGAATCTCTTCCACATTTTTTAATCATAAATAGTTGAATGATGAATAAAGGTTTCAAATAACGATGGTGTGATGTAAACAACATCACACCAATCCTTTCCTTGGCGTATTATATGATTTAATTTATTACTGTGTAGCTACTTATATGCGTATTTGTAATATTTTGTGTGAGATGGACAAATGCAAGGTCTGTGCCAAAAGTTAGTTGAATAAGTCCAGGAAAAGATTTATTGCAGATAAATATACAAGTAACTAAAATTCTTCAAAGTAGCTTCCTTCCGCGTCGGAACACCTGCGCCAGCGTTTTTCCCAGTCGCTGAACGCACCCTGGAAGGCGTCGACGGAGACCTCCTTCAAGCACCTCGTCGTTGCTTCTTTGACGGCTTCCAAAGTCGCGAAATGGTGGCCCTTGTGTCCTTCTTGGTCCTCGGGAACAAAAAGAAGTCCAGTGGTGCCAAGTCGGGGCTGTACGGCGGCTGGGACAATGTTGCCACACCGCTTTTGGCTAAGTACTCTCAAATAATGAACGAGGTGTGCGACGGCGCGTTGTCATGGTGAAGACGCCAAGTGCTGGCGATCTCCTTCCTGACGCGTTTGACTCTGCTTTGGAGCCTTTTCAGGACTTGCAAGTAAAAATGACTGTTCACTGTTTGTTCTTGTGGCACAAACTCTGAGTGGACAATGCCTCTTTTGTCGAAAAACACGATGAGCATAGCCTTTACACGGGACTTGCTCATTCTCGCCTTTTTCGGGCGCGGGGAAGCTGGCGTGTGCCACTCAGCACTTCGTCTTTTGGTCTCCGGGTCATACTCGAAAACCCATGTTTCTTCACCCGTAATCACATTATCCCAAAAATTCGGATCATTTTCACACTGCTCCAAGAGGTCACGCGAAATCCTTGCACGAGCAGCCTTCTGTTCATCGGAAAGCACCTTGGGGACCAGCTTCGCACAGATCTTCCGCATGCCCAAATCTGCGGTAACAATGAGTTGCACAGTACTTTTAGGGATATTACACTCATCTGCCAGCATTCTAATACTCAGGCGTCGATTTGAGTTCAGCATGTCCCTCACTTTCTTCACGTTTTGATCGGAATGTGACGTTGACGGGCGTCCAGAGCGGTCTTCATCCTCGGCGTCCTCTCTGCCTTCTCGAAACATCTTGTGCCAGCGGTAAATCATATTGTTGGACATGGTGCTATCGCCATAAGCTTCCCTTAGTATGGCAACGGTCTCAGCGCCCGTTTTCTTGAGCGCAACACAAAATTTTATTGCGTACGCTGGTCCTTGAAACGTGGCATCTTAAAATTCCGACGCGTCACAAATACAAGGGTTCAAACTAGCAGCGATGCGCACTGTGAAAGAGCCTGCAGACAACTGACGTGTTTGTTCTTAGCTTCCCTAAACCCCACACAACCATTCACGTCACTTGGCGCGCCTTGCTAGTGGCTTGCTTCGGGGGCGTAAGGTCATTCAACTTACTTTTGGGACAGACCTTGTATAATTTTGAATGCTTTAATAAGTAAAGTAGATTATGTTATTTTCTTTGCACACTGATTATTTATTAAACTGGATTAGTAATTACCGCTAAAGAAACGTAATCCCGTGTTTCAGAGCCTAGGATGCGCTCCCGCGTTACTGATGTTACTACGCGTTGCATTTTCTAAACATGAACTACGGTCATTTTTCGTCTTAAATGTGTTTGATGAATCCTGGAGGACAATTACCAATCCGACAGACTGGCATTTCCGGGTTTGTGTGGCTGTTTTCTTATGACCAACAAAACCGCAGTCTCTGCTGCGCGGCGACATTAAATGATTTACTGAACCAAAAATTCTCGGTATTTTCGCCTTTTTCCAAGTTTGACGATTTCCGACAGTCTGGTCAAGGACGGCTGACGTTTCAGAATTGCTATAGTTCATACCCAACATCGTGGTCCATAACGGACGCTTTCTAAACCACCACGACGTACTCCCGACACGCTACACGAGACAATGAATTGCGATCCTCTGCATCACTGTCACAAACTTCGCCCTAGGCGCTGTGAATTTTCAGCAGACATTTTTCTTCCTCGCATTTGCGATCTTAACCAGGAGACGCAGTTCTCCATTCCCCACTCTCACAGTCGTTTCCTTATTCCATTTTCACTCCTCAACAATGAAAACAACTTGGCGAGGGGAATCAATACTGTTTTTGTGTTTGTCTTTTGTATCATAAGTTATACTTTAGGGGAATTATTGTTTCATCCTAAAAATAGAATGTGCAATCTGCACTTCGAGAAATCTTACTGAATTCCTTCAACCCTAATATTTGCTAATGTAACGAATCTGCTTTCTCGCCCAAGCCCACTTCCTACACATCCCTTTCTTCCTACAAAAGCAGGCTAAGATCGGTATGCGATGAAATATACACTGTCCAGGAGACGTGACAACGAACTATAAACGGTGCTTAGAATGCTAAATGATAAGAGCCCCGGGCGCAGGCGCGCCATCGTCGTGCTGTGCAACTCTCCACGCTGAGCACCGCAGGCGCCTTTCCTGTCCGCCGCCTTGCGCCATCCGCCGTCGCGGCTCTCTCCCTATCTCTGCATATCAGAGGCAAAAAAGATTACGCGACCATAAAAAAGATGAAATCCACCCTATTTGGCAACGGCTCCGGCGCCGGCTGCGCGGCGCGGCGCGTCTCCGGGCAAGAAAAACGCCCGCCGCCCTCTAAAACGCTCTCGCAGCATCAGCGCCTCCGCCCGGGGCGGCTTACGAGCGCGGCTGCGGAGGGAGGGCGCGCGTGCACCGCCGCCGCGCTGCTCGGCAGGGAGCGTTCTCGGAGACATTTCACCCAGAGCACGATCAAACAGATTCACGGGGTTGATTATCGACTGGCCTCAAGAACAAGCTTCCATCTTGCACTTTGTGATCGCAAATATTTTTTTTATGGTTAGAACTTATTCTCTTTTACTGTATATTCAAACATGTACGATATATGAATGAAGGTATTAAAAAATGCTGGCGACATGGTACGTCGGAAAACTTTTAGTACAAATTAATAATTATATATAAAACTAGTAATAAAACACCTGTAATACATTATTAGGCGAATTAAAAAAACCTAAAGAAAACAACAGAACTGAAGATATTTACTAGAATTCAATTCACATTTTCTTTCATGCACATAGTAACTACATCGATGATAATTATCGCGATTCAAATATTACATCAAAGCACATGAAATCAAACTTTTTAGGGGAAGTGGTAAATTGTGCGGTTTCGCATTGTAATATCACATGAAGGCACTGGCAAGAGACCACCATGCCCTTGCGAAGCACCGCGTATCGTGACCCAGTGACCGGGATCTACGAGGTTGAAATAGCTTTACGTCCTTTTTGACACGTCCAGCGCTCGTCGCGCACTCTGCGCGGAACGGCGCGTCGCGGGGTGGGGGTGGGGGGAAGGCGTCGGGGTGCGGGGCGTTGCGGCGGCCGCAAAGCGCGAAGGCACATATATCCGCGCGAACGACCAGCGCCAGTCGTCGCAGCGCCCCTCCGCCCCATCGCATCAGGCTTGGCTTCGCCTCGCCCCCGCCCCTGCCCCCGCCCCTGCCCCCGCCCCTGCCCCCACCCTCCCCCGTCTATAAAAGGCGAAGAGGCGACGCTGCCGTTCACAACGCGCACAGGACCAACAGCTAACGGCTCGCTCCACCCTTGCCCCGGCACTCGCGGCCAATGCCGTTCTCCCAACAGGCGTTCTTCGCCGTTCGCCTTTCCTTGCTTGCTTCCTTCCTTCCTTCCTTCCTTCCCTTTCCCGGTACTACGTCGCGCTCACAGTCTCGTCCCTCAACTCACGTCGTGCCCACTCGCTTGCTCCGCCCCACGCCTCCTCCGACATGTGACCTCAGGCTGTTCCCATCTCGCCCCGCCCCGCCCCGCCCCACGACCTCCCGGCCAGCGACGCGGCATGGCTCTCCGCCGTAAATACCTATTTTACTTGGGAGGCGAACGAGGCGGCATCGATAAGACAACGAGGGGGAGCGTCGGCTCGATACCGTCCGCTGGCCTGCGCCCGCTCCGGCGACGGGAAGTTACTGTCACGCGCCTAATCGCACTAGCCCATTCCACTTCTTCACGGGAGAGCCCCAAAAGAATGGCCGGATTCTTCGCCTGCTTCGGCTCGCGGATGGTCACAATTTCCGAGAAGATAACAGATGAGGGCGGATGGAGAGGGCCACACAAATTCAGAAAACGAAGTCTATTTTTGGTCAAATAAGGAACATGCTTCTAAAGCGCACTAAACTAACAAAAACGCCGTAACATTCCAACATCCAGCTGAGAGAGTGGGCGACGCGTTCAGCCACACAAATACGGGGAGTAACGTTGCCTCTTCGTGACATTTCTAATATTCCGTGCACGATAAGACAACGGTGATTCCGGAAGACTAAGGCGCAGTGGCGCTGCCGCGAGTGGAGAACACCGGCGACGACGCAGGCGGCGGCGGCGTCCTCGCTCGCAGCGGAGTGCAGTGATCGCACGCCTGGCGAGCTCCGAGGCGGAGGCGCCCGCGAGTCGCACGCAGCGCCGCGGCTAACGGGCTGCCCCCCCCCCCCCCCCCCGCCCGCCCCTGACGAGCGCAAGCCAGCCGGCGGCGGGGACGTTCACCGCGCGCAGCCAGCCGAGCAGCCCCGCGCCCTCCACGAGAGCGTTGCTCCGCCGCACGAGCCTCCACGTGCTACGACTTCACATGGGCCCGCACTTCCTACCCGAATTTTATTCGGGGGCACGGCAGGAGATATTCTTAAACCCACTGTGTACACGCCTGGGAATAAAGCAATGGACTTCAAATATCTTCCTTCAATCGCGGCACAGGGCAAAAATATTTAAAAAGACCAGTGGCCTACAGCAATCGATATGCTGCTGTCGAGTGCGCGGGAAATGGAGTACGAAAATTGGCTATCTAAAGCGACACACGTCAAAACTATGCTTTTTTCATCGTCGGATGACTTCACCTGCGCCGTAGGTCGTGGTGTACCGAGCATCATAATCGACTCGTAACATCAAGAATTAGAAATTGCGGATTAGCATAATCAAATATTTGCATTTTTTCAGTGAAATTCGAAGCTGTTTCATTGTCTTTGTATTCCCCCCAGTTCCTGGGTAGTAGCTAACGAAACCATAGACACCTCCCATAAAGCCAGAGGCTGCTTAGATGTACGCGGCATTTTTTATAAATGTGTGTATTCGAAATTAGTATAGAAATAAAAATTAAACCAGATATTTTAATTATGAGGAAGCCACCGACTTAAGTGACGACTACAATTGCAGTATTTTCCCACAGATTTCATTTCGACGAATCAATATCACAAAATACAAGTTCTTCGCTGGTGCCTGACTGGCACCAACTGATAAAATAATGATCCAATTAACTGCACGAAAAAAAAGGTTGAAAATAATTCATAATAAAATTAGTTCAATACGTTTTCCAATGAAGCGTCTACTTTTCTGAGGGCTGCATTAGAACACCCACCCGAACCAGATAAAGGGAGAAATAGGACTCGCTGCAAAAGTACTAAAGGACTGAGAACTGTGAAAAAATGCATGAGAAAAGAGTGCAGGAAATTAACCTACTTCGAAGTTGGAAGAACAACTTTGATAGCACCACCGTGGTTCATTCTACGCCCGCAGCGAGGAACTTCACTCCAGAGCCCGAAGAGGACGTCCGCAGGTGTGTCTGGGCCTCTCGGAAAAAGAAACACGTCGCCCAACGCTGTGACTCACCCCGCCCTGCTGGGAGGACATCCCACCGCGAATGACAGAACAATACTATTGTGACGCCATCCCCAGAGTTATTTGCAGAAAAAAAGTCGACGCGATTGCTCTAGAAGGCTAATGTAGCTCGCTGGACGGTCTAATAAAAGGGAAATGAATGTGATAAACGATGTAGGTAGCAAGTGTATTCGCAAAGCAGCATCTGCGGCAACAATTTATAATCACGCGATTTACGCAAATCCTCCACTCCCTTGAGAAATAAACCCAGGCAAGCAGCTGAAACGCTACTACGAAGGCACCGCACCGCGGATGAAATGCATGCAAATCGTATGGAAATGGTCTCTTTTAAGCCATATGCTGCACGGCCACTGAAACCTATTTTGAATCGTTCCTGCAATATTCCACCCGCTGACAATGTAGGTTAAGCTGCTGTATTTACGCTATATAAATTTAAAATTCAACGAATAGCTTAAGGCCCATTAACGTCCAGAACTCGTAAAAGTACAATAGTTCTAGTTTTATAGTTTATTTTACGTGCAATTAATTTGAAATCCATTTATTTATTTGAAAGGCAAATCGCTAATAAATAAAAATCTAAGAAACCGCTTCTACTATACGAAGATTCTGTTTATTACCAATCTACCCAGATTTATTTCAAGAGGAATGCCATGTATTTGGTTTCAAATGCTTTGTTGTGAAGGTTCCGAGTTATAACAGTTCCTATGTTTTGATAGTTCCAGAAATGCAAATTAAGATGCTCCATAAAAATTAACCACAATGTCACTCACTAGGACAGGGGTCCTTTACGACTTTTATTCAGAAAGGCACTATTTTCCACTATTTCAGGTCGATTTTCAAAACAACGCCCGCGTATATATTTAAAGCTTCGGCAAATAAAGAGGGCCTTCAGCCGAACTGCAAAAAAAAAAAAAAAAAAAGAAGCACAGAAAATAAACAAGCCGTCCATCTCCATGCTAAATTTGCACTGACTGTCTAATCATGCAGCCCGCGCGACGCCAAACGGCAGGCGTATTTCAAGGCGGAGAGCGCCAGCGCCGGCGGACTGCGAGGCAGGACCGCTCCCCCGCCGCTCACTTCCACCCCTACACACCCCTCCCCTCCGGTGCACATGTCTGGAGATGGCAAAAAAAAGTCCATGTTTTTAAAACATTGATATTTTCGAGCAGAATCGTCAATAAATTGACATCGGTGTTTCCTTTCGATGTTTTCTTCACTTCTATACATTCCTCCAGAAACATATGTTTTCAAAAAAAATCATTATATAACTTCTCATAAATAAAACTTCTATTATTTAATTTTTTTATGATTATTTTGTTACTTTTTTTTATTATTTTCTACGTGGTAATATCGATAAGCTTTTTGAAACTTTGAGTACGTAGAACATTAAGATGACAGTCAAATTTACTGCAGAATATGCTTGAAACTAACACTGACCTGTTATATATATATATATCACATTAGAACCAAGACGTTTTACTTCGATTTATTAATGAAAGTGAATAAATGGAACAATTGCAGAAAACAATATCCTTAATTTTTTTATTTCCTTCTTTACATTCGAGAAGCATTATTAACATATTTCTTGTACGCGACCAAACAATAAACAACTCATTTAATTAAGTAATATTTTAAAAATGGAATGAGTATGGGAATATACTACTTTGTTTCATCATATTAAAAACATCGTCGATTTCTGTGGACATTTTCATCCACATCTAAAATCTTTTGGTGAAATATAGAAGTACCGATGTTTTGCTAAAATTTACCATCACTACACGCGTCGCCGTCGCCGTGGCCACTCCATCGCCACCCAGCCCGTTCTTCCCGCCGCGGCCATCGCCCCAATGGCGCATTACGAAGCCGCTAAGCGCGCGCGAGGGCTTGAGTGGATCAAACCCGGCGATGGGCGCGAGAAAAAACAAGCACACCTGCATCCTCTGGAGAATTTAAATCCCTGGCGCGCTCGGCGCCCAGCCCCGCGCGTTTGCTTGCCCAGTTTCATCAAATGGGCCCCAACGGCAACATCATTTTCCCCTGCTTCAATTTGTCAAATTTCTCATTACACTAAACATGTAGTTCTACTTACATTATACCATAAATATACGAAGTACGTAAAGTATCGAAAATAAAAACTTTCTCAATTCACTACCTATTCAAGCTCTACGTTCTAACCACCGTGTATTATAAATTAATTTTTAAATGCCCTTTTCCCTGAAATTTCTCTTCTTCTCTATCGTCGACGAAAAACATTTTAACGTTCCCTAAGTATTCGTGTTTGTCATTTCTAAAGACATTTCTTTGCTGGTGATTTCTTCAACAGTATATGTACAACAATTTTCAAACTAATGTTTCAAATACATTTCGAAACTAAAATGCACAAATTTATTTCGGTTCAGGCACTCTCCGATGGGTATATGTGCTGACACGCCTAAATGCAAATAAGAAATTTGTGATGAAAGAAATTTAAAAACGCACCTTCTTTGTGAAGTTCCGCGATTATGTCCACAATATTTTGCCAAGTATTTTACAAATTGCACAGTCGTTTTCTTTCCTTTTTCAGAAACACGAGAGCAAACACTTTTTCACCGAAAAATCTCGAAGGAATTGGCCCCAATCTTGCATCCGTATTATTTATTGATTCTCATTGATGTTACTTGTTTGTACATTATTTCCTTTCAAGATTTATAGGAAGAACACTGAAATCATCTAATTTCATCCAATATTTGTTACAAAAGGTATTAAACTTTTTGTTTAGCAAGTTTTAAATAGCAATAAGATGATAATTATTCCGCCTTTCGTGAAATCCTAGCATAAACAATGCGTCTAGCAGGGTCGCCATGATCGACGATTGCAACGGTCAGCACTTGAAAAGAGCACCGCCGTGTAACGTGATACCTCCTCCAGTGCCTCGTCCCGACAGACGTGCGAAGCCGCCAGAGCGTTCGTCGGGAGCGATCCACGTCTCAGCCCACTCCACCTGGCGGCGTCGCCCGCGCCTCGACTCCGCCAAGCCCTCCGTCACGCCCCTGCCCGGCGCTGCCATACGCCACAATCCACTTTGCACGCGCGTTAATTCTGGGCGGCGACGGCGGCGGCAAGGAAAAGAATGCGAGAAGCTGCTGTTTATTACCCTGCCGCTATATTCGGATGTCCATCTGACTCCTGCCAAGTGGACAGTAAATTCGAGCAATTCCGCGAGGGAAATCGCCTCGTCGGTGCATTATGCCCGGGCACCGTGCCGAAGGGCGCACACGCCGCCGCCGCCGGTCGACGGCCGAAATACTTTTCCGCGCGTAATAAAGGCCCCGGTGCGAGGCGGCTGCATGCGGGATTGGCGCGCGGGTATTTTCAGAGGCAACGCCACACCGGGGGCCACGCCCAACTTTTCCTCTGCGGCCGTTCCTACATCGCCTCTTCAACACAATATGAAATCTTTCCCTGAAAGGGAAGAAACGAAAACGGTTGAAAGAAAGGAAAATGTGCAAAAAACTGTCTCCAATGGTTAACAAGGATTAGAAAGTTTTGTTAATAGAATAATATTGCCCTGCAGCAGCAAACATACAGCTGAGCAGAACGTTTTCCGCACGGTTTAATTCACGTATTGCACGATTTAAATATAGTATAAATATGTACATACAATAGACATTATAAATAAATACGTAATCAAAATTGCCATAAACAAAATCATTTGTATAACGACATTTTCATTTATGGCACACTTTCCCTATGAGTTCAAATATACTTGAAACGGTTTCTTCTGGAGAAGAAAAAAGTTATTGGCAATCTTAATTGTTCCTAAGCATAGATATGAAGCTTTCAGCAACTTTGAACAAAAGCAGGAAGAGAGTCCGAAACAAATTTCTCAAAAAATTTAATACGTTTGCCGCCACAATTTAATATTTCTTTTAGCAATTAAACCGAGGTCAGTTAAGTCTAATTGGAAATTAGTAGGCTAAGTGCTTAGTAAAAATTGCAACTTCAAAACTGAAATTTTGATAACGAGAAAAATCTTCCGATTTTAACAGTTCCATACCAATGTCATTCCTGTACCTGGAGAACGCCAATGTTACAGGGGGTGTCAACAGTTGATCCCAGAGTAAATTGTAATACAATTGAAGAATTGCGAACATAAGAACGGATGTTACATAAAGATCATTTTATGTACATTTCTAATGAATTTCTCATTTTCGAGGTACGAAAAAGTCCTATATCTTGAAAAATTGTTTGCACTTTCCTTGGGAACACACATGGACCCGACCTTTTTTTTTTCGAAAAGGTACTTCAGCTTTCACTGTTGCTCCGAATGCTCAACTAATCTACACCAAAAGATACTAAAATAGGATTGCAACAATTTATGGACAGACCTGGCTGAAAGAGAACGTGCTATCTTTCCCAATGATCTCCCCCGATTTGATTTGAATTATTGCAACACGCTTTGAAGTGTAAATATGATCTACTGTATGCTTTGTCGAGTATTTCAACAGGTGAATATAGAAGATAAAACTCTGGCTGTGAAAATGAACATCAATGAGTGCGGTTTGAATCTGGTTACAACTGGAAATATTGCAATTGACTACGCTGACCTCTGAAATAGTTAACATGACATTAACCGCCTAAAGGTCGCTGACTCTTAAACTAAATGTATGCGTTTTTTTTACGGCAAAACAAATGTAAAATACAAAATTCACGTTTTTTTTAAACTGTAACCCTTCACTATTGCTCACGTGCATCTTTTTATTTTCTATCATTGTATTATAAAATATGGTTTCACTTTTAACATTAAATTTATTTTTACCGGAAAACTGACACTCATACTTTCAACCAGAAGCCTTGTCTGAAGAGACTCTTCGCTGTAAGGTCGAAACATGGCCAGAGTATGTATTTTTCTACTTGGTAACAGTTTTGTTTAAGTTCCCTTCGTCCAGACTTCCAACGATTGAAAAGATAGAAAAACAACTTATGCGTGAGCGTTCGCGATTTCAAAGTATCGCGGAGATGTGCGTTTAAAACAAACGAATCTAAATTAACTGTCCAGTACCCAGGTGTTTGTTTTCAAAGTTTCCGAACCAGCGCAGCCACATTTGTTTTACGTAAAATGGACATTTATTCGTTTCATGAAATATCTCTCAGGCCTTAGCTCGTAAAGAGATGTGGCGCAAAAGTACGTACGTACATACATAATTACATCCATCGCACTTATACATACTATTTTCAGGCAATCTTTCCCTGAAGTTTCTGTTGGGCAAAAAATGAATGTCCGAAAACTAATTTGGAGTCGGTCATAGACCGCGCTCCCAGCGGTATGCAACTGTTAATGATGCCGGCTTCGGGAAGTGACATACATTCATCCCTATACAGTATTTGAGCAAATCCGAGTGTGCAGATGTTCGGATGTGCGGTTCCGTTGCTCACGGCTACACAACTTTCCGAGCACCAATCGGGGCATGTGTGGTGTCATTCGACGCGTCTCGGGGAACTCAATCTGTTTTCGGGTCAGGCCAGAAGATTTAAAGATATTTCCAAAAACCTGTTTTTGCATGTTTTGGCGCTGCCAGCTTCTCGAATATGCCGGGAATTAAACCAACGCCACCTAAATAGATCTATGTATTAGTTGATAATACTCCAGTACCCAAAGCCATTTTCGCTCAATACGCCATAATCGCTCAATACGCTAATATTTCACGACGTTGGAAACACTGATGTTGACAACTTGAAGTGATCACGTAAAGTTAATCTGAATAAGTGAATCGCGCGGCATATATTTCAATTTTTATCTGTAGACCTATTACCATATTTAAAAAAATATTTTTACAAATACCTACGAAAAGTTTTGCCTTGGAACTTATTACATGTGAAGAATTTCATGTGAATGCGAAGAAAACAAAACCGTAATGTTAGAGAATAAATGAACATTCTTACGGTCGAATTCCCACTTATGTCCCTAAGTGCACAAATACCGATTTTCAAATGAATGTGACCCACAACATATTCTTAAAGATGGCAAAACATTCGATTTTTTAAATGTTTATACAGATTCGCATACGAAACTATTAATAGAGCAATTGCAGAAGTGGAAGTGAACACAAATTAGACTGAGTTTGTGGAGTTTTAATCTCTTCAAAAAATTAGAGGAAAAAAATATGGAAGTGTTAAGCAAATCCGGGGAAGGATCAAATCTAAATGTACAAGATTTTGCGAGAGACTTTTCGGACCTAATTGAGAATGATCTTATATTAGGATTAAAAAATAATGCAGAACAGCTTACAGGTGATCATTGTCCATTATTGCGCATATTACCAAAAATCGTAGAAAATGTAGCTGTACTAAACTAACAATTCTCATCATCAATACCTTCAAGTATCTTTTACGGTGATTATAATTTTGAAATTGCAAATATTATCAGTTCATATACCGTATGGACGTAATATACAAAGTCATTTTATGTTGGGAATTTTTTGAAGGAAAGAATATCGCTAAGTCCAACGTTAGATACCGTTTGAACATATTTGAACACCGCTACTCATGAAAGATGTGAAGTATGAAAGACATTTTCAACACCTGAAAAGATTTTCAAAACAGTTTACAGAGTCGGCGACGCCACTTTCAACTAGTACAAGAATATCAACTCATTTGCTGCAACTTCTCGAACTTCCCCAATTCTCGCGTGGCCTCTCTCGTCGCCGATGCCCGCGCGTCTGCCCGCAGCTTTACCGCTAAAAGGTATTGTTTGTGCCCCTACAGCTTTCAAGATATTTGTAATAGTTCTAAGCTGGAGCCCAACCAGGGCGGGGTGATCTTGTGCAGCTTCAGCCCCCACCATACTATACTCAGAAGACAATGACACATATTCACAAACTAGCTTTTACTAATCCTCTATACCGAGTCCCTAAATACATCAATTGTTAATGTTATAAATATTAACAACTAAATTAGCAAATAAACATTTTATATAAAGTACAAATTGAAAACATTTATTAGAAAACCCAAGTTGGCTGGACATATACCCTCACACACACACAGAGAAAAATCGTGAGTTAAATATAAGTTAGCTTGTTATAATCTTAATCGTACAATGTATAGTTTTATTTTCACGTATCTTGTAAATTACATAATCAAAAAATACTACATTCAAGAAAAGTCGACAATAATTGCCAGTCAATCGCAGCCCCTTTGGGCTACTCTGGGCCTGCTGCTTTAAGATTCGGGCATATTACCAAAATCAACGGGAAGAGGGACAAGTGCCAAAAGCGTGTCGCGTAAGTGAGAGGCGTCCTAGTAAATGAGGGCGACAACGCAAACAGGTTCATAAACTGACAACTGAGAATAATTGTTAATACTCTGAAAGATCTCGGTAATCAATCCACATATTATCGGGTAATTTTTTTATTGAATATGCCACAGTCATTATCAAAATCATTTTCCCCCCTCTCTTAGTTTTGGTAATGATGTACTGTTCCAACACTTAGGCCTTTTATTATTAGAAACTTTCCTAACCCCGAGTGATAGTTTCGTCTTTCTACTTTTGAATGTTTCCCCACAAAATTCGAAATCATCGCCATGCCACATTTGTTCATCTGCAGGAGATACTTCAGACTAACTGCCAACTATACAGACAACAGTGCGCATAGACCGAATCCGGGAAGGCGATCTTCGGAAAGTTGAAGGGATCTAAGACAGATCTGCGACCAAAATTCTTTATTTTCGCGAAGATGTAATTCTTTCTAAATATCATAAATATAATTTTCATATTTAAATATTAACAATGCAATTTTGGGTAGTACCCGATTGTCTTGAAATAATTGTAGAGAGAATAATATGAAAAGGGAAATTTAGATCACGGGATTTAGTCGGAGTGAATTAAGACATAAAAACAAATTGCAGGGGGGGGGGGCAAACTAGTATGTCACCAAATACCGTGATCTACATTTCCTATTTCTACTTCACGGTCGTGAATCTACAATGGTATATTAATTAAACTTAATTATTTATATATAACTCTTTTTCATTACCTGCACCTTGATTATGAAAAAGCTCAGGTCATTTAACTTCAGCATTTTAAATGAACTTTCCACATTTGATAATCACAAGAAATATGTCTCCCACACTGAGCGTATTATAATCAACATTTACATTAAGGGTTCTGTCAAAATAAAACTGACCAACAACACGAATAATTTTGAAACTATCCAATTAAACATCATACAACGTGAGCATCTCAGGAGTATTTTTACGCATTCCTCGGAGGGGAAAAAAGAATCCAAAAACAATCACACGTGCCAGGCCATATTTCGCAAGTGACGAATCAGTACTGTCCATCGAAATATAGTTTCCGAAACAGTTTTTAAGCTAATGTAAAGATTCAGTTGCACCCCCCTCACACACACACACACGTGGCAGCTATTGCTGTGGGCCGCAGGGCGCCTCCGCCAGCACAACGCGCGGCGCAGCCTGTGGTCGTGAGTGGCGGGGCAGGCTGCGGAGGGAGGGAGGTGAGGGGTGGGGGGGGGGCGACGTGACATCCGGTGGCGGGAGCCGCGTCAAGGCGTCACACCACGCACCTAAGCAGCAGCTGCGCCCGCCCGGCGGCAGGGAGGTGGGGCGGCGTTCGTGCGTGGGTGCCTCGGCCGCCGCCGCCGCCACCACCTCGTGCCGTCGTCGACGCAAACGTCGTCAGACTGCGTCATAAAATTTCATGTACATCCGGTCAGTACACCACTTTATTCTTATTTTGGTTCCCAATAATTAGAAACTACAAATAGGAACTTCCGGTTCATTCACAATGGCGACTGCACCCACCCACGGAGCTGGTCGAAATTAACATTTCTCCCTCTTTCCCTCGTGCGTGTGTGTGTGTTTTTAACGACAAACACTGCAAACGCTCCAAGGCGACCAAACCATCATAGCCTTCTCCGTTCCATTGATCATATTCTTCGCTTTAGTCAAGCCTGCTTTTTAAAACTATACAACGAACTTGAGAGTTATAAGCGATCATCGTTATTTGTTATAACCAATGTTTTTTCTGGTACATCTAATTAATGTAGAGATGGAACAAAATTAAGTTGGCCTGAATATATTTCATAGTCAGAAATTAAAAAAAAAAAAATGTATAAGCTTATGTTCCGAAATATTATACATTAGCTTAAAAACTTAATTTTAAGAAACGTGCAAAATTTCCGTCCAGAGGCAGAGTAATAATATTTTAATATTAATAATTTTAGTGAAATAAATTTTAAGAAAATTGATAGAATAATAAAAAGTTTTCCAAAATGTGTAAAATAAAAGCAAATTATGTAAAATATATAATGTAGAAGAAAACGTGTAAAATTATGTCAGGAAAAAGATAGTGATGGGATTGCCATAAGTTAATTTGCCAAGATCACAATTTTATGAACTGAACAAATAATGGCCAAAAACATGAAATTTCATAAGAATCGTGACTACTCACCAGAATAGTTTTCAGTTAACCCTTCTTAACAAAGAACAGAAAATGCATAAAAACGGATGTGTCATAGTCGCATGCATTTTATAATTACGCTTGCTCGAAAGGGGTATAGGTTTCCTATGGATTTCAACCCCCTGAGAAAGACTAGCCTTATTCCTCCCTACAACATTCGGAATTCAGAAATCATTCATGACGCACTTATGAGTAATTTACAAAATGTAAAACAACACTAATATTAAGTGCAAAAATCAATCATAATTGAGCCTTCCTTGAAATGATTCTGCAAAATCACAAACAATCGTCTTCTGAATAGGTTACATCTTCATTTTCAGATATTGCACATTAATGTGATTTTTTCATACAGTTTATTTATCACACTTTGTTTTCCATTAGTTCACAATGTATGCAACGTACTCTTTGGGGTGAATTTTCTCCCCTGTACGTGTTCAACGACCTACAACCGAACGTGTTTTGAAAATGGATAAAATTCCATATTTGATCCTCAATATGTTAATACAAATGAGAACGGACAGTAGTTCCACTTGCGTGATCAATCTTTCAGAAAATAACGGTCCAATATATAGGTATTCAGTTTTTAATCTTTATCAAAACAGCACTGCGGACACCTACATAAGTTGATAGAAAGAAACGAAGTGCGGCGCGGTAAACTGTTGAGTTTTCCACGAAAGAGAGCTAAGGCCAGTGCGGTGAACGGAGGGCTGCATTAGGGTTAAATAAAATAAAAACTCACTTGAAAGAAGAGCGAAACTTCACAGCTGTCGTTTCACACAAGCATGCAAGGAATTTTACTTAAAAATAGAGTGTGCTTTGTCTCCCTTCCCAATCACTGCCACGCGTCGTTAGTCTCTAACAAGCGCCGCGGCGCGGTCCACTGGGCAGGGCTTGGAACCACTTGGACGTGTGGGATCCGTCGCATCATCGTCACGGCCCATCCAATGCCAGTCTCGCCACTGATACGAGAAACGCACTAGCCAAATATTTGCAGCGAGCGGCATGCCGCTTCGCAGCGCGCTGTGCAAGCAGCTTTGGAGCGGCCCGTGTTCGATTGGGCAGATGAGGCGCGGCAGGCGGCAGGGCCTCCGTGGGGCGGAGGGCGCGTCATGTGGACCAGCTGCTTCACGCAACGCGCACGGCGCACCGCCGCTCGCGCGCAATTGCAGCTTACTGCGTCTGGAATTTCCTTCGACGGGCCCTTTGCGTGGACACACTTCGCAAATCAATACACTTTGCCTCCGTCCAATACCACTTGCCTCGTTTCTCTTTTGCGTTCTGTCGAAATAGCCAGCGAAAGCGCCACAAATCACATGCCGTCTTACAATCGTCGTATAAAATATGTTCAATGGCAGATGGATTAGATGAAATCCTCGTGCGCGAGGTGAGTTCGAGTCCGCTGGCCACTATTTTCTTAAGCGTCCTGAGCTATTCTGACAGGGCTGTTCTGAAAACTGCGAGGTTAGCATGACAGCGCACATTATTAACGTGGGACAGGGCTAGTTAAAACTTTTAATATCGGGCCTGCAGCGCAGAGCTGTTGACATCAATACAGATACCATTATCTGGCAATATTAAAGTCTTCAATCTGCTTGCTGGAATCTCCACTTTACAGGGGTGATATTAACTGTCAGAATAATCTCGTTTAAGATGAAAACGGTCCTTTAATTATATTGTCATAAACGGATCAGGTCAATTTGAGGAGATCCTACTTTAGAAAGAGCTATGAAATTTTGTATTTTATAGGTATTACACGGCGTAGCGTATATTAGTATTATACGAGGCACATCCAGAAAAGACTATAACATAAGCGCACAACACAGGCGTAACAATGGTGAGAAAGGTTTTAATGGATATTTGAAAAATATGCCATTAACACCACGAAACAGAAAGGAATTGAGACGTTGATTGAGATTTTTGTTATTGTTAATGGCTTTTATCTGGAAAAGACACATTTCCGTAATTGACTTTCTAATAAAATATAGACAAGTCATTGAACATCTCTGAAAACTACCCGATAACGCTGAAATACAACAGGCTAAAATTAAGCAAACACTGGAATTTGAAGGAGGAGAACCTAAGACGTGCAAACATGATGCATGATAAGCAATGTAGCATGATTCTGAGGACATGACGCACATACGTTGTAACATCTGCTCTGGGCCTAATAGAAAAGCCCTCCATTCTCGATTGCCCTGTAAACTCGAGAATTTCACAAGTGTCCTCCGTGCACGTAGATGGTACTTACGAGCATACAACACCTGCGGCTCAATTGCTGTGTACAGTAAGACATTATTTTGCCATCGATCAATCAGAAAAATGTACGTAGGAAAAGTAATTTCAAAAGAACATACATACGAGATTTTTCACCCTTTTTACTAGCTCGTATACTTGCTCCGAGGGTAGCTGAATTTGTATCTGCACTTTCGTTCTAATTCTCTGTAAGTTCACTGTACAGCTTTGTGCACCTACCACCTTCAAGAGGACATCGTTCACTTTGCTTATGATAAGTTTCAACGTAAAAGCGTAAGGTTCGTTTGATTTATTGCGATGTAACATTGCTGCACCACTCTCCATTTGCACGAACTCAGAAGATGCATTTAAATCCGTTTTGTGTGATCCGAATGTGCACCAAAGGCTGAAATCCTTAGACGACGTTCCGCACAATGTGGGGGTAGAGTATTTTCTTGGCTACGAGTTTACCAGTGGACAGAACCATTAAAAAAACAGTCAAGCAAACTCGCAGGATGAGAAACGAGCAAGATGTTCAGCCTCATTTACTACCGTTCTCAATAGGGAGCAAGTCTATGCCCCTGATTCTGAATAATCAATTAACAATTAATTCGATTGATTTACCGAGCCACATAACAGTAAAAACTATGTAACCTAATGTGGAGAGATACCATCTGCGCACGTTTTCTTGAGCTCCAGAATCCCTACTGATGTAGCGGCACCTTAGTCCGATACTGCAGGTGAGTATGCCGAGATGGATAGTCGAAAGACATTCTTTTGTTGCAAGGCAACGCGCAGCCACATTTCGCCGCCCAAGCTCTTCAAAAATCTGAATTCCGAGGTGTCGGAGCATACCGGATACAGCTCCGAGCTTGTCGGGCCCAAGTACCATCTGTCTGGTACATGAAAAGATTCTTTTAAGAGGCAGAAGATTTGCCCCCAACCTGCAGGTGATGAAGCAGGGCATACATAGCATACTACTAAATCGATTTTTTTCTGAAGGTATGGAAGATTTGATGGTAAGATGGAACAAAATATTGAAAAGCATGGTGTTCATCTTGAAAAATGGTATTATAAATTTCTTACTATTGTTAAAATATATTAAAAACATTTGCTAAAATATTTATTGACCTACCCTTATACATAGAGATATTACAGACTAATAGAGCAAGAAATGCAATACTCCGAAAAAAAAGCCGGTCTTTTGAGAGAAAGGCGGAGATCCAATATTAAGTAAAAACATGTGTAATTGGAGAATTGCTAAATTTCCTATTTATCAGGGGCCTTTTACAACTACACGTTTTTAAAAAAACAAGAGCTGTTTTCTTAATGAAATTTAATTTTCAAAATTAAACTTTAAATAATGTGTAAATAATGGATTATACCCAACTTAGTGGGGCATGATAATTTAAGAATCTGCAAACAAGTACTTTTCTCAAAAATGGCTACACACTTTTCTTTAAATATTTAGCTCGATTAATGTTGGCTGTAATAATACGGTAAATATCAGATTTTCATCAAAACCTCGAAATTTTGAAAATTGCAAAAGTTCAACAAATTGTGATGCGTCGAGAACGTTTGTATATTTATCTGTGTAACGGATCAGATAATTGGTCACTGAGTCAATAGACTCAATTTTCTCAGCCCGGACAAACGTCTTGCTATTGGAAACACTTTTGGCGAATTCAAGCAGTATTATTCAAATAGAATGAGGGGGAGGGGCAAGTATATTACGTAAGCATTACAAGTAACGCGAGAGAATATGTGGTGTTGCACCACCACTAGTTTGGTCATGAAGGGTTGCACTGCACATAAATAAAGGCGTTTGGGAAGCAGACGACGCGATAAGTTTAAAGTCAAAAATACGCGGGAAAACATGAAAAACCGGCTACTGATATCTTTGCGCGAACGATGTCACAATTCCTAGATGCCGCCGTGAACCGCCAAAATTGTGGCAGAGTCCACGACCCGATACGCAGCTGCCTGAGCCTCGCAGGTCGATACCAAACACAAATAATCCGCGACTGGATGGCACGAAGCGCCATCAATCTTCCCGACAGAGCAACACAGGGGAGCTCGAGACAGAGCGGGCGGGCGGGCGCATGGAGGGTTGGGGGTGGGCGGGGCAAGGCGGTAGTGGGACGACCGCGGGCGGAACCCACGACGCCGTTGGAGGAGGCAGCTGCTTCAACCTGTTGAGAGCGCGAAGGGCGCCTGCCAGCGCAGCCCCGCGCCCCACGCGCCAGCTCCCAAACTGGAATCACCGACTCCTAGGCACTTCATCGGGGAATTTCCTGATTCTGCAGCATATCATCGCCCCCCTCCATTTGCTCCTGGCTTTCGTTCGCGGTCTCGCCAGTTGCCATCGCAGCCCTTCGTGTGCCCTTCCGGGCGTGCCGTCGCCCCCTGCGAGCGCGGCGTTCCGCCTTTCTGCGCCCGCACCTCCACACGGGTCGCTCTGCTTTCTCTGGTCGCCGCCCCAACGACGCAAATTAAAGGGCCGCAGGTCAGCCTCGGCGCGCCGCGGGGTGACGTAGCGAAACGCGGGGCAAGCGGGCCGAGGGAGGCGGGGCGGAGCTGACGAAGCGGGGCAACCGCGCCACACGAGCCAGTGCTGCTGAATGGCGGCTTGGCGCCGGCCTCGCCAGTGCGTGGCCGGAGTCTTCACGCGATAGCTCCACCCGCTCTTGACACGGCGCCCGTTCATTCTAAATCCAGACTTTCTCAGTCTCCCCCCCCCCCCCCCGCCATCGGCTAGAGCAATTACGCTTCACTCTCGGGAGACATGCCATTACGCTTTCCATGTCCACCTTTGACGCTTCGTTACGTAGCACGCACAGGCTGTACAAAATCAATATTATGGATAGTCATTTATAACTCAAAATTTACCTGAGCTAATTTTTTACCATCCGCGTTTAGTATTACAAAAAATGCAAGATGTCATTTCGCAATTTATCCTTGATCTACTTCCTACATCTATTGGAGATCAAACATTGTTTTATATTTCGTTTTAAGTTTTAGTACATGGCATAACATTATATAGCAAGTTTCATCTTAATTACAATTGTTTTGATTCTGGAATACGAATATATCACAAATGAGTTATTAAGTGTCAAGAAGGTAAGTTTTTCTGTACTTGTGTTAATATACTGTTTATTAACTATACGTTTAATAAAAACTCTAATATTATGAAAAATAATTTTCAAAAATGGTTAAATATGGCAAATTTTCGGTTTTGTAATTACCATAAAAGAATCATGTCGGTGCGACACGAATGAAAAATATATATTTAAGGTGACATTATCCGCCTACTATTACTCTGGGGTCTTTTTATAGGCAGCTACGGCAACATTCCGTTCTCCTACAGCTTCCTTCGCCTCCGAGGCCCTCAGCATCCTGGCCGGGCGGGCGGCCGCAATATTCCGCCTTACAGCGTGAGCCGAATGCCTGCCCCGACTTTACGAGACGTGCTGACATTTCGATGCCGGTGAAACACCTCGTATACGACGAATAGCTACACTCATCTAAAATACGTGGCATTTATTTCGCCCTACGGGAGAATAGGGTCCGAGAGCAACGTAAACATAAAAGCCAAAGGGCAACGAGGCTCCGGGACGATTACGTCTGTCCTTACCACCTGCAAGCGACAGGATGCTCCGGCACTGCGCCGCCACCGCTAGGGCTTACCTGCAACAAGGGAACAAAATAATTACGCGCTGGACACAGCAACCCACAACACACATCGCCACCTACAACCACTGAGCAAACTACAAGCGCATACACAATTACATTGTTAAATGCTTTTCGTAACAAAGGGAAAACCAAACCAATCCAAAAAATAATACAAAACCAAACCAAAAAATAATACAAAACCAAAACAAAAAATAATACAAAAGAACCGAACACAAAATGACATAAAACACAAACTAGCAGGGCTACAACAGCACGAACATTTTCGCATTAATTGAAAGGATTACGTAAATAAATTATAATGCAAATCACCCACTTCTGACATTGATGAGCTTTGCACACGAAACTTACAAACTGCTTGAAAAATATCCCGCCATGTCTACTTTGTAATTGAATAAAAAACTCTTATAAGTAAAATCAACCTTTTTGTTGCATACAAACCTGCACAATAATGTGATGAGTATTGTGGAATCAATTTATCTGAATGACATTCAACAGCTTTTATTTCCATAACACCAATACTCTACAAATTATTTAGTTTTAATAACTCATTTTCACATGCATTAATAAAACAATTTATTAAAATTATCCAATCTTACTCCTAAATTGCATAATATAAAAAATATTACCAATTAACGCTATGGTTATTTTTCCTTACTTATGTAGGATATAATATTTTATTTTGTTTTGTTTTCTGATTTTTTTTTTAGTTCCTTAATAGATTAATTTAAACAGAGCCTTTCAAGACAATCTAGTACTTCCAATAAACTAATTTTCATAGTAGGAACATGGAAAGATAATTGAATGTTACTTGAATTAAACAAAGATGTTTAATTCATTTTTCGGGATGTGCATGTTATGTGTGTGAATTGTTAAATTGAAATGAAGTGCAATTCACATCACATTCAACGGGTTTCCAGTAGTTTGTAAATAGAAACAAATTTACCAACATTACTATATTTACTGACTCTGCGTAAGGAATTGTAAAACATTTGAAAACATTTGATAATATTACCGATTTAGATGCATCTTTTATTGCATGATGTTCCGAATGTCATTGCAAACCAAGTGTAACGATCCGATGGAAAACGAGATTAAGAAGTTTAAGTTGTAGAAATTAGACAAATTTGTCGAACTGACTACCATAGGACTGATTTAAAAGGAACGGATTGAGGAGAGACGCAAGACCTCCCCCACTGACTTCACTTTGATAGACCTCGGCAATTAATAGGCATCAAGGATCAGAACTGTCTTTCCCAAAGGGAGGACTCCAAGGGCTCATTAAACGTATCTCCAACAATGGAACTATGAAAGTCAAAGACACAGATGAGGTGTCTGACGCGGGGAACACTATACATTTCCACAACCGAGCTTTACTCTGCGCGCAATGCAAGAAATGACGCTCACAATCCGACTGTCCCCTAAGACCAACGATGCCAATAAACGACTCCAACGTATTTTCTGAAAAACGAATTATGTTCCAAACATCACGCGGCAAAACTTTCGTTTGAAGATGCGAAAAAAAAAAAGAGAGCTCTGTTCCACCAGGGAAGACATTCGCCTCGCGAGCTTCCCGCGCCAATAGCGGCCAACGCTGTCTAATGCCGATAACGCACTGCATCTACCCCAGCTCTGCGCGGCCCGCACAGCGTGGCGCTTGTGTGCGCACAGCCACATGCGAGCGCTCCGCTCCGCGCACGACAGATGGGAAACAGGCGGCGGCGGCCGCTCGTCTGCGTGGCGCGAAGGAAGGGAAGGGAAGGGAAGGGAAGGGAAGGGAAGGGAAGGGAAGGGAATGGAAGGGGTGGGATGGGGCAGGGCAGGGCAGCTGCGCTCCACACACACGCGCTGCCTTTCCAACGTCACGCCCTACACATCAATGCGTTTTTACACACCATGAACGACCAAATTGTGCGCGATATCAATCTACGTTTGAGCCTCTACGCGTGCGCCAGATCCAACGATACGTTCGAGTTACAACTAAAAACCGCCACTCCAACAAAATTTGCTTGTGGAATTACGTCATTTGTACTGTGCACGATGCAAGGCATGTGGTCACGATAAGTAAAATTTTGCCAACTCTAGCGGCGGTATATTCCTATGATGTAATATTCCATTTGGTTGCACCGATCTGTATTGATAATTATCTGCAAACGCGTTACGACTAATTGGCGAGTGAGCTGGTTAATTCACATATTAACCATATATAATTTGGATAAAGCTGTACGAATGGCGACGAAGCGATAATTTCAGCCATCACCCGGCTAATGTTTGCTCTAGCCATAGAACGCTGGCTAGAGCAGGTTGAGTGAGGTGCGTTGTGTTAACGAGAAGTATTTTGGCATTAAAATGCGTTTCGCAGACTCGTGGTCGTTTTATGTAAATAGCGAAAGGCGAACAACAGAAGCTGGACGTTCAAGACCACCAAACCGAAATGCGTGTCAACTGTGGTTATAATAGTTTCTATGAGGACATGTTAGGTGGTATCGTGTAAATAGAAAGTTCTGACTGATACAATGGAACTGTAAACTACATACCTTGTCTCACACTAGCGTTATAATCATCCCACTAGAGTTCTGATTCCTGTACACAACACGAGAGCCCACCATCTCGTTTTGGTATTCAGCTAAAGTCGGAAGTATATTTGGAAGCTGTTCCTAATTCGGACTTTATTCTCCTATTTTGAATAATGTGAAAAATCAACCAATTCGCGAATTAGCCAGACACGGATATCGGCAGTATCCAACACCTCACCAATAAAATAATAATAATAATAATAAATAATAATAATAATAATAATAATAATAATAATAACAATCTGTATATATAACTATGTACTATAGCAAGATTAGTGGTTGGGGGACAGTTCTATTCGAACGCGAATAAAGAGAATGCTACATTGTAGGAATCTAGAGTTAGCAGCACACACTGCCGTTACAGTTCGAAACTTACTTCCATTTAGAATAAAACTCTGGGCAAAAAGCTTTTTTTAACTTGACACTATACAGCTCACGCGGTTCCTGCATAACGTTTTACTGTACGCTTTGCAGAAACTCCCAACTATGGATTGCATGGCGCCACACCCACGTGACCATCTCGGCCACAGCCAGCCCAGTCGTGCTTCATCGGTAGGCGGTGAATACTTTTTATCAGTATCCGTTGTTATTTCCACAAATATACAAATAATCTTAACTGACCTGCCGTTTTTTCAGAATTCACACAGTTGAATTGGAAACAGTGGAAAAAGAAGAATTTCTTCCGGGCAACGCAAATTACGAATCAACTATGTGAATGAGATTAGTTGTACGTAATAGGATCTAGAAATATGAAGTGAAGATTCAGGAGTGATAAATGAAATATTTAAGCAGTAAAATAAGAATCTCAAAACCATCAAAACTGAAATCATTCTAATAGGGTCGACTTGACAGCAAAACACGATTTCCCTCATTGTATGCGGCAGAAGAAAGAAGAAAATCTACCAATTGCTTAATGACAAGAGCAGAAACAACGGCAACAATCACGACGACGTCGGTGATAATTGGGAAACACGTTGATACTTGACAGGGGTGGCACTTGCTATCGCTTTTGCCATTGTCGTTGCTACCACCACCATCATATCACCACGCCTGCTTCGCTCCCGACAGGCAGTTAACTTCATATTATATGCAGCAATCTTCAATCAGGGGAAGCGTTCAATATTTGTTGCTCAAATGTCAATCCGACAGAGACGACAAGACGCAGTGAAGAGAGATGGAAACGCGTTGGAAAAACGGATTGAGAACGGACAACCAACCGTCGTATCTTTCCAGTAGAGCGTAAGAGGTGTGTGAAAAACTCAAACCTTCAATTGCGTACATTTCGTGCTGTTACACACACAGCGCTTGCGTAGCTAGAAAACTTACTAGGGAAGTTTGCATGCAGATGGGAGTCAAGAGAATCTCGTTCAAAAGCTCTTACCCTTCCATTTTGTTACATTAATAAAAATGTTCTGGCACCCGAGGTATTCGCCCATTTGTTCGAATATTAAAAGTCGATAAATTTAAAATTATAATACAATATTCATGTTCGGTAGCCCGCAGGTGCTGACTGTTAGTCACTAGCGAGCGCCGTCCCTCTCGTTGCGAGGCCCTGCTGCCACTGAAAATCCATTGCTATCGCGGAAGAAACGTCTGGAACTGTCCACTAGACCCACTACCCAACAGAACTCAAAAACATGAATAATAAGGCACTGGTCGTGGAAGCCAAAGATACTTTAATGAGCAATATTAAAAATTACATAAAGTAATAAATGGCGTAATATCCTAATATTAAAAATTAAGAAATTATTGATAGCAATTTCACAATTACGCATACTAAAATGGTCGAGTACAATGGCATTTAAAACATTTCAAACATGGAACAACTCCAATAATGCTGTCACGAGAAGAGAAACTAAACTTCATAAATACAATATAGTAAAAGAACTTTCAAAACATCTGCAGACATAAAAAAAAACTGAGCATGCACGAACAATAGAGCCCTTTTCCCAATTAATGGTAGATTTACTGGTAAATTCGTTTTCTCAGCGCAATTTACTGACCCGTATCTCGTCCTCTCATTAGATTTCCCAACTCAGCTCACGAACTCTTGCGCAGAGGCTCCAATGCGCGATTGCTGCCTTGAATTCTGTCACGTTTGCCACACAATATTACAACTTCTAGCTCCCCCTACCGCACGCGCTTCCAATCACAGCTACGTGGCTAAACGACCATCCACTGGATTTTCATATAATCGCTCGCTAAAAAAAAATTGGCGTATCCTGAAGTTCTTTTGCAGGTAAACAGCCCGAACTTTGTGCACGGAAACCTACGGAAGATGTGCGCACACTGCAAATGTACATGCGTGTTGCAAGGAAATCTGGAGTATACTTTATGCGCAAGAGAACAAGGACGGGGGAAATATAAATAGCTTTCTTGTGTTTTGGAGGTAGAGCGCGCGCCTCAAGAACGAGGATCGAGCGCTAAGAAAGGTCCGATTGCGTCAAGCGACTCTGAACAGTTTTAGTATTCTACCGCGGTGTTCGTATATTTTTGTAAACTTGGAAGTTAACAAAAACTGATCTTGAAACTATGTATAGTACGCACCCTACTCAAGAACATAAAATGTATTGAAAATAAATCTATTAACAAAACCAGTCTTCACGAATGCTGTAATAACAGTATAATTTATTCACAGCATCACACCGTACAACAGTTCTTTACAAACCAAAGTACTGTGCTACTAACAAAGTACTGTTCTATAACACAGCGCGTAAAAAGCATATAATTGCAAGCGCCCTCTTCCTGGAACCCTTGCTGTTGCATGACTAAGTGTGCCATAAGCAGTGACTTTGACTATGCGATTTCGGTCTGTTTGTGCAATATGAAAATATGTGTAGTAACACAATTAAAAATTTGCATTTTTCTGTCAAAACTGAATCTGAATAATAATATATACAAAATTGAATCTGTTTTACTTTTTTGTATTTTAACCGAGTCTGAATGGATATCTAATGAAGTCTTTGACAATTTACAAAGCCGGAGGCTGCATAGCTTTCTTTCAAATTCTGTGCTCATTGCACATTAGTAATATAGATTATTCAACATAAGCAATTAAGATCTCTGAGTTGTTAACAATATTGATTTATTTTATAATTCTTTATCATTTTCCGGTTAGTTGATTAATGAAAAAAAACTCTTGCGTTGTAACTTTTACACTTAAACATTAAAGTATTTGGGGATAGAACAATGGTACAGAAACAAGTCCCTACTATTCGAGTTTTTAATTGACAAGAAAGAAAAAGGATTATTATATTTCTCAAAACCGAAACCTCAAAGGTGAACTATACTGAAAGGAAAATGAACACCGTTCAACGGATGCATTCCGGTAAGGAGTGCGTACGTTGCCTAAATACGTGTGCAGTTAAGACGCTTAATTTCCGCTGCAGTGCTCATGAAGCCCGGAGCACTCTGGGACCGTTCAATGAGGAAGGCGGCACGGGAGAGGGAGGGTCTGGGGCAGCCATCCATTCAAATCTATTCGTATGATAAAGCGATGCAATTCCATGTATGGAATGGCCAACGCGTACTCCGAAAGAGTTGAAATAACAAACAACTCGACCTTAAGTCAGTGTCGTAAACAGAATATCATAATTAGACACACTTTTGATGCAAATTTTTTATTTTAACAGTCAGAACGTGCGGTCACTTGATGTGCAGAGGGAATTTTTTCATACACAGATCTATTTATTTTAGTCAATTGTTTTTCCACGCGATTTTATATTTTGTGTCTGATTGTAGCCCACATTAATTTTGTATTGTGAACTATGTAACATTTTTAACACGAAAATTACGAACGTTTGGAGCCATACGAGCTGTAGAGACCATTCTGAAAGTTGATAACGCTCATGAATTCTAGCTCGTATCTTATTATCTCCATTTCAACACGTCAGAATGGGGTCCCCTTCAAATCTGAGGGAAATAGGATCCCAAAACAAAATTGATGTCCCTTAACACGTTAGGGAGGTTTATATACTTTTCTAAGATACAGTTTAGAACATTTTGAAACATAAGTAATTGCTCAAGGATAAAATATGATAAATACAAGAGTAATGATTCTATCGATTTGAATGCAAATATATGTTAAGTTGACCTGAAATTCAGTATTTAATCCATTGTAGCGATTATACAAATTTAACGTGAGCAGAGAAACCGGAGAACCTTCGCCCGTCTGTTCTAGAATAGGCTCCAAGCAAGAGGTTCGCTTTCAAACAGCACGCCACAGACCTCCGGCGGCAGGGCGGTTTCAACGCCCACGGCGCACGCGGGCACGCCCGGTGCCCGCGGAGTGAACCGGAGGCCCCCCGAGGTCCACACGACGCTGCGACTACCTGTGCGCGCGTTCATTCCCACCATTGCCTGCCTACATACAGCCGAATCTATAGTTTTTGGCAAAACTGAGTTTACAACACATGGGTAGGAATGTGTTTATTCATCAGGTGTCAGTATAAACAGCACACTACAAGAAATCCACATATCTGTTATCTTGCAAGTCATTGCCAGATGACATTAAACCATTTACACTCGTTTAAATGCGAAGTAAAATACTGTCTGCTGTATTAATGTTTCCATACAATTAGTGACTATACGGACCACCAAAAAGAAAAATATTCATTTTAGCAATGACATTTAAATAATTAACAATTGCCGTGTACAATTTTAACCGCCTTTTTTAAAGCCTAAAGCAACGTACTTCAGCCTCGGGGTCCATGACTTCCATCTCGATGAGGTTTTTCGATGTTTTCCTGATCAATTAAGCAAATGCTGAGACTGCTAGTTCATTTGCTTCTGGATATACTAAATGTAACTCCACTATGCGCACATTTTGTTGACCTCTCCTTTAGCTCGTTGGGATAGCGGTAGCGGTAGACCTGGGTGTGTGGGTTGTCTTTTAAGCATTAAAATAAAACTTTTAGTTAATTTACCGTTGCAAATACGTTTTCCATAACTCCGGGGCGAGAATGACTAGTTTCTATATGTCGTTAACCTTGCTTTTTTGGAATACTTTATTCATCGTTCTACTCCGTACAGTAACACGGAGCCGAAGAAAACTTCAATGCAGTAGATTTACATAGTTTTACCTATTCTTTCACGAACATAAATGAAACAAAATCACACGCGCATATTTGTCTGCGGGCGGTCACCGCGGCCGGAAACGCACGCCACCGCTGCCGGCGGCTTCGCAAGCGGCATCGAAAAGCCCCCTCCCCGCCCCCGCGCCCGCCGCTCCTTTGATTCGCCAGAACTAAGAGTCACTGTTCTCTCTTCCGCCGGGGCCGCCCACTGCCCCGCGGCGGCCCCAATTATTTTAGGAATGTTTAAAACTCCTAGGGCCGTGCTTTTGCCCACTTAGAAATTTCAGAAACAAACGCATAACGCTAGCACAGTAACCAAGACGGTCCCGCTCATTGTTTAAATTTTCATGTACTTTTACTTTCTAAAATTAAGTTCTATATAAATAGATGCGAAACTTGAGTTGTTCGGGTAGAGCAGAATGATTTTTTGATCTTGGAGATAATATTTTAATTTAACTACATTTGCAAGAATTTATAAAATAAATATATCGCTAAAAACACACGCTCTTGTTAAAGCATAGCTTATGTTTATTGTCTCATTATTTGTGTAAAAACATTATTAGTCTGCATCTGACATTTACGAGAAGGGATACAAGCCTTTTTTTCGTAGAGCTAATAAAACCTATTCTTTTGGAGATAATTATATCAGAAGTGACAGGAGTTCGTGAAGAGCAAACAAATAAGTGAATTATGAGCTGTTCTATCTAGATTTAAAGCGGCCATAATTTCGTCAATTCGGTAATCCAAGATCTACATCATTTTATCGATGAGAAAAAGAAACAGCTGGGAGATACATGCCATATCTTGAATTAGGTATCCAATAATACACATTTAACACGCACAGATGAGTAACATACATCAAACAATTGTAGCAAACAAGCCGAAGTGACTTATATGCTCAACCTGACAACATGCACTCTTTTGAATAGAAAACGCACGCAACACTTCGAACAAATCAAAATCCAACAGTTAGGGTGCATCTTAAAGTTGAACTATAAATAAACACAATTCACAATGCCGTAACTTTGCAAGTCAGTTCTGTGCATGTTAACTGCGATCAATTTTACACGCTAAGCATTTTTTCGAAAAGGAATCGCAAGCACCAGAAAGTTGCATGATACGTGTTTTGGAAGGTGTAGGAATTTCTCTTGCATGCATACGCGCACACAAGCGTGCTAGCGAGCACCCACCAACCTACAATTTCCACCGCCACCTACAATTCTCACTTACTGGTCTACAATAATACAACCTTCAGAGACCTTCCTAAGCCCCCCTTCTACCGCAGTATAAACATGACCCGTGACCGTCTGGAAATAGTTACAGCAAGGATGTGCAAATTATAAATGCCCGAATACAAAATATTAGTATGAAATTTTGATCATTTCAGGTTCAGTGGGATTAAAGGGAAAACTAGCAAAAATAATTGAATATGATTTCAAAAGTTTTCACATCGTCGAATACTGATTCACAAAATTGGCTTTTAAGGGACTAAGTCGTTTATTTGATCAATTTATTCGGTCTTAAAATCCGAATTCACCGTTTCTTTGACATGAGGATAAGCAAAATCCGAATAATACAGGAAAAGTATATTTGAAAATTGTCAGATATCAGGAGCTTGTTTTCTTAGAGGTTTAGGACCATCACATCATCTCTGGGTATCTGCGCGCTTCCAGAATAGCGACATGCTGTCGGCGGGGGCTGCCCTCGAGGGCCGGTCACAGACGCGCACATACGCAGAGGGCCAATTGCAGCCTTTGCGACTCCTGCTTGAATAAATGCCCCTTCACGCGTCGCCCCCGCTGCGCGCTTCCGAACGCCGCAGCTCGTAGAAGAGCATTGGTTTGAATGGAAATCTTCCCACGAGCGGCCAGTTTGCTCCGCTGCTGCGGCAAGCGGCGGAGGACTCACACTACGCGAAGCGCAGGAGGGCATACGCGCCACCGCTAGCAGAACACAGCCGCAAATGATGGTATTCCCTGTGCGCCGCCGGTAGCGGCGTTTTACTTGCTGCGATCCCTTTGTTCGTCGTCGAAATCTACCGCCGCAGAACCGACCCCCTTCTCGGCGGGCGGCGGTGCCGTGCAGCCGTGGCGGCGGGGTGGGGTGAGGGGGGAGAGCCCTGCCGCTTCTCGGAAACGCGCCGCTACGGCGCCGTGTGAAGGCCCACGTCAGCTTCCAGAGCTCGAACGCACGTTTTTGCAGATGAAACAAGTCAAACAAATTTATAAACACGTTTCGTTACAAATAATTCATTCATAAAGGGTTGGGTTGTGATAATCTCTTTTCAGAATTTATCAGACGAAAATGACCGCTTCGATCGTTATTGCCCATAATGCTGTAAGAAGCTAAGCAGTAGTGCCAAAGCGCATTCTACCATTGTATTATCGATCGTTCTCGCCGGCTTGCTTACGCAGACACAGACGGCGAGTGCGCTCCTTATCTGCCCCTGAAATCTACATGTACGTCCCTGTTCAGGATAGGAACTGTGTGTACCGTTTATTCTCGGCTGTGCTTGGAAATGATCTGTGCGCAGTTTGCTGGTAGTTTTAGGGGATTTCCCTTGTGAGAACCACCACGAGAATAGCTTATAGAGATTAAAAAAATAATAATAAAAAATAAAACAATTGTTAAAAAGATGACATGACTCCCATTCAGGCGTAGTATATTGTACATGAAGTATGCTTATATGGCACAATTATGCAGAGGTTTTCGACGTGGAGCATGCCACACTAGTTCAGTTACCCCTTCCACAGAAAGTCGAATAAACAATAAGTTTAAGACGTTTTTAAAAATGCTTGAGCAATAAACGAAGTCGAGAGATCCGGTGTCGCCTCCAGCATCCGCTACCCATCGTAGCCTTTTCGTCCGTCGACGGGGAGGAGCCCATCGCAGAATCTTGTCTGGTGTCGTTCGTTCTCGATAATAGATAGCCACTAGCATTCTCAATAGCGGCCTCGGCGCGCACGTGTCGTTGCCGACAACGATCGGAACAGAGTGTGAGCCTGGCTCTACAAAGTAGCATACCAGTGAAGGGCAAATGATGTATTTGGACTACACTAAAAAGTCCATTACTTTGTATATTTTTCAGTTTGGTATCGAATTTTTACTCGGCAACGGCAAAAACTGCCACGCACAAGTTTCACTGGATTTTTGGTTATCGATTTGCTCAAGCTCTGGTTTACTTCATTGGACGTGTGTACCAGATATTTTCACTATCGGGGTTGCAACCACATTTGAAAAGAGCTGACAAGAATGAAAAACAAACCCTAAACTATTCTTAGCGTAGTAAGTCATAGAAATGCCTCATGCGTGTACGTCTGTACGTGTTTTTTTATCTACTTTTCACGAAAACCATTAACGGGAGAAACATGGGATCATCTACACGTTCGTAATATATGCTCATGCACTCGCAGGAATCAACACTCTACAAACTAATAATGAATGTGTTGGCGTCAATCGTGTTTGTCGCTTCAACAAAAGAAATGTTTTGAAAAGTAAACTAATTAACACCAAAAACACCCAGCACCGCTCACGGCATTTCGCAGATCACAACCTTGTGCAGAGGCCACGCACGCGGGCGCATTATTCAACCGCGAGCCAGCGAGCGACGGCGATGAAGGCGTTGCACGTTACGTCACCAGCCTGTTTCACGATCAAGGTCGGGGAGAGGTGCGCGGCGGAGTCAGTGCACTCGGCCGCCGCTGCGCACCCGCCCGAGCTGCTAACTGCCGCTTCACTACTCCGGATTTAATAACATTCTAGATAGATTTCTGGAAATGGTGTGGAGGACAGAGACAGTCCCCTCCTGCCAATCACTAGGGGAATTATTTCCAGCAATGACAAGTAGATGAAACTCACTTCTGAAAAGTTAGGTAACGATAAACGAGTTCAATTCGTCTCGTAATTTGGAAACCATGCAACACCTGTATTTCGTATTTTGGTAGTATTGTTTTATGTCTAAATGTCTCGGGTGGTATGAGAAACTCTCGATCGATCAAAAATCTGTATTCTGTATCCGCGCTTGCGATTCAAAAACCGGACGTTTGTTCGCAAATCACCGTTTTCATTTCGGGGCGCGTCTTGCAGGTGAATAAGGAAATCATTTCTTTTGGTGAATATTTTGTGGTTTCCAAGTATGTATTAAGGATCGACCTCTCCAAAACAGAAACACTTTACTTCCTTGGACCCACACCATCAAAACATCAAATGTTCAGAGCTAAATCTAGATCAAAATCTTGACTAAATGGAGAAAACTGAAGTAAAGATCCAACTAAAACCAAAAGTAAAATACCTCCGGACAATGCAATAGCTCTTTAGAAACATGATACCCCACAGATTATGATGTATGCGTGCCCCATTTGGTTAAATGCTTTGAGAACTTTAATAAAATACAAATAACCCACAATAAATACCTCCAACAATGTCAAAGATTCCGAAGTTTGTATCGAATTTATAGATGCAGAAAGAATTAAATGTCCAATACATAATACAATTTAGAAACAAGACCTCTAGAGAATTGTATTCATGCATCAACGAAATTGACCACATATCCCAATTTAACCTTCCTTGAATTGTAGATTCCCGGACAAGAAATAACAACATGTTCCTGATACGCGCATTTTTGCACATCCAGTCCCATCTGGAGAATAAGTAAGGCGCTTTGTGAGCTTTCTTATCCATGGATAATTAGACTCAATATTTAGTCTAAAAGGTTAATCTAACCCGCCAAAAAGTACAGCAATACTTTTCTATGTATCCTATTATTCCAATTAATGAAACAAAATGATAGAATGAAAAGCAATTGAAATTCGTTAGCCCTAAATTTATTGAAGTTCAATGCAAAATTTGATTGCGAAGACAAATTCTCTAAATGCAAGTGGGCTATAATTTTAATTTATCAGGGATTCATAAATTCTATAAAAAAAGTATTTCTATTTTTCTCACAGCCAATATGTCAAAATGTCAATGCTACAAAAAAGCTCGGCACCAAAAATGTAATTGTTAAAGGATAACTCAATATGCACTTCATTCCAACGACATCCATCCATTCCAACATCGTCCATTTATTCTACAATCTCCCATTTATTCAAAAAATTTCCAAATCCATGAAGCAATACATCGGACGTTGCAAGTTTCCTCTTGATCTGAAGTAATGCGTCTAGCCTTATAGCAACATCAAGAACCTTGGCAACGACCTTTGCATGATGAAATTAAATGTTACATTATATAGAGGAAAAAAAGGCATGAAACAATATTTGTTCTCATGTGACCAACGAAATAAAATCCTTCACAACAATTCAATGCGATGCGATTCGAAAGGTCAATGTTTTTTTATGTAAACAGATATTCGTGATGAAATGTACAATTTTTTTTTTTAAATTGAGAACTCCTCCAATTACACGTGTTTACAAATAATAACAGTCGTTACTGTTACTGACACTCATTTACATCATCCAGGTTTCATGTTCAACTAATCCGTGAATTTTACTGCACAGATAAAACAGGACACCGATTTGTATGAGTTTAGCTACACATAACGTAACTGATTGTTATTTTCTAGGTATTGAAAAATGCACACAACGTATTAACCAGTATATCTCTCAACAGTATCACTTTGAATGGGTTATACACAAAATGCCGCACTGATAAACAGAGAGAAAAATATTTCGAAATAACAATAAATATTCTTCCGCACGCACCCACTAGACTCTCCCTCTCCCGCACGCAGTTCAGAAGACAATTACGAGCGCGGTGTTAAGCGGCCTGAAGAACGACTACGACGAATTAAATCGCTTCCCTTGCGCGCACTCCGTGTCATTTCTCCGAACGGGAGAAGAATCTGACGGCCCGTGCTGGGAGCGCACGCCACAGTGGGGTTGTGCGTGAGCGTCTTGTTAAAGCGAGAGGCGTGTACGCGAGCAGGCGGGGCGGCGTTGGCTTGGAGAGCGACCTCGACCTGACCCCGGCCCCGGCCCCGCCCCCGGCGCGTCTGGCGCACGCTGCGCCCTCCACCTCCACCGCCAGCGCCAACGCAGCCAGGGACACACGTGCAGGTAACGCGAAACGCAACCATCCACGGCAGGCCGAAGCTCACTTGGCTGAGGGTCGCACACGTCAAACGGAAAATTATCTATCTCATCTCAATTGCGTCTAATATAACTACATTTCCATCTGCAATTACGAGTCATTGTTTATAGTCGTATTTACGCATGTCATTTATCGGAGTAATTTAACAATGGTCTCAAATGGGGAAACAAATTATTTTGTACTTTTATTAATCCATTATATGTCTCGTAAAGAGCAATTGGCCTCGGTGCCGTTAGATCCCGGAGTTCCTAGACGTCACCCAACCAGGAACCTGCGATGTCTAATATTTGTTGAACTTTCGTGACTTCACGTAATTAACGAATTCGGCTAGCGACGCCGGTGTCGTGGTCGTGTCCTTTTAGTAGAACCATCCCAGCATTCGCTTGGATGACGGAGAGCAACCACGAAAACACCGGTCAGGATGGCCGACACGGGTTTTGAAACCGGGCCTCTCCCGGATGCGAAGTCAACGCGCTACACCCTGAGCCACTTCGCTCGGTATACAAATTATTGCGATTGAATTAGGAAACTTACAGTCTCTGAAGAGCCATATTCTTCATCCCCGACCCTAGTTCGGCCAGTTCGCCCTTAACGCTGACATCCATGCTCAATCCCTTGTTTCGCTTTTCGCCTTCCGGTGCGGGGTGCAACGCATCAGTGCTAAGGAACTGATAATTTCGCGATGGTGCCTTTACTTGCGCCGACAGGCCGTTGGGAAACTTCACTACTAATACGACTGGACTTCATTCGTCGATGGCGCTTCCCTCCTCTACTTCAGTTCAATCGAAATAAGAGTGGATGGTCGTGGAAGGCGAAAAACAGACACGAAAGTGCGCGGTTCATTCTTTCACGCCCACCTGCACGACACAACCTTGCCTCCCCTTTGCGACCCTCGTTGGGCACGCTCTCAGCACGTTACTCCTCGACGCGACGGCGAGCGCTGCACGCTCGCTTCATGCAAGCGAATACTGGCATCTTTAACATGAAAATGTCTTTTCGGTAACCCTCCGAAGGTGATTATCTTGCGCTATTTCTTACATGAAGTGCTACGCAGTTTCGACTGAGGAATGTAACGTATAAATGTACACATATGAAACTCCATGTAACGAGGAAGAATCTCATTTGAAATACAACGGCTCCAATGTGTAAGCTTGTACGTTATTTAAAAGTATTATGTGATACATATGAAAATGATATTAAATGTGGTACAATAAATTAGAAATGTTATCTAGGGTATTAATAAAGCACACATTCTAGCCCTGATAAAGGATTGGATAAAAATATTGATTCAGTTAGTCGAAGTCAAGAAGTCCTCGCATAACGGGCAGGTAAAGGAAATAATAAATAAAAATGTTAACTAAAATTGATCCAAAGTTAATGTATTAATAAAAAAATTGTACTTTTTATACACTCGCGATTCTGACAACTAGACGATAAATCACCCGTTTATTTAATTCCGTGATCATATTTTAAAGATCAGAAATGATGAAATCCTTTGTTATATCACAACGTGCTGTGGCACCAGACAACACGAATGTAAGTTTATAACTTTTTAAATAATAAATAATAATAATAATAATAATAATAATAATAATAATAATAAATGCCTAGCGGTCTCACCTCGCCGTCACTACAATATTAGTGAGACTTACTCGAGTATGAGCTTCAAAACATTATATAAACCCTTCTATGAAGGGAATATACCTCGAATACAGAGATGTTTTATTTAACATTTCTGGAGTAGTGATGATGTCGCCAAAAGTTGAGAGTAATCCCTCATGTTAAAGTGCATTAAGCCAGTTCGATCTATAAAACTTACAAGGCGAGAGCAGTATAACCGAAATGCGTTCTCCTCTAAATATGAGTTCTGGCTTTGAGGATTATGGGCACATTACAGAGTTCAAACCTTGAAAGGGACGAGCTGAATTGTGCGTTGGTAGTGAATATGAGAACCTCACAAAGTGAGCAAAGGAGACTGAAAATCGGATGAAAATCTGGTGCCTTAAAAAACACGTATAGATGAGCACCGACGGCAAAACAGAAGCATAGAAGCAGAGAAAGAAATTTCGGTTGAGCGCGTGAACGAGACAAAGGGAACGAGGGAGAGTGAAGCAGTAAGAGGGCGTGCGAGAGAATCAGTGACAGAGAAATATAGCGACACCAAGAAAAACAAAAGGTAGAGAGAGGTTCACAAAGAGAGGGCGATAGCAAACAGACTCGCTCGCAGAGAAAGAGAAAGAGAAAGAAAAAGAGAAAGAGAGAGAGAGCGGGGGGGGAGGAAAAAAACGTATCACACGAAAATAATTACGGGCAGATCAGAAGTGCAGGTTAACAAAATGATGCTTAAGAGTGGAAAAAGTGGTCGCGAAGTTTTGCAACACGAGAAGTAGAAGGGCGAGAGGAAACCTTTTGCAGACAAAAAATACACAAAAGTCATTGATGGAAATGAGAAAATGAGGATAAATTGCCCTGCAAGCGGTCCTTTTTCGGCTGTTTTCTGAGAAGGCGCGGCAACAAGAGCGTCGAGTGGGGACGAAAGAGGCGCGCGTCGTGTCCTCTCATTACGCTCATTAAGCGAAACCCACCGCGGCGGACGCGCATGAGGTGGCTGCAACGCGCGCCGGCGCCGCTCCGGCTACTCGAATCCGCGTTTGAAGTGCGCCAGGCAATTTGCCGCAGCATGTTGTGGGGGCGCGCGCGGTTGCGCAGGGAAGGAGCGGAGCGGCCGGTGGCCGGCAGCCAGCGCCCGCACGCGCCCGCCGACCACTTGCCCATCACGTGGCACCTACGGAACTTCAGACAGGAAAGCGCACAGGAACGAAGCGACAGAGAAAGGGACAAAGAGAGTCATGACAATGGACATTAAAGTGATGCGCAGGGGAATGAGAAAAGGGGTGGGAGAAAAATAGATAATATACTAGGCAAAGCAAAAAAACTAAGGAAATTGTTATAAATTCAAACAGCAGATAAAGAAAGATAAGAGCCCTGAGGAATGATCAAACGTACGTCAACGAAGAGAAAATAAGAGGAACAGCCGAGGGAATTCACCCACAACACGCAGTATTGTGCGTTGCCTATGGACTGTTTGCGTGTGTCTACCAGTCATTTGTTTCGCATTGTAGTGTACGAATTGCAATCAAGCTTTTCAAAACTACGCACTCCCCGCAGATTCTCCGAAGTCTGAGATTGCGCATAGATGTTCGGGTTGAAGCCCAGGTGGTATGAATTAGGAGCGGGAGCAGAGGTGGGGGTGGGGGTGGGGAGCGGTGTGGAGGTGGGCGTGAGTGCCAGGGCCAGGGACCAACATCTCCCTGCGCTTATTGAATTCTGAATACTGAATATTGAATAGTCTGAAAAAGAAGTCTGCCCGTTTCACTTTTTTCCACAAAACTTTCTGGAAGTGCTGAAAAAAGAATTTGAAGTTAAATCAACATCCCTTCCATATTTTTAAAAAAATAAGTCACACATTTCTAATTCTTCCATGTCTTAATTGTTATAATTGTAGGATCAAAGTATCACAAAATTTACATTAATTAAAGAACTAATGACATATTATTTTGAAGAAATACCCTATATGAAACATCTGTACTCTTGATCAGGCAAAACTACACTTCTGACTCTTTAATAATACGAGCGATAAGCCGAATGAAATTTTATCACTTTGGTTAGAATACAACTGTTCTATTAGGATAACGCCATATAATAGGAGTTGAGTTCTGATTCTTATGTAACTACACATTTTGTGCCTCTTCGTTCAGTTCTCAAAACTGATATTGGCGAAGTGGCTATCTTATCACAATAGCCAGATTTTTCGGCACATAATTTTACACATTTTATTCTATACTTCGCAAATTTTTATATATTTTCAATTTTCTTGCAATTTATTGAAAATGTAAGCAAATTGTATGAATATATTTAGTTTTGTTGTAAATGTACTATATGAGAATATGTAAAAAGTTATGTAATATCAATTGTAGTTTTCTTTAAATATTTGTGCAGATAATTTTGACATTTCATTCGTCATATTTTCTCTGTCTCTAAATACGAGTATCATAGGCCTGATAGGATTGTCAGAGCCATTCACAATTAAAAATGAATTACAAGTACGTTTTGTTTAACTAAAACGCGAAACTCAAAAACGTCTGCGATAAATTATAAGCCTTGTGGAAGGAGGATATTATTTCTGGAGACATGGATGGCTTAGGGCTCCTGCGGCAACTAACAACTAGACGCAGCCGACTGACTAAATATTGGAACTGGTTATGATTTAGTTCAATGCTGAGCCTTGTGAGCGATGAGCCGAGACTGGCTGCGCCTGCAGGAGGCGACTAGGGCCACTCGACACCCTTTCCCGTGCATCGCCTGCCCTTTCATTAACCCGGAAAAGCTTCCTTTGGAGAAGCGCCTCAAGTTCGTCACCGCCTTCACACAAAACTCGTTACGTCATTTTCACTTGCATTGTCTATTCCGGTGTTGAACGAATGGAATCAGCAAAATCACACCGTGCCAAAGTCCAAGTTCAAGCAAATGAATATTGTTGAAATTATAAATATATGGAAATATTAAATCCTATCAATGCGAAAGATAATCCCAAAATTATGAAGAGAATCTCCGTGGAAAATATCTAAAAATTATTGTAGAACATTTTCTAGTCTTGCGAGCACTTGAAATAATTTGTTGCTAATGAAAGTAATTTTCAGAATTTGCCCACTTTCTCTTCTGTCAGCAATCTAGTAAGACATATTCTCTCCAATAATTTTGCTTATTCTAACTTCAGCCACTTTCTCGACATTTCCTTCTATATCAACATAAGCAGCCAAAACAAAATGTTTGTAATCGTTTAAATTGTTCTAATGCATGAAACTACCTTATAACACTTAATTTCAAATTTGTCACACATTCGCAATCATTTTACATTGTTGCACTCTGTTCGCTGAACTCTGTCGATTGGAAAGGTTGGGTCTTTACAAAAAAAGATTTTTAAACATTTTTCAATTATAGGTTGAAATATCATATACCCCTTTAAAATAACATTTTTTTGTTATTGCAAATTTACCTTTGCTACGGCATTATGAAAATGACTGATTGCAAAGGTAGCTTAAGATTAATACAATCGTAAAAATCAAATAAGGGACTCAACTCTAAAGAAAGATTTATTGCATTGATTGTATATTTCTTTCAGACAGCACCATAAGTAAGAAACTGAATGACCTTTCAAAATGCTTGCCTTTTCTCTCGATTCTTGTTTTCCAATTCTCGGCACCGAAACACGAACAACAAACAAGATCTCATTAGAAGAGAGTCGCAGACTTTATGAGGAACATTCAATGGGGACTCCACATGTCATCGGAGGACAAAGGCAGCTTGCGTTGGAGGCTACTCGCGTCCTTTCACCCGGTCAACCAGGTTCATAATTCTGCGAAGTCCCCGCGACAGGCATTAGCATTACTTGCTTCTCCGCCACTGTTACATAAGCGTTCCCTGCAATTCCTGATGCAAAAATCCACACGCGAAGCAAGAATTACAGCAATAAAGCTCTAAATACCTCGATACACAGTATTTTATGGCATACGTACTGTATTAATCAAGTTTCTTTGGACACAAATCAATATTGTGGAATCACCTTTATGCCATTATCACAAAATTCAGGTGATCTGGCGATCACCAGATGATGCTTACGACGTGTCCAGGTTTTTTATACCAATGACAATTTTTTATCAAAATGCTGTTTGTTTATGTTGTGTTCTCAACAAACCTGGACAATAGATTAAAAAGACCCCAAAAGGGTCGAAACACCAAGAAATACATTTTTATAAAAATACCGAGCCGGTTTTATTAAGGCCAAGAAATAATTGCAATAAAATATGTCTAAGTTAATTAAAACCAGCACTGAAAATTATTGTAAATGCTGTCTTATTATAAATATCTTTGAATTGTATTTATTAAGTGAAGTTTCAACTTGACAATAGTGCATTATTCCATAATTGTGTACATCAGTATTATTATTATTATTATTATTATTATTATTATTATGATTATTATTACTACTACTACCACTACTACTATTACTATGAAGTACGAGATTTGAGAGGAGGCCTGCAGACCCGATAGATAGTAGATTAATTGAATTTATTACAGAACAGTCCACTGGAATATACCTGTCTTGGACCTTTGATAGTCCTATAGAGTTCATGATCCATGCGGCAATGTCAAATAAAATGACTGTCGCAAATTTTCCAATGAGGCAATTACACAAAAGAAAAATCAATAAAGTACGATGATATTTTTTAACTTCGCACACACGCGTCGCGATGGTTCCAAAATATTCATTGAACACGCGAATATATTTAAATGCAGTTTTTATCTATCAATAACAAAAATTGATCCATTTTCCTCCGCCTGAAATAATCTTAGTACTTAAGTATGCGTCGTAGTGAGGTTTATACAATTCAAACGATCAAAAACATACGCTTTGTTGAATGGTGAAAGATCAAATATACTAAAAACATTAAGCAAGCCCTTAGTTTGAGCAAAGAAATAATCACAAATACAAAATAAAAAGAAACATTGATTAGGATAGACAAATATCTTAAACAGTTATAAAACAGAAAACAAAACTGAATGTATCTGAGCTAGTTTTATCTGAATGAAAATAATAAGAATATAATACGAACAATATACGATGAATGTTAATTGGCATTTTGTGACGAGTGGTAGATTAGGTTATACTTCCTAAATAGATACAATAAAATTAATTTTTAAAAATTACAATACTACCTTACGTGAGTGGTTAATTGTTATGGATTGCTGTACATAACAACGAAAGTGTACAAATGCACTTTTTATAGGCAAATAATTTTGGTTGAACGTATTGTCCATGTCCCGCAGTACCGGAGCCATATGAATCACGAGGTAACGACGTGTTGTATCTTTCATAAGGTAAATACAGAACACGTATGATTCCTTATAAGTCAAGAATACGACTATCGTAAACTTCACAGTGCCTCTCTCAAATGGTGCTTGTACAGTTCGTAATCGTACTAGCACGCAGCAAAACTTTTAGACATGAAGTACGTAGAGTACTTCAGCGGCCGTTGCAGCTGGTAGAATATTGTCCCAACCGAATGGGTCTGCTATGTGCAACCGTGTGAAGAGTTTCGCCAGATCCTGATTGTTCTCCGAGAATCTGGTGGAGCAAAGGCAGCAAGCTCTTCTTTGCTGCACTTCCACGTCAGGGGCTTGTCTATACAGGCAAAGCACTTCCATGCACAGAACTTCTCAGAAGAAAATCATTACATGTACAACATATCCACAAACCCACACCGCATAAACCACCAACCAAATTCACGGCTGCTATTTATAATTCACAACTAATCGTATAATATAAATAGGTAGATGGCTATATTAATGTAACTTGTGTGTACACACAAGTTAGGTGTATAATTTATGTAATGTACATTGAAATTCATTACTATTCGTCTCCTTGAGAACGCTCATTAAATACTTAATAAAACAAATGAAGTTGTGTTCTGTGTCCGCAATATCATAATACGTATTTTATTTAATCTTTGAAGCTGTCGATTACTTAGGGATAATGGTCGAACATTTGTTTACTTCTGGAGAGTAAATACATTTTAAATTAACTAAATTCTCAGCCAACATGTTTGGATATGAATTTTAAAAGTTGGGCTAATCAGAGCGCCGGAACGTTCACGTAGTTTTCGACATACTACATACGGACTTGCCATTCGACTGAAATGATGTTGATTACGATAATTGCATATTAATAGCACTATTGTTTGTATGACAAGTGTAGTATTTTTATAGACCAAGAGGTAGAAAAGGAAATGTCCGAAACGACAGCATGATAACTTCTTCAAAAACATTTTATGAACAACACCCAATAGTCGGTAGAATATTTGTTTTTCGTTATTGTACCAATCCCAACACAGATACAGGATACATCCGTTCTAGATTATCTAAACAAACAGCTTGTGTATGGAAAGTAAACATGGGCCTTGTTCCCACCAGAGCAACAAAATTAACGTCTATTCAGAGCACGGTCGGTTTCTAATAAAACATCTGAGTGATAACGCGCCGCCAGCACCGACGCGACGGAGCGGGCAACGCCACGCCAGCGGAAGACTCCCCGTCCACCCCCCACCCCACCCCCGGCCGCTCTTTCTGTTTCACGCATTCCCTGTCGTTCCGCTGCTTTGTCTGGAGCGACGCTTGAGGCCGCAGGCACCGAGCAGCGCCGTGGCCCACACAAGCCACTTCATTAGCGGCCCGCCCAAGCCCCGCCCACGCGTATTCTTTTTAAACTGAGGAGAAAGAGATTTTTGATTCTACATGTACTTCAACGACAACACATCAAATAGGTTCGGCCACATTTTAAACTAGGATCATTACGTTAATGAAATAGGTGGCAAAATATTAAATTTATTTCATATGTAAAGGGTATGATGCATATGTAATGTCATATATGTAATAAAGTAAAATGAAATAGAAACCCAATGGATGTTCATTTTGTAATGTATTGTTATTGGACATGCAATTACAAATCAATGGAGATATTTTACGAGATTTGCTTTTTCAAATTTAGTTTCATGTATTATTACTACATTATTATTATTATTATTATTATTATTATTATTATTATTATTATTTTACATTATTATTATTATTATTATTATTATTTTACATTATTATTATTATTATTATTATTATTTTACATTATTATTATTATTATTATTATTATTATTATTATTATTATTATTATTACTCCACAACACGACTAAGATGTTATGAGTCGGCTGAAGATAAAATCTACTTCAGGTTGCAACCAAGTTGAAGTATTTCGTCTTTCGTAAATGTCTAGGATGAGAACAGCGCAAGGTGACGGAGACATTCGGTATTCGTGGTCGCGGACGCGGGCGCTCCGAGATGGAGCGGAGCGGAGCTGGCCATCGTTCTCGGAGCAGTGACCTCAGGCGACGGCGGCGTCACGAAACCCCAGCACTGCGCACTCCTCGCTGCCCGCTGTCCGTTCCCCGCTCCCGCTCCCCGCTCCCGCTCAGCGTCCCCGCTCCGCCAACCGACCAAGCAACTAAGCAAGCAACGGAAACGCAGTTGCTCGCCGCGCGGCGACACCAGGCAGTCGTACGCCCACTTTCGGAGCGGGAGGAATCTCTCCACCTCACAAGACGGCACGACAATACGCCATTGCGTGTGCCCACCGCGGACTGCAGAAATGTTGGCCATTAAGCACCTCCCATGTCCGAGACGATGTGCGGTAGCAAAAAGCATCGCCAGTTGGGGTGACAGCAAACGGGCGGCCATTAAAACAACGTGTAGAAGGGCAACGACCGCATTATCTGTAATATAACGCCATTAACAAAGTAAAAAGAACAACAATATTTATGAAAGCCTACCCGTTCAAAAAATCTAAGACATTCAATGCACCATTATCGGCTTCTAAAATAGAACTTGCGTACAAGAGGGATTTCATAAACGAGATTGTATGCTCGTATACATCTGCAAAACAATCCTTTTGCAGTGGACACGGAATGCCGAACCTGAGTGGCAAGAATAGAATGTCGCTGATCCTCGTGGGTCTGCCTTGGTCTCCGCTGTGGGTGGGAACGATGACAATGAAGAAGCGATTCAGAGGAAATAAGGCGTCGGGGGAATTCGAAGGAAAGAGGAAGGAACGGTCGGAATGATCAAGGTGGGCGGTGGAAGGAAGGCACTCCCCCACAAGGTGCTAACGGTTGAGGAAACTATAGTGGAGTGGGAATTCACGTCCGCGAAGGAGGCGGCAAAAGAAGCGAGTCACTGTGGTAATCATCATCATCATCAACGGATTTTAATAAATGTAATTTTTTCTTTTAATTTAAGAACAATGCCGTTTAGTATAGAAATTAATTTTATGTTATGACAAAATGATATCACCCATTTTTATATGGCACTTTTTTGCGATTTCTCGTCCACGTCGACCAAAGTAATTTCTTACCTTTTCCGTCATTTTTAATACATTTTCGCTGATTTACCGATTGCAATATTTTAATGGAACTTGCTTCAAATAATAGTTAGGACATGCAACAAATCTTCTCAACACAACTTCTGAGTAGCCAATTCGATTTTTTGGCTAAGAAATTGTAATTTCAGCCGTTGTATGTAATCCAAGGTTCGTGTGACTGCCATCAGTACCATTGTCTGCCGTTTTCGCGATAACTAAAGACTGAGATTTCCTGGTAAAGAACAGTCCAAAGCAAAAGTTTGCAAGCTGAGTTCACTTGAATGAATGGAAAACCCCTGGATTACATCAGTAACATATCCAATAGCTCTAGTTGCTATTGCGAACCGGTTTTGATAACATTGTTTACGTTATTTTTATTTGCCTTTATGGCATTTCAAAAGCATTTTAAAATAATTTAATTGATCATTTTTGGCGATGTTTTGGGTCACCGAAATCCGCCCCCTAATTATCATCGTCGTCCTCGGAGTGGATGTGGTGGCGAGTCGGTCGTCGTGCGTGGCCTTCGTTTGAGGGGCGCAGCGGGGCCGGGGCCTCATAGCCATGCGCAGCGCGCCGCGCACAATACGTACAGGCCTGGAATGGGAATCTTCGCGTAGCGGGCGGCGGGGAACGCGGTGAGGGGGGCCGGCGAGGGGGGGCCTGGGGTTGGCAAACCGCGCTTCCTGGTGAGGCCGCGCAGGGGCGCAGCTCTCGGGTGAGCCCAGCGCGACTGACGACACCGCCGCAGGGGCTTCACGCTCCTAGCCCGAAACATACTGCGTCGATCGCATTCCGATGGAGTGGCCACTCACCGAAGCCCTGCTTCCGATTCCCGACGGGGAAGGATTTTCAACACACAACCACTGACAGGTTATATTGAAGCACAACTCGCAGAATATTTCCGAAGCTGGAAATTCTGACGGCCGATTTCTCACTCGTGACTCATCCAGGTGCATTAAGTTTTGACGGGACAAAACAAAAGTTGAGTCGCTATTTTTGTTCATGGTCACAGAAAAATACTTCATTTTTTCTCCATACATCTCTTTTACTAACAAATAAACATGGATCAAGATTGTGCTCTGGTCGCTCGTGGCGTCATTGCCAGGGTAAATGGCGATCATGATGGGAACCAGTTAAATTATTCAGTCAACCTATGTGGAATTGCTATGCGCAAAGCGAGCGTTAGCAGGGTTTCTCGATGTTTCCCCTCCTTCCCTCGGTCTCCCATTCCACCATCTATCACCATTATCACTATCGTACACTATTGACTTACGAGTCTCCATGATCCGAGTTGTTCTCCTAATTCCAAATAAAAAATACATAAGTAAACAATTTCGCATCCTACCGATTCCAAAACTGTGGTTTTAATTATCTCATATGTATCTCACAACGTGTGCATGAGCGCGGGAAATAGTATTCAACTACTACGATTCGATGGGGAGGTGGTAAGCGCCAGCATGTCGTGTCAATGTACACAAAGTGTGCAAAGACATGGAATTGATTTTTTAAAAATTGCACTCGTGACATTCCCCTTACACATGAACTAATTAACTGGGAAAAATAATTTACCGTTACACACCTTACACATTACTATGTTCTGGAATTGACTACATAGTTTTGGGGTATAACTGGAATGTGTTTAACCTTTTATCACGCAAAGTAATAGAAAAAACAATTCATTCAATATTCGATTGGCAACCATGCGCTATAAGCGAACGTGATGTCATTGAAATAGCTGCAGAATGTAATTGATAATTACTCCCTAGGAGCAATACTACGTGAAAGATCTCGCGGAATCAAACTTTTACTTGTGATTTTATATGTCCGATATTTGCGGCTCGTCCGACAACAATGAATCTTAAAAATCACTTTCTCCAGCAACACCCTGCATTAGGAGACATGTTGGATGAATAGTGTAGAAGATAACCACGAGTTGAATGCATGATACCGTTTACAGAATTCAGCAAGATGGGTAACTCTCAGTTCATGATCGCGTCGTATGTTGTGAATAAAATGAACGTGCTACGGGTTTTCAAATAAGCGGCAAGAGGAGTTAAGTCATAAAATCTCCTGATGTGTCATCATTCCTCACAGGAAACTTGGAAGGGGATTGCAGATCCGTTTACAAGAATACAAAACAAGTGATCGATACTTTCTCTCGAACTCTTCCTGCAACATTACGGTCACACTGTTCCTCAAAACCACACCAATCTAGTTTATCTAGAAGAACAGAAGACGTTCGGCTCTGACTTGACAAGGGAGCGGACGCCCAGCTGCGGAGAGCATCAGACTATTGTCATTATCGACCATAATACGTATCTCGCCTTTAGTGCTCCAATTAGATGCAATTCAAAGACTCGGGGACAAAGTAAATGAACGGTCCGAAAAGAAGAAGAAAAGATAAAGGGAAACAAAAGAAAGTGCTCTGAAAAGGGCTTTTGCGTGACCGCTCTTTCACTGCGTGCGAGGAACAATATTACAAGGAACCCTCTCCCCCATCCTTCGAGAATACATATCGGCTACAGGTCAGAGTTTCTTTGGAGCCAGGCGAAGAATTTGTACGATTCATATTTGAATACTGAAATTACAGAAGATCATGCCGTTTGCCAGAAAGCGAACCTCGTGTGTAAGGAACTTATATCAAGACGAATATTTTCCCTAATGAATCGGATAAAACTGTAAGAAACTATTCCCGAAATGAGATAAGGTTGCAACAAAGTCAGTTTGAAATATTCGTTGGACCATATTTCACAGGGGCTTCAGATTGCATTTTTTTAAAACCAATCAAGGAGTCTACAAAAAGGGATGCAATGTCAGTTTCGTAAATTTCACTGGTAGTCAAAACGGACAAAGAAGCGTCAACAAACATTGTGAAACATTCAAACGAAGAAGAGCAAATACGCAATCATCACAGGAAAGAGCGATTTCTAATATAGAAAACATCAGGTAAATGTAGAAAATCACACCATAGAGATTTCTAATAAAGAAAACTTATTTTGAAAAACGAATTAATGATACAAACCAAAACAGAAAATATAATAATATAGAAAACCCCTCAACAGGAATAACTACTCCGTAACTATTTTGTGACTGCCAATTATACTGAAATTCTATTTTCGTTGTTCCTTTAAAATGAGCATCGTCTACACCCCCGAAATCCAATCCTCACAACATCGTGGCAAGAGCCGATTCCAGCAATCGAATGCTCGAGGCTACGTAAAGGCGCGTCTACTGCTGGAGTTTCACAACGTAAATGAATCGTCCGTCCGGGAAGCTGGCACAAGACCCAGACGAGTCCCGAGGCCAAAACGGCATCGACGAACGGGCTCTTTCGGTACTGGAGGTCGCAAGTACCGTATGCGGCCAGCGTACCGCGCGGCGGCGGACTGCCGCCGCCGCCCCCCCCCCCCAGGAGCGAGGTCGGCATGTGCCACCCACCACTGCCGCGCCGCGCAGCTCGCCACGCCTCCGGTCGGGCGCTCACGACGCTGCAACCCCCGGTCGCCGGGAGACTGCGCGCGGACCTATTTCCAAGAAGGCATCTGCCACCGCCAACTTTCGTTCTCATCCCAGCCTCCCCTCAGTACCTCATTGTGGACATCAACTGCAGTTCTTGAGTTGACATGCGTCTTCTTCACTGTACGTCGCAACAAAATACTCACCGATTCGTAAATTAGACAAATAAAACGCGTCAGGTTTCGAAATAGCTGAAATTTCACAATAACCAAATGCCTATACTTGTAAAAGTCAGCAATTTAAGAAGCTCCCAACTACTTAAGGCATGCTTTTCTGCTGTCGACGGAACAGACAATTATAGAAAAACGTTTAGAACGTAAGTTCCCTATACTCCATTCCTCATAAGGAAATTACTTTAACCGTTGATCGAACACAATTCCAGGAATTGAACTCAATTAATATTCTGTAAGACAAGTAATTCAATTGAGAACCTGCGTGGTTGTACATCGCACCAACTTGGAAGTGACATGTGACATGCGCGGCCCTCTTACTCCATTGTGAAAGTGCATCACTCAGCCATGTCAAGAAAATATTGAAACACGCAAAATCGAATTCTAGGACGTATTTTCGAATAGTCCTACATAGACCAAGATTCGCCATACACGCTCTCTAAAAAATGAGACAAATGGAGGTAAAATTCGCACCCGCTTTTTTCGAGAGGGAGTTTGAAAAGAGCGTGTCACACACGGAAGATAATTTAAATGAAAGTTCTTTTGCCTGCGCTATGTTTTAATTAAAGAACGCTCCATTGTGAGCAGATATTTCAAAAGTGGGATGTTGAGGTCGGTGCCCTGTTTTATAAAGTGGCATGTATTCTCAATTCCTTGGTAATAATTTGTCCAAAGGGCATCAAAGTAAGTATAAAATGTGACGTTACGTTGATTTGAAGGTACGGATAATTCTCCACTCGTCAAAGAATGCTTGGCATATTTCTATCATAAGCAATTTCTTCCACGGAAACGTCAACTTCTGCGATTCATTTCGTAGATGTTTAGGAGTTCCCGACGCGCAGCGAAAGACCGCCTCGTTCACATCGCTTTATTACACGACTAATGAGCATAATACATAACGCCGTGCAAATAAAAATCATTAAGAACCCCAGTAATAGAGAGACATAAACAGCGTCGTGCACGTTAATGAGTCCTTAACAGAAGCGGTTCGCCACAATCCGCGCGTGGCGCTCACGGGGCGCTGCGGGCGAGGGGCGAGGGCCGCCGGCCGAGACGCGCGAGCGGACGAGCGTTGGGTCGGCGCCTGCTGTCACGTGCAATATTGATTGAGAAGCCAAACGCTCGTCAGGGACGGCGTGAAACACATTCAGTCCGCTGCTTCCGGCGCCATCACGACTTATTCATGTTAATGAGCGAGTGGGTTGGTTTCCCGGCCCCGCCCCCGGCGCCTAGTCCAAACCACAGGCCTTCGCACCACGCCTTCGCACCACGCCTTCGAGGCCCACGAGGCAGGGACCACTTCTTTGGGAATAACCCGCGAAACATTTCAAAGTGGGTTTCAACAACCTTTCCCAGGTCATTAGTCTTGTTTTTCGCTACGTGTAAAGGCGACACTGGTGCCCAAAGCGTTTCTACGAGCTCCCTAAGAGGGACAAAACAATTCTCAAAGATACAAATTGTCTCGGGTTACCCATCAGAACACGAAGCGCTCTAAACGCCAGAGATAGAAGTTGCGCTGAAAGAGACGGAGTGAGCTGTCCCGTCTTCTAAGTAAGCGCATAAATCTGGCTCCCGTCGCCACCGCCATTCAGCGTCATACGTATAATCCGGCCGCGTGTGAGCGCTGCTCCAGAGGTGCAACCGCGCGCATTACGCCCGAACGGGTCCGCGCCTTCCGCACGCTCGCCCGCGGCGCCGCCCGCCGACCTCGACGCCCGTAAATCTCTCGCGCGGCGCGGCGCGGCGCGGGCTGGACGAAAGGGGACCGCGCGTGGGGCGGGGCCGGCGCGGCGGGACGCGGCGGAAGAGATGGAGAAGGGACATTACTGCGAAATGAGGAAGCGGGGGGAGGGATGAGGGAGAGACGTCACCGCAGCCCTCGGCTTGCCGATGAGGCGGGGCGGGGCAAGGCAGGGGAGGGGAGAGGAGAGGAGAGATTGCCGGCGGCGCCACCCAGCGGCGCGTCTCAACGCATCAGTCGGGGCAAATGGATGGCGTTCATTGCGCGGGCAGCGGCGACAGAGAGCGACGCGAGCGACGCCGGCGACGCGGCCTTTGGCTCATGAGCGCCGTCCCCCCTTCCGCGTCCGGTGCCAGCACAGCTGCCGCGGGAAACACGCGCTCCACCGCGCAGCTGGACAAGCCAGCACTCCAGCACTTACAAAATTAACTTTATAATATGGTCGTGAGAATCGAAAATGAGCTAATGGAGCACCATCAATTCTTTCCCACGTCTTCTCAATGAACTTGCTCAAGATCAAGTAAGCCACGAACATTTTACTCGTTCATCAAGAATGGGAACAAATGTGATCATTCAAACAGTTCACGAAAACCACATTCAAATGTATGAAAATGTAGGTGCGCGCGCGTGCGTTTTCGTTATGCGAGAAAATATAACTACCACAGCGAAATCGAAGTAAATTCCAATATTCAACACATTTTCAATAAAGTACGATACAACAGGGAAAAAGAAATACTATGAAATAAATAACTTTCACCAACTCACCTTTGTTCTCTAGCAGTCCGATCAAGATGAACGCTCAAAATAACTAACCAGGCTACCTAACGCGACGGAGTTCAGCTTTGTGTTGTCTTTCGCGACGCAACTCCAGTGGCGTCACCAAAAGTCAGCGTCAGCGCGTGGAGAGAAGTGGCCGCGCAGATAAATCCGAGGCTTTGCAGCCAAAAATTGAAAGACGAGCGGCAGGCGCCCTAGTCGGGGTCGCGAAGTGACAAGAAGAGAAGCGACGCGACGCGTCGCGTCGCGAAGCAAAGAGACGAGACGAGCAGCGTCGCGTTGCGTCGCGACGGGGCGAAACGAAATGAAATAAAAGAAGACGAGATGCGATGAGACGCGATGAGACGCGATGCGACGCGACGCGACGCGACGCGACGCCACGCGAAGGGTCGCGGGCGGAGGTGCGACTTCGCATGCCACCGCCGTGTTCTCATTGTTGACGCTTGGAATGACCGTCGAAGAGCTGCTGGCACGGCTCCACCGGCTCGCGCAGCTGCCCGCCACATTGCCCACCTGCGCCCACGGCGCCTCCATCGCGAGCGGGGGAAGTCCAGCGCCGGCGCCAGCAACTAAGCCGTTGCTCCGCGCGGAGGAAGAGATAGGGTTATCCGGATCCAGGAAAATATCCGATACAGCAACATGCACAAACCAAGTAGTTCGTCTCTATTATATACAAGAAATTATTACTCTCGCGTTATATTTATATGATACGACATGTACAAATAATCAATGTTATCCTTTAGATTTTAAGCTCACTATGAAACAAATGTAATTTATAGCTATTACGCATTGGGTAGGATTATTCTCTCCGCGTAAACAATGCGATTGGAGGGCCTACCGCCCGTGTCACCGCGCTACTTCGTGACTGTTCTGAAACTCATTGATTTGGTCACGTAGATCACCAGAGTTGTACACCATTAAGCACAGTTGGAATGTGATCGAACGAGCCATTCGTGCCTCGCATATCTTCGACTTGTCACAACCACGCAATTGATTGCGTCCAAGATTTTCGAGGATTTCCTCCGAATAGTCGAGACAGTGTCACGCCGTCCTTGTGCACTCCGCCGCGATCGCTCGGGCATCTCAAGCCTGGAAAGAGCGGGATAGCAGCGGGTGTGACGGGGGGAGGCGGGGGAGGGGATGGTCTCTGGACCGTATGCGTGAAGGCTCAGACACAGGCGAGCACGAGAGGCGCTCTTCAGCGAGGCGTGGACCGTCCGCCGTCAAGCGCTGCCCACAGATTTGCTCTCTTCTTCGCAAGTGCTCACTTCGGTGGAAACCGCACGCGCTACGCGGAAGACTTCGTGCTGCCAGTTTCACTGGGAATGCAGATGAAAAGATTCTCAACATCCGCCACCGATTCCACAGATATTCCGTACTTAAAATAGTTACGCTAACAGCTAATATGACAGAAGTTTCCAAGAGCCGTGCGAGTCCACATATGTAATATTTTGGGAACCTTGGTTAAGTATTACAATTTCATGCAAACTTCGGATGCCAATTATATGCACGCGAACAGGAAGCGAGGAAGAGAATTTTCCTTCCAACCGTGTTGGATCCTTTTCTAGGTAGGCCCTCCTGGCTCTATTACAACCACACTATTAGCACCAGCGAGGCACATTCACTTCCTTACACGAACTACGTAAATCGATTGAAAAGCCGTGATTGTGTCTAAGTTATAAATCTTATTTACGAATTATTATTATTATTATTATTATTATTATTATTATTATTATTATTATTATTATTATTTATGAATTCGAATGAAAAAGTATTTCATATTAACCTTTTTTATCTTTTCTGCCCTCTTTTCCTCTACCATTTGCATTACCGCTAGGAGGTGTAAAGTGTGCGCCACCACAAATGTTCGTTTCTGTAAAGATTACTCGTAACAAATGTGTTTGATATAATTTTAATATTCCTTTGGTTCAATTTAATTCAATCTTAGAGTATACAAAAAAATTGTAACTTTGAATATTGTTTTTCCAGGTCTTGTCTTTTCTAGGAACATCAACCTCACGCCGCCCAAGATCCTCATGTTTTGACTTCTCTCCCACCCCTTCTCTTCCTTTGTATAACATCAATTATAACGATGAAGGTAACGTCGCTCTCTTCAAAATTAGCATTTCTCCCTATTATCGCTGTTCCAATAGTTAACGCGAGATTTACTAATAATGGCATTGTTTTTACTTTATACACTTCTATACTAGTGGCAAGTCATTTTGAAGTCCGATGTTTTTTTCGAATACACGGTACGATGGTGCGCGCCGTTCGTGATGAAGGGTCATTAAGTGCACTCGTGTTGCGTGCTGCAAGTACCATAAGCACAAACACAAGTAATAACCTGTTGTGATTGCCTTTGAACTCTCATCGGCAGAGAAAACAACGTTGAATGGTACAATTTAGAAGTTAACACGCTCCGCTGAATACGAAAAGCGAAATTCCGAAACGGGACCGTTGTTTCGTAGTTTCTCCCCGTTGTTTTTGAGAAGCTTGTTACGATCGCATTAATAGCTAATCTGTAAACATGATTATCACAAGATCCAAAACTACGAGAAGTATTACTTTCCAAAAAGGAAGGCGTGTCGACTACATTTAATATTAGAATGTTTTCTACAGAAGTAGAATATCTGAAAGAAAGTTGTGCGGCGAGAATTTTTGGAAGATGCAAAAACCGGAGACAAAACATGTTTAAGAACCGCACTTCCCATGTTAAAAAGGGATGAAGCATTACGGGATGCAGTATCGTCCTGCAACGATTACGCAACAGAAATTCGATATCCGATGCCGAAAGTTTATGTACCAGGGAGAGCGCCGGCGAGGAAGGACAAGACGTTCCATTCGGAGCCGACGCCAGACGTCTCCGTTCCAGGAGGCTCGCATGCGGCCCAAGTGGCTGCGCTCAGCCACCGCCCGCGGCCTCGCGCCTGGCTTTCCGGCGAAGAGATCCAGCCTCTGGGAAGCGGCTAAAACGCGTGCAGCGCCGGGAGATGCGATCGGGAGCTCGCTTTCTCGCCCGCCACCTCCTCGCTCGCGCTCCGCCGCAGCCTCCGACCATCTGCGCGCCGCGTTGCCGCCACATGTCGTTCCCCGCGCCCGTTCACAGAAGCGCCGAGCAGCACCGCGCGCCGCGCAACGAGTCGTCTCAATCCGCATCTACGTGCTCCGTCGCCGACGCAATCGTTTCAAAAAATTGCATCGTCCGGTCTACTTATTGGGACGCGCGTTTCGTCCTGCGTTCTGCCGAACGCTTACCCCCCCCCCCTTACACCCTTGCGTTCTCTTCCGACGCTACGCGCCCTACCCATACCTCGTCACGCCGCGTGAACAACACCCCAATTCCCGCACGTTGCAGCCCCTCGCACTGGATCGTGCGGCCCGCCCCGCCCCGCCCCGCCCCGCCCCGCCCCGCCCGGCCCCCTCTTTTCCATTCCATCTGCCAAATGGGCGACGTCTTCCATCGCCGCGCACGCTGCCACTCTTCCTCTCGTCACCTCTCGCCCGCCTTCGCCCCTCGCGCAGGCCTCGGCGAGCGGAGAGCGGCGCGGCTATTTCCATCGCGCCTGCAGTGCGGATGCGTTTCGTACACAGGCGCCAACAGGGGGCGCGGCGGGTCGCCCCCGCGCCTATCGCCCGTCTCCCATTCTCCGGATCCAGGCCAGCCACGAAAACACATTCGTCAAGAAAAGCGCATGCAACAACCGCACACCTTGAGCCAAGCATAAATTAGCCCGAAAGACCGGATCCTCCTGACCTCTAACATTCGTCCGGTATGATGAGAAACACAATATTTAAGTCAAGGGCTCAAACCTACCATTTCAGAAAAAAATCTTTGTTTAGTATTTGCACACTTTAAGAGTTTATCCTATTCATTACGAAAAGCAATTGAGGATAAATTCAAATGAATGTCACCGTAATTGCCTCTAACAAATCAATATGTCTCAAATGAGCAATCCAAAATTTCAAATCCACGACAAAAATATACTTATGTGTATAGATCGAACACGAAAACCTTTGGAAAGCATAATTACAGTCATTTATGAAACGGGGCAAAGAAAGCAATCTTATACCAAAAATGTATTATTTGCTTTCACAATCTAATCTTTAATGTTCTATCTAATCACTATCTATCTAAATATTCTATTTAATCACTACAACATGGTCAATGTTAGTTTTTGTTAGAGCAGCGTACCACGCTCGACGTTGCCAGTTCCAATTTGAGCCATGGACTGAGAGAGAAAAAGGCAATAAATTAATTTTCACATACATGGCGAGTGATATTTTCAACTAAGTATTAGTACCGACTGTTCGGTTCCACTTCATTCAGTAACCCACATAAATATCGAGGCAGGATTGGCATTCAATTAAATCAAGTTCTATCCAGGATTCCCAATGAATGAACAGCCAGTTGCGCTACAGAATTTTAACTCGTAAATCACTTAGCCATTGATACATATCTTAACTCGAGGAACAAGTTGCCTAGGAAAAGAAAATGACGCCTTGTACATTTCCTGAGCGGGACACACAACGTTTCAGCGCTCTTCCACAGGGCGAAATGACCATTACAGACGCGTATGCCTTCAAAATGACGCTTTATTTGTACAACTCAATACAACTTGTAGGAAGATATTTAACGAGGGTTCCAGCATTAGTTGCGAAAATCTAATAACACCCATTGTTCAGTACTGACTTAAAGGACGTATTTCGAAGAGAGTCCAGCAGAGCAAATAAATATCTGGATAACTAATGCAGCAATAAAGTATCACTGAAGAAACAGGTAGACAAATCTTTCACTGTAAGCTCGAGAAAAATCAAACAAATATTTTCATTTATTAATAGCCGAGTAATTATATTCGCGGATTGTAAATTATTCACTGAGGCGTTTCATTCGTGCGCTACAAACCCAAAAATTGATTTTTTTCTGGAAAACATTTTAAGTGAAAAACGTACTATACACAAAAATCTCTCTACGATTTCACAATTTGGTCTCTATCAGCCAAAGTATTTCCAATACATTGTGTAAGTATACGTAATACATGTAACTTTCTAAAAACAGCGAAATTTCTACTATGACATTAATATTATCATGAGACCATTTGACACAGAGTATATTTTACTTTTAGTAAAATAAAACTGCAATGCGCAAAACCCGAAATACTCTTTCCCTTGATTCTAAATTCCAAGAGGCACTTCTAAGTTACGCAAAACCGCATCAGGTCGGAATAACACAGCTTCCGTAGTTACTCGTTCTTGTTTTGCACATCTGAGTGTCCGAAGTATGGATTAGCCACCCCCAGGATTGTGGAACAAATTGTTAATGACCTAATGCTGGCGGCAACTTTCATCTATTACATCCTACTTCATTCACAAAGTAGAATTCTACGAAACTGACACATCCCATTCTCATTCCTGTCATTTAAACACAAATTTGACTTCAGATAATGGATCAAATGGACCCCTGTTGTGTCCGGTAGTACCCTTATCGGTATTTTCCCACATTTCCTCCTGGGCTTCGCTCGCGACTCCGCCCTGCGCCGCGCCGCCGCCGAGGACGCCTTGTCTCCACTGGAGAGGCATATTCTGGTCATGAAGAGGCCCCTCCCTCCGCCCCCCTCTTCGCCTATTTCTGGCTGCCGCACGCGCTTTCTGCAAGCATTCGGGGCTTCAGCCGGATTTCCCTCTCAGCAACGCTGGAGTCAAGACCGGACTGCTCAGAAAGATCACGTAAAATTAGAGAGATTGCGATGTAAGACGCCATGGCAATGCGTACACTTCATCGCAACTCGAATATAGCCTAGGAGATGCACGAACGTCTCGTAACACCACTGTCGCCTTGCATTTCTCGTATGCACGCTAAATTAATTGCAAGATGACTGATAAAGGCGACTGCGGCAAGATTTATTTTCAAATACACGCACAACACGTGAGCTATGTGTCAAGGGGCCAAGGACAACCATTTCTCAAATCTTAAATTTAACTCGAGATACAATCCCCTTTGAAAAACCAAATTTCAGCTGAAACAGACTGGACACCGTTGGAGACTTTTCTTCTAACAGAAACGCATGCAAAATTACAATTACAAGAGGCTTCGGGAAAAATCTTCCGGGGTTCTCCGCACCAATCCGAAACCGCACATGGGTGACCGCGAGTAAGCGCGGGCTGGCTTCGGGTGCTACGTACATTCGCGCCGGCCGGAGCCGTCCGCCGTGAGTGCGGGAGCCTCCTCTGCGGAGCCACTTCCGGCCGGTCCGCGTCCCCAATCGCAGCCGCCAAACGCCGAACGCCACCCCCGCCGCGGGCCCCGGCCGTCAGCCACCCCCGCCCCCGCCGCAAACGCAACCGCACGCGCTGCTCCCGCCAGTCTCCCCGACGGGCGGTGGCGGCGGCCACCACAAAGCCGAGCGGGCGAGGTGGCCGGCGGGAGGGCCGCGGGCTTCGCGATCAGGCGGGCTGGGGTGGGGTGGGGGTCCGAAACCCCGCAGCAGCGCGCGCTCAGTTGCGCCTGCTCTCTCGTCAGCAGCAGCTCTAACGCGCGGAGCACGTGTCGAAGTGGCCGCGTCTACTGGACGAATCGACAGCCCGGCGGACAAACGTGCGGGGCAGGGGCAATAGTGGAGAGGTTCAGCGAAGCGAGATATCGAGACGAAATACGAAAAGTTTGCCACCAAAAGTAAATGACGTCTCTTCTGAAAAATATGTTATTGCTAGTCACGCTAAATAAAACACGAAAAAACTACGAACAACTGAAAACCATTAACAACGAAAACGCTTTGATTGAGCATTCTCTGTGAATTCTCTGAATTTATTTCTGCTGTCATGAGGATTACACGATACGAAAAATGGAAAAAAAATTATCGTGGGGTTGCGTACAAGTTAATATCTACAAAGAACTTATATGCATGCATATTGCATAATAATGCAATATTTTATTCATAATAATATTCTGTAATAGATTATATTTTATTTGTAATTTGGAAATTATTTCTTGTAGCACTCAAGATGACCGCAATGCGTACGACAATACTACGCCTCCAATCTATTATTAAAATATAATTAATTTAAATATGAATTGTTTGTCTCTAATACAATGGTTTTATTGTCAATTTCGGTATGCAATAATACAAGATAGATTTTCGGTACAAAATGATCCGCACAGACCCTACACACAGAACGCTCTTTCAAGCACTGAATTACATTGTTTATCGCGGTGTATTAATGGGCAACAGGGGAGAGTAAAATATACAAGCGTTAATAAAATGTCAAGAGCAGTGTCGCAAGCCTCCTGCTTAATTATCACATTGCTCTTGCAGATTTTATTTAGGGGCTTTCAACAATTGAAAGTAACACTTCTTAAAGTTCATCGAATGAGATTTTGCAACCTTGTAAGTGCCACGCTTTACTTAAAAGTTTTATGTCATTAATAAAATTACTACTATATCACAAAAAACAGGAGTACCAACTATTTTGGTCTGGGACTAAAAGGCGATAGACTGTTCCAGAACACGCCTTAAGCTTAGACCGAAAGTCTCAGGTTTTTTTCTTTTGTTTTTTGTTTTTGTTTTGGACCAAGAGGATAGACTTCAATTGACTGTGTAAAAATTCAGAACGTTGGGATATTAGATAATTTATTTCTCATTAGGTAAAACTTATAAAAATAGTTTAAGCAAGAGCAAGACTTTATGCGACTGTTATACAGGCGATTAAAACAAGGTAGCATCCAAGACCGTAGTAACTTTATAACAACACTGTCAAGATGATGTGTCGTTTTGCGTTCGTATTACGTAAGAATGAAGCAGCACGAGGTGGAACTAACAAGCACCCTGCGCGAAGTCGTGTGGGCGGGCTAGGTAGGGGGATCTCTCGTGGCCGAAGGCGGGGGTGGGGGAGGGGGAGGGGGAGGGAGGGGGAGGGAGGGGGAGGGCGAGGGCATGCGAAGTAGACGTTGGCGTTGGCCCCGCTGCCTGGGTGCGCCGTGCCGCGTTCTAGGCCATAGGCGGCCGGGCCGGGTCAATAGTCGGCGGGGGAGAGGGCCCTATCGCCAGCCGCGCCTTAGCGCCACCAGCCGCCTGCGTAATTGCTTCCACACGAGCGCCACGCGCTGCTCGAGACCCGCCTACGCCTGCCCCCCCCCCCCCTCGACGCTTTCTTTGGAGCAGCACGGCACACCGCAACAAATCCTCTCGGGTTACGGATAAATTTCTCCAGAGGCCAGCGTGCATACAGGATGATCCCGGCCCCCACACTCAGTCATCACGAACGTCTTTTGTGTTGACCAAAAATTGTTTAGGCATTTTGCTGATAAATGCTCGAAAATTGAGCTGCAGTTTTTCAGATATCTGCTGTTAGTTGGCAAAATCACCCTATGACATGCGGCAAAATCAGCCTATCCTACGGGGATACGTTACAGTGTATTGGGTTTCACAAGAAAAAAAACCTTACTTCCCGAAGGAAGCACAACTACAATACGACATACATTTTAAATTTTGTGAAGAAGGCGGTCCAAATCTACGGCTCTGTACCTATACCGTCTGTAGTCTTGTCTGCTGGCGCAGCGCCCTTTTCAGACGCGACATGCAGCGCTGCTCAGCGGGAAGCATCACGGCCCACACTACACTTCCAGTGATAAATAAAAAGTTTCTGCAGCTAGAACTGCATTGGCATAGTTTTAGAAGTAACGGTGCATTCAACAGGTCAAGTAGAATTTTGCTCGAGTAGTTAAAATATATTCATGGAGAGATTACGAGGGTGAAGTGTATCTGCCTCACCACTGGGTCAGGATTGGGCGAAGTTAATCGCGGCGCCCCGGTCCGGTGCTCCTTCGCGACCCGAAGGTCCGCTTACCGCCAGACCACTGTTTGCAAACGAATGCATTGGCACCAGCGCGAAAGAGCAGATGGCAGGCTTTCCGGCCGCGGCATTCGTCCCTTGACCTTGCACTGACAGTCTCTTATGACTGGCTATGCTTCCGTCCCTACTTATTATCAAGGTTACCCAAGTATACCTGCAACAAATTCTCCCGCTGTAATATAAATGCAACAATGAATCTTGCACCAGTCAGACGTGCGTGATATTCTATTAAAATACTAACTGGATATTAAAGTGAATTGTACAATATATAACCTGTTGCTGTTACTGTAAACATAAAGAAACAAACATTGCACTTGAGAATCGCTCTGAGGAAACACTTTCAATATTCACAATGCCGTCCACAAGCGATATTAATTGTAGCTGCCACGTCAAGAACGCGTTAACTCCCAGTTTATATTTTGTTGTGAAAAATAACTTCGAGGTTCTGGTACTACTGATTTATTCAAGGCGGGGAAAATTATTTTCATTTCACACATTCTTACAATAACGCCCTCCGTTGAATCATATTTTTCAAATTCATATTTCATAACATTTGTCTTCATCCTTTCAACAAATGCTGATGTCCCCTCCCTTGCTTTGCTTCTGAACAAAATCGTAGCTGCACATATTCGTAAGTATTTCTCCAACAAGAGTATAAAAATCTTTACCCAAGTTTGACGATTCAAATAGTTTCTATTACACGGGAGTTACCAATTGTCAAAAAAGGTTGTCGGTTTCTTTATTCGTAATTCAACACAAAAAAAACTAAAATATACACGTAGGAATTGCTGGAAGAGCTCAAGGAAACGTGCTGAAAGTACTTCTGCAAAATGCATACACAGATTTCAACTTTTTACATTAAAAAAAGTAGATTACTTGAAAATTCAGGTTCTGATCGGTTTTTACCAAAATATATCTAAATCCAATGAACTAACATGCTTAGTACAGAAAAACTGCTGGAATGCAAGTCGTTGCAACGAGGGTCTCCTATTAGCGATGGCACAGTTGAGAAGAGAGCACTATCAATGATGCTGGTGTAAAAAAAAAAAAAAAAAAACCTACCTGAAGCGCTGCCTAGATTCTCAGGAATAATTCCTCTCCTCTTACGAAACACTAGACGTTATCCCACAAACAATTGTCTCAAAGAATTAAATCGAGAGGGCGTCGAGGGCATGAAAGTGTCCCACCACGAACTGTACCTCTTCCCGGAAATTAGATTTTCAAATTCCTCCTGAACGGCGATTAAAATACGCAGAGAAACTCTCTTGCGTCGTAGTCCTCTGCTGCAAGGGGGAAGGAACGAGGCGGGGCGCGATCCTTTCAAGAACTGGAGATGCGCTTCGCCGTCCAGGCGACGAGGAAGGATTTACGGCCCAATTAAAAGGTCTTACAACGCCGACGCAAATGTTATCAGTAAAGCGACGCGACGATATCCCGCGCTCCGCTGTCACAAGAGGATTTTTCTCCGCGCAAACATGCCAGTTTCTAGTTTTTACCACTTTTCTCCTGAAACAAACTTCAAGCGAAAACAGCCATGACAAGAATCCTGGAATATTTTCATGACTGGATTAAACCCACCATTCTAGTTCAATTCTTTTTGGACAAGTCACCGGTATCAGGCGCTACATCTACGATCAGTAAGAGTGGAATTTTACGTCTCGCATCCCCCCTGCCAACACTGTCATACGGGAACCAACGAAATAGCCCCCGACACTTCTTTGCCGGCGTATTGTTTAATACCTACTGTAAACAACTTTGATACGTCGAGCGTTGGTCCGCGTACTGATACCTGTCTGCTAGTCGTACAATCTAGGTGCAAAAGTACCTCTTTCATGCAATCATCTGACAATTAGCGTGGTCGAATTGTTGGCGGCGATGACAGCCCTAGGCTGCAGCCGACAGCAGCTGCGTAGGCGGAATCGACGTGTGCGGGGCACGTAGTTTTCGAATGAGAGGGCGGTAATATTGGGATACTTTGCCGACCACTCACACTTTGCTTTTCCCTTCGCAAATTCCCGTCAACAATTCTCAAGGAACCTAAAAAAAATGTCATCTTTATATTAGTAACAAAGCAAAATAGTTAACTCTATTAACAATTTCTTGAATCACTTCCACTGAATTTAATAAGTGACATGTATGGAAAATGGAAGCTATAATTGCATTTTTGTATAGTGATGTGAAAATAACATACATAATGAAGGCAGGGACTCCGAAACATGTTTTCTATGGTGGTTAACTTTTGAATGACATATTCAAAGTGACGAAGGGAAGAGTTGTTCAGGAAAATTAAAGTGTTCGTGTTCGTATTGCTCTAATCAGATTTGGTGACCCTAATACGAGATCATAGAAAAAATGTGTTCTTAATTGCATTAATTGAAGGAACCAAGTGCATTAGTAGACACAGAAAAACCGTGAGCATTTGCAATTAGAATTGAACTTGCCGAGAAGCGAAAAGACTGTGTGACAAAGAAAATGGTAACCTTATTTTCAACACAAAAACGAAAGTATCTTTTGAACAAAGAAGGGCTCTTGGCGCGAATTCGCGTCGCGAAAAATTTGTTTGCTGACAAGCGCAGCAAATGGGTACATCAATTCCAATCGGCACTACATCAAAAACACGAACGCGCGGGCGTCCGAAGGATAATATCACTGGATAATAGCTTAGACATTCCTTTTGCGAATTTCGAACTTTAAAATGACGAATAGGGAAGCAATATATGTAGGTACATCAAAAAGCGACAAGCACAAAGGGAAGAGGCAAACTTGGGAGACTGCATTAAGGGAAATGCGAGCTGCTGTCGATACGGAGAGATGGGGAGAATTATTTTAGATAAATCAAGTAATAGCACCATAGTTTTGCACTTGTTTGGCCAAAACATTTATTCTATACTAATAATATGATACCTAATAGTATATTTTATTAGTTTATTATGATTAAGTTTTATAGCACGAGTACACATTTTGAAAACGAGCGACGTTAGGTGCCAGTTTTTGAATTTGTACGAATGCTATAAAGCAACATCATAAACAAGTTGCATACATTATTTTTTTTATAAAAGAATTATAAATATATAAGAGAATCAAAGTAAATTTTTGGAATGAACTTTACTCTGAAGTCATGGGTATGACATCTGTGCGGAAAAACACTGATTGGCTTTTCTGTTTACCTTTACCTCCCCACGATTCTCTGGCTGCGATTGGCTGGATGTGTCATGACGCCATAATTCGTGCCACAAACGGCAAATACGTCATAACGTAGCGTAGCGTAACGTAACGTAACCGTAAGTTGCCATTTTATGAACGCTTTCTTGCAACGTAGGAGGTCGTTTAAACAAGGATAAAAAATTAATATTACAAAGTATTTAGGACAATCAAAAAGAAATTATTCTTTCGGCACCTTGTCGCTGTCGCTCTTCTCCTCTCATGGAGCACTTCACGCAGGGCAGCAGCAAGCTTTGCGTCTCGGTGGGGTGCAGACGGCCGCCCGGAATCTGCCAAGAGCAGGTTTTCTAGAAAACCTAATTTTTTCGACAGGAATCCCATTCCACCAAACTTCTTCAAAAACAAAACGAGATTCTACATGAATTCTTGTCGGTATAATTACGGGAGGAGTGTACAGAAATAAAGATTAAATTCAAGACAAATCAAGTTCAAATTTTTTAAGATTAGCACTCAAAAAAGACGTTTACAGAAAATTACGATTGCGAACGGCACAGAACGAACATAGCCAACTGTGCAACCTCATTCTCGCGGCAACGGATATGCCCTTTGTTGTTTCAAACAAATCCATCGTTAAAGCCGCAACATCGACGTCAAATCTGTATTTGCCACATCTTCGGGGCGAACATAAGGAAGAACGCGTCGCGCCGTGGTTCGTCAGAAGCCCTGGCCTAATGCTTCGGGCGAACGGCTCTGTTTCGTTACGCGCGCGAGCGGGGGCGGGGGGCGCGCACGGCAGTCGTCAGCGCGAACCGCGCAGCCCGCGCCCTCCGCCCTGTGGCGCGCAGTCAATATTGGCGCAATGGGGCGACAGCATCGCGGAACGCCGCCCGCCCCGGGAAACAAAAGGCGGTCGGCCGCCCCCACGAAGAGCAGAGCGCGGCCCCACGCGGCGCATCTCAAACAAAGCGGAAACCTTTGCATTCACCGTGTGTCGACGCGTGCACTCTTACGCGAGCCCGGATCACGCGCTCAATGCAATAACGCACTCCCATTCGGGTGCTTTACGAGATCCACTGTCGCGCTGACATTCCAGCCTCAATACAACTGTCTGTATCCCCGCCCTCCCGCCTCTTGCATTGAATTATTCCGCCCCAAATGAGAATTTGGAACACGTTAACGACGTTCGCAATGATGGAATTGCCATTAATAATTTTCATGCAAAACAACACCCACTTGCATTCAACATTTACTACACGAGATCGACACTGCACGAGATCGACTATTATCAAGACACTTTTCAACATGTAACATAAAATTGACACTTAGGCATGTTATCGTATGAACATTTGAGCTTCGGCTCTCCTGTGTGGACCTGCTAGTCTTCCTCTCTGGGTGCTCCCCAAGGTACATCAGATGGACTCGTCACCGAAGTGTCGTGAACAAGTCAAGTGTCACTTCGCTGCACGCTGCCCCCGTTCAGCATCACTGACATTTTTTAATGGCACCTAGCCATGGAAAGTAAATAAACTCACCCCCTGAAAATAAAAAGTAAACACATTGATACATATATCGAGATCGTGTTCGAATACGTTCGTTGAGCAAAAAATGCAATTGAAAATACTATTTATAATTGACAAGTGGTGAATTCATCCTCACATGATTTTGCACGCCGCAGTTCACTTTGCGTAAAGCTTTGTGGAAAGAATGTAATTTCCCTGGAGCCCTTCACATTGAAGAAAGTACCAAAACAACGGGCTACAGATAACATAATAAAACCAGCAAAGAGGCTCTTCGCCTCGAGTTTGCTTGTTTTGCGAGTTTTAAAATGCCCTTCAAACGTTACAAAATACACACAATGACCCCAAAAGAGCGCCACTCCCCACCGCAACAGTTTATTCATTTTCCGCGAGAGTCTTAACAAGACAGTGAAGGAAAACGACCATATTTACACAAAACGCTCTCCCGACGGCATACCTGTAACATTTGACAAGATTGTAAGAGTTGAACTTGGGGGACTGTTCAAATAGAATGACTTAACCAACTGACGAACGGAAGGATCATGTGGTTTCAGGATTTTACCGCACATGTACTATGAAGTTCGTTTGAGCATAATTAATGGATACCAGGATGTCAAGAGAGAACCCCCAAGAGAGAACGTGCAGTTAATCGAGTTACCAGTGGATCTTATAGTGGGACCACCAGTAGCAAGATGGTCGTACAGGACAATTGCAGGACGCGAGAATTGTCACCGGTGCACCGTTAATAGCGTCGATGGTCATAAAACGCTATATCTGTAAACTTGGTTTCGCAAGTTATCATAATACGATGCACGTCAGCATCGTCCAATTTAAGAGGACGTAGAAAATAGCACGGAGTCTAGGGCACACGGCAACCAGCAAAATACTATTGACAGACGTTTTCTAGCGTTCTGGGAAGTGACATGCATATTCACAACCATCCGACACAGATTTGAGCACTTCTCCGTCTTCTTCAGACGCAAGGCACGAACGTCGACTATCCAATAGAGTGGAACTAAATTAACAACAGGCAATTAAAAAGATCAAGAATGAGTTTAACAAGTTTGAAACATAAGGTAATGAGGAAATCTTTGCGGCATATCTGGTATTTTGCACATTTGAAGTCTGAGTAAGTCTCCCTTCTCTGCAACACCTTAGCTGACGTTTCTGTACTGTCGTTTCACGAAATACCATTTCCCATTAATTCCCAGATCTACATCAGTAATGGCGTTCGGGAATCCAACTCCAAATTGCTGGGACACCATTACAAGGCATGCATTATAAGCAGTTTGTAATTAGAGCCGGATTAACACCTCCTACAAGCAAACCACACACATGTTTTAGTACAGACATATACAACAATGTTTGAAGAGAACCTACGGCGGCATTTATCGCAGAGCATTGAAGTTGAAAATTAAGTTTGTTAATTTTTTATATATATATATTACTTTAAGGAAGAATGTTCGAAGAAGTTCGCCCAAAATACTTTAAATAATAGTAAAATATCTGTTCAAGACGGTTTTAAAAAATTTGACTCTCACCGACCTATTTTTTAATAAAATAAGTTTAAAATAATATAGACTCTTAAGGAAAATTCTTGCGAGGGTACGTTTCTTACATTTATTGAATGAGGTCAAGTAACTTTCTTTAATTCGTTGTAATATTTTTGAGGAATCAAATAATATTAAATTCAATATACCTCGTTTAATATTTTGTCGATTTAATTTTAAAATGCTGCACAATTCATTACTGGCTCTCGGCCTAGGTGTAATGCTGTACATTTCATGCTATTGTCAGCACTGTTTCTCTTCGGGTACTATTGAAAACTCGCTTTTGATATAAACAATGCGAGCTGATATCCAAAGCAGAAAGAAGGAAAAATGCGGGAGCCGAAGTCAACCGAACCTTTATTAGGTAATAGTAAGTTACGACAAAACAATGTTAAACATCGTTTTTATAGAGCGACAATTCCATACTTCACTTAATTATTCACAAAAATTATGCAAATGCTCCATTCACATTTATATACAGCAATTCTTGAGATGAAATAAATGATTGAGTACCCGACTAGCGATTGGCATGAAAACCCTAATGTAGTCCAAGTCTTGGTTAGCATTTTCTGCGAGTTATTGATAAGTAAGACGGTGGCGTTGTGTAGCTCACTGAAAGGGAATGACGTCTTAATTTCGTATTAGGCACATGGGAGGGGGGGAAGAAAGGAGTGAAGAAAAGAGAAGCGGAAAGACAGATTGTGAAGGGCAGGGTGGTGAGAGGGTGATGGAAGGGGCGGGGCGGGGCGCATAGACGAAACAATCGCCAGTCACGGTTTCTTCCTCCGCCTTCTCCAACATGGATTTCTCACTAAATGCAGACGATTAAGGCGCGCGAGGCGAGGCGGGGCAGGGCAGGGCAAGGGAGGCGAGGCCGCGGAGCCTGGCTGTGCACGTCGGGGTGCACGCGAGCGGAAGGCCCGGGCTCAAGTGGGTGGCCAAGGCACAGGAGGTGCCGGCCACGTCGGAAGGATCTGATGGCGAGTGAAGTCCGCGGGAGCGTTCTGAAGCCGACGGCAGCGGCCGGTCCGGCTGAGCCTGGGAGATTGAGCCGGAGGGGGCGGCCATCGCATGCCCCTCGCCGGAGCCGGGAGGGCGTAGCGAGCCACGAGATGTATGCGCCTCCGGAGGCCACGCGATACTCGCCAGCAGTCTGCACGATAGGGCGGCCAGCCGCCGGAAAGGAATCACGTAAGTGCAGGCGACCGGGGGAGAGAGGAAAATGGCCGGCCCACCGCGCACTCACCGCGCCGCCGAGGCAGGGGCAGTGAGGCGCCGAGGGGCAGGCGCCCATCAGCGGCGCTGCGGCCCAGTGTGAGTAATTACTAGGGCTTTGTCAGCGGAGCGGCGCTCTCAGCCGTCGCCCCTGCGGTCCCCGCCCCTCCCGCGTTGCTCAGCGGAAGCGAGCGCACAGGCGGGGAAGGAATGGGAGGAGGTGCGAGGGCGAGAGCGACGAGGGCGAGACCCCACCCTCCGGGCTCGGCGCTGCGCGGCGCGGCGCTCCGCACAATGACGGAAACAAGCGGCGCCAACATCCTCTCGGAGGATGCCAATTGTTTCAACTGTTTTGCCGTAATTAATTCCCAGCCCCGCCGACATGCGTCGCAGAGCGACGCCGCTCACACCCAAGGAAGAACGAAGAACGCACGAAGGAAATCGACACAAATCTGGTTTGTCTGCTCTTTACTGTTCCTCCGGAGGAACGATCGAGCTGCAATTAATCGACGATGAGCACAACACGAGTTCAAGGAAATTTGTTAATTAATAGAAAAAGTCGTCTATACGACCCACATTTAGTCTGGAATGCTTTAATATAAAATGTCTTACCTTTGTATTTATCAGGAAAATACATATCATACTTATAAATGTAACAAAATTTACTTCACCCATGTTGTATTCATAGGCAAACAAGTTTTATATCGAACGCAAGATATAGCATCTAGCGATAAAAAAAGCCATAGAAATGGAACTGTAGAAACAGCAGTCTAGCTGAAGAGGGCGCACCTCGTGGGCTGGTGGACGCCGGCGAGGGCTCACAGCGCGGCGGGAGGAAGCGGGTTGCCGCCTTCGATAAACGGAACTGAGGGCGGCCATTTCTTTTTCAGCACCAGCGGAAAGCCATTCAATTCTCCAGACAGCGTCCGCTCCGCAGATAACAATCGTTTACTGCGGGTGGCTTGCGTTATGCATTTAAAAGAGCACGAATGGCCTGTCCTTTTCGCGACAACACGCTCCCCATGTTGGTTTTCGATACGATTTACTGCAACGATTCTTTCATATTGCGTTGGTGTGAAATATGGATATGATGCGGAGATCAGGTTTGTATCGCGGAAACAAACGAACGTATTTACTCATTTCCAGAAGTTGAATATACAATACAACCACAAGAGGTGCGAGTAATTCGAGAAGTAATATGTATAAAGAGATCCAGATTCTATACGTGACAGTTAATCGTCAGGAAAAAACAAAAACTAGCGTCTGAGACCACAACCCGGCAAGAACAAAGTCAACGAAATCTGACATTTCTGATTTTCTTCAGACACGTACTGGTTGCCTTTATCCAGAAAGAGTGTGCGTCTATCCCTGAACCGGATTCTCTGCAATGAAACTAGCAACGCGCCTTCCTACGCAAATGACTACGGTCCGTTTATGCGAGGACAGCAGAAGAGGTTGAGGCGGGTGCGTCTGTGGACGCCTCGGGAATGCGGTTAAACACGAGAGACAGAAACACGTGCCACCTTGAAAGTATTTTATTCGTTCATTTGAGCATGTGTTCATTACTAAATATGAAAAATGAACACGTAACGTCTAGAAATGAACAAATAACTTCTAATGCTTCGGTCATATTAGCAAGCAATCCGATATATTTTTAATATATTGTAACGAATATTGCATCACCTGCCGGAATTCGTTACGCGCGGATTGCGTCATCTGCCGGCGCCCCTTCCCTTCCCCCGAACTAGACGGTTCCAGACTATTCGCGAGCCGCGGGGAAACGCCGAGAATGTGCCGGGTGCCTGGAGACAAGCGCCGGGCAGGTATAAATGCGCCGCTGCCGGCGGCCGCGGGTCAGTGAGTAGTAAGAAGTCAGTGAGTAGTGAGAAGTAGCAGTCAGTTAGTAGCCGAGAAGCAGTCAGTCCGTCAGTGTGTCCGAAGAGGAAGCTGTGCTGTAAAGTGTGCATTGCGGTGAAGAGTGGCGCAGTGGGTGAACAGCAGTCAGCAGTGGAAGCTGAGCTGTGAAGTGTGCATCGCGGTAAAGAGTAGTGCAGTGGACCCTGGTGTGCGCAGTGAAGTGTGGTCTGCGCAAGGAATTGTGGTCTGCGCAGGGGAATTGTGTTCAAGTGTAGTGGACCGTGGACAGTGCATCGGACTGGCTGATACTGTAGAAGACGAGAACTGTGTAAATAAATAGTGTGTAAGAAGCGAACTGTGTAAATAAATCATCAAGAGAACGGAGTCATGTGTAAAGAAAAATAATTAAGTGTAATATATCTGTAAATAGACCAAATAGATTTTAGTGTATAATTGTTCACGAATAAACGTAATTGTTTAAATAATATTGTGTTGGTTTTAATTCACCACGGAGAAACGTTACAATATTTAACACTAGTTTTTATTTCTTACCACGGACGTTATATATGAGCCTTTCCCATATCAATTATGTTATTTTATCAGCATTACCCAATATTATACTTACATGTAAACACTTACATATTGTGTAATTTCTATTCAGAGTCGCGTCAGACGTTTAATTCCCGCAGAAAAATATCATGATGTATCTTCAGGGTCACTCGCTGCTAACCCTTCTATCGCATTTATAACGCAATTCCCGCGGGGGCGTAACTTTGGAAACGGGCGAAGAAGCGAGAAGCGCCTTCCTCCCACGTATATTTCACCCGGGCGCCGGGCGAGTTATGGCTTTCGGAAATAGGTCCTGGCTGCGGTGCGATGGCGCTAGGAGAGGGGAAGGGGGGAGCAGACCGCGCAGCTGACAGGCGGCATTGGATACGCGGGGCACCCACCAACATAAAACACGGGGGGGGGGCGAGGGGGAAGCCTGAGAAGCGGAGGGGGCGGCAGGAAGACGGGTGGAAGAAAGCGCAGTCACCGGCTGGGCGGATGTGGCGCGAGGCGAAGAGGGCGAGGAGGGGCGGGGCGGGGCGGGCGGGCGGGCAGGGCGGGGCAGGCCCGGTGGCCGGAAGGGTCCGCTCATTCTGGAAGCGGATACGCAATGAGGTGTCGCGGAAGGATGAGGATAACTGGCCGGCTTGCCGGAGCCCGAAACCGAACCGAACCGAGCAAGACTCGCTGGGAGATGGGCCGCAGACCAGCACAGAAGGAAACGTAAGAGGGATTGCGAATGGACCTCTGTTTAAAGAGGGAATCAGGAGAGAGAAGGGAGAAAGGAGCAGGGGCAGGGGCATGGGCGAGCGGTCGGCGCAGAGGGGAGTGTCTGCCGGCGGCGCGGCGCCAGGGTCAGCGCTGCGTCGGCGGCGGGGGCGAGGGCGAGGGCGAGGAGTGGCGGTGAGGGCGGTAGGCGACGACACCAGAGCCCGCGCCGTCCCCAGAGTCATTAGCCGCCGCTGCAACTGGACGCTGGATAAATAGGACCTTCAGGCGCCTGCTCCCAAGAAATTGTTTTGCCGCGCGCCGGGAGCGGGGGCGGGGCGAGGCGAGGTGGCGGCGGGCTATGCCCAGGGGAGATGGAGGCGCAGGCCCTTTTTGCCGCCACAGAGACCCCGCTTGCCACAGCTGCCCCTCCCCCTCGCCGCCCCCTGCAGCTGCAGCCGCAAGATACAACGAGCACGGGAAGTCAAAAAGAAAAAGTCTACTCTTGCAAGTCAATATTTGTTTCGAGTCTATACATAGCGAAAGAAGATCATATTATGTAATGCGTCGGTACGGGCTAAATGGAGACCACCTGATTTGGTTTACTCTCAAAGAATTATCTCTAGAAAAAATATTGTCAAAAGTAACTGATCTCTTGTATACTCGTCTATTCTAATTTAACTAATAGTTTCTCTCTAATTAGGCACATAGAAATGTTATCCGTTATCTTTTATCCATCGTTATAACATAAGCTCTAGAAACGGATCATCGTTGTGATTCTTGTTAATAGAGAACTGAATTTCCGTAATTTCAGAGGGCTCAATCTGGCCGAATTCAGAGCCCTCTGAATTTGAAAAGGATATTGTGATTTGGGGCATACTGTAATAAGAAGCCTTCGACAACGTTTTCATTTTTTTTTCTCAATAATGGCTCCGAAGTTTGGGTTATTGTATTTCTAAGAAAACTGAAGTGAACTAAAAGAATTGGCGCAGATCTACTTTCGTCGCCCACTGAACTCACAATTCCTTTTTTCGGCGTTTTCAAACCATTACAATATTGAATATATTGGTTTAGCATTTAGCTATATATAGGTTTAGTTTAGGGACATATATGCTGTGGTTAGCACTTCTAGTTTAACACTGGAAATTACTCAACTATACTACACACAGAAAATTGTCGTCACCCATGAAAAATTATTAAGATTGGTTTATTTTTAATGTATAATGGGCTGGACACCAACAAAAACATTTTGTCTTGGCTTTATTAATTACAATATAACTGTCCAATGCAGAAATGGTACATATTCATACTTCGGCTATTTTAATGTTATGATTGGTGTGCCTTTCTCTTATCTCTATCTTCCACTGTGCAAAATTTTTTTCTGTAAAATATCTGCCAAAAAAATTACAAAATAAAATAATAAGTCTTGTTGCAAATCGTTCTTTCTATCCCCTATAAAGTTGTGAAAATGTAAGATGTACCTGTTCTGCATTCAATTATGTGATGCAACTGAAATTGCAAGAAAAACCTATTTTAATAAACATAGTCAATATTTTCGCTATCATAAATTATTTTCTAAATTTAGATCCTTATATCCTAAACTGCTGTCGTTTTGAGGTTTATGGGTTTAAATTACATCCTTTCTTAATATAATCTCAAAAATAAAGTATTTCAGGGCAATGAAGAACTTCTCAACATCCAACACTTTTTATAAGCCGTGCTATCCTTTACGTATCAGTAGTGCCTCAATTTTAGTTTTACATGTCCTTTTAAGTGTCCTCGTCTGAAACGCGTACCAAAACGTAGTTGAGCAATTTTGTTTCTTCTTCAGTTTTCGCCTTTCTTCAGCTGAATGATAAATACAAATCAAAATGTAGCGTACACGGTATACCTGACACTCCCAGGATAAAATTTCATCAATTTGCTAAATTTTAATAAATAAAAAAGCACCATTGTTTCACTAACATTCCATATTACTTCTATCACTAACATTACATATACTTCTATCACTAACATTACATATACTTCTATCACTAACATTACATATACTTCTATCACTAACATTACATATACTTCTATCACTAACATTACATATACTTCTATCACTAACATTACATATACTTCTATCACTAACATTACATATACTTCTATCACTAACATTACATATACTTCTATCACTAACATTACATATACTTCTATCACTAACATTACATATACTTCTATCACTAACATTACATATACAACACCACTAACATTTCATATACTTCTATCACTACAATGTATTTAAATTCATTTCTACAATTTCAGCACTTCTAAATCTGTACCCGTCTTTATAAGAAAATCATATCTTATGTTTTCCCACGCATTATTCTGATTTCCATTACGTAACATTAAGGTTGCAATTTAACGTACGGTTTATGTGGGTGGAGGACAATTCAGTGAAGTTGAAGTAAATGGCGCAAGTTAAAAAAGACGAGTGAAGTCCGCGAAACGAATTTATTCGGCGAGGCAAGGAGCCAATGCACACAACACGTGAACAACCCGCAATAAAATCGTTGGCGCGTACCATGCTAAATCTCTGTACGAGACCAAAGAGTCGTGTATCCAGAAGCACATTCGGTCCTCGAGAGCGTGCAAATAGAAACAAGGGCACAAAAATAGTTAAATCCCTCAACAAGTGCACGTTCTCTTTGAAACCACCGTTCATCGAAATGGCGTCTATAAATATACACACTGAATCCTAACGACTTTTAATTTCTTTTTGATTCGTTCGAATTTCTCCGGAACAAGAGCCAATTAATTTGCATACATTTACAACATATCGTTCAGCTGGACGAGTATTGAAAAATATACTAGATTAAATGTTTTCTTACTTTGGAAAAACAAATTTACCGTAACACGTGATTTGAAATTATTCAACAATCATTGGGATGGTAATCAATAACTAGCAATGAACATTTAATAAGTAGTTTCTGTCGCAGTGTTGCAGCTTCTGTGATGAAGTACTTGTAGAACGCAAGGAATCTACTGATCATTATTTCCGAAATAAGGTCTATTACAAAGACCAGGCACACGAAACGTTAATTCCCATTGTACGAGACTGGTGCATTAAATCCCATAATAGGTTTCTGTACCTCAACTAACTTCTTTCACGATCCTATTAAAATAGTTTACATTAATAACAATAGTGTTCAACAAAAAACAAGTCGGGGGCGACATTTACAAGATTGTTCACAAATTCGGAAAAGGCTGTCCAGGCTCTACGCCTTCATTTTCCTTCAAATATCACGCAATTATTTTTGTTAAAGAGAAAAATCTTTTATACATTTGGTTTCTTGGAAACGTACGTTTTCATAATACACTCACTAATATCAAACACCGAAGATACACAAAAGGAACGACAGGTTCCATATAGGTGCTTGAAATAAAAACAAGATCAACATTCGTGATAACGATTTTTTGGTTTAAACGAATAAGTAAATGTTGATGTATGTTTTATTTAAAAGTTTGGTATTTTGGACCAAGGTCGTCCTTTTTCTATTTTCTTGCTCCTTTGAAGAAGAATTACTAGTTATTTTTCACAACCAATTTCACTTTCACTCTGTCGACCTCCTGGGTATTTACTTGCAGGTTACATCACATTTCTGGCATTTTCCTCTTTCACATTTAACTTTCATCAGTATTGACCCATAGTTAAAGAAGTTCCAGAAATAGTTGCAATATCGCTCAAAATGAAAGAATAAATCTTACACAATTCACTGCTGTTCCTCCGCACATTTCGAATATCCAGTGGAGTTCTGGACGAGGTTTACAATAACTAAAAGGTTGATAATCCACGAATTGAACAGGTCACAGGGAATATTAGTTAAGGCACTGAATTTAAAACCATTTCTTGTCGTGTAACAAACAGATTTCTGTATCGCTCGGATAAAATCACATGATATTTAATGAGCATGGGTTTCTTTACTCGATACAAATGACGTGATAGTCTGGTAAATGTGTTTATTGCATTGCTTTATTTCGTTTGCGATATTACTGCCAGAACAAATATGCTCTCTCTATACCGAAAGATTGAAATATCTGATATGCCTGCGTCCTATATTTTCGCACAGTTTGTAAGAGAAGCAAAAAACGTACAGAGATTTCTCTGGGCGGACATGACTGGTGAATAGAGGCAGGTGGGTGGCGTTGGGAGGTCAAAGCAGCGGTGTCATCGCCGCGGGTCGACGCATATTCCTGGTCGCCCACCCCACCCCACCCACCCCTCCCCGGCGCGCTGGGCCCGCGTGATTTTGACGGGCGCGGCCTTTCAGCGCGGTCGCGCACAGCCTTATCGCCGACTCCACGCCACACTACATATCAACACTAAATGAACTAACCGGAGGCAGTGATCAACCCTGATTGCTCACCCGCAACCGATGGGTTGCACAGGCGGCCCAGGCCCTGGTTCGGTTCGGCTCGGCTCGGCTCGCTTCCCGCATCAGTTGTAAACGGGCCATTCCAACCGACGGTCACTGATTACGCCGGAATTTTTACTCCGAAAGAATGGCTGTAGTAGAAGCGAGGGTTATGCCGACGATGGAGATGGTAGCGACGGGGGTTACTGTGGTTTTGGTTGAGGGAGTTGTGGTGGCAGTGAAAAGCGAACTTCTGGAAGAGCAGAATGTCGGGATAAATGCGACGGCAGATAACCATATGCGGCATGTCACTAATGGCTTCAGCGTGGTTAATAATCAATGCAGCAGTTGTTCGCTTAATTGAGTTCGTCGCCGGCGGAGACTCTGGAATAATACATGGGCGCAGGGCCGTGAGTGGGGGCGGGGGCAGCGCTACGCGACGGCGCTTACCAGCGGATACACCCCCGCCCCTAAACAGTTGACGGCGCAGCTCCCAAACAACCACCCCCGCAATGAACTAATAAGGTGTCAGGAGTTTAATCAGAAACCAGAAAAGAATTCTACAATACATCAAAGAATGTCACGTTAAGAATTAACACTAAGGCGATAGGAGCTAGCGTTTATGCAGACAACACTCATAACCAGACGTGTAAATTGAGATCTCACAAACTGATAGGTGTCGCAGCCATTAGTTAATTTTCAAGGAAATATCCTAAAGGAAAATACAGTAGTATACAATTCACACTTAATAAGGGTTTTGCGGTGTGATCGATCGTAGATCATTTTCAACTTCGTCCTTTTGACGTAGATTCGTAGTTCATCATAAAAGTTCAATATACGAGTTAGCCAAATCAGGTTTCCTAATCCCTATTTATAAAACAATTGCAAATATTTATTTTTTGACACATCTAAAAATCTTTTCCTCTCACGTCGTCTCTCAGAAATACTATTTTTCATTTTCAACACTGAAAATTCTTCTTAGTGAGCCACGAAATTTGAGTTGACTGTGACACTGTTTCACTCCCGACGCTGACTCTGCGATATGCTATTTTGGAAGCTCTTTTGAATCCTGTGGGTAGGAACATCCTGGCATAATTTAAAACGTGATTTAACTCGACGCAGTTGTTATCGCCAGAACTAAGAAAGGCCGTATATCCGGTTTAGGGAGGTCCATCCTTTAAAGGGATCGGAGGACAAAGCGTGTCGGCATCAAGGAAAGAAATTCAAAAATTATGACAGGTATCGACTTCCTTACTTTTTTTGACACTTCCTGGCCCTGCCACGTCCTTGCAGAGAATGATAGAAGACCGCTGTGATTTCATGTTGTCCAGACTTGCAAGTTTGATACTAATTTGATCGAGATCGGTGCCAGGAGAGTTAAAAGGAAATAATGAAGAAAAAGGGGCAAAAATGCTAAAATAAGGTAAAATACTAAAAAATTTGCTAAAGATTCAATACAGCAATTCCAAAAGTAGTGATAAGTGATTTCCATTGTTAAAAGTGTTCAAATCGAAACGATAATAAAAAGGCATTTTCGTAAGCTTCCGGGCTACAATAAGGTAATCTAAAACTGGTCATTGGATTAGACTTGCAAATTACAATCCAAGGCAAATCGTCACGAAAATGAATTCGTCACGAGAATAATTGATTCGTAAATAGATAGCACGCTTCACGACATTGAGAGACATGTTTAAGAATAAGGTGAATGGAAAACCAACTCGCACAAACTACTGAAAATGGATGGTGTAAAATGTAGATATCTGAATTTGCTCCGCAATTTAAATATGCTGAAAATGGGAATATATTCTTAGTTTTTCTATAACAATTCAAAAGAGTGCAATTACGCTGGAACATTGTATACCCCATTCCAACCCATAGCTCACCATTAGAACGTTCACTTGCAGAGAAAATTCAAAACAGTGACGCGAACAGACTTCAGCGAATTTCCAACTTTCAGTGATGTCTTCTCCACAATGATCCTTTGCTGCATTATTGCCCGCAGGTGGCAACCAGAAGCTGCGAGACGTACTTGAGATAGCGTAATGGCGCGCGGCGGTTCTCGTGCGAGAAGCTGGGCTCCGCCGAGGCGCCGGGCCCCTGCTTCCCCTTCTGCCCCTCCCACGCCCCCTCCACTCCCCCGCAGCCGCGCGTCGCTCCTGCACCCACCCGCTTTAGCCTCCGCCTCGGCGCCAGCGGGTCACCGGCCGCCCCTGTCGCCAGCGCCCGCTCCGGCGCTCGTGAACGCGCTAATACAATTTCCGCAGCTCTGAATAAACTCCGCGTCGAGGCAGCCTCTCGAGCGGCGGCGACGCACGCGAGCCGCCGCCGGCCGCGCCGCCGAGCACCGAGCGAAAGGGGGGGGGGGGGAAGGCAGACTGCTGCCACCCACGGCCCGACGGGGGCGCGGTGCGCAAGAGGCCAAGTGGAAAACAAAATCAGGGAAAAACTACCAAATGAAGAAGAATTGGTGGTGCGCACAATAAAACGAAGTAACTGCCAAGTAAAAAGGGCAAAGAATATTTCCAAGAACAGGAAACAAGGAATGAACCGAGAAAGAAGCATGTAAAAGGAAATAACTGGGTGTATAAGTAAAAAATGATGGTATAAAAATCAATGCAAAGGAGAAAAATGGAGAAATATTCACTTGGAGAAAATGGATGGGAATACACGGCATAAAGAGCATAAAATGCAAAACAACAGAAAATGAAGGCAAGAACGCCAAGAAAGGAATCAGTAGAACTTAACACGCAACTTTATTCCCAGAGAAACCCCTCACGATTCTGATAGAACGGCCCCACAGGGACAGAAAGAGGTGGGCGGGAGACTTAAAAAATATTTGTGGGAGTGAAGTGACCCGTGGAAAAGGGATTGCAGGGCGCATGCAGGGAGCGGCACTTTTAATTTCCCGCGAGGAGGGGGGGGGGGCGCCGACCAGCGGGGTACGCCATGATGGGAAAGGACGCGTGGGTAGGAGAAGGAAGAGGCGGGGCGTGGGGCGGCAGGCCGGAGGCAGCGCGCAGGGATCGGGAGCGGGGCCGATGGCGAGGGCTGGAAGAGGGCTAATGGAGAACCCCGGCGCTCGCCCCAGAACATTACCCCAATTTACGTGGCGCGCTGCAATCGGCGCCTGCACTCGCGCCCGCTCTCCTCGCAGACAGAGCGCGACATCCCCCTACGGCAACCGACCCCAGCGGCCACCCGCCACCCCCGCCCACCGCACTTCGACGCCGGCGCCCGTCACGCGACGCCGCCACCCGTCTCTCTAACAAATAGCCAGTAAATATCCCCGAAGCTCAGCTCCAAGCTGCTTTTTTCCCTTAGAAACGTCAGCTGCCTTTCTATCAACGTTCTAGTGCTATTTTCCTAACGTTTTGAAATACCCCCCCCCACACACACACACACACTTTTACTCTGACTATATATTAACAATACAAGAATCGATACTACAAACTTTTCCTAATGTCAGAACGAAATGACCCAATAAACCAATTTGTAAGGAACTAATACACAAGACCAGCATCAATTATTTCAGTACATTAGATAAGATGAAATAATTAATTTACTTTTAAATTGGGCGACATTTACTAAACACATTACAGCTCTCCCTGCGATGTCAAAACCCGTAACGCAGTTGCCTTGTTCGGGGCGTCGGGGAGAACCGAGCTCCGCCGAAGGAGAGGGTCCCCGTCCCGTCGCCCCGCACACAGGGCCGCCCCCGCGCCACTCCGCCACTCGCCCAATACAAATGTCCTCCCTCCCCCCGCATCGAAAATCCCGACCGCCTCGTGATTCATGGCGCTGCGATGCCGCCGCCGCCGCCGCCGGCGGCCGGGCCCGCGCCCTCCGCGGCGCGGAACGAAAGAGGCGCTCTGCTAGCAAGTGGCATTTCGGTGCCCACCGTCATGCCTCGCCCCGATACTCCACTGCACGCGCCTAGAGCTCGTTACTGTCAAGCGTTTTATTTATAGCTAGGACATTTAAAGTCACACGCTTTCCATCTATTTAAATTTACTAGCAATTTCCTTTCTTCCACAATCGCGAAGCTACTTTCCAGGTAAACAATTACTCCATAATTATCTGTGTTTATTAATAAACAAAGATTGTAAATGATTTATATAAAAATAGAACACAAGAGCTGATAGTAAATATACCTGTAAATAATAATAACTGAATGTGAATTCCTAAGGTTTAAAGTTTACAGGCAGTGAAAGAAATTATTGTGGGACGTTCCAATTACTTCTAAACGAAACGCAGTAAGTTGTGTTAAGAATATCGCAGTGCCCATCGTCGTACTCCGAAAGAGAATATTGATAACATAGTAGATCACTACATTTCTTCCAAATATTGACAAACTACACGGTGAACCAAAGCATTCGCGGTGTTTAAAATGAAGGGCATGGGGCAATGATGGGGCAATGACACTGACCAAAATAGAAAGATTAACATTCACGAATAGCGGGAGACATTTTTGTGGCTAGTAAGTTTATCTTGTTACTGCTCCGACCCCTTCAAATAGTAAAGAGAGAAAACAAATTTAGTTTCTGAGAAAAATCTAAGAGCTACAAATAATGCTAAGCAGTTTCTGAATAAGCACGCTGGAAAAACCGTTTACAGCTAAATTCCCAACTGCTCGTATAGAAGCATGCGTTTTGATACGAAGTCTGAGGCACGTGGTACGACTATATCCGATAACCGCCGTATTAAAGCAATTGTAACGTATTGTAATTAAGAGTTTATTATTTAACAAAAGATTTAAAAAGAGCGGAACTTGGCAGCGGGAAATGTTAGAGCCGATTTGCGCGCTTCCTTTTGACGAAAGATTCCGGAGTCGCGCGAACGCGCCATCCACAACGACGCTCCCGGAAGCCTAGAAGCCGCTCTGCGGGCGCGCGCGGGCGCTCGCGGGCGCTGAACCAACGCAATCTGTAAATCAGTGCCGGTTCCCAGCGCGCGAGCGACGGTACAAACACACGCCATTTTTACAATTGGTATTGAGTTTTCTTATCGTAAAAACCCGTATCAGCAATCATAACACACCTGATAGTGGCCATGACTTGATAGCTGCAACAAGCGATTGTGTGAGGAAGTGTATATTTTGATGGGAAAAGGATGGGCTGCTATAACTTAATATCATCATCATTATTATTAATATTGTGAAAAAAATTTTGACTTTTCCCAAAATAAAGGCCATTGTATCAATTACATACAAAGTGCGTCATTTCATTGGAAAATGATCCTCTTCATTAGGTCTGCAGAACGCATGCACCCAAGAGATCTTCTGCACTCAAGAGATCTTGCCCGCGACAAATGCCGAAATACAAGTGGTGGGAGATAGCAGATGGCACGGGGGGCGGAGGGGGGAATAAATCTGCTATTGCGTAGTGGGCACAGAACCTCTCAGGAGAAATCGACTCGCACTATTTGTACCCACTTTAAGGACTTAACTAGGTACAACAAAGCCAATCTCGCGGTCGGCATCCTAAAGCTGTCACACATTGGTCCGAACGACCATAACTTTGCAGATTATTACATTGAAGGAATGTGATGGAATTTTGCCGGAACCCGCATGAAAATCCTTGTCAAATTTGTTGACCTTACTTTATTTACAACCCTTGTTTCCGTCCCATTTACCAATATATCGTTGTGTAGAAAAACACGCAGAGAGATAATTAATGCAATATATTAATAATTGCAAAGTACTTATCGAATAGTGAAAATAAACGCGTGTTATGCAAGCCACAAATGCATGGCTTAAGTTTTTTTCGATAATCTATGCTACTCGCAGCAAAACTCAGCGCACACTGGAAGCTTTCAGAAGATGTTACAGAACTACACCATATTGAACTTATAATTACTATGGAAAAAAAGGATAAGGCAACTTGATTTTCAGTAATTCAAACTCCGACCCATAGGGATAAATCTACTAAAACAAAACGAATAAATAAATTACAAAATTAAGAATGATTCCGACAAACTCTCGTGAAGCGTATCGATTTCAAAACGACCCTATGCAAACGAAATGTTTCGATAAAGGCAAAGGATCAGTTCTGTGAAAGCTGGAGAAACACATGCAAAGGATGACCTACGATATCCAATTAAATAGTTCTAAACGTTCTTGTATTATTTCTTGACTACATGATTGTAGTCAAGATTTAATTGACAAATTGATTATATTAATATTGAATTAATTGATATTGACAAAAATCATGGCTGACTCCATGTATTTCACTTTGTAAAGCAAAGCTGAGGAAAGCTAATGAGGTGAGCATTTCTTCCATTTGCCGCACGTACATACAGTCGTGCTGGGATCCATATTCAGTAGTGATTTACACAGTAGAACGGGAACATTAATGAAGGAGTAAATGGGCCTCCGTGAAAGTCAGCGCTTTAAGATGTACACAAGGCATAAAAACTAATTGTTCCTTCTGATGCAACAATGAAGTGTAGAGAATAAAAAAGGAATTGCGGAGAAAATTACTTCGGTAATACGATAATAAGTGATTGGAATATCTTAAATGCAAGCTTGTCAAAATTTGAAATATGCGCATAACTCGAGGAAGGTGCTCGAATATCTGAGTGTATAGCGCCTGGTGCACCGATATGATTACCAACCAAAAGTAATGAAAATGAGAGAACTTTTACTTTGTATCAGCGTGGTCACCCATTTCCTGGAACAAATTTCACTGACTTTTCCGGTTTTCCAATGCATTTTTTTACTGCTAAGATTGGAAGAGTATTTAACACACTTCAAAAATATTGAAGCAGGCCTGATAGTCATTTGTCAGATCTCTGATTTCAGTGTGATAAAGCACAAATTAAAAAAAACTCAACAAGTGAAAATTGACTTATTTGCTGGGCTCATTTTTTAAGCAATAAAATATTGTTATATAACCGTTTCAAAATTTTCCCGGACTTCTAACGGTTCTCCTACAAATTCTCCGAGTTTTCCCTAACTTTTCCTAATACAATTCCCTGATTTTCTCAGGTTTTCCATTTTTTTCAGAAAGTGGCCAAAATGTTTTTTTTTTAAATTGAGAATACACAGGTCCAAAGGCTTTTCGCTTGTGGGATCGAACAGTATTATAGAATTTTACAGAGCAGACGGTTGCACTAGGACACCTCCCAGAGGATAATCTACGAACACAGTTCCAAAAGTATAATTTTTTAAGGATTGAATTTGAATGAAAAGGGGGTTGATTTCATAATCCTTCCAGTCTTTATGGTTTAAGTATCTAATGTGCTGCAGTGTATTGTACAATTCGTTGCATATGTTTCATTGCTAATTTTCTGACATTACGTAGAAAATGCAAAAAATACATTTTATAAGCCTAATTTGACCTCGCTACAGAAAAAGTTTGTAACACCTCATCTGCTTCACAATTACGGAAAAAGTAGAAAATTTACTAAGAAAATTACGACCACAACAAATGCAATAAGAATTCCAATGAAATCGGTATTACGCAAAGGCAAAACTAATTATTCCAAAAATATTAATACTTAAGGTACATCCGGTTTCCTGCGTATTCCAAGTAAAAAAAACCTATTGTACACTAATCCTCAATGCAGTACACTTTTGGCGTCCGTGAAGTGAATTAGCATCTTGATACCGTTCCCGAAATCCTGTTGAAAATTTATCGCTCAGCAGCAAATACGAGCAGAGCTTTGAATCCCCGATAATCGCACAATCGCTGTAACCTGAATATTCGTACTGGGGAACTTGTGTTCGCAAACCGATGTAAGCCGGCAGTTTCCTGCGTCGGCGGCGGCGTCGGCGCTTTTACCAGGTGCAAAAGGCGGACGTAAAACGTCGAGCTCCAGCGCCGCGGCGGAAGCTATGAGCGACTCCCACACGACGCCCGTTATGAGTCGTAAAACTGCAAGAGTTCACTATAATCTCACGACTATGCAAAAGCCACCCTGGCTGGGACAGCTCACATTTGCTTGGAGGAGCGTCGCCTCCTCCTCAGTTAAAGTGGAGACTCCCTCACTTCCCAAAACGTGACTGCGGTCGCAGAAGCGGGAAAACGGGGCAGAATGCGGTGAGGGCACAGACAGACAGGCACAGACAAACAGGCACAGACAGACAGACAGACAGACAGGCACAGACAGACAGGCACAGACAGAGGTCCTGACGGGAGATACTGGGTCCACGCCTCCGGGAGCGAAGGAACTTATTTCTTCAGAAACAAAATACTTTTAAATTAATATCTTCATGCTTGTAAGACTTGAAACTTAGCACAGTTCATAATTTTCATTGGTTGTTTATCATACATTTTATTTAGTTCATATTTTTGTGAATATTCATAAAACTTTAAAGTATTTATGTTATCAACTCTTTAATATTTAAAGTAAGTTTTTTCTTACTCTTTACATTTTGGTTCATTTCCAAATATTTGTAGCCCCTGTTGACGCAACAAGGCGCGAGGGACTTGACATTAGGAAAAGAGAACATTGAACAGAAATTTATTCTCGACTACCTGACGCCAGAAGTTCAAAAGGGCTCGAGGGTGGAGATGGACACTTCTATCGAAAAAAATACATGCAAATATTGTTACTGGTTCACAGCCTTCACAATTTCCATAATTACCACGAATAGGACGGATAGACCTCACACAAAGAATATTGAACTTTAGTACATAATATTCCCCTTGCGAGCACTTGTCTTCTGGACACTTGGTTTTGTACAAAGCTCTCAAAGCTCGGTATCTTTAGGACGGATGGTGAAAACTATTCTCTTAAGTAAAAATTCTGGGTATTTTTGTATCACTATAGTTTTATAACAAAAACTCATTGGTCTTCGAATATTACGAGCAGCATTCAATATCAACCAGAAAGAGACAATATTGGACACAAGGAATGTTTTGATAATTCGTCATAACGCTGTGCCGTTTCTTTGGAAATCCTTTTGTCTTCTAGTAAATGGGTAATTAGTGATTGGACTTAATTCAAGAGTTAAGCCTGAAACATTTTAATAGCAATCTACATATTAATAAATGTGGAATGGAGCAGGGCCATGAAACTTTCTAGAACAAAAAAATGTACTTTTGACGACATGTAGCGTCCCATCTCCATTTTATGTAGGTTTAATGGAGTTGATAAAAATGTAATGGGGCGAGCATGATGGAAATTGTGTTTACAGAAGGATAAAAAATAATGGAATGTGTATGAAAACAAATCGTTTAGAAATAAACAGTTGACAAGCACTTATCCCAAATATGCGAAATTGTTCTAGACTATTTTTCTATTCAAGGAGTGAAAAGTACCATCTCTATTCAAGAATATCAATAAACTGCTGCAGAAAATGAAAATACATTATTATGATATTCCTTCTACACTATTGTCATAAGAATTTAAAAATTCAATTAAAATATAAAATCGACTTCCATTACAAAAAGCAGTTACAAGAAACTATTCCAAACGTATAAGTAAAAAAATGCCATAAAGTGATTTTTATATTGTTTGAATACCTATTTCAGTTCTTCACATCTCCAGTACCCAAGGCAACCCAGCCGGCTAATTCACCACACCCCCCAAATAATCAGGTCGATGTGGCTAGAGGGTTGGAGGTAGGCGGCTGGGGTAGCGCCTACTTTGGCAGCTGTGACGGAGAGTCTTTGCACCGCATCTGATCTAAATTCACACACGTGATTAACAGGCGAAACTAGAAATATTTGCTTCTGGGACGATTTCGGATGTATTGGGGATGTACACCCTGCCACAACAAAACTGTCATTACGTGGGAATCGAAACTGAAGTTTTTGTGTAACGCCTAATCCACCAAGGTCCAGCGCCAGCGCCACCAAATCGGCTATGAGCTTTTTTTTTTTTTTTTTTTTTTTTTTTTTGGGGGGGGGGGGTACGATTTTCGAAGTCTGTTTTACATGTTTTAATTGCAGGGCCTTTGAAAAATACCGTTTCCTGTTTGCTACTTCTCTCTTTACCTCCGTCATGTTGAACACTGCAATTTTTGAAAATTGAAAGGTTTTAATGAAAACAGTGCTTGTGGCGTGATGTAATGCAGTAATATCTATTCGAACAAAAAGTAAAAGAAAAGCATTGGAGTCATTCTCGAGGAAATAGTTTTTTGGTTTGTTTTATATTAATTTCATTCAAATTAACAAAAGTTACTGATATTTTGATAGTTGATACCAGTTTGAAATTGCAGGGCCTAATACTCTAGTGCTAATTAATTTCCATCAGGAAATATGAATTTTGGAAGAAAATCCAATGCGCAAGCTTTAGGGCCTAGTTAGTACGTTTGACGTGCTGCACTACTTCATTACTATAATTTCTTTGGACCCCGTTGCAAGAATATCAATAAATGAGCGTAGTAACAAGAGAAGATAACAGTATTTAAGGCAAAGAAAAAAATATTTTAAATCGGGGCTCATATGTCAAGGAAATATATGAAAACACATTAAATAAACACGACAAATTGCATAATCTCCCCTTTTGGAAATCTAATAAAAACTAAAATAATTTTACGATTCTCTGTTCTATTAATGCAATTCCAGAAAGGGTGTAAATACGTTTGTCGAACATTTTATCATCGTCAAATGTTATTTCCGAAACCACGGGTAACAGGATTTAATAAACATGATCAAATGATATTTTATGAGCTATACACATCTATCCCAAAGATGAGCTTGATAGTATAGCATGCCGCTTTTCACCAGAGGACGATTCAAAATTAAAATGCACACCATACACCGAAGTTTTATTGAGGATTTCATCGATGTAACGTTTAAATCATTTCGTAATTGTCGCTGTAATACGCGCTATTCGTTTTGCACGTGCGTTAACGAGTTAAGCGCAGACAACGGCTCCCCGCTTTATTTAGGACCAAAAAGTAGAGAGAAAAGTAATTTGCTGCATATTACCAGACATACAGGTCAGGATGACAGATAATCGATAAGACACAGCTACAACCGCGGCATCCATTCCCTTCCATAAAAGTGTTCCCAACAGACCGTGAATTAATTCCCACCATATCTCTCCATATAATTTAATGCCTCTACGCCAGGACCCCTCTGCTCGCCTCGCTTCCGCACAGTAAACTCCCCGTTGTTCCACGCGACCAAATTTTACAAAGAGCTCATCCAAAGAACCGGCAACGACGCAATTTCAAGAGTGCGTAGTAGTTTCGGTTCGCCTCGCAGCGACCTGGTCAGAGATCGCCCCGCGGCGCGGCCCTCGGCTCCAAACACGCTGCGACCCCTCCCGAGAGGCCATAACGAGCGGCATAAAACTGGCCTCGCGGTGGCGCCGACCCGCGCAGTTGCCGGCGGCCGGCTGCGAACACGGGGCCTCTCTTTCTTATCAGCAACCTCCCGACCGCGCCGCGAACATCGCGCGAGTGTTCGGGGAAAACGAAAGAGCAATTCTACGAGAGCCCGCCCACCGACCAATGGGGAAAGGGGTGAGTGAGGCAGAGAGGAAAGAGACGACCTACTATGCACCAGCACAATCGAGTAATTCGTGTATTTTATGTAAAGTACAACGAAAATTCGAAAAACAATGGGAAAACGATATTAAGTTTTGAACAGAGGTCAGCTAGTTTGATATGAGTCGCACTCTGCTTGAACTGGAGTGCATAAGAAGTTTCCATCTAACAACTCGAGAAATGTTCTGAAGCAAGGTCTCATGGCACATTAACATATTTCTGAAACAAATTATGAATACAAAAATTAAAAGTAAAAAAATTAAACAATTATTTCAATATTAAATTGAATTGGTGCTCTGAGGATCTTCATATACGACATATCGTGCTGGTCTACTGCCAAGGAAAAAATTGCGAGAAAGCCGGCAGCAAACAGATTACCTCTTTTTAATGTCATGGTACATTCAATAGGGGCAGGACTCGTACTAATGCAGGTCTTCAAGTCGTTCCTACGGACGATTAGATAAGGAAAAGGAATAAAGTACAAAAAGGAGTTCGTTGACTCATGGGGCAGGCACATAACCAGATATTAATATCGAAATTTTACCGCAACTCTTCTGCAAAAAGAAGCGCCCGGGCTGGCACCGCCCCAGCCCAACTGTCCACAGAGGTGGCGCTCGACGAGCTGCCAACAGGATATGATAACACGACTTCACTTCACCTCTGACGCACAACGGCCGCCAACTCACATTATTACACGGCCTCAAACTGATGAGGGAGACATTGGATGGGCCACCTCGGAGAATGTTTCTGGAACAGAACAATGCGCCAGGCCCAACCCGTTCCAAGAAACACAGAAAAGAGTTTTTGTAAACATCTAAGCGGATATAAGGTAAGAAAATTGTATTACTTTAGGCGAAATACAGAGCAAGTTTAATTCAAAATAAAACCGTCTTCTCGCCATTTACAAATGCATAATTAGCAATATCTGAAAGTGTACGCAGCTTTTATTTTAAGTTTTGCCTTCCTAAAACATTGCAAAACCAAGTGAGATATCGAATTTGTATGAAACCATTCGAAATAACTGAGTCAATAAGAACAGGGTCACTGTTGACCTAGCAGTTACAAAACAAGACCTTAAATAAACATATTTAAAAAAATAAGAACATTTATGGATACGAATTGCAGAAAACTGAACATCAATATGAATAAGGAACATGGTTTAAAGGTAGGAAAGTGTTCTTATAATTGTTACATTGTTACAATGCAAGAAGGCCGAAACATCTGAAACACTACTCCAGGAGTTTTCCCTAACTTTCAAAGATTAACATCTTCCTAACTACGAACAAAGAAAGAAGTAAGAAGAAGCTGGAACACATCCATTTCCGAAAAATACAAACCGAGTCGTTCGGCCAAGTTCCGCGCAAATCCCGCCAGCAGAGCCTCTACCTCGAGGGGAAAAATTAAGGCCACGGTTCGCGGCAAATCCTGCACCGTCAGATAAAAACTGCCAAGACTAATTGGTTCTATCTTCGCTGAAAATTTGTGTGCCGTCCAGGAGAGCAACAAAAGATAAAAGCGAGGCATGAGCGATATTTATAACTCGGAGATGAAACGCGGTCACGCGCATTGACCGGGCCCCTCGCTTTGCCCCTCACTTTGCTCCTCACTTTGCCCAAATGCGCACGAGAGCGAGCGGAAACCGAGTGGCGTTGTAACGCGCACGGCGAAAATAATTGCGACACCGAATCGTCGCGGGTGAAGGTTATTTCGGTTTTGTTTCGCGTGTGCGGCGCCGCCAAATCCCACAAGTCGATGCGCGGACAGGTGAAGCGACGGGCAGGCCACTGCCAGCGCCCGCGCCCGCGCCCCCGCCCCCGCCGCACGCAACTTCAGTGGTCAACGGCGCGACACTCAAAGACCGGGAATATCCTAAACCATCAGATCGGGCGCGGGCCAACTACACCGATTCCTTCACTTTTCCACTCGCGTCTCGATTCAGCCACACTGGCAAACGCTAGAGGGAAAATTAAAAATGATCCAGGAGACAATATGATTTTGGAAAAAAACTTATATTAACATGTAACTTGAAATACGACTACAATTTTGTAGTCTACGATTTTGAACAGTCTACGATTTCAAATCAAATTACGAATAAGTACGAAATAATCGTAATTTTGTTTCATGTCATTGCAAATTGTGTTGAATGCTCTTGGCTCTCAAGTTATTTCCCCTCATTTGCAATTCTTGACTATACTCCGACTTTCCCATAATTTTTACATTCTTGTTTTTCTGCATCTTTTTAATTTTATTTTTGTCATTTAGCGTTCAATCACAACATTTCGCTTCTTTTCCCACCGAAGAGTGGATTTTGCCTGACAAGTTGCCGCAGGCACCAACATTCGAGTAGCCACAATTTTCATCAATTAGTCAATCATTAGAATTATCGATCAATAAAATGCTTTACTCTTTTCAACTGATTGAATAGGGAAATTTATTCTTTGCAGAGTAAATTTCTAGACTAAATATGAGCAAATAGTGAACATTTAAATACAAGTGAAATTCGTTTCAATGCAATTTATTTCTTTAATTTAGCAAAATCTCTGCGTTCGTCCTGTCACACAAGTTATTTAACATGTGTATCGCCAGTTTTGTGGCCGGTTCGTAGGAAACATTTTATCACTTCCTTAATGTTTTAAAATGTCAATAACACGTCTTCAAAACGTCAAACATTTTAAGGGATTATTTTAATAAATATTCAGATTTTTAAAAAATTCAAAAAGCTATTCTTTTCAATAAAATATTTTGAAGCTAATCCCAGATTGCCCGTCAATCACGACATTCGGATATTAAGAATTGACGGGTCAAATCCCGAAACCCTTCTCTCCACCTGCTGAAAATGTCAAAAAAATCATTTGTTCAATCTTCAACAATAGTATTACTTAACCAAAGAAAAACGTGCTAATGCATATGTACAGACAAGGTTAAAACATTACTACTAAAGTTGGTATGATCCTTCAACGTGAAACCTGTACTGTTAGCACTGCACAAGTTAGCACTTAACCGAATCCGTACTGGTTAGGGAATATGGGTAGACTAAACAGGGATTAAACAGTGTGCAGATATCTTCCCCGACCGTGGATTCCCTGAAGAGACAGTATTTAATGATTTATTGCAAGAACACCGTTGGCTATAGAATGGATAAGAAAATTCAATTCTCAAAATTGTTAAACTATTTAAATTTGTAAATTGTAAATTTATTTTTGAATGCTTTTTATCACCCAACCTACTAACTTTCATAAAAATTAAGTATGGTAAGTATTTACAATGTAAAGTATTTACAATTTGCATTTATTGTGACTGTGTAGCCATGTAATAAATAATTTAATCTAGACCCTCGGTATTTTTGTAAAAATAATGCTTCAAGAGTAGCGCGATGTCGCTCAGGAAATGTGTTTTCCTGTGAGAGGGCACATTTTGTTGGACTTTAATCACAAAATAATGTAGACTACCCGCTTCCACTTCACTCGCTATATCATTCTTAAACCAGCGTCATCAACTCGAAACGTAAAAAATGGCTCCATTTTAAATCCTAAGGGACTCTTCGTTCTTTTACGGAGATCGTGAACGTCCTCTACGAGTGACAGAGAAAGGGTGAATCGTTCACGAGCGGAGCACAAAGAAGCTCGGCCTATTCAATAGGTACATGTGTTTATATTTATATCCACTTATATACGCGTCATCAAGAAAAGAAACAAATCAGTGACATTGAAGCGAAGGTGTACGGCTCCCGCCCCGACATTAACCAGGTACGTTCACTTTATTCTTCTCGAAAATTGTGTACGTTTTTTTTACTGAATTTAGATTATACCAGTGCAAACAAGTAATAGAAAGTCAGTAGTTTTAAAATCAATGCTGAAGGCAAAAACAGTTTTCACAGTGCGTACACTTTATAAATGACAATGTAAACACATTCCTGTTTCGAGCGTGATGTCGCAAAAATGTGTGTACGCGAAGAAGGTGTTTTATGTTAAGTAAACTGTTCTGATAAATAACCACTCATTCGCAATGCATTTTGTACAAGATATTGAAAATGTTAAGAACTCGATTGTTCGGATTTAACGAGTTATGTCCCTGTCTCGCTAGACATCTCAAATTATAAATCAATAAAAGGTTATATTTTGAAAATGCTCCATTTCCTCCTTGTTTTAACGTTCATCACACATATTTGATGCCACTTATAAATTTAAATGTAAATACTCTCGTACGTCCTTTTAATGGAGTACGCTTCATTCCGCTTCTCTCGTCCTAAAAACGGGGCTTCCTTGCGCCGAAACCACGGATCTCCCGGGATACGGCTGCGTTTCCAAATCGCGAAGGCGAAGAACGAGGGAGAGAACCGCCACCCCTCGTTACTCGGCGAAGAGCGCGCTGTCCTAGAACGCCCTCCCCGCCCCGCCCCCCCGCGGGCCCGTCGGGTAACTGATGAGGCGTCGCGAGGATTTAGTGACCTGTCCGAGGCGGCTAAAGAGAGAGCGACGATTTCACGCCCCACCCGCCGCGCGCAAGCGAAGGCGAAGGCGAAGGCGAAGGCGAGGTCGCCCCGCGCGCCACTCCGCGTGCTCATTGGGCCCCCCTTCGGCACAAAAGGTCGCGGAACAATTCAAAAGCAAATCGATAGCACCGACACGAAACGCCAAGTGACAACTCCGCCTGTTATTCTCACAAGTAAAACTCGCTCGAGAAACACACACACACACAGCGAAGATTACGGATAATTTACCGTCGTCGTGGAAAGATCGTGCACCTTTTGTTCTCCTGCTTTGCGCCTCCTTCTTCGTCGTTCACCACAAACATCTTACCTGAAACAAAGGAACAATGTCAATTACGTTTCTGTCAAATCCAACATGGACGTTCTCGAATAAACGTGTATGGTGAAAATACAAGACGTATAGACACATGCACACAAAACTTGCAGTCTACGATAAGGTATTTATTACTAATACACAATTTATTTTTTAGTAATTAGTATATATTTTAATATATGTAAGGATGAAAAGTGATCGGAAGATGTAAAAAGTATCTTGACTTTTCACGATATAATATCACATTAGTGCCACCAGTAATTGAAATATATTACTAAATATTTGAAGACATTTTCATAAACTTGCAGTGAAATGAAAGCAGGGTGACTTTAATTTCTTTGTAAATTGCATGGCACTTTATATCATCATATATTGTGTTACCATATATTACCCATGTATACTAGATCAGTGAAAAAATCAACCAATTCAGAACGATAACTGCCAATCATGCAGAATAAAAACTCCTGCTTAAAGCGTTGGCTTTGGAAGATGGGATCTGCACAATGGACCCGCTACACCTACGTAACCGACGGATGCTTTAGTCACATGAAGTAGTATTTACTGACGGCACCATCGGAAGCCCATAATTTCAACTCCCGTGAATTGTAAAGCTCAGGAGTTGGAATGCACTTGCCTTGTGCTTTCCCATTCGAAAAAGAGCACCGCTTCCATTTGATTTCCTTCCATCTCCATCTCGCTAGTCTTGCCGCCGTCGCCTCTATGTCCCTTCGCGCGGTGTATGTGTGTGTGTGTGTGTGTGGGGGGGGTCGTGCTGCGCTTCGCAGGGCGAGAGCCACGTTGCAAGCGGTCAGCGAAAGCTCGCGTTGCGAGGCGTCCGCAGAGCTGACGCGCAGCAGCCCGGTGCACACGCAGCGCCGCGAAGGCGGGGGCGAGGGCGCGAGACACGTGCGCTTGCAGAACGCGCGCAGCTGGGTCGCAAAGCTCAAAGTCACGGACACCGCCGCGGAAAGCACGGGATGTGGCCATCAATGCACCGCACTGTCGCTGGCGAAGCAATTCATACGGTCCTTCCGGAGCAACATAGGCGCTTTCCCCTCTGGGCTCTTCTCGCTGATTGCACACATTGTGCGACAGACGACGCCCTTCGGCGAAGCATTGCAACACCGAGGACAGCTCTTTTCGTCATATCGTACCACTTTCTGACAGACAAATAGTGTACCCTCTCTTCAACGAGTCACTGAAGTACTTACAATTTAATCGATCTATAACGTACTGGACAATAAATTATTCCTCCCTCTCAGAATTCAGAAGCATACTTCGACTCTGTTGGCTACAGAGTCAAAATATGCTTCTGAATTCTGTACGGGAAATAAATGAACGCAACAGGAGAAACCCTTATCGTCTGCAATATGTGAAAGAGCACGAAAATTTCGCAAAAATGTTCCTTATTATTAATTTCGAAATTGATAGGTTTCTTTTTTTAGTTGGTTTAACTGGAGAGAGAGAGTTTAAAAACCACATGATAAATTACAGTTTTCAGAATTTTAAAACTGCTGTGTGAAAAGTGAGTTCCCATGTTTCTATGCGAGGCGTCCGCACCTTCCAAATGCAATTTTTAAAGCCCGCTGCACAAGCAATTTTTGCGACACCTTTAGGTTGACAATCGCTGCCAATGTGTGATTGGGTGAAAAGGAACAAACCAACTATTTCAACCTCGCAACGCAACACATCCCATAAGGCCGAACAGCGGGCAAGTGCTAATGGCTTTTCTCTCCTGGGGCTTTGGGCGCTGGGAGCATCGATGCACCTCCTGCATGGGCTGGCGCTGCATGGGGGAGGGGGGCGCCCACCAGGAGGCCGCGTGGGGCAGAGGCGAAAGGGCAAAGTGGCGGCGGGCGGAGAGCAGCCGCTCAGGAAGCACGCTGGGCGGGAAGCCTCAACACACAGGCAGGCCGCGGCCCACGGACAGACCAGGACAGACCGAGGGGCAGGCAGCGAAGGGGCGAGCGCGGTGGGAATTAAGAGGAAGGACTTTCGACACACAAAGTCGTCGCTGCTGTCTGTGTTCTCGGCGAATCTTTTTGCGCCAGGAGAGAGACAAATACGAGGCCAACAACACCAGACGAAAGAGACGCGAAGGTGACGCCGCCGCCAGAGGAGGGCGAGGTCGGCGACGTTGGCACGCGCGCCAGGCGCCTCGCGAGACTCGCGAACACGCCGCCTCCCTCGCCGGGTCTCCCTGACGAATATGCGGACGTCCCCTCGCACCCATCCGCTAAGAAACCTATTCATTACCGCGCGAATCTCACAGTTGGACCCGGACTTCGGTGGATTTTTCCTTTCAAGATTTCCTCCAATTCACCTCTTCCTTCACGTCCGAAAGTACCTGTCGTGTTAAGATTTTGCATCGACTTAAAAATAAAATTAAAACTGAAAGCTTACAGTAATTTTGAAAGCGTCAACTGAAAATAAACTAATTACTATTCTTAGATTACAAAAAGTCAAGAGTAGTAAATTATTGATGAAAAAACTGGTCAATGATCAATTCGCGCAAATATTTAGAGCAGCCGAGGAAAATTAATTACTACCGAACATTAAACGTGAATTTGCTTTATTAGATAATAAAACTGCCGAAACAGGACACAAAAAGGTGGAGTCTTACAAAAAAAACAAAAAGGAATTGTGAAACAACAATAAACATTTCTGACTGCGTTATTTGTCATGATACCTTCAAATAAATAATATTCGTTCACAGAAACAGTTGTCATTATTGTCATTGTTCAACGTATTTACAATATCAGTACGAAAACATATTCTCTTGCAACACAAAATTGTGCGTTGCCGAATTTCCTTTCAGCAATTTTCCACTGTTGTGTGCTGCTTAGTGTAATCTATTTATATTTTGGAGTTCATTTCGACGTCCGCGTTAGATTACACTTTCCATTTATTTTCCAGAAAGACTGTTCGACTGTCACACCATACCCAAGATAAAACGGGGATTGTCCCGATAAAATTGCCAAAACATCAGATAGTACGCTTCGCCCGCATCGGCGGCTGCACAGGACACGGGCGGGTGTGGCGAGTAGGACACGACGGCCGGAAGCGCTGACGGGCAGCCACGAAAAAGCCCGTGTGACGGACGGGGCGGGGAGGGGGCGGGGGCGGCAGCCACGGCGGAGACGGGAGAGCGGCTGATGAGTTTCCGATAAGAGCGCGCGGGCGACTCGGCTCGCACTTGGCAGCCGACCCTGCTCTCAGCGAGGAGCGCGCATCACCCCCCCCCCCCCCCACCTCACGCTGCAGCGCCCTCCACTGCCTTCCAGCCTCAAACAACGATCGAGGACATCGGTGACATCTCCCAGGAAGGGACTAGAATCCCAGACTAGTCAGAGGGTCACCCAACCCAGGCTTGTTAAGAAGAAATTGCGATGGGCTTGCGGGTCAATACAGGGAAACAAGTTTCACAATACATAAATATGATGTACTTCTAATAAATGAATACAAAAATATAATGCATAGAAAATTTGGAACGGTATATATATATTATATACACACACATACACGTACACGTCGTTTTTTAAAACTGGTTGCGGCACGACTGAGAAAGACGCGAAATGCCGTGAGATATTCCATCGTGAAGACCGGCCCTGACGCGCCACGTTATAAAAACGGAAGTAAATAATAGAGGGTTCTTTTTCATAAATTACAGAATCACATTTCTTTGTTGCACATGTGGCAATTGCTACATACACATGTAATGAACCATTCAAATTCAATACATAGTCCACAGAGTCGTTCTGAAATTTTATGAGTCCATTTCACTCTCCTTGTCCCTTTCCAGAATGTGAACCACTTCAACAAACAAATTTCACAGCAAAATCATGCCCTAATAGCCTCACTAGAAATTTGTGCCACAATTACAAAACACTTAAATTCTGAAAGACGACGCAACTCGTGCAAATTAGCAGGATATTGCATCTGTCCGCAGTCTACGGACGTGTCCGGCGTTCGTGAGATCCTGGCTCCCCATGCTGCGCGTCTGCGCCGTGCGCCGCCGCCCACACGAAATATCTTCTGATTCAATAGTGGACGCCATTATCGCCACGCCCCCGCACGCACATCCGCTCCGCCCCCTCCTCTTCCTGCCCCGGCCCCCTTCGGAAACGTCTACAGACGACGACGCGCTGAAAAACGGACATCACGCACTATTTCGGGGGCCGAACGGCGAGAACAGAAATAACTGAAGCGTTCGCTCACCAACGACGAATAGCGTATTGATTGCGAAGTATTTTTGGCGCATCCGGCCACATCACAAGAAAGTGATTTGCGCCGTTGAAAATATTTTACGGGCAGTTCCAGTGAGAGTTGGGACGTTCACCGTTTCACACCTTAGCCGAGAAAGTTTATTAAATGATTTGTTTCTGTATGATGGAATTCCTACCTTGTGCAAGTACCACGGAATGTTCATACTATTGATAATCTAGGGCAGTGGCCATAAAACGTACGAAGCTTCTTGGAAAACGTACCGTCTTTTTTAAAATCTTACGAGTTCTCAAAAGAAACCAAGAAAAACATAAAAGGCATAACCTCGAGCTCAAACAATCCACAATGATACGCGCAGTGCCAGTTGCGCGCGATTATGCAAGCAGCTTTTCGTGAGTCGCTTCAAATTTTCAGATTCTTCAAATTTTGAGATTGAGGTTACATTAATAATAAACGACACAAATTTAAATATAACGTGTAAAAACGCATTATGATTTCATTATTTGTTGCATATTCATACCACTATACAGATCCAAACCGTTAATTATAGAGATGAGACACTTCGTGGTAAATGAGTAAGTAATTAGCTTCTAGCACCTTTTATTTTATTTGGTAGCGTATTTAAAGCATACACCCAGAATGACATGTACTAATGTAATGTGCAGAGAAGTTGGAGGTTTGGGGTTTCATTACATTCGAAAGGTAGCAAGCAGCTGTTACGAATGTAATAGGAACTACTGCAAACACTGCTCGAAATACACCCAGCACATATCAGACGATTTCAGATAAGAGAGGACGACCAACTGGCGCACAATTGGATATACTGTTATTGGGCACGAATGCGCACCGTTCGTAAAAGTGGAAGGTTTTCCAGTATGTTCGACATCAAAATGGCGGAAGCGTTTCAGAAAATGTCTTTCGCATCAGTTTTTTCATTTTTTTAAACGTATTAGTTATGTTGACGTATTACGTGTTACAACGAAAGAAATGAATATATTTGGAACTGGCCATTATGTAGGTTTTATTTATTTATTTACGTCAAAAACAGTTAAAAACTGTATGACGTGCTATGGGGAGAAGTTAATATGAAGTTACATAATAGAACATAAATTTACAGAAAGTACAACTCCACAAAATCCACAAGCATTGGATATTTCATCACTCATGTCTCATATCTTTCTAATAATCGAGCTGCTGATTTCTGCGGAGACGTTTCGACGGTCACTTCTACAGAAACTTGGACATGGGATGTGCGGTCCATCGTCTCGCTTGCAAAAAATGAAGACAGAACGAAAATGATCGTGCGTCATCAGCTGTTACGACACTGCACGTGAATCCGCCTGGAATTGCTTGCAGGAAAGAAAGAAAATGATCCATCAAAATAACCGGCCGACAGAATTGACACCAGATTTCCTTTGAATCAACAACACAACTGGTATCGAAAAGTAACTCTAATCCATTTCTGAAACTGTGCTCGTGAATCCCATCACCCTTGAAATGTCGTACCCGTCCTATGCAGCAGGGAGTTTAAAAAATTAATGAAGCCACTAATAAGAAAATGTTGGAATGATGAGGCTATTTTTTATTATGAAATTACATAAATGTACTCTCATTTTAGCACCATTTTCCTGTGAAATACAACATTACTATTTAAAAGCATTTACATTTAAAAAAAAATCAAATTTATGTTTTGAAGAGGAAATTCCATTGTAAGAGAGGATGAAACTGCTACAAACCGCACAAGGTTTTTTTGTTATTTGGATTAATTCAATGTACTTTTTGCTTTACTTTAGTTCATTTAGCTAGTAGAGGATGTTGCGTTTGCTAATAGAATGGAATCTTAACATGCTTTTAAATGTTCGTATTGCAAAAGCACGACCATAAAGAGAGAACTTTCATTCTCAACACCAAAGAAACACAAGCGCTTACTGAATGCATTCGTAAACGTCGAAGTTTTGAATACAAATTTCCTCGTGCTACTTCTAATCATGTGCGCGCAGAAAGGCAGAAACACACACAAACACACACACACAAACACAAACACAAACACACACACAAACACAAACACACACACAAACACAAACACACACACAAACACAAACACACACACAAACACAAACACACACACAAACACAAACACACACACAAACACAAACACACACACAAACACAAACACACACACAAACACAAACACACACACAAACACAAACACACACACAAACACAAACACACACACAAACACAAACACACACACAAACACAAACACACACACAAACACAAACACACACACAAACACACACACACACAAACACACACACAAACACAAACACACACACACACAAACACACACACACACACAAACACACACACACACACAAACACACACACACACACAAACACACACACACACACACACAAACACACACACACACACACACAAACACACACACACACAAACACACACACACACACACAAACACACACACACACACACAAACACACACACACACACACAAACACACACACACACACAAACACACACACACACACAAACACACACACACACACAAACACACACACACACACAAACACACACACACACACAAACACACACACACAAACACACACACACAAACACACACACACAAACACACACACACAAACACACACACACAAACACACACACACAAACACACACACACAAACACACACACACAAACACACACACACAAACACACACACACAAACACACACACACAAACACACACACACAAACAAACACACACACACAAACACACACACACAAACACACACACACAAACACACACACAAACACACACACAAACACACACACAAACACACACACAAACACACACACAAACACACACACAAACACACACACAAACACACACACAAACACACACACAAACACACACACAAACACACACAAACACACACAAACACACACAAACACACACAAACACACACACACAAACACACACACACAAACACACACACACACAAACACACACACACACAAACACACACACACAAACACACACACACACAAACACACACACACACAAACACACACACACACAAACACACACACACAAACACACACACACAAACACACACACACACACAAACACACACACACAAACACACACACAAACACACACACACACAAACACACACACACAAGAGGTGGTTGGGTTATGAATCTGCAATTCCTTATTTTCTCCTAAAACTGAGAATCAGAAGTAGATCTGTACAAAGTTCTACATAATTCATTATTGATATCGTCTTAAATGAGCTACAAATGTTTAGATATATTTTCCATGTACAGTGGTATGTAATTCTGCAGTATACATTATTTTTTTACAATTTTAGTTCTCTAGTCATCCAGCAACATTTGTATGGCTACCGTTAATTTGATAAATGTCACAGCAATGAAACTTTCATATAATAGTACAGTTGAAATGAATAAAATAAAATATTGAAAATTACATTTTAAAATTAGTATCACACACATGCGAATCTCTTCAGCACCGACTCCACCATACTGGCACGGGAAACAATGATAATATGGAATAATTAAATAAGTTGTCCATACGTTTGTTCCGATCAGAACATCCAATATCCACGAGTAACTTGTCAGTGAAGACAAGGAATCGAGCGAGTACTGAGGTTGAAGTGAAGAGTGTGGAGGGGATAGGGAACGGCAGGAGGCCGGAGTTATCCAGAACAGGCACGGCGCCGGGAGATGCGAAGGGGTGGGGCTCGGGCGGGGGCAGAGGAGCCGACACCTGTCATGTGCCTCGGGTGGCTGGCTCGGCGCTCGGCGCGCGGGGCGCGGCCACAATGGTCGCAGGCTCCGTCGCGCACAGAAGCGGGGCTGCCACGGTCACCGCCCGCCCTGACAGTGCTGCGGGCGCCTTCCCGCGCCCCCCCCCCCCCTCGCCACGTAACGCTCGTAGCTCCCGATACGAATGCGGCGAGCAGCGCCGCTTATATAATATTCTCTCATCTGGTAGCCCCGACACACAGAATACAAGACTTACGGAGAAATTACGATAATTAACGCCAGGGGGGGGGGGGGCAAATTTTAGGTGTAATAGCCAGTTCCCATAGTTTTCTAATAAAGACGTTTTCATTTATGCTGAATTCAAATTTGATTATTCACAAATTTTACATATATAGTATTCAATTGAGATAGAATAACTTTTGTTATTGAAGAATATTAGTAAAAGTAAGTAATATGGTTAGCTTCCAGTGGACCCCTGAACCCTCTTCGTCCCTTGGCCACGCCACTGTATTATTGAGAGTTGCGAGTACATTAATTTTGGTTTGGGGTAGGTTGGCGGCTCCCAACACGCGCAATACAGCAGTCTGAACACCCAAACAAGTGGAAATAAAAACGGAGGAATGGAGCCTTTCCCTGAAGCCAAAACCAGTGAATTTCAGCCACCTTGCAACGAAGTCTCTGGTAGATACGCTCTCTCATAAAAAGCGGTGTTCTGCAAATATTGTTCCTCACTATCAGTATGCGAATGACTTAATAGGCATCACGATAAGAGAGGACAAGGACAATATTAAAGTCCGTAATTAATATCAGTGACAAGAACCACAAATGATAATTGAACACTGAAGTTACTGCATCATTTCATTTGCCTTGTAATGCTGAGTGCCATCCGAAGTTTCTCTTGCATCTTCTTGACAATTAATTTGTGTGAGTGGCGGTTCGTTGTATAATTAATAGGTGGTTGTAGTTGTGACTTATGAAATTGACTTCCTGAAAGAAACCCTAATCAGCTAATTTTTTTCTTAAATCAAATATGTTCTAAAAATTAGTTTTTACATAAGGTACACTTTTCAGTGTAAATTTTGTCCAAAAAAAAAAAATAGTAGTGATCGGGTAATGTGTGCTTGAAGTGCAATTTATATTTTAAGACACTTAAAAATAGCGCAGGCCTTGTTTTAGTTACACTCAGAATTTTCGAAATTTGCAAAAGTAAGAAATAATGCGAGGAAGCTCGGACTGTTGTATCCACACTTTTTTCTCAATACCATAAATAGACTTGGGTCATCCTAAACTTCATTTTTAACTTCACGTTTGCCTAATAGAAGTTAAATGACGTCATTAAACTAGACAATTCATGATGAGAATATTAAAATTCGCTGAATTAAAAATAAAAATTGCGCTTACAACTATCCAAACGATGACGACGAAAGAAATAACAATAATTCTAGTATTCTAGCCACAGGCTTTTATGCCGGCATAGGTCGCAACGGACTTCGCCCTCCCCCCTTTCGCCCCCAGATGCTGTCGAAACGTGAGAAGCGTGCGCACGACACGCGTCTGACCTCAGCCAGATGTTGGCACGACTGTAACCGGCCAAAGAATAAAAAATGCTGCTGACGAGATGATAATTCACTACTAACTCATCTACAATAAACAGATTATGAGAATCGATGAAAATCAAACGTTGTGGTTACACAAATCTGCAACCGAGGCAGAAACCGCCACCGACTGTATGCATTATAACTCCATTTGATACAAAATATATATTTCCTGAAAATACATATTTTCAAAACAACAGTAAATTTAATGCATTATGAGTTGCAATTCATATTCCTTGCATTCATATTACACGACAATTTGAGTCAAACCGCAGTTAAAAGAAAAGTTCATAGCCGTTTTCATTATCCACATGGCTTGCTCCATACATTGCAATTTCAGAGAAGAAAGAAACGAGAGCAAAACTGCGGCCGGTTAATAAACGGTCGCGAAACGCTCGAGATAAAAACCTGCTTTCCACAAGCGCGGGGGCCGTCGCCGCAAACAGCTGTGCAACCTGTGGCGCCTCAGCCGAGTAGGCGCGTCGCGAGAGCGCATGCGCAGGTGCCCAGAGCTGTTATCGCGGCGGCGCCCTCCGCACACAAGGAGCCCACGCCGCGCCCCGCCTGCCCGGACGCGGGGGTGGAGGGGGGCGGGGAGGGGGGAACGCCAGGAGCAGACGCAGCAACGAAGGCCGCCGGAGGGACGAGGCAGCCCCAGGTGGGCCTACAACGGGCGACGAAGCGACCCTCAACACTCACCAGACCTTACAATATCATCTCGGCGTTTGCCGCCATACCGTCCTACGCCGTGTGTTTACGCGGTCTGGTGCTATACCATTGCAATATTAAGAAATCTTATGTTTTTAGTCCACGTTCGTAAACAAAAACGTACCGTTTATCCTGCGAAAATTTATGATCAAGTTACCATCCTATTGAAACTTCAAGGACAAACACGTAATAAGGGGAGAATAATTTACTACTAGAGACCTGCAGCAGCAAAAATGATGCTGACGAAAATACACAAAATTGTTTTCCACACAAAATCACAAACACCACTCAAAAACCAGAAAATTCTTAGTATACTGCCAAATACTGAAAATTTTAACAAAACCTTCACGAATACAAAAATCTAGTATACAGTTGTTTACAACCCAAAAATATCAGAAAAGTTTCTTTTCAGTAACGTACATGTGAATAGCAAATATTTACAGGCGGGTGTCTCGTCGTTGGAGCCTTACTGTCGAATAACGTTTGCTGTGACGTATGACGGACGCACTGAGTGCGAGAATTCAGTCGCAACGCGCAAAATGGGTGTACACGAAATTAGAAAATCAAATGTTTGCAATTTTCAATGGAAACGGGTTCCTTTTTTGGGTATTAGTATTTTTTGTGTACTTTCACCCCCATTTCTTGGCTATTTAAGACTCCTCTCACTTGGTCAGACGCCTTGGCCATGACCGGAGGCTGCGTAGTATTCTTTCAATTGCTCTTTGCAATGGAAATTTATTGTATATATTGATTCTATGATAATTCCGATAATTACCAAACTTTTTTTGTAGCGAACTGCGTTTGATGATTCGTCGGTCCCCTTCTGCGAGATATTTAAGGATATTAGCTACAAAATTGTCCCTAATGAAATTTGAAAAACAACAGGATAGCATACTCAGTTTAATTTCTCCAGATGCCTCAAATTACAAATTTAAAGCACATCCCACAAAGGAAGACTGCTAACATTGTGCAGTCATTCCGACCGGCTGGAGCGAATACTTTGTTGCACATTTCTCAGGATATGATGGTCATGGGACACAAAACGAATCCTCGCCGCTGCATCCATATCTGAAGATTGCCGAACGTTTGTCATCGCGAAAATAATTCACGAAACTGAAACAACGCCAGCACCTCGGATATGACTGCTGCAGATACTTCACAACTCTCATATAACCTGAAAATTTACGACGTTTGGATTTCACGAGTGTTCGTCGCGCCGAGTGGAGAGGAGAGAGCAGCAGCGCGGCGCGGGGAACAAGCAGCGCTCGCCGACGGGGGGGGGGGAGGCGCCTAAGATATGACGTGTGGGCGTTACGAGTGCGTGTGACGGCGCGTGGGACACGGGCGTTTCGCGATAGGCGCAGCGCACAAGCGAGGATTTGGATGTCATGTTCCGAACGAGACTTTGTGAAAGGCAATGAATGGCCACAAAAACGTCATTTTTCTAATGAGAGATAAGAAGTGCATATTACGATGACAGCACGAATTTCTCAAATCTTCGTGAATATTCTTCTATTGACTAAAACTTTTAAATACAATTTATACAAGGATCAAATGAATAAAAACGGAGCCTCGGAAAGCGATAGGATGAGGAATGCAGAGTAAGCACGGAAGACAAGCCAAGATCAAATAAATGCTAATGGGCTGAAGAAGAACACAAAATGGCCAACGGAGGGAAGAAAACTTCAATCTCGTCAAAACGTAGGGCGGAGCCGCGGGGCGGACGAGCGGAGGGGCGAAGTGGCACGCACGCGGCCGCCGCAAAACAACGCTGCGGACGACGGGCGCGGCAAAACCAAACAGCCCCGTAGTAATTGCGACGGAGGAAAAATAGCTCATCAAACAAACAGCGCGCGGCCGTCCGCCTCACCCTGCCACCCGCCCGCCCGTCCTCCCGCCCGCCCCAGGCGCGGAGACGCCCCAGCAGCTGCGCAGCTGTGTCGCTGCGCGAGACGCCGCACATTTGTTTGCACACACGAATATCGGTCTTGGTTACTCGAGGTTTATCACAAAACATGTTCTCTTCACTTCACTGCTCAAGTTGAACAAGGGATGAAAACGAACTACTGGCTCCAAATACAAAATACTTAGCAATCAGATGGAATCATTTGCTGGCATGTGAAAATAAATTTCACCTCTTCAGAACAAGTAGAAATTATTAATATATTTTGTGTTCACAATAACACAGTATAATTAAAATAACAATTACGTCACTGTTCAAAGTTATAGACTCCAAATCAAACCACTGAATCATCGAAATATCAACCAGTCTTCACCCATTTTTCACATGAAGGGAAGATAAGTTATGAAAGGTCATAAATAATTACATTGCTGAATATAAAAACGAGACAAAAACTGAGAGTACTGATAAATACTGATACTTCGTGTTTCCGACTATATACGCGTTGAACTATGTTCATCGGTCAATTCCAGGCTCAAGACATTACCACAAGTACAATGGTTTCATATATGTCGCCCGAATAGCTCACGCATTTATACCATTAGAAAGACAATACAATTTGGTATTAAAAAATTAATAGAGTATGTGCGTACATCAAATCTCTAACTCTTAAAATCATAGCTTCATTGAAAGCCACACAAGATTTTTCAATTTACAATTATGGGTTTATTTATCCCTTCCCATCAAAAACTAGAGACATCAACTTTACTTTTTCCCCACATTCAAATACGTTGACATTTCTGATCGGTAATAAACTTGCTCAGCAGACTATGGCGGCACTTCCCTCTCCAAACAGGGGCCGGGGGCGGCAGCGGCAGCGGCAGCGTCCAGCGCGGGGCGGCGAGCGGAGGTCGGCCGCACGCACCGGAACTTCACGCCCCCCCCCCCCCCGCATTGCGAATCTCACTCGCTTCCTCGCGAGTAGAAATTAAAGAAATGCATTTGCAATTCAATGAACACTTCATCTCGAAAATTCTCAAAAGAATTTCCCTCGGCGAATATACACGCACGTCGGAGTCCAAGCTGTGAATAGTGGCATTGCGACTTCCCTCCCCTCACGCTTGAACGCCTGCCCGTCCACGACTCGTCGCTTCGCCGCTCAGACATTGATTTCGGGATACTTTTTACTCCTTTCTTAAGGATTTATCAGCGACGAATTAGCTTCATTCAAAATATTGGCTAATTAAAGGTTTGCGAACTTTACGTCCGTTTCGAAACAGCCGAAAATATTTTCGCGAGCAAAACGAAGATCTGTTGATGCTTGATAAGAGAATGAAACAATTTGCTGCAATAAATTTCAAACAAAATTCATAGAAGTTATTGATCGTTGACAAAGGACAAATTAAATTGCGTTGAATAAGTTTTCCTCATAGTTCTTAAGCTTCCGTTAAAAATACCCCTATAAATAATTGTGTGTAATACATAGTTATTAACAAACTGTTTATACTGTTATCACGTTAAACAGTACAAATATCAATTTTAATTAGTAGTCTTATGGCTGAAGGGAATTGCGTCGCAAACTCGTTCCCAAGAAGCAACCACCTCGAATTGGCCGAGCCCTGTCGCCGCTGGCCAAGCACCGATCGCCGGCGGGGGCGACAGCGGAGAGGGCGCCGCGGCCGCCCAGGCGCTGTCGTCAAATGAGACAACCCAGAAGGGCACCATCGCTCGGCGCCACATTCCACCGGCGCGGAGCCACAAGGCGGGGGCGAGTGGAAACCCAGCCGAGGAAGGAGCTCCCCGGCAGGGCAGGCGCATCTCTTGCTGCCAGAACGCAATAAACTGTGCGACAAAATACGCCTCCTCTGCCCTCCGGAGCCCCAACGCAGTCGTCTAAAAAGGCCGTAAATACAAAAACGCTACAGATTCGCGTAACGACTGTCGTTCCCGGACGAGTTTCAAATTTCCTACAGAACACTGCGTCTCAGATCTTTTGCGCTCTTCTCGCCTGGATTAAGAGAATGCAAACGTGTTCTGTTGGTGAGGTTTCTGATAGTGCAGTGAGCGAATAACGCCAAATTGGCCGTCTTGGAATGCATACTATACAAGGAATAACATTTTTCATTTATCTCCATAATGAATGCAGAACTATTTATAGTAGTTATTTTAAAACGTACGCTCAGAAGCTATTAGTAGTGGACTATACTTACGTCGTGAAAAAATCCAAACATCTAGGATCCTTCACTAGTTGCTATCGTCTGCTTTATGATTAAACATTACTTTATTTATATCGAGAAAGAGAATTGTTTAGATTCACTATTTCCAATACACTTAAACACTTGCTCTTTATTTTAAAATAAATAGATATTTATATAATCAATTCAGTAAACATCACCCATTATACCGGTATAGAATTTCAGTTTCGTAATACATAGTAATCCAAAGGAGCTGCACCTACGTACAAAGCAACTAGGTGCGTCATTGTCTCCTCTTCACAATGAGTGTGTGAAAATACAATATCAAAATGGCACCGCTGGAGAGAAAAAGAAAAACTTTGCACTTCACAATCACACTGCCTGTTGAATACGTTTCAGTTTCCCCGGAGGTCGAATAAGATCTCGTCTCGCGATGATACAAGAATGTGTTCAGACTTCCAAGGGAAACATTAAATAAATGAAGGGAAAGATAAAAAGTTTTAGTTCAGTCTTTCATAGTTTCCTATTCGCCTGGAACGACATCAATTATGCAAATGCGTCAAGATTATCCCCTCCGGTTTTCCTTTAAAGCTGTCCTGCTCATCCGAGACTGTGCAGAGCATGCGAGAGGTCCTTTTAAAAGTCGTATGGACGGCGAAAGAGCATGTTCGTAATCAAAATACTGTCTGGCCCTCGAAAAGCAGTTTCTGATTACGGCTGAGATTTCAGATGACGTAGAAATATCGACGTTCACTTGAGGCAGATTATTAAACGAAACTTTACGGAGTAAAAGGAATATATTGTTCCGAGAGAGATACGCCGCGTACCAAAAATTATCTTGTCGCTAGAGAATGTTCGTGAAAGTAGCATATAGGCATTCGGTCAAGGGTTAACTATGCATGCATGTCTCCTCGTAATAACTGCGGAAGGTATTTACCTCTTTAATAGGCAATTCAATCTTCTCAACAAAACTAAATCTCCGCCAAACTACACTACACCATCTAAATTGATAGATACCATTTAAGTTAAACGTGAACGTGATCATTCAAGAGTGGAAGTATTCAAATCTCCGATTTTTTCACTTAAGTACGAAGTTCATGCACAAAAAAATAGAGCAAGACGAAAAGAACAATCACAAAGGAAATTTAAATTACCGTATATTGCGAAGAAATTAATGTCTCTACATTCTATACGAAGGCAAGCGAAAGAGGGTTCAAGGCAGGGCTTGGGAAGCGGCAGGGTCTGCACGCCAGGAACGGACGAACATTCACGAGGTGAGGGCTGCTTTCAAAATATCGGGTGGGAGGTGGGGGGCGAGGTGCGGTTGATTTCACACATCAACGAAGCGGAAACGTTTGGGAAAGAATGTAAACAATGAATAAAATATCAATTCTTGCCATCTCTCAATTTTATCTTCTATTGTGTGTTTTCATGAATCTTTTCAACTTCTTCATACACACCAAACACAGAAATCCATCATCGAGTTCATGTAGGAAACCAATAAAACCAAAACAAACGCATTCTTTGTACATTTCCTTTTAACTGTCGAAGGAATGGCTGGGACTGCGTTGTACAAATAAACAATAATATTATGCTGAATTCTTTCTCCTTTGTCATGTGAAAAATTGGATTGCTTATCGGCCACCATCACCGCGGGCTTCCATCCAAAGCTTGGCCGTGCAGCTCAGGGGCGGGGCGGGGCGGGGCGGGGCGGGGCGGGGCGGGGCGGGGCGGGGAGGGGCGGGGCGGGGCGGGCTCGCCGCCCGCCAAGCGAGCAGGCGAGCGCGCGCATAAACATCACGGGAGAGTGACGGCGGCGGCGCGGCCGGCCACGGTGGCACGCGGGCGCGGCGAGCGGCCGAGCACGGGACAAAGACGGGCAGGGGCGGGGGTGGCGGAGGGGGCGGCCGACCGCACACGTGCGATGATCCACTGCGCTGCACCACGCCAAACCGCACAAGGGCGCGTCGCAGCCACCGCCACCGCCACCGCCCATTCAACGGAGAGCAACTGCACGCGCGAGAGCAGACGCTTTCAAAACTGAACGCATTACGTCTTTAGCTGCGGTGGTCATGAAAGATGAATCGAATGCAAGCACAGCAATATAGAAATCTGAAAACCGCCCAGAAGTACAACCATCGTCTATGAAGAAACTGATTTTAACAATTTTATTTTAACACTTATTATTCGTACAATTAATGGAAGTAAAGTTACTTTCGATTTGATGGCTCTTAAAGTAAATAAACTGAACTTCCATTCGTAGTTTTGCTTAAGCGAGAGAACAGGAGAATTTCAGTCACGGAGCAAATAACAGAGTGGAGCGAAAATGCGATTCAAGATTACGGATGGTGCGAAAGAGTAGACGGCTCACGGAAAACTAAATGGAGGGTAACGAGCCAGAGCACTAACACAAGCGCAACACTTTTACGGGCGAACAGAGTAGCAGTTTAAAGAAACAAAGGACACGTTCGTCAGTAATGAGCTGACAGCATTAATGGCATGTTGGGGAGACAAGATGGCGAAGATCACGAACGCCAAAAAAAGAAGTGGGGAGAGAATGAGAAGTGTCGTTCGCACTTTCAAGAAACGACAGAATTTGAAAGTAATGGCAAAAATACATTTATAACAACGAAAATATTTTCGTAGATCTGTGAATAAAAAACGGTAAGTAAAAAAGTTATATCATTGAAGAAAATATTCACACAGCAGAATAAATACGTTTTTGGATACTATCTCCATTTTTTCAGACTTCAGTGCGACAAGCAGCGAATGTTTTCACCATTCACGATAAAAATATGTAGATCTAAAAACCATTCTTTTACTTCATCTTTCACCTTTCATAAACCATTCCAAAATACAAGGTAAAATTTGGATATTTCTAGATGCATTGAAGCCAATTACCCACTGTTCAATTTTCTCATGGAGATCCACAAAATCCGCTTCCGACCAAGGCCCGGTCTCCTAGGGCGCGTCAGCCCAAAACAAGAAGGCGAGGGAGCTATTTCTGTTCATTTCTTTATTCGCATTTCATATATTTTACTACGAAATAAATAAACCATACGAAAGCAAGTAAAAGGAGAAATAAATGTCACTAATTATACAATTGATAATTATATTGATTTTACGTTGAACCATTTACAAAATTACCACATGGTTTGAAGAGCCTATTTCCAAAATTTTTAGGTTAAACGAACAAATGAAAATTAGAGACTGAGTACTCTAGGATTAATTTAACCGTGCACTTAATATAAATTAGCTGTTCGTCATTGAACGTACCCATAGTGACGTTCCTAGCGACATAGAAGTTCCCGATTGGAGGAAACCACAACAGTTGATTTACGTCAAGTGCACGACAAATAAATTGTAATATAAGCAATTGAGATGGAGTCAGGTAAAAAAAAATATATATAGTAATGAGTGGTTCCTATTTCGAAGTCCACACGACGAACTGAACTTGCAACTAATTTATAGGGGGGGGGACAAAGTAAAAGCGAGGAAAATAAGAGTAAATACCGTAGTTCGGTTGGCAGAGAGCGCGTGAAGGCGAGAGAACAAATTAGAGGTGTTCGGGGAAGATGCAAGGCAACGCGGGTGCTAAGCTCCAGCAGCGACAGGGCGAGGGCGGGGGGGCGGGCGAGGAGCGTCTTAGATTCTGGGGGGGCGCGGGGCGGGGCGGGGCGCATGTTGACAGTGAAGTTGATTGACTGGGCGCCTGCGAGCGCCAGGCAACGGGCGACGATGTCGTTCGTCGCTCCGCCACGCTGCACTCAACCTTCCCCTTCCCCCAGGCGGGCCCCGCCTGGTCTCTCACATGGAGACCACGTGGTGCGTTTGAACGTACAGCGGCGAGTCCCCTACATGTGCTAGCGAAGGGAAGATAAGAGAAGAGGACATCAACTAAAAGGGGTGCGATTGCACAAGACACGGCAACGACAGGAGTCGTCCAGACGCTTGGTCGAAATTGCGAGGCGAGGGTCAAGCCAGCTTACCGCAGTGTCCGAAGGAGGATAAGGTGAAGGTGAAAATACAGGAAGAGAAAAAGGCAGAGGCAGAGGCTAGACGCTGGAGATAAACAGCCAGGAAGGGAGGTGTGGCCACCCGCGGGCAGAGGGCTGTAACCCGAGGGCCGTGTGGGGGAGAGGAGGAGGGAAATAAACAAGGGCGGTTCGAACTAGCCAAGGGGCGGCGCCGGATGAGAGTACCGCCGAGGGGCCGGGCGAGGGCGAGAGGGCGAGAGGGCGAGCAGAGCTCGGGGACCCGGCGGCCGCCAGCCTCACAGTTGGCAGCCTGGGGGCGGCCGCCGCCGGGCGTCGGCGCTGGATTTCCACACAAGGCCGTTTCCCCGTTCGCCCGTTTCGTGAGCACGCGGAACGTCCTGGAGCAACGCGAGGGGAGCCCGGGCCCGAGCCCCGCGCGCAAGCACTGCTATTTCTGGCAAAGGGAAGTGGAGCTGAAATTCATTCTTGCCGCCGTCGCTTCGCGTCGCGGTCGCGGTCGCGCTCGCGTCGCCGCCAGCCGGTGCGCTGTCGCCCCCGGAGGCAGGCCAGCGCCGGACGGCCCCGCCCACTCGCCCGCCCACCCCTTGCCTTCCTCCTTGTGCCTTTCCATTCCACACTGGTACTTCTCTGTCCCCAATACGAAACCTCAACGGGGAACCAACCCTGGACCGAAGGAAGTGATTTTTGACACGGGATTTTTTTCGGTATAGTTAAAATGGCAGCCCCTCTGAAAAGAGCAATTCCAGAGGGAATGTTGCTTCTGAAAATTCAAATATAATTCTGAGAGAATCAATGGAACTTACATTGGAATTGGTATGTTAATGAGGATCATCACTGATGTGGGTAATTTATCACAAGTACTGAGGTTTAAAAAATGAATAAGTTCTTACGATTAATTTATTCTATTTGCAACATTAATTTCACCTTCCATTTTTTCACGAGTTTATTGAAGTTGACATGATAAACAGAATATACTTTAGTTCAGAGCTTTCTAGCATAACAATAAAAATGCAACAAAACAAGTACAACATCGATTATAATTTTGTCAAATGATTCTATAGAAAATGTGCGTAAACGTCGAAACAATTTGCGCGCCTGGCCGCTCTCAGGACAAGATACCAAATTCCAACACTTCTGTGTTCGCGCGAAACTTTCTGCCGGTCTTCCTTCCTCACGAAATTATTGAGAGAAAAAAATGAAGATATTGTATTCATTTTCACATGAGGCAGAGAGTACAAATAACCACTGACTGAACTGAAACAGTTTCATCTACCAACTGTTTGAGTTCCCGCGGTAGCTATCTTTTAGAGATACAATGATTTTCAATTAATTATTTGTCCTTGTAATTAAATAGCTTCTATTACTAAAATCAGTTCCGTTAGTAACAAGAAAGAAACAAAAACTCTAAATACTACTTCCTTCCCAAATAGGTACAGATCGCATAAAGGTTTGTGCGGGAGAAGGCTATTCATAATGACTACTCACAACTCTACCGAGTTCCGTGAAAACTAGGCATCTATTCCATCTATTCACTTCACCATGTACGATGTGTTGAGTAATAGAAGTAAAAAAAAAAATCGCAAAAAAGTTCCTTTTCTTCTTTCAGAAATCGAATAGATGTTCGCCTTTCTCGTTATCGCTCGTAAAGAGGCGCCCACGATAACTTTTTGACGTTTTTCCTCAGGACTGAAAGCACCCCGCGCTCATAAATGGATCACTTCCTCCCCTCGCACACTTCGCCCCCTCCGCGTGAAGGACCTCGTGCAACTCAAAACCATCCCTCGTAAAACCCTGGTGCACGCCGAGATACTCCACTCTGAAATGCCCGTAAAAGCATTTAGATAAGGAACGTCTACAACCTACAATGTCCTTCATACAGGCAAATGATCATAAAAAAGCCATATAAAGATCAGTACTAAAAAAAAACACACACAAATTCTTGCAGCCTTTTCAAACTATGCAATCCTAACAAATCTAGAAGAAATATTTAAGATGTGTATGTTACAATTCCATACGTTTTTATATACGTAATTATCACAACAAAAATCTAGTGATTGCTTATTGAAGAACTAACATGAATGTAAGAAACACGGCTCGGTACCAGGCCCCTAATTGTGTATTTACTTTAAATGTCTGAGATCGAGTTTTTGCAGCATTATAATCCTAACATCACCTGCAGTCAGCTACGAGCTACCATTTCGCCGTAATCAATTTTGCAAGATAATTTGTTTACGATCAAGTTCCTCAACAGCTGACAAAGATGACGGCATGCAAGTAAACGAGTGTTAAGAGAATATAAAAACCACAAATATAAGTCATTCTCATATTCGGCGTACTTAAGATTCGGCGTTAAGAAATTTGCTAGAATTTGTTTAGAATCCGATAACAATAACATTAAAATATAAAAATACAATTTATTTACGCTATACATCCGATAATTTCTGTAAAATGTACCGACATCAATAAATGACGCGATTTAGTCCCGTCCTAGCAATGCAAATGGGTGGTGCGAAAGGACGCGATACACACTACTAATTACAGTACGGCGAAAAGCAAGTGGAAACAACTAAAAATTAGAATAATGACCCTAATGTTTTGAAACAAGTTGAGGGAAAATGCTGAGCAGAGAGCGCTCCCAACGCCGCACTCCGAAAGGGAGAGACCGGCGGACGCGCGGCCTTCCCGGAAGAGCAGATCCCGAAAACAGACTGCAGCGGCACTGCAGCTTCACCGTAGGTACAGCAGCACTGCAGCTGCACCGCAGGTACAGCAGCGAAGGCCAGTCCAGAGAGTATAGCAGGCTACGCCCATGGGCCGCGGGACTCCGTATGAGGTGGTTAAAGAGATACGATACACATCGAAATTCAGAGATATGACTGTGCCAAGGGAAACTTCCCTCTATTCTAAGCGGCCATCCCTTCCCAACCCTCGTGGCGTTACTATTCTGAGTGCAAATGTGGACAAGTGGAATAACATCGCTAAGATCAGCTTCTTAGCTCACAAACTAGTTTCCGGAGTCTAAACCGCCAAAAATCGTCTGAATGAAAGATTCAAATTTTTGAATACGAGTTAAATTACATCGATTACTGACTGCATTCGAGTGTGGTCTGCATAATTCCGGATGTAAAATTGCCGAATCAATTTGATGAGTAAAATACATTATGGGCAGCGGGGGGCACCGCAATTAGGAGAGAATCAATTACGATAATATAGTAACAAACAATTCAGTAGAGAACCACAATGTTTGCTACCACTTAATTTGCGCAATTCGAATTGTAATTGCTCCTCTTTGGCTTTCGGTAAATACTATATTATATAACATAGGAATCGCCAGCTTTCATTGATATTTACGTTATTAATTTCAGCGTTAACTTGTCCGCGAGCGGAGCGCAAACAATGTGTTCTGCCAGCGCTGGCGGGGATGTGCGCAGGCGCTCGGGGACTCGGCTCCGAACACGGGCAGCGCGGGAGCAGGAGGCTGCGAAGGCCCACCCGCCCGCACGCTGGCCAGGCGCTCAAACCCTAGCGGTCGCGTTTCGGGGTGCAATTTGGCCGAGTGGGTGATAGACTGGTCTTTTTGGACATCGATTCCCCGAGCAGAAGCTACCACGAGTGAATAGGTTAAAGGCAATATACATTCCAGGTTTCTTCCGAGATTTTGTCTATCTACAGCACACCTTCACGAACACATTCACAACATTCCGGCATCAAATACTGCAATGCGTTTATTTCACGCTACATTACCAACATTTCAAGTTTTTGCCATAGCACCACTTGTTTGAGATACGGCATATTCATGGAACAGTCAGAAAAAAAAAATGTTGCATTGAGCGCTACATCAGAACGCAACCCGTGGCTGTTACGCCGAAGGTGGTAAATGCGTGTAGACTGTGAAAACGATAGCGACGAGCCAACCAAAAGGGAAAGGGAAGAAGGGAGAGGGGGAGAGGGCCGGCGAGTCGCCGCCGCAGGGAGCGCCGTAAGGACCGCGCCTCGGGCCCCGGCACTGCCGACGGAAAGCAATCGCAGAGCTCATAATACGGACGTCGCAGGCGCCCGCTGAGATTGCTTCCTGGCCAGCGCGCGGCGGCCGGGCCAGCAGAGGTCACGTGGGTCGTGGAAAAGCGCTTCGCAGCGAGCGGTGGCCCGCGGGCAGAGCGCGCGCCGCCCGCCGCGTATCCGCGCGGAAACTCCTCCGCGACGCAAAGTCAACACGCGAGCACACGCCCCGGCCCCGGGAATTCGCTTTGGCACGCGCGCAAACGGACGGCTCCTGCTCAGCGACGCACTCCACGTGCCCTCTTCTCTCTTCCACCACAGCCCGGCTCAGCCCGGCTCAGCCCGGCTCAGCTCAATATTTACAATTTGTGGACGAGGTATCTTCGGATGCGACACTGTGAATGTGAATTTTCCACGAAAGAATAATATTACGAAAAACCAATTCAAAATTCAAATCTCAAAAGAATTTACGCTTATTTGCTTTTAAACATTTCTATTCCTTAACTTGAAAATAGGTGCTTGCATTCGAGATATTATACCGAGATGTGATGCTACTAATTTAGTAACATCCAGCTCGCGTCGTCTCAATTATGAGAGACCTATGCATTGGACACCTTTTCTTGAAATCTGACGACTATACTTTTAATAACAGGTCTCCTCTGCCTGAAAAAATTTCATAGGATATTACGAACGTGGACACCGTTCCCACAGAGATTTCACAGCAAACCATATGCCTTTATCTGGACCTCTATACAACAATTTGATTAATCAAAGATCAGTAACGCGAGACCATATATTTTGTGAGTAAGTGCTCAATCATCGATAGTAGCCTCTATTACTCATACAACACGTTAAAAATCACAAAATTACCGAATGTAAAATATTTTGAAATGTAGTAATATTGATAGATATAATCGTAAACAAGCTCGTGAATAAAAAACTGATTAGGTTCTCCGACATTTTGTCATTTTGTATCAAACGTTCAATTTCTTCGCCACATAAACACAACTTGTACGTTTTCTACGCATTGGAACCCATTCGGGAACCCAAGTCTCTTTGCAAAGTGTAAATTCGGGCTCTGAGCAAAGTAATAATTTTCAAAGTTAAATCATTTATGGAAATTCGGCACACAAATGCAACTCCCATGTTTTAATGTATAAACAAATGCGTAAAGAAGGAAGTAGACAAAGAAAAGAAACTAAGGAACAAAAGGGAAGAAAAGAAAAACTAAAGAATAAAAAGGAAAAATAAATTAGAAATACGCGCAGTAGAATGAACAAATCTTTTTTCTAGATTTTGGGAAGCATTAAATCTGCGTTTTTCCATTACGTTTAGTTTTTAGTTCTAAAGATTTTGTCTTTTAATTTGAGTCACGTAATTTTCCACAAAAAAAGAAAGACAATAAAACTGGGCGGCTTTTACCGATACATCGTAATACAAGTATACGTTAGTTACAATAAACCTGTACATTGAAAAAAGTTGGACAACCCAAAAGTTTGCAAATTACACACAAAATTATACTCAAATTGTGTTATGGGCAAAATTGTCTAACACACACTAAAATCAGAGGAGCAATATCAAAGTCCAGTCGATAGTCTCCCACGCAAAACTTTAAACAAATGTTAATGAGCGCAAGCCTGGTTGCACATACAGAGAATAGCTCATGTGTATCTAATCCCATTTCCTAGAAAAACGCGTGTGCGGTGATTGCGTTTAAAAACTGGCGGATTCTGCCATCCCTTCTCCGCCCACAGAAGCCCGCCACCGCAGCTAAATATGTGACGCCCAGGTATCGTTTCCGCAACATTCGCCAGCGCCCGACAGGGCAGGGACATAACGCTAACAGGCCACACTGGCCCACGGAAAACGCAGCTTTCGGAAAAGGGTTTTTAAATGTCGCTCTAATGTACATTGCATCGCACCCACACAATTACCCATGACATCTCATTGTATCAGAATATGTAAACATAAAACGCGGGATTTTTTGCCAAGATTTAAGATGTACATTAAGATTTAAGGCTTCTGTCAACGAACCATATCCTTAAAAACAATGTGCATCAGAGAATACCGAATCTCTATTAATATTTCTTACTCATTAATATGAACTAGAGTTAAATACATAGTAATACTGTTCACAGACTGGATTTCCGCCTCGAAAAAAATCTCCTTCCGTGAAGTTTAAGGACGAGGAATTACCGACAAGAAAGTCAAATGTCTTGTTGCAATAAGTGGCATATTTTACGTCTAATTCACGCAATTATTTCGCCAGGCAATCAAATATGAAATACTAGTGCTCCCACATATTAATGAGCATTTTAGGAGAACTTAGCAGCAAAGAGCCACGAGGCGATTGCCGTTATTTCATGCTGATCTGCACATAGCGACCGGCGCGGCAGGTCCTGCGCCGCAGCCAAGAAGCGGTCGCGGGCGACCGAGGTCATCTGCTGGAGCGGGTGCACCACCAGCGCGGCCGCGGGCGGGCCGACCGAGAGCGGAGCGGAGCGGGGCACGGTGGCGGTGGCGGCGGGGCGGGCGGACAGGAAAGCGGGGAGGTGAGCGCCGCGCGGATTTCGCGGGCGGGCGGGCGGGCGGGCGGGCGGGCGCGAGGTGAACGAACGACGAGCCTCGCATCTGACCGGGCAAGCGGACGGCACGGAGCGGAGCGGCGTCTCTGCAGGGTTGCAACGGCACCCGGCACCGCCGCGTTCAACTTGGCCGCGCCGAGATCGCAGCCGCAGCCGCAGCAGCAGCACCACCTGGCCACCGAGGTTGCCAGGGGAACTGCGGCTGCGACGGAGCACAATGCACTCCCTCATGCAAACAAGCGAGCTACACGTCACGGATACTTGGGGACGCACAATAATCCCCTTTACACAGATGCCATTTAATGGGATGCGCCACTTGTACGTCCTTTTGTACTAATAAATTCCGGATAAGATCATTTAGACTCACTTTAGAGTCGATTTAAGAAATTTCCGTTGAGGATGCGAAGGTGTTTAGTAAGAAACTCCAAACAAATAGAAATTTAGCACAAAATAATTTAAGAAAAGCGTATTGTAGGGTCTCATGATGCAACAGAATGATGAGCGCGAATAATTTGAAAAAGTAGATAATGGCGTAGATATGATTGCGGCAGAAGGGTAAATGGAATACGTCTACGAGATGGGAATCTATTTCGAATATGCCTCTACGACGCATGCGAGCATGGCGCGGGAGCTGGCCCGAACAGATCGCGACCGCGAGGGCAGCCAAGACCGGCGTTGCTGCCCCGGGGCACTGGAGGCCTGGCACCTCGTCTAGGTCCCCCCCCCCCCACACCCACACACATACACTACGCCTCCGCGTGGCGCGGCGTGGCCACCGAGCCATTGGCCGCGCCAATAAACAGGAAGAGCGTGGGAGGAATAGCGGGCCCGCGCAACCCTCTGCATGCCGATGGCAGCGACACCTCCGGCCGGCGCTCCTCGGAGCAACGGCCGCGCGCCCGCCGAGGGCAGCCGGGGCGGGCGGCGGCGCGGGCGGCGGCGGAACCTGGAGGGGGAGGGCGAGCGGAGGAGAAGGGAACGGGAAACCTGGAACCTGTCGTCGCGGACTCGCTCCGCCGCCGACCACGTTCCGCTGGGAGACGAGACGAGACGAGTCGAGTCGACGAAGCCTCCACTACACCGCCGCTTGCCGCACGCCCCCGCTGCACAACGCAAGCTTCTTACAAACGCATCGGGCAGACGCAAGCCGCGACCCGTCGACCATCGACGGACCCCAAAAAAGTACGGAGTTTGAACCACCTCGAACGTAACGAACTATCGTGCTTCTGCGCATGCGCAGTTGAAGTTTTGCACCACTTTCGTGCACCAGCGCATGCGCAGAAGATCGACAGTGCTGTACGTTCAAGGTGGCACAAACTCCCTAGTCTCTCGACGCTGCAACAACACGTGGGGGGTTGTAGCCAGTTCCGGTCATCAATGAAGGAACGGTGTGTTTGGAGGCGCTCTCTAAAATGCTAAATGCTCCATCGCTCCCCGCGCCCACCCGCACAGTGGATGGACGTCGCTGGTAGAAATGAATGCTTGCGGCAGAAAGAGCGGCGCATTGCCCATATAGGCTTCCCTTTTCTCGACAGTCCGACAGCACATCTCACATTAACATATGGAGGATCAACACTTCGCAAGATAACTCACGTGTAGGAAGCGAATTCAAATAATTTGTGAATCTGTGATATATAATTAGTGGGGAAAAAATGATAAACTTCAATTGGTCACAATTTTTCAGGAAGACACTTTTCTTTAAGGGGACAAAGATTAACGGAATTTGAAGTATCAAATTGCCACCGCTACTGGAAATTCCTCACAAAAATGCGGAATTAAGAGGGAAGCATATTGTACGCTCGGTATAAGTGACACTTGTACACTTTCCGGTTTACCAGAATGGGTAAATACGGGCGTCTTGCCTGAGCCGGGCGGTTGACACTGCCAGGAGCGCAAACCGTCGGCACCGATATTCGTGATGCTTGTTCGTAGCCGCTAGTATGAAGGCTGTGGGCGCGTGACCCTGTTTCGAATAGTCCTTATCATGGAAGGCACTGACACGTCATTGTCTGCGCGAAAGTGCTCCCTTCCCTGAGAAACACGAACGATGTATACGCCGGCAAGAGGCTCAGTCCTGCGGCCGCTGCGCTGGGAAACTGAGGCGACATAAATTCGATAGCCCAAATTCGAGAGTCGAATCCTCGTGGTGCGATTAAACACGAGACGTGCGAACACAGGCTGGTAAAAACATGCCAAGTATCCTGAGCATGTAACAGCGGCTTTGCAGTTGCTAACAATCCTCTTGCGTCTGTCTGATAATACGAGCCCAGACGCCGAAGGTCGTAGATGGAGGAAGTTTTGAGTCTCCAGGGTGACAGCCAAGTTACGCCAGAAGTGTAGCCCAATCGTGGAAAGAAAATCTCACTCTAGACACACGATCTTTTCCCTATTTTCTCGCCCGCATCAAGACACGCCAGACTGCCATTCAACGATTTGACAGGTCCTAAGCGATTAGTGAGGAACGAATTGGATGGAACCGGTGCGGTTGTTTCCGGATCGATAACTTGTCTTTGACGAGTCTACAAGACACAACCTGTAATCATGAAAAGATTCAGGATTACGGACTAGAAGGAGCAGTTTTGATTTTACGACCGACATGAACGTACTGAAAAGTGATAGTAGGATTAATAATCTAAAATCGGGAGACGTGGCTCAGGGTATCAACCGATGTCACTGAAGTGCCTCTGAAGTCCTAGATTCGAGGCCCGTTGCTGGCAGGATTTTCGACACTAGCTAAATTGGCAAGGCCGAATGCACTAGCTGTCTAAATTACACAATTAAATATGTATAGTCATTAAGTAATTAATGATCTTGAAATGATTTGATAAATAAGAACATTAAGAGAAATATTGATATCATTTCTGAACATTGGAAAATGCTTCACATCATTTGTTATAACAATGGTATGAATGATTTCAACTGGGTCTGAAAAATCTGATTGAAAAGAGCAAATATTCTTTTTTATTTCCATAGAATGCATTATGAACCATTTTCTCTCAACCTGAGAAATGTACGTTATTACGATAGCTATTTCTTTCCATCGCTTTCGGTTAAGAATTTGCTTAAAATCAAGCTTCCTCAGCCTCCATCAGTAATTCAATTAAATTCCTGTTGATGCAGTCGTTACAGATTAATTCTGTGCCTGACGATTTCTTGTTGCGGGTTCATCTAGTCGGTCACGATGCAATAATAACAGTCATATACGTATACCTCCCAATTTCTCTGTCCCTATATTTTCATTGATTACCTTTCGCAGAGTGAGGTAACAGACTATCTGAACAAATCATCGCAATATTCAAGATTCCAGCTTCGTTTCACAAAAATAAACACAAACCCAATTTCGCGCTGAAAAACGTTGCGAACCGCCGATAAAAGCGGATCGGTTCTCGACGCTCGCACACGCAAAGCGTGCACACGACGCGGGATCGCCTCCGAAAATTGGGATTCGGTTCTTCTCCATGCACGACGTGGGGGTGGAGGCGTCGAGGCGCTCTGGCTCCAGCCCTCGCACAACAACGGCCGCGCCTGCGACCGCACAGTGAGGCCGGGTATTGGATCTCCCGGGCGCAGCGTGCTCACTACAGAAACCCGCGCGAGGGCAAACAAGCAACGCAAATGACAGCGCGGACGCGTGTGATCTCGCAGCCGAGGAATCATTACACGCGCCGCAATATACTACGTTTTCTGGAGGCGAATTCGAACGCTCACGGAGCTAGGTAGACGCCCATCGCCTACACGTAGGGCTTTTAGTTTAAACGACACAAAATAAAACTGATTAATAAAAGACTTCCAGGGAATAGAAAAACGCTAAATGCAGAATTCTAAAAAAAACAAGTTTACAAAAATCTTTGTTATTAGGATACTTTAACTCGGAAGCGGGATTTGGAACAGTAATTCTTAAAGATGCAGTGGTACTGATTATTCGAGGGCAGTTCTTCCATATCGAATGAAAAGGTTAACCCACGTCAGACGAAGAAGTCCAGTTTCCAATATTTCGCTGCCTTTCTCCAATCTAGCACGAAGTGGAATAGGTGTGTAGGTTCGCTCCGTTGTTTTGGCGACTAAGCGAAATAATATTTAGTATTAATATGAAGAAGAGAGGAGAGATCACTAAATTCATTAACAACTTGTAAAAATTTTTCCTAACACTTTTGCGGCTGAAGATGGAAAAAATTGATTTATTGAATTTTTTAGAATTATTTTAGTGAAACAGAAACTATGAAATTAGCTGAAAAAACATTCGTTTACCATTTGTCTCCAAAACTAATGATGCAAATGTGATATTGTAGCTTTTGAGAAAAATGAATCCCAATAATTCGAATGCAAATTCGTTCATTCAAATTCATTAATTATAACCGCTCTCAACTACTTCAAAAAATGAGTGAGATGTCCAATTTTAGCAGTTGACTGCACTGTGAGAAGGCAAATGAGTAAATATAAAAACAATCACAGTTTTGGTTTTTCATTGACCAATGCCAATATATGGATACGTTATTTGGCCTATTGTAACTCTGTGCGAACCGATTGAGATTCACCTAATTCTTCAATCACTGCATCAATGTCTACAGTACAGCTGACGTCATGCGATAGCAAGGCTTCGCGGAAAAGGGCGCCCGGCATTAAATAGTTGCTATTCACGAGTTACGTAAGGGAAAAACAACCTTTTTTATTTTCTCGGTATGTAAAGCTTGTACTGTATAATATTATACACTATGTTATTGCAGTATTCGTGAATACTGTTTTTTGTTAAAATATGAAATTACTTTTAGTTTCATACGAAAATATTTTATTTGTTGTTCTTGAGCAGTGGGCGCGCTACATTTTAGAAAAAACATTTAGTGTGGTTTGTTCAGCAGCAATTTTGCTGCCTCAGGTTGCTATTGGTATTAATATGTTTGGTGTGAAGAAGATTTGGTCTACCCAAAGAAACTCAATAAACGGAATATGACAAAATGTCGAGAGAAACCGTAAAAATATAACATATGCCTTGCCTAAATGTGTACGTTATCTCCAATTACTCTCCTGTTAAACCAATTATCTTTTACATGCCCTTTTTACAATGAATCAGTTTATTAGTGGGATGAATTACCATTTACCATAATGACATCTTTTGTGATGCGAACAGAACCTCTATGTGAAATGAACTTTAGATTTGAATTTTAAAATACAATTAGTCCTAACAACGTCGCATGTCGCACGCACGGTAGTTAAGATTAGCACCCAATTTACCACCGCCGAACTCTGTAAAACCTACCGCTGGACTATTATTAGGGTTTTTCATGTTAACTAATCTACGAATAATAGATTGCACCAATTCGTTTACAACGCGCAAAGCATACGTTTCAGCATTTAGTACAGAAGATCTAAAAATGATGTAACCCGTTTTCATAGATTTCGAGAGTGATGCGCACATATTTTATCTCCTTGCATGGTAACAATCCCTCACACAGCGCGAATAGCCGCTGGGAGACTAATCTCAGCAGCCTCTTAGATTTGGAAAGAACAGAAGAGCTGAACACGAAAATGATTCGCAAATCTACGGAAGATTCGCGGTTCACTTAGTATCACACAGCTATTTACATCGCAAGAGTAAAAAACATTTAAGATACAAAAATGGGCGGCGTAACACTTTCATGTTAAAATACACAAAGGAGTATGCAGCAGAGAAGAACAGAGGGACTGGGCCTTCTTCATCAGTGCATTTTTTCTGGTGTGCGTACGTGGACGGGGGAGTACAGGTATAGTGTCCAGCAGTCGTGATGCATTCTTATGAAGAATTTTTCATTGATGCTGAATGTAAAGTGTATTTTTATTTCGCGAATTACAGTTAATATTTATAACATTAAAAATGGATATATTGAATTATTTTCGTTGCATAAAAAATTATTAAAAGCTACATCTTAATAATATGTTCCTTTGACTTCTGGGGGGAGGGGGGCAGAAGCTCTCGCCCCCATTGGGTACAAATTACCAAATACATTTGATTTTAGGTTGAATCATTTATGTATAGGCTTGTCAAAATATATTAACAAAGAAAACGGAATGATAGTGTATCTTCAGTCATAATGGTTAACATTTATTACATTAATTTTTGGATGTTTTAGGTCATTCTAATTCATAGTTAATATGTTGAGGGTATGGATTACAATTCGAAATAATCATTACGATAGCTCCAACGATATATTGAAACGAACAAGGAAATAAATTACAACAAGGAAACTTATTTATCCTTTAACGGCCGCTGATCCGTCTCTTATGTCGATCAACATTTAATTCCCTGCCAGTACACAGTTTTTGTCCAACAGAAAATATTACTCTAAGGAAGGTGAAGTGTCTAGCACGTTGGAAAATTTACGCATCCGTAAGAGATTTTTTCAGACGTTTTAGCAGAATAATAATTCTTTGTAAAATGAATATGCACTGTTAACTGATGAATGGTTCTACTGATTTTATGAGCCCAAACTGTCATGCTGTTAGCAGAGTATCGTCGAAGCAAAACCACAATTTTTGAAGCAATATAAACCTACGGAAAGTTCGCTTGTCCAAAACAGGAAGAGGAAGTGGCGACGGACACAAAATACTAGATTAGAAATCTAGGAGCAGCTCATTCTTCCTCTTAGTCATCACGAATTATTTTAAAGCACATTACGAATTTACCACGAAATTACGATGGGCTGTACAAAAAACAAATCCATCGTTACTAATGTGAAACCTTTAATAGCATTTTTTGAACTGTAATATCTTTAAATCTGTCAGAGTAAGCACGTATTACTACAAAGTGTACAATTCACAAGATGTCAAATTCGCCTAGAAGCAATACAGTTACCTCCATATTAGAGCATTTAAAGCGTACAATTTCTGGGCGGCAAATTCAGCTACGCAAGGGTACAGGACGCCCCCATGTGAACCAATGCTTATGCTATATAATAATTTCCAGTTGCGTTGCGTGCAATCAATGTCTATATCTGTTCGAATCGAATCTGTCTAGCGTCTGATGCGAAAGCTCGACCGGGGAATCCATTCTGTGGAAGAACGGAAACCGTACGGCAAGGATTTCGCAGGAAGGTCCTGCGTGGCACGATCACGGACAACGGGTTATTTCGTATTCTTGCAGACGAACTGACAACTATTCTTTACGCGTGGGCGAGTAGAATAAAAAATAGCAAGTTTAGGCAGAAGCTCACTAGCGACGAATTTCATCCTCAATTTAATGCACCTTCTTTCCATAACCCGTCTTACAGTACAAAGAAATTCACGAGAAAGAGCGCGAGTGTTCTAGATGCAGAAGCGAGAACATCCGCAACTTCTTGGCAAGCAACTTGCTCAGCTCTCATCGGAAAACTTCACGCGGCAGACGCCAGCCGGGGTAGCCAGGGTAGTTAGAGCTCCGCAAGGAGCAAAGAGGATTACCGTAACTTCCAATGAAGGTCTCCGGCCGCAGTGGCCAGGCCCAGCTGCATCGCTCCCTCGCTTCCTTATTGCGCGTGAAAATTACATTAGAGGAACGAGCGAGCTGGAAGACGCTGCTCCGGCCAGGGCCCGCGCCCGCCCGCGCCCTACGCAGGGCTGCTCGCGCCGAGCTCGTTTCCACACGGGGCCCGACGTACGCCGTCCAGCCCGCTCTGGGAGGAGGGGAGGGGAGATGGCCCTTCTTTCGCGCAATAGCTGCGCCGCAGGCGGACCGAACGACGCGGGGGCCCGCCTTGGAGGGTGAATGTGCCTCTCGAGGAGGAAATGTACCGTTTTTGCTTCCCTCCAGTCTTCCCCAGCAACTAGTCGGTAGTCTTAGATATGAAGTTATTTTTTCTTTGTCCCCTCCACAGTTACCCTGTGGAGAGGGAGAATTTATTTCCTTTAAATTATAAACAATAAGCTGCTGCCTTGCGGCTTAAGCAGCAAGAGGAGCGGGTTTTTCTTACAGCTAAGTCTTACATACTAGTCCTAAAGTTAACTTACTTGCACTTTTGCATTACTAACTTACACTAAGATCGGTTTTGTGAATACTGTAGTTCTACAGAGTTTGTTAATTTACGGTCGAGATATTTTTTCTTCTTTTTCACTACATTCACACATCATTCATACATGTTTCATTATATACATAACCATTCATTCTTCCCATTCATTCGCACTTCACTGCACAGATATGAAGTGAGACCGTAAAGGACATCGTTTTGAGAGCATGAAACATGTTCTTGAAGCAGGACAATCCGGGGCTACGTGGTGAGCATTTGTTCAATCTCTCTTAGTACATCAGGAACAAAAAAAATGAAGTAACTTATGTCACGCTTAGAATGATTGGTTACATTCAGTAGCTAATAATGTGATAACGTCTCCTCTTATTTATACGAAATGTAGGGAAGAAACAGGGGGCATAAATTTGAGATTCACATTTCCCGAGGCGAGGTGAACATGCCCTGAATTTTAAACATCTGTTACAATTTTAAAACGAAAATACAAAGGGTTTCATATATATATTTTACAATATATTGTGAAATATTTTATATAGTAGTAAATTTATAAAATATTATTAGATGTAATGATGATTCTGTTCTTTCAAAACTTTGCTGTCTGAAATTCGTTTATTTTTCCTTTTCGGTTCAAATGGTTTTCGTCTTATAGGAACATTCATTTGTTGAGTCGCACTTTATTTTATTTCCAAATTTTCGCGTTTTGCACTCAATTTTACTTGGTTTCACATTCCTTAGCTTTATCTGCATTAAGATTATAAATGTTTCCACAAAAAAATCCATACTATTACCAACATTCCAGCTATATTTATCAATTTGCATGGAGTTAAAAATGGAATACACGGTGACGATTTTGCCACAAACATACATTTCATGTTCTATATATTATAAATTGAAAATGTTAACGACGGTGAGTAAGTTAATACTGCCACTGCATTCAGAACACTAATCTATTGTCACTCGCCTAAAAATTTTAATGGTATTAAGTAATGAAAGTATAACACTTTTGAGAGAATGAAGTTTTACCCTACACAGCTGCAAACATACATTTGCCGTTATACTTCGTACGAATGTTGAAAAAAATTAAACGAGCTCCCGTCAGTGATTTATTCATCTGATAAGGCATTTACACTATGAATGACAAATTGACGAAGACAATTTTGGAAATCCCTCTGGGTGGTCAATTAGTCCAGGTCTCCCCTACACTGAAATAAGCTTACCTACACCACTTAAAGGACGCTATTTATCACCAAAAGGAAAATAAACGTAGGAAACTCGACCGCAAAATTGTGATAGAGTGCACTTCCGTTCAAAAGGTAAACCATGCAGGATGAAGACCTTATTGCACAACTTCCTCAGTATTAGGTAAATACAAACAAAAAACTGAAATGAGGTCTTCGCTGATAAAAAGAAACCTGCTCATACAATTATTAAGCAAAATTCACTCTTTTATATTGTTTTGAAGTGGTGGTTCTTAACATACCGAACGAATACGATAGTCCTTTCTTATTCCTACCTAAAACGTTTCGAGAACATATTACGTTCCTTTCTATTCGGTATCCGCTTGGGAATTATGAGGACAGAGAGGATACGATCGATCAGAGCAGGCGGCTTCCGGAATTTTCATCGACAGCGGCCTCGTCCGGCTCCGCGATTTAGCTGGCGTGGAAAATCCCTCCCCTTGTGACACGGGCCGACGATTTCCACGTCTTATAACACTTCACTTGCACATTTGCAACCAAATACTTTATCGCACCCGGTAGAGTACACATCTGAAAACAAATTTCTAAAATTTTAGAACTCAGTTTCCTTCAATGTGAAGCAAAATAGGTAATGTGAACCAAATGAAAATGGGTAACAAACAAAAACGCTGTTAAACCAAATGGTAACATGCATACATTAGTTTCCAGAAGACCGACCATAATCAGACGTATTTCCTGTACGTTCGTAACGCGATGTAAACTGTTTACAACGTTTTAGCGACGCAAATAACAAGCACATGTGCGACCACCAGCGGCGGCCATCTTCAATCTCCGGCGACTTAGGGGATTTGAAACATCGTAAACAAACATTATGGAAGGGCCGCACGAGGGAAGCAACCAATGTGGGCTTTGGAGGGCGGTGGCGGCTGAAGCGATGGCGGCGTGGAAGAGCGGGCCGAGACCCCCCCCCCTCCACCTGCCCTGGGCCAGCTGCGCCGCCGCCGCCGCCGCCGCCGCCGCATCCAGCGAAGCCGCTGCTAACAAAGCCCCTGCCCGCCACGGCTCTCCCCTCCTGGTTGTCCAGCTCGGTTTGCCAATGACGTCATATGTCCATTCATTTCCTTCAGGTTGGTGACCCGCAAAAACGTCCTCGTCCCGTGTCATCCAAGGGACAATTAACGTTCACATACGCTCAACGGTGTACATCGCGACGCTACTCTTTCACGACTACGGTTTTTCGAAATTTCTTGCTTCGCTGAAAATGAATACCAGAAGCTAACCAACAGATCTCGATACAACACTACGTTCCCTTTGTTCCTGGGAAATATACTTTTCTTAGTTATTTGATGAAATGATTAGACTTGCATTTGAGAGACTCATTTAAAGCAAAATCTCTTTTACATTAATTTAAATTTTTTTCGTCCTACCTTTTTACTATTATTCCCATTTACACACTGTGGGTCTCCTTGAATATCCAAGACGGAGGAAACTCCTAGAGTCGAGTCCAAAATTACACCAACGGTCTTAAGTCAGAGGTGAATTATGGAATATTAACGGAAACGGAGTAAACACGCCTCCCCCCCCCCGATACTTCCAACATACTTACGTCATCAGCGTTTACATCATAGCCCCAGAGAAATACTACGCATTCATACTCACTTCGGAGGTAAAAGATGCGATCTTGTATAACCGCAATCAAAATTTACCATCTATAACCTACTTGCTTTACTTAAGACATGTGATCTCAATACTGTCATAATTTGCGACCCTAACACAATCTTCTTATATTTTTAGAAATCACTCATTTTTCCAAAAGTTGTATTTTTTGTCGAGAACAAGGGGTCCTCAATATTTCTTCAGCCACTCGCATTAAAACGTAGTTACGAAAGAAACGCACTCACAAGATGAAGATATGGAAATTAACTAAAGGAAACTGTTGGACCTTTTCTTCAACAACTTAACTGATCGCATCCTTTTGAATAATCTTGAGACGCTGACGACAGTGATGCTGCCAGTGCACTTCCTGACGTCAGGAGTAAACTCCACATTTAGTCTTCGGCGCTATACTCTCAGAGATTCTTGAAATTGCAAAAAGAGAGATACCAGATCGTTTATTCCTCAACATTAAACTTGGAAACGTTAAGGTTATTGGTTCATTTACCTTGAATGTAAAGATTTGTACAAAGGTTGGAAGGTACTGGTACATAAAAGGTCTCTAAACCGAAATTTGTAGGAAAAGTCTACGTGCTGCAATAGTCAATGCGTAGTGTGAATGCAAATGCTATTTTCAACCTCCATGTAAAATTGCATGTTGAATCCATGGAAGATGCCAGCAGCGATCGTTACGACGCATGGAAGTTTTGCACGTGTGCACGCAGGACATGGTATTTTTTAAAAAAAATATACCGCACCTTAATCTTTGCAATTCTTTGAGGTTCAGGCAGTTAGCTTAATGAGGTCAAAGGCATCACCATTATCACCGCCATCAGAGTTGATCAACACATTGCGGCCCAGTTACGTAGTACGTGTTCAGTTGGTCTGGTTTCTTTGACGCATGTTGTTATCATCGTAGTTGTTCCATTCTCAACGGAGTCCATTACTCTTTCTTCCTACTACAAATCATGGGTTGCTCTTGTAAACAAAATTTCCTCCGTTTCACATTCATGTTATAGGTACCATGCACTCTGCAATCAACGGGGCGATAATTGCAAAGAAGCAGGCAGAGCAGCAGGTGGCTAGCGGCCCTGCCCGGACGATTGTTCCTGTGCGGAGTGCCGACCTTCGTGGGCCGCCGTCGTACGCGGCGCCCTCATCGCTCGGCGGCGGAGGGTGACGCTGCGCGGGCTGCGCCAAGCGCACGACGCACAGCCACACTCCAATGGAGCCAATGCCGCTTCCAAAGAAGAAATATTGTCCTCTAATCCGATAGCGGTACTCTAATAATATCACAGTCATCCTCAGTCCTGTTTAAAAGTGCTTACTTTGCGCTTAATTACTCGCTATACTTCGTCATTCCGTCTAAAGCGAACCATTACACTGCCTCCAGATCAGTTGTCTTATCCAAGTTCCAAACAAAAGAGTATTTTCCTCGGTGTGATTGTTGGTTACAAAATATTTCAATTTGAAAGTCTCCAGGTTAATATTTTTTCAGATGCAGAAATTATCCAACAAATATCAATCCAATGCACATTCTGGTAAATGAATTACATGAAAACAAAAAGAGGAATGTGAAAAATTTACGTTGTAAACAATTTGGGGGAAATTAGAGAGGAGTCGGAATTGGAATAATAATTGTTCGTTTACTTTATGGGTCTGGGTCTATCTTTTCTGGTCTTCACTGCGGGTTTAAACAAACTGTGTCCGAACGAAAGGCCTTATTATATTAATTACTAAACATTCATAATATATCGCTGGAATCGCAACTCAAGCATTTTATAAGAAAAAACTTAATAGTAAGTTCTAAGTACATTCAATATACTCAACTTTATAACCTTTTTCTTATAAATCATTATCTCACTTTACATCTTTTCTGGACATCCACAACTAAATTTCCCCGTCTTTTGTACTTTGTAAAATGTAGTATATTTGACAATGAAATTAAACCATGCATTGCAGCGTAACATTGTTGTTACAAATTTGGTAAACATCGCATATAGTAAGTATTTAAAATTCATTTTATAATTTAAATATATATATATATAAGCTACAAATAAAGCATACGTGTATGCTATGATTTAAACCTAAAACTTTCTTGGGTAGGACTCCCCCGTAGAACCGCCTGAATGAAATTTAATACTACATGTCTCTACAAAACAATACTACATGTCAGACTACTGTCAATACAATACTACATGAAGTACACATATATACAAAGGATACAATTTTTCACAAATTAATGAAATGCGCTAAATAGTCTTCACAATTTCACAATTACCGAGGTTATGACGCCTCAATAAATACGAACTCATTGTTTCTCAAATTATCAACTTATTTGTAATAAAGTAATATTTCACAGTCCATCCGAAGCTGAGTTCGCTAAGGCAGTAGTGTAGTGGTGAGATCGAAGGATTGTGAGTTCGAATCCCGCCTCGGTCATAGATGTATTTGTGAGCGTCTTTTCACCTTTATCATTCTAAAACTTCATTAAAGAAGGATTAATAAATCCCTGCGCGAGCAGCGGCCTTTGCCTTTAATGGGATGTGCAGTTGGCTAATAAAAAAAAAAAAATTAAATATTATTGGTAATTTCGGTTTCTAGGAAATGATAACTTATTTTTACTTCTTGAATCCGCAATTTCGCAAACCAAATCCTCATTTGAGAAAAACTGAACGATATTAAGTGCTCTGATCGACGAAAATGGATCAAACTAATAATTTGACATTTGATGCACACACTACAGAGATTACGTAATCTCTTTGATAGGCACGAAGCAGACGCGTATCGTTTCACAGAAACGTGGCTTGGAACCTACAGAGAGCACTTGCCCGGAAACACTTCGTTACTCTGCAAGTGCGAACGCTCTCCGCCCCGCGTCAAGAGTTGTGGGACAATTTGAAAAGCGCGGCCGGCGCCCACGAGCAGCGCGACCTCCAAGGGCACTCGGCGCAAAAAGCGCTGCCAGAACCAACTGTTGCACGTCAACGCGACCCGTGCAACGGAGCACTCGCGGCGGCTCCCGAGCAGCGAAGACATCAACTAGCATACACAGATCGGGGTAATTCGGTACAGGATTATTTCAACAGGCGCTTAGTTCATTGCAAATTCGCATTTAAACCAGCGTTACAAATTTACACTCGATTTGACGTTAACTTTGAAGTTAATATGATACTACGTCGGCACCTGTACCTTGGATACGGCGTCTCCCGAACAGCCAAGTAGTTACAGACTCCGACCGCGAAAGCCTATGCTCTCAATTCTATATCATGATTTTTTATTTCTTACAAGAATCTTAATTACAATATACGTGTTTTATAATGGGTGGGAGAAGAAATTTTTCAAGATTATTTTACTTCAGACTCATCGCATGTTCTTCTTGACGAATGAAAGGTTACCAAAAAATTACAACGAGTCTGCGAGACTTGAAAAATTAGTAAAAATAACGTAGATTCCAGGAAAGGAAATGCAGAGAAACTTGTTCACGACGGAACCTCAAGGGACCAGTATTGATTTTTTTTCTTCGTATTAGACAATTCCGCATTATACAATGTAATGCCGTAGAACTTATATTTGAGGGCCACAATTAATGTTCACATTAGACAGATTTTCGCATTATGCACGTTCCGCATTGGGTATGTTATTGTATTTTTAAAAGTTTCAATAATGTTAAATTAGTGATAAACTTGTCATAACGAATTTGATTATTCTCAGAACACATCAGTTTAAAATTTTCGTCTTCCCGTGGACATCCGTCATTAAATATTTCTGTTGTATCTAACAGTAGATCGACCGTATCGCTGCTTCGATGTTTGCTGTAGAAACGTGAAGTAATTATCAAAACATGGACATAAACAGAACGGAATCGACAAAATACAACAGAACGGAATCGACAAAATAAAACTAGGGACACACGCGGACGCTCTCTGCGCCGCCGACTTGAATTTTTCTTCAGTTAATACAGCGTTATAGAAATAAATCAGAATACTGTCCTTCTCAGAACATCCTTTCTTGTTCTCCGAAGTCATTACTTCCTGTTAGTACTAACATGCTTTATGTCGTCACCAGAATATTATCAAAACATGCTCTGCGAAGTCTCTCGAAGACCGGAGTGGTTAGTAAAATTTAAAAAGTTATTTAGATTTGGATGTATTAAATCAAAAAATAGTAAAACTGTATGTGACGTATGGGGGAGAAACTCATCTGCGCAAGTTTTCTTGAGTTCCAGAATCCCTTCCTATCATTTTAACTACAAATAGTTGAAAGATGAGTAAAAGTTTTAAAGAATTTAAAAAAAAATAAAAAAGCTCGATTGGCAACATTTGAAAAACTAGACATTTTCGTTCCTGAGTTATAGAAAACTTATTTGCAACGGTAAACGAACTGCATATTTGATTTATGTGCACTGCTAACAAAACAGTATCTCGCTCTTACCTCTACTCCTACCACTACAAGCAAAAGGAGAGTTCAACAAAACGTGCGCATAGTGAAGCTATATTTACGTCGAAAAGCAAAACAAGGGGCCATTTCAGCATTTACTTAATGGATGAGGGCAACTGGACAAAAAACTGATCGAGATGGGGGACATTGACCCGGAAGTTGAAGTACATTATTTGTTACAACAAATTAAATCTTTAAAAAATTACACAATACAAATTATTGTAAGACATTATATATTACTGTTTTGTTAAAACATTTTTTTTTTCTTTTTGACGATCAGTATAGTCTCTAATTGTATAAAAACAGTTGTATAGAACGTTATATGTTTTCGATGTCAAACTTGTTTAAGGAGTGTTTGCGCCTCAAACGTCAATAGTCTGTGGAGCAAGACAAGCTGAAAGTCCGATTATGCATCAGAGAGCAGCGCGTGCGCCGTCGGATTAATTGAATGGGTTAATGTTTGCGTGAAGAGAATGTGCCCTCCGAGGGCAGGCGGGGCTAAGCAGAGCGCCCGAGCGACGCCCCGAGGCCTCCCGCGGCTGGCTTCCAAGACCTCTGGCTGCGCCCAACGACAAAAAGCGTAGCGCCTTAAAAACGCGCCAGAGCCGAAAGCCGACACGGCTGTCCCACGCGAGCAAACAAAGGAGGCTCCTCGCCCCCCCCCCCCCCCGGCCTTGCTCCCCCGCCACATCGCCAGGCTCAAGACGCTCCCTGCAGGCCGGCGGGGAGGGCGCTGGCGACAGGGCTCGCCTTTCATTGCTCATCATCCACTCGAGCAATGCGAGATATGCTATGCTGTGCTGTGCTCAAACTCTAGCAATTTTCATTTCGATAAGGAGTTGTTCTGGGACGCATTTACCACGTTTCGTATTCAACACCGTGCTAAACTATTATAATAAGAAAATAGTAAATACCGAAATGTGTCAAAACCAGATGTTTGAACAAAGAATTAAAAAAAGTCTAACACTTTTCTTTCTAATATTACATTTGTTTTGTTTCTGAAGAAAATTCGATATTACTAGAAACTAATATTCAGAATAAAAATCATCTTCGTTCAAAATGATGTCCGACACCTACAAATATTGTAAACTTTCCAGTTCTTTGGGCGACTGCTTTATTAATTGATACAAGATTATTAGCATACATGCTAATAAATAATAGAAGATCAAGGAATTGTGCATTTACTACAATTAGTACCGCACATGGTTTCAGTTAGGATCAAGAATTAGTTTCCAAGAGAAAGAAATAGTGCTTTAAAAAGTGATGTCCATTGAAATAAATGGATATTCCCCGAAAAAAGTAATTCTCAAATATAACAGTCGTGTCCTAGATCAAATGCATGACCTGCAACATGCATCATTTAATTTCGGGCAAAAAGAACTACGAGAAGGCATGTAAACGCCGTAGTTATTTCCAATCTTAACGTTCCGTGTTGGAATGGAGTTAAGCACAGGGCAAACTTGGGGCGATTAAGTCGTAGCCGGCGAAGTTCAATATGATATCGGTATACACCTTGTTGTAATGAAGTTCGTAGCACGAAACACCAACCCTCATGGACCTTATAATAAAACTCTACAGAGATTCGAATAGTTCTTTCTGATACAATTTTAGCCAAGTTTCCCAATTACTGAAATACTTTTAGGACATATTTCACAATCTGCATTTCATCACGAGGAAAAATGTTGCAAACCATTTTCCAAATGGAACTGCTTAAATGACTAATGTGACCTCAATAGATAGTATAATTTGATCGCACTCTATTATTAATCTTATGTGCAATTTAACACATCAGACCATGTTGATAACTGATACAACTATTAAAATGGATGATACCTTCTCTAGCCATTACAAAATCATCCACAAATTCTTGCCGCCGAACATAAACTCCCCCCCCCCCCAAAAAAAAGATGTGACCAACAACATATTCGATTCAAATAAACCTAAGCCCAATATTGAGAGCTTTCGTTTCTTCTGTATATGCCTCTCTAATAGTGGTCCACCACGGACTTCACAACGTAGTCATCCTTAGCAAAAATGTGTAAACCATTACCGCCAAAACATTCACCTCTGAAGGCTATCTTCCCAGAGATAAATTCCGCCTCTGTGCTGCACGCAGAGCGGCTAATTAGCCGCACACGGAGCGGCCAAGCAGCACGACTCGTTTTCGTGCTCTCCGCCAACGTCTGGAAAACACAAACTTAAGTTCGGTCGGAAAATGCCACAAAAGTCTCTTGCTTATTTCGCAGCAGTGGAGCATGCAATGCCTTTGGACAACACCACGTCGCACAGGGCATAGCTTGCGCTGGCATTGGCCCAGTTCTTTCCCAAAATCGGCCCACTCTCCAGCTGCCTCTTAACACAATTACGTTTTTTTACCAGATTCAGCCGTTGCGCCTTTATTCCCTAGCAAAATGCTGAGAAGTACTACAGTTGCTATGAAGAACTTCCGATGGCCGACATCTACAAACCTTTCAGTAAATAGTTTTCTTTTAGCTGTTGCATCATTTGTTGCTGAACTGACACACAAAAACTGCTATTCACAGTATTATATTATTCTTCGTGCGAATAAGTGTGAAATACAGAAACACATTGCGAATGGTTATCGGTGCTGACAGCTGTTCCTTGGAGACTTGGACAGCGCTCTCCCCAAAACCATCACGGGAAAGTTGTAGAAGTTTTTTCTTACATTAAATCGACTCGTTTAACATATATAAAGACCCAGCACGTTTTAAGAACGAACATAATTTCTTGAGCTCACCTCAGCGAATGATCAACGCTTTTGTAATGGGTCGCCGTCCCCGGCCGTTGCATGCTAGACAATGGATGCATGTGGAAAGAGTGCGGGCACTGGAGTCTGGTTGGGGCAGCGTGGTACTAGTACGGTTTTGTAGAGCAGAAGCCGCGCGAGCACGGTTGGAATGGGTGCCTACGATTTAAGCCAACTAACTAAAAGAACATGGACCCTTTCAAATGATTTCCAAACTTACCGCTTCGTTTGCTGCAAATATTTTTGGAAAATGTATTATCGTGAGCACAATTACATCTTCTGTGAACGTAAAAATTGTCTGACAAGGATTTTTTTTTTGCTTGCAAAGCGGTCGTACACTACGTGCTATAGTTTGTCCTCTTTCACTCCCGTAAGCCGCAAAATTAATTGGTCTGGTCAGATTGAAGTGGTTATTCTCCAAAATGAAAACTCTTTTACATGTACCACTTTCTTGCGCACCTACTATATCTACATCTGATGTGTTCTGCTTACTTCCTGTCGTCAATTGCATCCTGCAAAGATCTATAGTACTAAAAAGTGGACCTGTTTACAATGTATTGATAAAATTTGTATGGCCTCATTGACTTTAATTTGAAGGAAGAGAACAATCCAAGAAATTGCGCTGAGATCATTTCAATATAACAGATTTCTCTAGCACTGCTAGTAATGTAATATAGTAAACCCTCGGTAGCACGAACTCTCTTACGACCAATTTCGCCGTCACACGCAACAAAATTTGGGTCCCGATTACATACGTAATCGGATAACAAGCATTTTTATCACACGAACATGGATTATTTTCGCCCCTTGAATTGCTGTTAACGGGGTTTTATTGTATTAAATCCAAGTGAACATATTTTCCAATGTCATCCTCATTCATGCAAATGTATTACGTTGCCACTACATCTACTGTATAAAATTATCAACCACAACGTAGATTGCGTCATTGTTTCACGATAACAGGAAACAAGACGGGAAGTGGGTGCGCAACTAAGCAGTGAAATACCAACGACCGCAGATGTGTGAATAAGCGAGCTCACAGCACACAACCCTGCGTCGGTATCCTGTGACCACATTACCTTGGCGAACAAATCCAAAAGCGTGTTACTAAGAAAGCCAATCAGGTGCTATTTTCCCATCTAGATACCAATCACTCGTACTCTACTTATCGCAATGTATACAACACTCCAAACGATACACGCTTTAATTTGCAGTACTTGTGAATTATATTATTTACATTGATTGAGTTCTGGATCATTATTGCATTTCCCAAATTCATGTATACTCTCGATCAACTCTTAGTACACGAAACTATTCTCATTTACACATACACATTCACATTTATATTTTGTGAAACTGATTTATTTTACAACTAAAATTTTAAACTGATTAAATTGAACTTTAACACTTTTTCAATTGAAACTTGATTCTAGCTGGGATCAGTGTCAAATCCTTAACGTTACTTTTCGCAGAAACTACATCGACAATTGCTTCATCCAATGTACATCAACCAAACAATTAAGATTTAAAGCTTAATGGTAGTCAGAGTCTAATTACTTTATCATTTTCTTAAGAGTGTCAGCCTTTTATTAAACTAAACAAAAATTAAATAATTATAGTTTAAAAATAAAATATTGTTTACGAGAACGGATTTGAACTTCGGTTTCATTAGGGTCCGTTCTATAATTACCCCTCATTCTTTTTTATAACTATTAGTCTATTAAGGGCGAAATAATATTGATTTCGTACTATTGTCATTTATTTGAAAATTAAGAAGTGTATTTTATATTGAACACTACTATTTAAACCTACAACAAAATACAGAGATATTTCTTAGTTTGTGACCCTGTTCTCCTTCCTTCATTGGATACTGCGTCCACTTAACCCGGAACAATTGCAGTTGCAAATGGATAAATGGCCCTCTTCCCTCTGACGTGAATAAAAGTGAAAAGAATAAAAAATAATAGACTCTTTCCGAATACCTGTAACGGTTTATTAAAAGTCAAAAACTGTTGAAAGCTCTGTTTTTGGCAAGAATGTATAAGAAAATATTCGCTCCCGTGCAACAAATTATTCCCAAAGACCAACCAGCTACAGATTTTGACTATTGACTCTTATCGTGCTCTTTGTGAAGGAATCGACTTCCATTCTTGAGAACAAGAACGATAATTTGAATAACAATATTTCCCATTGAACTCCAGAAGACGTGCACAGATAGTGAAGTTTTATTTATATCCAGAAGCAAAACAATATTCATCTTAGCATTCTCTCAAAGGATCAGGGAAACTTGACGAAAGCCCTGATCGAGATGAGATATTTGTTACAGGCAGATTTAGCTTTTTAAAATTATAAGTGTTAACTAAAGGATTCTACAGGAAACTTAACCTTGTCTATCGATTTTAATAGTTTAATGTCATCTGGTTTGTGTTCGGTTTTTTTGGCGTCCCGACCGAAGCGCGTAAAAAGTAACATTTGTAGCAAATATAGAAAAGGAACAAAATGACTAATATTTACACGAGGAAGATATCAGCTAGTATAACTGATGGTAAATCATCTACAGTTTAAATGATTAGTTTTCGAATACGGAAGATCAAATCAACTGAATTATAGCAGCTGGATAGTTTTGTCAAAACAGAATTAGTAAATTATTTTAGTGGAGCCCATGCATCTGTATCTACCGCTATTAAACGATAAGAAACTTTTTAAACATTTTTATTTTTCACAATACAATAGACAAAGCTTCAAGAACACTTATGTTCACTACATGCGCTGAAGGCGTGTGTAAATCGACTACTGAATAAACCGAAACGAATCGCAAAACAGTGCAGATTCCAACGGGCATTAAACACCACCCGAGAAGCCAGCGCAGAGCCATTAATCCGCCCCAGCCTCCGCCGGGCACTGCCTCCTGCCCCGCGAACGCCGCTCCCAGAACAGGTTCCGAGCACTCTCTCCCCACCAGCAGCCGCGCCACGCTCCGACACGGAAATGGCTCCATTCCGAGCATCTATAGCAACAATGTATACGGCAAAGTCTACAAAAAAATTAATCAATAACCAAACCCAATAACCAACCATGACTACAACCAAAATAACCAAATATAACTATCCACTCTCACAAAGAAAGTCACAACAGCCGTTAATTTCCTTCAACAATGCAATGAATTTCATTTCGAGAATGTAATATCCCCAAAAAATTCCTTGTGTGACCTGACCTCTCATTTCTTCATCACCTGTGATTGCTAGTGAATCCATCGTCACCAGGGATATATTAGACGGTTTTTCGTTGAAAGAACTCCTCACCCGCTGATTTTGATACAAGTGCCACACTCCTCTTTAGTGTGTCAATCTAAGCACAAGCAGTCATCGGAAAAAATCTGAATTTTATTTTCCCTTAATAATGACAGTCTCGTTTCTGTTCAAAAGCAAAGGACTTAACACGTGAAATTTTTGAGGCCAAGCAATTCATAGAACTTCGAAATATAATTTTGTTGCTACAATCTTTACTAAAGATTTTCATAAATCCGTTGGCCTGAAGTACGGATGGCAATTTCTTTGGAAAACAATTAGTTCTTTATGTAACTGTGCACGTAATTATCTTTTCTATGAGGACATGTTCAGTTCCTTGTTAAATTGTGTACCACAAAAAAGTGCAAGGTTTTTTTTAGCTTTACTCTTCTGAGAATTTATTCCTGATGCCAATAAGATATTGGAATGTGGAATAATACTCGTATTATGGAATTGCCTAGCTCAAGACGGGCAGCAGCTGCACGTCAACTCGCCCACTAAGTCTAGTTCTCCTGTGAAACTCACGAGCGAACATACAGCTTGGGCTCCCCACCAAGGAGACCGGGGAGGAATGGAGTTCGTTGGCAATGACACGCGGCGGCTGAGGGGGGAGCGAAAAGGCGGCAGCGGCGGCGGGGAAAGGGGGTGGGGGGTGGGGGTGGGGGTGGGGGCGAGAAGGGGGCGGTCGTGATCGTCACACACGCCGTCGGCCAGCTGGGCCCGAAATGGGGGCCCGTTCTCCAATTACAAGCGCAGCAGCTGGGCCCGCCCCCGCTGACTCGCCCCCGGTCACGTGCCGCCCGCGGTCAAGGGTGAGCCTCCACGATCGCATCTCACCTGCGCCGCCGCAACCACCTTCTTCTTTTCAATCCACACGCTGGGATTCCAATTCAATCATGAAGCACTACATGAAATGCGAGAGATGAAATAAAACATGTTGAGATTTTCCCAAAAGTCTGGAGTACCCAGGATTGACCAGTGTATGAAGGGGGTAGCAGTTGCCGACTCCTCCATACACTTCTTGAAAGCATCTGACGATCATCCCCACACTATTTACCGCTTAAACGACTCCACCTTGCGACAATCATCCGTATGAATCTATTTTTTACTAATCAGTCAAAATCCTACTGTGAAAGTCGTACATTCGTGTATACAAAGTACATTCACTGCAGATACAAAAATCCCCAGACAGTGTTTCAACTAGTACTTCGTTCTGGCTTGTGCTAACATCACAGTATATATCCTTTTCATAATGAATCAATGAACAAATAGCACAATAGAGAAACAATAGCTGTCAGGCAGTATGTAGGCATTTCCACCACATCGCGAAGAAACGGTGAAATTGATACATGCGCCACGGAATAAGCTGCTAAAATGTTCGCTCTGTAGGTTTCGTACTTGCAAATAAGTTCTGAATATACTACATTGAAACCACTTCGGAGTTGACAAATCTCAATCTTCTCCGCGCGTGGAAACAAAACACACAACACGATGTAAAAATGTTATCACGAATACTTTCTTATTCGAAGGGAAATGGACCGAAGTAATTGTACTTGGAGGGCACACGTCGCTTCTCCGGCCGAGGTCAAGGGTGACTTCAGAGAAGACCTTACAAAACACGCAGCTGGACACAATAAGAACTTGTTAATGCATGCTTCATTCGTTTTGAGAACGATGGCTCAAGTTCTTCCTTCGCTAAGACAACTAGTTTTAATCACCGGTTTGGACTGGTTGTTATCAAAACAGAATATCTAAACTCTGTGGGTTAATACAGAAAGTTGACGGAAAACTGTTTACTCGCATTATAAAATATTGAATTTAAAATGTTCTTGACATGACCTCGCTATATCTTGATAGTCGAAGTCGTGGTGGCCTAGAGTTCGTAAACAATACCGCCTGTGGAATGTCTGTATTATTGTGGTATAAGAAACAATACAAGTAAATTATTATGTAATTCATTTCGTCGCGATGTTTGGTTCACTGGCGTTTTTTGTTGCGTTTTTACACAAGGTGTCTCTTTTGTTGTGGTACTGCTCCAGCATTCGCCTGGTATTAATGCGAGAAACCACGGAAAACTACCGACCACAGCATCCGGCTGCTATAATTCTGCTGCAGCCAGCTGTCGAATTCGATCTAGCTATTTAGCTAGTGTCGAGACTCAAACCGTAAGCTCTCTCGGTTAGAGCCGCTGCAGAGACAGCGGCAACGCTTGCCCTGAGCTAAAGTCAGCTGGTAAAAGTATGCAAAAACAGGAATACATTGTCAATTTCCTGCAATACATCACTAAGTTATTAGAAATTATAGTGAAAAGAAAAATGGGTCATGTATAAGGGAAATAGAAAATCACATTGCCCGGAACAACAACGCAATAATCTCCGAGAGCAATCACAGTCAATGATTTTAATTAAGAATGAAGTTCATCAATCGCACAGTATAACACAAGCAGCGATGTCTTTTTCTTCCTACGGGAACCGGTCACTTCTAGCCGTGTTGACTGCACAGAGCGTGCCCGCTGCTATCTGGCGCGCCAGTCTCCTTGGCGACGAGTGTCGGCGAGGGGTGCGGCCGCCCTGCCGCCAATCGACGGGGGGCGGACGGCGAGAGGGCGAGGGGCGAAGCGAGAGGAAGCACGCTGCGCGCCAACGCAAGCGACGCCGACTAGGGGCCGGGGCCTTCACCCCTCGTCTGAAGAACGGCGGCGGCGGCGGCGGCGGCGGGAGCGCGACGCAAGAGCAAGGTCTACCTTGTGAAAGTTCTCGCGCAAGTGCAATGCCCATTACGCCACCAGACCCCGCGTCCTGCACTCTCACTACATCCCGTCATGCGCCCCACATCAGTCACACGGGCCAAACCTTGCATTGCGGAGTTGCTTAGTTGCTTTTCCGAAGAAAAAACAAAAACGCAAGTGACTATTCACATATGTATACAGAAAACAATAGAATGGAATCGCGTGGAGGAGTTCCTGCCCATAACTACGTGTACATTATGAAAGATAAAATGATAGAATCGTTATACCACGGAACCTTGTATCAATAAACAATATCACAAGCGGGAAAACAAGCCATAAAATCGAAGTGAACTAAGCTGATTGTACTGTTGGACTTCGTTTCTGAACTCTAGAGACGCGTATTTTACCATTCCACAAATAGCTTTAGTTCTACAGAGAGCCCACTGGACACCCCCCCCCCCACAGGGATAATGTATACGCCACCCCAGAAAGACGAAGAGCTAGCAAGTTACATTGCAACTACATTCACCTTAAATAATACCAGACCGCACCCTAGTCATCTCACAATCAGCAAAACAGTCGACGAACAGACATTTGGCTCACATAAAATACAATACACATCACCACAGAAAAAAATAATATCTTCCAATAAGTACCCATCAAAAGGCCGGTCACTGCTCATGAACTAAACAATCCAATATTTAAAAACTCACAAAATAGTTATTAAATATTGAAGCAGCATCTTGGCTATTGGCATATTGGCTCAGAAAATTTAATAATACTGCTGATAAGTTCGATACTTTGTAATAAATTGAGAAAAAAGTGTTTTGTAGATATCAATATTTCTAATACTTAAAGCTCTTTGAGATCGCTAAGTAATCATCATTATCGATTGCAGTATCTGGACGGAAATCGAAATTCTGACCAGAGAAGGTCTTTTCCGCAAGTATAGAAACATGCAATTTACCTTCTGGTACACAAATCACACAAGAATGCATCTCTAATCAGCAGTTACCGCTCAATTAGTTGTTTTCCGCAATATTTAAACTACAAGAGTAAATAACGTTGAAACCACTGAAAATCCACTTCCCTAATACAAAGTCCATACTCGCTGAATAAATGAGATTCGCCAAAAAAGTGTCCACTCATCAACGACTATTCAGAATCACTGAAAATATTAATATGACATTTCAAAAACACTGTACAACACAATCTTTGTTGACGTATCTCACGCCTTCGATAGAACATGGCAACAAGTCTTAAACTACAAAATAAAAGCCATATCTCACTATCCTATTCCAATCATTTCTAGTTTCTTCAAAAAACGTTTCTCAAACAACTTTTGCTGTTGCAGTTAAAAGCCATCACTCACCCGAAAGCAGTCAAGGCAGGTCTACCTCAAAGCTCCCCTTATCCCCCGCACTCTATAACTTGTACCCAGCTGACCTTCCGAAACAATATAAAAAAGCGCAATTTGCGAATTAAACTTCTATTTGTCAGGTCCCTCCTTAAACACAAACAATTTTCAGTAATACCAACACCAAATTTACAGCTGGGTAGCCAAAAAACAAAATTAAAATCAATTCGACATAAAAATTAGCTAAAATATTTTCCTGAACACCTGATATTATTTTACTATCTGATCATCATTACCTTCCCCTGAAACATTGAACCAAGAACCTGCACAATGCCACCCTCACAACAAACTTGTAAAATACCTAGGCCATTACCGCATTTGGAAATATCACATAAATAATTCAGTTATTGAAGCGAAACGAAATTAAATTACAACTTAAAACAATAAACAAATGTCTAAATGACCATACAATACCGCTTTACTTCTTTCCAAAACCATCTTGAAACCACTACTTTTATATGCACGCCCATTAATGATCAGCGCTGCAAAATGGATAGAAAAAGTCTTCAGGTAGTCTGAAATGAGTTCCTACGCACCATCACGAACGCTTCATGGCACATAGCATGCACAACTTCACACAGAATTCCAGTTAGAACTTCCAACCAACCACATTTTTATCCACCCACTTCTTCCAAAATACTCCAAATATACCGAATTTAACCCCTCTGTACACTTTGTCAAAATCCAATATACAAAACTCTTATTAAGAACAAATTCCAGTTTCATACTCTCCTAAACTTACTCTCAAATCTCGATCCAAAGTAGAGTTATCTTGACACGATACCTCTACCACCGTAGCAGGAGGTGTTAGTTAATTTTAAATAGATTTAAAGAATTATATCCAGGTACAGGGTTTAAGACACTGATCTTTGTATTATACAATCCCAAAGAAAATGAATACATTTAAAAAAGTTCAACAGAGGTTCACTGCAGCTATATTACCGGCCTTTCTCCGGGAATTTAAATTTACAACTACGAAGCCTCTTATAACAATTTACATCAAATTGCATTCCGCTTTTTTAATTAACTGATACGCTTCGCATCGTTCAACTTTTCAAAGCGATGGAGTCATCGGCGTTACGTTACGAAATCCCCCGTGCGAAAGCCCCAAAGTTGAAAGGAAAGGCTACGATCTGCCGCCCACCGCCCTTTCCCTCTTCTTCAGCTGGACCCAGACCAAGGTCGCGCATTCCTCCCACAGCTCCCCGCGCAGCGGTCGCTCCGCCGGCGCGCGCCTCGTGTTGGTACCTCGTGTCAGTTGTAAAATGAACTACGTGTTCTGCTCTGCGGTATGCTGCACCGCGCGCGGTTTCATTCAGACTGTTCCGGTAACGTCAGCATACAGCCTACTAAAACGAATGGAAGCTACGCCATCTCAAAACAATAACGGAGAGGTTCTGAGAAGGACAGTACGCTCAAACATTTCTTTGAAAAGAAATATACTTCCCCGAAAGACTTTATCCTACCTAACACTTCTTCAAAGTATAATACTCTCAAGTTGTGCCCACATAGTGAAATTCATTCCGTAAAGCACTAATCTATTAAAAGGATGTACCATTATTAATATATTTAACTTGATATTTTAATAAACGGCATGGAAACGTACCGTTGGACGGTGCAAGAGTCAATCGCTCATGGCGTCGTATCCACTCAATTTTCGTAATGCTCTCAACAAGGTCACGCATCCGCCACTCGCCGGTAATAAATTGCATCATTCCCAGATTAACGTAGTAGAGCACGAGCAAACCTGATCCTCTCAATTCGATAGCGAACGACTTCCCTCGCGTCAGAAATGTGTCGAGCACCTACTCCCTATTTAATATATTAACAATAAAATGCGACCTCACAAAATATACCACGATTTTTAAAATAATAAATAATACGTCTATAATTAATTTTAATATTACAAGAGAACAGGCAACTACTCTAACAGTAACTCTAGTGTGAGACCGATAAATAAACTAAAGAACTCAAAGTGTCCATGCATATTAAACGATGATAGTCTTCATAAGCTGATATTTGCAATTCCCTTGAAAGTGTCTGATTGTGCAACATTTTGAGACAGCGTTCTAACTACAGATAGTAAGCCGTGTACGAAACCAACACGTGATTCCAGCAGTCTCCTTCAATGAGCTTGGAATTTTACCCTTGACTTTTCTATTTACGAATCCGTAGTTTTTGCAAATTATGCCGCAACTTATGGCGGGAACATATTTCCATGCAATAGAAAGATTCATCATTACAAAACATTGTAGGAATCATATTTATCAGTATCAAGAGCTTACTACAAGAAATGCACATAGAAAAAAATTACATTACTGTTCATCACATTGCTAGATAACATTAAACTTAAAATCGATACAGAAATTTAAGTGCCAAGTGAAATATTTTCTGGATCAAAAATAAAAATATTTATTTTAACAATTATACCAACTGAATTACTTAACATATGTATTGTATAACTTTAAAATGACTGCAACAATTAATATCCTACAGCTTCTAGGTCAATGACCCATCTTTATCAGGTTTTTCGTTCACTCTCCTAGATTCATTATGCAAATACTGAGATAGGCCCTTGTTTTGCTCCTGGACATAAATGTAGCTTCACTATGCGCACATTTTGTTGATATCTTGTTTGGTGGTTGTGGTAGGAGTAGAGCTGGAGAGTGCGAGTTGCTATTTTGTGCGTAAAGCAATAAAATCAAATCTGAAGTTCATTTACGGATACAAAAAAAAGACAACTCAGTATCGTAACATTTCTAGATTTCAAACGTTACTAACTTCGAATTGTTGGTAGTTACTCATCATTCAACTATGTTTAGTAAATGGATGGGCGGTGATTCTGAAGCTCAAGAGAACTGGCAAAGATAAAACATTATGTATTCAAACGCCATCGCTAGGGACAATGATTGCTTTACTACGGAACCATTAGTTAGACTTCGGGGTTCTTCCTCAATCGCGGCAGAATTGATGACGGCTGTTCTTTTCCCACACGTCAAAAATTGTGAATTCAGTAAAACAACAACGCACACGATACATCGATTAGTGCATACTTCAAGATGTACATGGATTTATTAATTGCAATGCAGCAAACGTCGGTTTTTCAATACATTAATTTTTTTTATTTGCGTCAATTTGATTGGACGATAAGTATTTGTTCCGTTTTGGGATTCATCGCTTCCTTGCGGCCGCCTGCTCAGCGCCCTCCGGTCCACGAGGCGCGCAGCCATCGCAAGTCGCACCCACCGCCTCGGAGGGTCAAGCACAGCGGCATGGCAGCGGCGAGGTCGGGGCGAGGGAGGGGCGGGGCGGGGCGGGGCGGGGCGGGGCGGGGCGGGGCGGGGCGGGGCGCTGAGGTGAACGCACTCCCCGCCACGTCTTAGCGGGAACCATCGCGGGGCGCGCACGGAGGCGGCTCGACCAGCTGCGATCCCTGGCTCCCGCTCCCGCTCGCCGCACCGCGCGCTCGCCGTGAAAAACGGCGCGCCGCGCTCCAGCGACTGTCAATATGTAATCAGATGCTTCATTAAAACACTGCCCGCTCACAACTGCACGATTTGCTGTCTACTCCATCATTGCGGGTTTAGCCAAACGCACCCGCGCCAGCGAACCTGGGAGCTGGCTCTCGCAAGGCACATGGCGGGTCGCATGCAAATAAAGTATTCACATACATTAGACAAGGTTCTTCATTGTACGTTCATTGAAAATGCATTATTTCATCCGTCACATTTCGCTTTTAATAAACACCCAACACGGCTATAAAAATATTATAACATGTAATGAACACACGAAAAAAATATTTATAAATTTACTGGATACCAACCTCATGCAAAATAAACGATCAGTGCAATGCCAATAGAACGCTCGAAGAATACAAAAATAGAAGCGTTTCAATGACATGGACTGTCCCCGCTGTACTGCACGTTAAGAAATAATTACAAAAAAGAAGGGAATATGCGTAATTGTGTGGATGTGCTGTTAGTGAAAGAGGAAGTGAGAGAAGCCAGCCAATCAATTTTGACGACTTGGCAAAATATGTTCGACATACAACGTCGGAACCCATTCGGTTTCTGAGCGCTGTGTCCTTGACGGTGTCCGAGGCATTGACCTCCAAGCTCTGTAGTGAAAAGCGTAATGCGAGACAAAGAGACTGAAGTCAAAGGATAAAAACAAGATACAGGAAACTAGCGCGAGGGCCTCAGAAGAGGATATTAAAAATGGTTGTGCATAACGAGGGCGTTCTGTGATTCAAATCGCTTTCAGATAAGATCTATGCACTATTTTCGATACCAGGGCTCCACAATGAGTCTTTTTGACGAAAAATCGCCCATTTCTGCCGCAACATTACAATGTTTCTTTACTACGTACTAAGACAAATTAAAAATAGGGAAGGCTAATAAAATTAAATTTAAATTTCGAAACGTAAAAAACTATTCCATACAAAATTATTTTCCAAATGTTATTATAGCTTTCTTTCAATGTCTTTACATTAGAGACATTTTCCACCTATAAACACAGGCGTGAGCAGCCTAAAACAAGGAGGCAACAACCTTTCTGGGCAATGGTTATATATGTTGGTAACTATATATGTGTAACTACTGGATGGGCAGCCACATGGTATGGAGAGCCTTTTTCCGCAAACAGCATGTATCGATTCTCCAAATTATCAACTTAAAAAAGCGGGAAATTCAGGAACTGATATTTCAGGGCATAAAAGGTTTTCTTACACACGTCTACGGGGTCGGTTTCGAAATTTTTCAAGATCCAGGGCACGATCACCCGCCGCACCCCCTGTGCCCACGTCGATACCGATAACTATGCAATGCTATGTAATCATTTCCTCACCTTCCTCCACAAAGTTGGTTTTTAAATTAACAAAATGCACCACTTTTAATTATTTTTGAAGCTTGAAATTTCGAAAACATAGTCGACTCGACATATTTTCATATTCACACCCTGTTACCGCTCAGAAAAATGTGAAAAACTGATTATCTCCACCAATCCTTACTCAAGTTCCCGTTTTAATTCGTAATAATAATAATAATAATAATAATAATAATAATAATAATAATAATAATAATAATAATAATAATAAACACTAAAAAACTTCGTTTGAATCCAGCTTTGCTTCTTCATTTTGTTTCCACTTTTTCGCAGCAGCGTCGAAGCCGGCCGCAGAGGGGGGCTGTCTCGCTGGGCCGGAGCCCTCCGTGGGGCGAGTGGCTGCGTCTGATCTCCATCCCCTGCCGTGAGTCATCGGCGCTGCGTCACTCCAGGGCCAGCCCCAAGATGGAGGCGCGCGCGCGCGCTCTGTCGCGGCTGCGCACTGGGCCACAACCACACCCAAGTGCGGCCTCTGCGCCCTCCTCCCAAGTGCAAGTAACAAACCTAGCGTTCATCAAATGCCTCATGTTCGTTACCCTCACTCTACTTACTATAAAGGTTTGTTTTACACACTTTATGCATTCAATTGTTTTTAGACCTGTACGTTCTCTTTCATGGATTTACCAATGCCATCTCATTTTAGAAGAGCAAAACTATGTGGTTGCATCCTAATTCACGGCTGCTCTTTTACCTCTTACATCTTGAAATGTCTTTCCAGAGAGTCTTAGGCGGCAGGGAGAGGGGCAAGGGGAGGGTTAGGTGGTGCCTTTCGGCCCAGTGTGCATCGCACAAATTGTTTGCTATCGCTTCGTGTTGCGCGAAAAAACGGCCAGCACAGTCGGCGTCGGGGTAAACTGGAGCAAGTTACTAATTTATCACTTATTCGAATGATCTCAACTGCGACGCCATGTCAGCAAACTAAACAACCAAAAGAATTTTAACACGTGATGAGGCTTCAATGGTACCCATATGGATTCCACGGGAGTTTGGATCGATTCTTAACACTCCGAAAGTATTAGATTTCAATTCAGAATTTTTATTTGTTCTTCCTGTTTACATGTACGCTAACTAACTGTATCATTTCTTTTAGTATTTGCGATTATTAAATTATTATCCAAGTTTAACACATTGAAAATGTATCTACAGGATAGTGATAGGTGACATTTTAAATGACACCAAGCTGATTGTTTCCTCTTCACCAATAACGCCCTTCCAATAACACTATGACATTTGGGTTTATAGAACATTAGTATTTTAAACATTCCCAATTACCAAGAATGTCCTACACAACTGAAACTACAAATATAACATCTGAAAATGTCATCAGTTGGACCGTCCAGAAATCACTGCGCTGCCGTCAATTTAATGGAATAAAACATTCTTTATTGCAAAATCAAAGCTCAAATGCGTGGTAAAAATTATAATTATTTAACTATAGAGAAACTTGCGATCTTACTCATTCTTGGGTATGATGTCGACCATAAATTGGCAAATGTTGGCGCCTGGGTGCCGCGCAATATCTCTACACCCTTGAATGCGCGTAAGTGAACTTGTCCATTTTACATTAATGATTTATGGATATTGCCGGCTCCTCTCGTATGGTAACCCATTTCAAACTAAATGAATACTAAACTAGCATACTAAAACACCCACAATTATATTAATATGTATGGACATAAAACGCGGTACACCACCTTCGAAGAACCGAGAAGGTACTTGCAGTTTAGTCCTCCACGTAATCGAAACCGCCTCGCCAGTTTTTCCGCCTTTCCTCCCCTTTCCCCGAGGCAAACAGAACCTTCTCGAGATCTGACTCATACATCCAAACACCGCCGTGTGGGGCGGGGCGGGGCGGGGCGGGGCGGGGCCACCGCTGCACAGCAACCCCCGCGATTTTCATCTCCGCTCCGCGTGCAGGGGGCGGCCGGCGAGGGCGCTGCGTCACCCCGGAGGCGTCCTCGCCCGCAGGGGCAAGGGGAGAGGGGGGCGAAGGGAAGGGGAGGGGAGGGGGAGGGGGAGGGGGCAGGGCGCCGCGACGGCCGAGATCGCGCCCGAGGGCCCCCAGAAATAATTGCGCGCGTCAACGCTACGAAGAGCCCAACGGCCGGCGCCGCCACGAGACGGCAGCGCCACTGCCCGTCGTCGCCCTGCTCCTGTGCGCGCACGCCGCGCCGCCCCGTCTTCTCAGGGCCGCCAGGCTCGGGGACGGATTACACCCCCTTATCAGATGGAAGTTTGCCTCGCAAAGACACAGTGGAGCGCTGTTATCAAAGTCGTAAAATATTCCAAGACTTTGCACTATCTCTATCAACAAGTGCTCACATAAGATATCGTTTCAAAAGTTAGCCTAACTTGACTTCTGGGAATCTACGTGCGTATGGCTATATAGTCCTATAGTCCAGGGGGTTTTCAAACTTTTCTTGACCACGCCTCCCCCGACCCAAACGGATCTTCCCGCGGCTCCGCTTGCGAAAATAAGTTCCAAACAAGGGTTAATACAGGTCGACTAAATATTCCACACACAGAGATACAAAAGGCAATACATTTAGTAAAATAGATCGCATGCATTACAAATAACAGTATGATAGTAAAAAAAATTATTTTGTACACAAATGACAAGCATTAAAGTAAATCAAATCTAAAGATCATTTTTAATAATCACTGCGACGCCCTTGGCAGTCGCGACGCACAGTTTGAAAACTCTTGCTTTAGCCAATACACGAAAATACAACAGAAGAATAAGTCGATTTGCATGAAACATTCTTCAGAATACCGCATATTCATCTTTCTATTTACATATGCGCGAACCATCGCCGTGTTACATCAGTTAAATTTGAGAGGGGGTTATTTCTCACGATGTTCGCTAACTGTACATCCGAATTTTAATTGACCTCTCTTATCGGCAAATTCCACCGCCTGCGATGAGCAAACATTCCAAGATATGAAGTTACCACGACGGAAGGTAGCGATGTTGATTTTGCTGATACATGGAAATGCAACCTGCGATTGGAAACTTATCATTCCACGCTGTTTTCTGGGAAGCCGTGCGCATGTCTACCCGATACCAAAACGTACGTCCGGGCGGTCTGACCTTGGCCTTGCGGAGAAGCTCCGCGATAGGTTTAACCACGTACATCACGTAATACTGCGACTTCCCATCACTAATTAAAAAACATCTTGTTATTATGAGCTAAACTTTTTTTTGAGAATCAGAATACCATACGGCATTCGTACACAAGCAAAGCGCAACACATCAAACATCATTTGAGTTAAGCCAAAAAAAAAAAAAGTTTAAAAACTACCTAATTTATAAAGGTAAAAACAATACAGTTGACACAACAGGAGGTAAAAACACACTTTGGCCTCGATTAATTTGAAACAGTACTCCTGTGAAATGAATTTTTGAGATGCGTTGCTTTTCTTGTGTGCCGACACGTGTTGCCTAAGAAGTCCACACTGCTTTACCTATTCCACATGGAGCGACCCGCAGTGAAGTGGCCAGCCCTCGCCTCCCCGCGGACCGAGGTTCAACTCTCGGGCGATGCATGTGGAGTTCGCGGTGGATTTGCGGCAGGGCTTCCTCCACCTCCCACTCCGCCATTACTCCAGAACCTTTCACTTCAACAACGCCCACACGTCAATTCATCTCGTCCGTCCCAGGGTCAGGCGGAATGAGTAGATGTAGGAATCCCAAAACAGTAATTTATGCGGCACTGTAATTGTGGTTTCAGGCAATTGTGATGCTCCTGATATAACCCAATGAAGGCTGTTAAGTATTCTAAATCTCGACAAAAAACAAATTCCTCAAAATGAGATGCAAGGATTTCATCAAACTACAGAATATTAATTGTTGTATTATTTTGATAAAAGTATGAGAGATAAACAGATTTTATAAACTTAGAAATGTGTAATGACACATAAATGATTCTGGAATTGTTTTGCACGCGCAAATTACGAATCATATTCGAGGTTTTCGAGGTCAGAGAGTATGGTATTCTTTAGGTTATCGACAAGTGCCGCCAATGTGACAGAAATTCATTACGTGTGTGGTAGATGTTTTTAAAAATATAAGCCGTCACCTTTATTCCCTATAGTACTTGAAAATCGTATCGAAAACAGCCAAGCTAGAAAGGACGCTGCTAACGTCCATCTTTGTTCGCCTCGTCCTCCTTTGCGCCAAGTCGTCAACCTTTCACATCGATTTGAAAGCGATCGCCATCCTCGCTCCGCCTTACGGTCAAATTGGCGTCAAATTTCCGAGCCGTTGCCGGCTGATGCCTCTGAAAATTGGATCCGTATGCCGGTGTCCCCACGTATTAAGCGATAGAGCGGTCGCCATCGCCATCCCCGTCCCCGACTCCGACCCAGTGCTCTGGCGGCTGCGAGCGGCGCCTGGCAACGGACCTGCAACGTCAGCTGCACATGCAGCCTTCATGCTTCTAACTGAATCCAAGAAAGTCTCATTTATTTAGTCTCGTTTAACAATGTCTCGGTGTACTTAAGCATGTATATAAATAAAATTTACTCCAGATCAAGTTGTTCCTTTAAAACGCCTGCAAATGTCTAATAAAATGCAGGTTTTACAACAAAGTTAAAATTCTGCCCCCGTAAATGCTTTTGACCAATGATCTTCCGAAGACAAAACCATAGGCGGTACCAATGAATTTTATTTTACACGTCCATGACGGTTTTGAAAGGGTCCACAAGTAATCAGCAAAAATTTGTCATCTCAAAAAATGTTCCCTGCATTATTACAAAAGACTTCTAAAATACTGTGTTCCAAAGGCGCTATATCAGGGTAGGACCTCACATGAGTGGAAATATTCAGTGAGGAGTGGCATTTTAAATCATTCAATGTCTTTCAACTATATGTATTTATGGCAATTACTAAAATGTATACATTACTTTCCACTGGTATCTACAAAAGTATAAACAACCAGATTATCCGTTATTGCATTGCCGCCCCTGAGGACTGCGAATCGCATTCAAAGAATGTAACGAAAACCACACATTTTGGGGCAGCGTCGCAGGCGGGCGCCAGCAACACGTCGTGAAGAGCGATTGGCAGCGTATAAATCTCCAGGGAGGTAGAGCGATTTCCGTGCGGCGTGTGTGAATCCGTCAAGTCGCCCCGCGCCGCCTGCGCCGTCTTATTTCAAAACGCGGCGGGCGCCGCCTCTGGCCAGACGCCGCGCCGCGGCGGGGGCCCGCAGCCGCCGCGCGCCCCGAAAAATATCGCCGGCCAGCGGGGGGGGGGGGCATGCGAGTGACTGACGGGTTATTTTTAAAAACCCCTCTGGGTGTGTCCGTGGGAGCTTATCTCACAACCCCCCTCCTTAATGCGTCTGCAGGCGGCGTCGCCGGAGCCGGCCGAGCTGGGGTCCCGGAAAGCTGCGAACAGGCACCACGCTCGCTGTGGCCGCCCCAGCCAGGGCCCAACGCCTGCACCGTCCACACACCTACCCCCACTCTCCCTTTTACTCCGATCAAATTTGTATATTGACAGGAAAATCGCAGAGGAATTCTCGTGCATACAATGCAAAGAGTTTCATCATCAAAACCTTCTTGCTGTCATAATACTGCAATAATCACGCTGCACTTCTCTGGAGATTAAAAAGCATGGAATGAAACAAGTTACAATCTCTCTGTGGATAAAAGGGACATTACACTGATAATATCGAAATGTGAATATGGTAGCTTGTGAACATGGAAACTCGCAAAAACCATCGTTATTTCGCCATTATTTATTTCCGGTTTTGGAAACAATTTTCCCGAAAAAATTGTGGCTAGAATTGGCAATACAATATATGTGTGAATAATTAATTTGCAGTTAAATCAGATTAATATTAATATATTTAACATTATTCGCGTAAAATAATTTTACTTTCCAATAATATGCTTTAGCCGCAACAAACCTCCAATTATATATTGTTTGTATGTTAATGTCAAAATTTGCAACTAGCCGTAATTATTATTTATATGAGAAAAAATTCCCGGACAATTGATCGCCCACATTTTTTATACAGCAGTTGATTTTGTTATTAGTCGACTCTGAATCAACTGTTAGACACTTTAAAACTCTCGTTTCTCGGTAAACATTTTTGCCTTTTGATATCAGTTCTCTACCGGTTGCTCAAGCAAAAAGAGCAGAAAAGTATGATAATCTACATCCTGAAAATGCAATGTTCGAAATTTACAAACAACAAACGAGTAGGTCGAAAAAAGAACCCTATTTTTCCAATCACAGACGAATGATCGTAAAACTAAACTAAACTTTAATGCAAACATTTAAAACAGACAACCCCTATAATTATATCAAATTATTGATAATTATATTCCTATAAAGGATTTTTAGATCTAACCCAAGGCAAAAAGTCAAATCCAATATATTGCCGATGCATCTACTGAAAAAAAAGACTGTAGAGAAAAGGCGAGGATTGCGGGCAACGTTGTTAATCACTTGCGAAAAATCGGAAACTTTGAACATGGAACAGCTTTATCCGATTAAATCTTCACCCGCGCCGGGGGCAAATCTGATGCGGAATTAAACGCCGCGTGTTGGAGGAAGCCCGCGCCGAACAGCCTGCGTGTGGAAGCGCGGTGCGTGGGAGGGGGCGGCAGAACACAAATCCCCATCCACCCCACCCACCCACGCACACGCGCAAAGCCGGCGACAAACCCGCCGCTGGCACACGATGGAGAGATGCTTTACTAATGGCAAAAGTAGTCGCAATCTCCAACACTCAGAAAATATGTAAAGAAATAGAGGACCATGCACACACCGAAATATACAGTCGTCAATAAATCACTTGCATTATTCGGAGCGCGTGCGAAAGACCTGTATATTTTCATTCTTTGATCCAGAGTAACGAAACAAAATTTAGGATGAAATTGTTTCAATATTGACGAGTGCATTAATTTTTTTATTAACACTAGATTAGAATCTGATATCCCACTATAACTTTAACAAATGTTTGGGAAGAAAGGCGTGTCAACAATCAACTCAAAAAATGTCATTAAAAAAACAATATTGAACGAACATATGTGAAATATTTTAAGCATGCAACTATTCAGCTAATGTAAAAGAACAAACCGTGCGAGTTTGTAAAATTGATACACCTGTAAGTAAAATCTTTCAATACCATATATCTCTCAAGGCGGAGGCCATTTTTTAATTCAATCGCGTTCCTGGCCCGACGACTAGGACGGAAATAAAACGTGATGCAAGCCGACACGCCATGAAAAAATAAGTTGTCGCTTCTCTGTTTGCTCTCGACGGCGTCTCGAGCGACCGTCGTCACAGGCGCCCGAACGAACTCTTCCAGTGCACGGGTCTGTGCCGGGCACGCGTGGGCCGCGGCCGGTCGCAACAAGTCTGACAGGCGGCGACGGCGGAGGCGGAGGCGGAGGCGGCGGCCGTTGGCGCGCCGCGCCGCACTTGAAGACGCGTAACGCGTGAATCGTGAGGCAACGGCCTGCCACCCGCCCGTTTCTTGCGCGTTCTGTTTAAAGTGCTGATGGGGAAACCAGGGAACTCAATCCCTTGTCAATGCAGAGCAGAGATATTTTTACGCAGCCCACGACCGATTATAAAATCTTCAGTTCCCCTGCCCCCACGAACAAAAAAATTAAAAGAGGGAAGGCAACACAACAGACTTATGACGTGACAGAAGGTATCCCGTCCACATCAGATGCAATACAAGTTTTGAGTTATAAGTTTTGAGTCACAAGTTTAAAAATTCCTTATTTCAGAAAAAAAGAAATCAATAAATAGACCTCTCAAATTTCCCTTCAATATTTCAACAATTCGATCATGTATTAACTTGGTTTCAACTGCATTTCCGATGTCAAGCTACTCAATCTCAGAATGAAAACATTCCAGGTGGCTCCGGCTGCTACTCTATCTTTTGGTTATGGACTAACGTATGAAACAATATACAGAGTAAAGTCGGCAATGTTACTCATTGCAAATGCATTTGAAAGGTCACGTGAATATTTATCTAAAAGCTTGACTTAATAGGTTTGTTGCTCTTTGACCACAACAGATTAGTCCCGATGAAAAAGTAAATGTACATGCCATTCACAAGTAAATCATTTTTCGACGTTATTTGAAGACAATTAGACTCAAATCTATGCAGCAAAATTAAATCAAAAGGAACACTAAGACAAAACGCTTGCTGGGAATCCGTTCTCATTACTAGCTTTAACTCCTTAAGCATACACCAAACTGTACTTCGAAGAATACTACCTCCTCTCGTTCATGCCATGCGAATTAAACGCATGATTGCACACACTGAAGTGTACGAAGAAACCGATCGAAAGGAGATTCAAATATACCGCAGCGAATCGCCAAACAGCAAAGCAACGAACAAAGAAGCGAGCAAAATCATCCCTTCACAAAGCACTTTGTCCGGAATAACCGTTATAAGCACGAAACCTACGCACCTTTGATAATAAGGCATGAGTTAGTGTACGCGAGAAATGGATGATCCATTTTTCTAGTGCAAACGAAATATGCAAGAGAGTTGTCCATAAATAGAAGCTTTGGTCTTCGTAAGCAGCAAGTATATTTGGATACGTGGTTTCACATGCATCCTCACAGACAAATGATCAAAGAGAGTTGACCGAGGCAGCAGATGCTTGGCAAACGCGAACGGACGGGCCGCCGCCGGCGCCCCCTCCCGCTTCAACCACCTGCGAGGGAAACAGCCCCTGCCTTTACCTGGGCACGGGTGGAACAAAACTAACCTAAGGGGAAACGCGAGGGACGTCTGGGGGGTGACAGCCATCCATTTAGAGAGGGAAAGAAACCAGTGTTGCCATGTTTCCACTCCAGGTTGCCTCTTTCCAAGAAATGTAAAAATTTGCGTCACGCTAACTACAACTTTCAAGAACATAAAATGCTTGCGTATGCTCGAATCACTCCTACTACGAATACAGAGAACCCTACCGGCAGCTTCTCGAAGTTCCCAATATTTGAAAGCAAACATTCAGCCGTTGCTATCAAGCGTCAGCTAATGTAAACTACATCCACATACATAACCAACCCAACTAGACACACACTTCATAACAGCAACGCAAAAGCAATATTATCAATAACTGGAAATTCTTGTTGCTATTGTAATAATTCATTACTCTATAATGTCGCCCGTGGAAAACTTCAATATACGAAGAGAAAATAGAGTAGGTAACGGAGCGAGCGAAGTCTCTTTCCGAGAGCATTCCAGTCCAATAACATTTCAGACTTGTCTAGAATTGCTCTGGTCCATAGACGTAAGACTTCGTCATCTCGATTGTCCGCTTGGAGCAACAGAAGGCGACAAAAAGTAACTACATTAACGTCAAGCTAATAATTCACAACGCATTCGGGAAAACTTTGTAACTGATCAGTCAATCCTATTAAAAAATAATTTCATCGCCAAAATAAATAAAAAGTAAACAAAAAATTCGATGTGATGAGTGACTCAATACATAAGCAAAATAAAAGATCGTTGAAAAATAATGCAGGCATTAACAAAATAAATAGATAAAACGTTTGCAACACTGGAAAGGAAAAATAGCGCCTTTTCAATTAGTGAAATTACGTCCGCATAATTTTCAGCAATGAAAACAACAAAAAATTCAGACGACTAGAATGTCTGACAGAAGAGATTATTTGTTTTAAAATGTTTTTGAACTATCTTACCTCTTCGGTGACATCACGTGGTAAGTGCTTTATTTGCAGTTGCCGGCCAACATGAAATTTGTGTTTCAATTCATTTATCTTCTTCTTAATTTCCATTTCAGGATCATCTTCCCAAAAACCTCCAGTGGATGCTGTTGCCATGACTTCGGCTGTCCAAAATTTGTCCTGGGCTGTTTTCAACAAGTTCGAATTAAAACAACCCAAACCTTGCGATGTCGAAGCAAAAGTTTCTGTCGATCCCGCAGCCATTTTTGCGGCTGATATTTGTTACAAATAATTAAATATATTTTCTTGTCCAGTCCACTTTGCGATAAATAACAGTCAACGCAAGTTTAACTCACGATCACCATCCACACTCGCACACAACAGCCAAGAACACTCATACACAACCATCCGTTTCCACGGACCCGCCAGCACTGGATCCCTTCTCGCGCCCGTAGTACGAAGAGGTCTGTCAAAACCGACGGCAGCCGAGAGGAGCCGAAGTCGCGAAGCAGAGCACGCATGCGTGCCAGCGCTCCGCTCCGTCTCTCTCAGGTGACCTCTCCTTCTTCTTTCATATTTTGCCTCTCAGTTCTTTGCTTCCCATTCCTTCTCTCTACTTTAAATCGTCAGTGATATTTTTTTCTTCAGAATATTACTGTCTTACATTAGTAATACCACTATTCCTTAACACTCCAAATTTCAAACTAGATTTTTTTTGCCACTTAGCAAATCAGTAAAATAGTATTTTTGTGCGTTAAATATTAATTTCAATATTTATAATATACATCAAATATTAGTAATTTATTTATTAGCGCACAATACACAATTCTTCGCATACAGTAATATGTATTAAAATGCTGGTCTTCAATAAGAATATTTCAAAGTTCTACTAAAATGTTTATAATGTGAACTCAAAAATAATATTAAATACAACTTTCTTTATTGCAAAAGCTAGCTACTTTTACAAACACTTGACTTCATAAAGTTTTAGAATGTGGTGAATAGAAAAATCTAAATATTCGGGTTTATGATTTCCAGGAGTTAGGAAAAATCGTGATACAATGAGCCTTATGACATATGCGTCTTTAAATACAACGGAACCATTAAGTGACTATTGAACCATTAGAACACGGAGATAACTGAACAAATTAAATATTTAGAAATACTATACTATTCAAAATATAGTATTATTTTATTAGGGAAAATTACTTTTGATATATAAGTGGATTTTCACACTTACTAAATTGTTTCAATAGACAAAGCTATGAAGTAATTTTTCTTTCAAAAATAATTCATCAATAGCAACAACAGCATAGGGATACTATTGAAAACAAATTCTAATATTGCATCTTATACACATTATTTCTATGAATCTTAAATATCACTTTTGTTTCATATTCAATTGATTGATTTTGTCGATTATTCGATGTAAAAATAACATTAAAATCATTCGATATTTATGATGAAGAAAACTTACATTACTCAAAAACAAAACAACGAGCCATTTTACCATTTATTGAATGAACCAAGAGTACTGGGCGTAGAAGAAGATCGAGATGGGATCATTGATTGAGATGCTGATTACAATAGTTGTTTCAGTGTAATCAGTCGTTTAGAATAATGGAGTCCCGCAGGAATTGATTTTAGGCCCTATTCTCTTCCTACTATACGTAAACGATATGCCCTCGACAATTAGAAACCGAAGAGCAGTTCTCTTTGCGGATGATACGAATATTCTTAGCAATAAGGAAACCGTTAATAGTACAATATCAGATATTTCAAAATGGTTCCATAATAACAAATTAATAGTAAATGAAGAGAAAACGGTTTCAATGCAAGTTTCCATTTCAAATAAACAGCTCGGTACTCCATTGAAAATGAACGGTATGTCATTGACTAATGTTAAGGTAACAAAATTTGTAGGTCTTTTAATTCAGTCAAACCTTAAATGGAACGTCCATTTAAATTAAATGAATACTAAATTAATTTCTTTATGTTGCGCTTTCAGAATTCTTTCAAATTCAGTCAGCCTGCATAGTGCTCGTTGTGTATATTTAGCTAAAGTTCATTCCCGCCTGAGATTTGGCATGCTATGCTGGGGAAATACATCTTATAGCTCCCAGACTTTTAGATTACAAAAAAAAAAAAAAAGAATTGTACGAATAATAAGAAAATTCCCCCACGTGTTTCTTGTAAGCCTCTCTTTATCAATCTAGGTATCTTACGATTACCTTCTCTCTTGATATATGAATCAGTGATTTTTGTCAAAAATGACTTACTTAAGAACGAGAATATATTTTCAGCAAACGGCGATACCTATAATGACAATACTGGACGTAGTAATCATATTCATCAGCTGACAGTATCAACAGCTCACTACAAAAATTCACATACAATACATTATTTTACAACACCTTGCCAGATGACATTAAACCAGAAGTCAGAAGTAAAATCTTTTCTGCCGCACAACTGTTTCTATACAATTAGAGACTATACCGAACATCCAAAAGAAATCTAATATTAATTTCAACAACGACATTTAGGTATTATTTACCATTTGGATTGTATAACTCTAAAGATCCTGTAGTAAGTATTGTACTTCAGCGTCTAGGTCAATGGCCCCCATCTTGATCAGGTTTTCGTCCAGTTTCCCTGATCCTTGAACAAATGCTGAGATGCCCCTTGTTTTGCTTCGGGACGTAAATATAACTTCAAATTAATTTCCCTCATAGCACGTCACACACAGTTTTTAATTGTTTTTGATATAAATAAATAAATAAATAAATAAATAAATAAATAAATAAATAAATAAATAAATAAATAAATAAATAAATAAATAAATAAATAAATAAATAAATAAATAAATAAATAAATAAATAAATAAATAAATAAATAAATAAATAAATAAATAAATAAATAAATAAATAAATAAATAAATAAATAAATAAATAAATAAATAAATAAATAAATAAATAAATAAATAAATAAATAAATAAATAAATAAATAAATAAATAAATAAATTGTAGTATACAAAAGGTAACTGAGGGATTAACACTATAGTAAAGAAAATATTATTTTCGTGTTTAATATGTAATGAAGTCGCTAACATAGACAATTATGCTACAGAAATAGATTTAACCTGACACTGGAACTTGTGTATCGATTTTGATGTTGTAATGTAATTTGGTAATGAGTTATAAAATGATGGTCACGTATTAGATGTCTTTTGAGTCGAGAGCTTTTGATTAACATTAATGAATATGAGTCCTTCGTTGTGTGGCATAGATACCTATATTGCATGGAGACATGTGTCCGCTCCTGAAAACGTTTCAATACAAAACACTCTTGATTGGAGAAAGCACGAAAAACTACCGATCAGAGCCGGCCGCTAGAATTTTTCTCCAGTCCGCGAACGAATTCGATCTGGTTCTCTGCTATCAACGAAAACCCGCCACTACCGGGACTCGAAACCCAGTACCTCCTGATTGGAGTCGTTGCAGAGACGGCGTAATGCAGTCTCTAAGATAGTTTCTCCAGACTATTATCTCATATCTCAGGTAGTACATTCAGAAAATGTACTCAAGAATTATAAACCTGACTGAACTGATAGACACCTTGAAAGAATTGTAATTGCGTCACGCAACTTAATTTTGTGTTCAATTCATTTAAAATACAAATATTTGGTTACCTTAACACCAGTCCATCGTAAATTTGATGAACTGAAATGCGAAACCTCAAATGGACTCATAAAGCTATAAAATATTAAATTCTTACCAATTATAAAATGCAAAATTAGTGAAGAAAATCTCTTGCCATAAAAAAATAATTAAATACAATTCACTCCAGTGTAACAAACATACTCTACATTGCGTAGTAGTTAGTTTAATTTGCGTTTTAAAAAACAGCATTCGTTACTCATGTGGTTGCAAATCGGCATTCGTAAAGCTGTATGAGGGAGGTTTTTCGTCGCGTACGTCACAATCCACCTACTTGTGACTTCACGTAAATGAGGATTCGATAATGGAAGATGACGAGAAGAAGCAACTGCGGGGTCTGCAACACACACACACACACACACACAAGAATAGTCAATTGTGACCTCTTTCTCTCTTCTTGAATTTTCGTGACAAAACTCTTCATGTCATCAACTCCTCAAGTGTAAGTACACATTATGAACTACCCACTTGCGATTTGACAGTATTAGAAAAAAAATATATCTGTATTATATTAAATATTTAAACGGTGTATAAAGTAATTAATATAATTAATCTGTTATAATTTTTAAATCATTATAATTTATTATTATGCTTCCATATACATAAAACATTAACTATGTTATTAACTATATTATTTCTTTGATTTGTAGAATAATGAAAACGAACGTCAATCAATAATTTGCATCATCAACGGTGTATACAATAGAACATGTCTATATGTAAACTATGCAACAGATATTTACAAACCTAGAATATCAACAAAAGTAATATTCCAGAATGCGACACGAGAATAACAAATATTTAAAGGCTTGCAACTTCATATCCAGCCTTGTTTTCGATTGATTAAGAATTCCGGCCGCGTCAACTACTGAGGTCATTACTTCCTTAGTGTAGTGCAGTCTTTTTTTCGCGGGAGGTGGCGGCGAATCCACCGCCGATCTACGTCGGCTTACGGGGGTCTTCCCCAAGCAGTTATCTCCTACAAGCGTGGCACTGCTCCAGCCGGCTCAGGCTCAAAGTCCGACTAGTATGATAGTTTAGTGCATGCGAGTGTGCGTGCGTGTGTGTAAGTAAAGATAAGGAAAGGACAAGGAAGAGGAAGGAAACATCGCGCACGATCCGTGGCGCGTTTCGTACGGTACTGTTCCGACATTCGCCTGGTGTTGATCGGTGAGGTAGCTATGGATAACAACTGTTGACACTGCAGCGCCGCTCCCTGGGAGATCCTAGGGGTCGAGTTCGGACGGTTGCGGAATTTTCTGGACTGGCTAAATAGCTAGTTCGAACTATCCACTCTCTAGAGCAGAATTCTAAAGTCCAGCTGCTCTGAGCTTTCTGTGGTGTCTTCGAGCAATACTTTGAGAATGTCAGAGCAGTGCACTATCAAATCAGCCACGGACTGTGCGCGATCTTTCCTTCCTCTACACATGCCTGCCCTTACACACACACACTCTCACATGCACTACACTACTACACGTGGGGAGACCAACCAGGTGCTTAGAGCTTATACAGCTTAGGACGGTTTCCCGCTGTAGGAGATACCCTGATGAGGCAAACCCCGCACTTTGACGTGTAGTTCGGCGCCGGATCTTTATTTCCAACTGGGAAGGAACACCGCCATCCTTCAGGATATAACATCACAACACGTACTGACTGTAGCATTGAACGCGCCCGAAATCACCTGTCAGCATAGCGCCCCATCAGCGCCCCCGCAGTAACTACCTCACGTCTGGGAACGGTTTTCAGTGAAAAGCTTCCTTGTGCTTCCCGAACATCGCGCTGAGGTAGCCCTTGGGCCTCTCTCAGTCCTGTACTTATACCTGCGGTCGCTCTTATCCCTTCTCGGAGCGTGCACCATTGTTCTATCTGAGTCTAGCGACTCACTTTAATTACGTTCACAGATTTCTCACAGTTACCCGTCAACTATCTTCTACAGCCTATCTACAACATTTATGTAAAATGTGTAGGATGGTTAATTTGCAAGAAATATACTTCTAATAGTTGAGAAATTCTGTGAAAATTGCCCATCATGAAACTGCTTTATACAACTCACTATGTCTATTATCTACTAAAACTTTATAAATAACCTTGTCTTTTTTATGCATACTTTGCAAATAATATGCTTTGAAACGTTGAATCTATTGATCTCAATGACATGTAACACCATTCGTTGCCATAGAAACAATATCAACAGTCTCGTTAGCTTTAAGATACTCAACCTCGCTCCTATTAATGAGAATATTTTTCTCAAAATTCAGTTACTTTACAGTAAATATTGTAAAATATAATGTCTACAAATTATTTCACTGAATGTACTGGTTTAGTTTGTTGATGAATTTTACAAGAAAGATCCAGTAAAATTAATTTTGAGAAAATTCTTAAAAAAAACACGTATTTTTTCACATTTTCTCATTTTCGGTCCCCTCATAATTCAATTGAATCGGTGCGTTTAGAGTGACCTTCAACTATTAATGTTAATAAAAAATGATTGATGTTCGGAAATTCGAACCTTTCCGCTTTCTTCTCAAAATTTGGAGCTCCTGGACATCGAACGTTCTTGTTTTCTCCGATTCAATTGCAATGTTTATCCCCAGGCTGACATATTTGCGTTATTTCCCTGGCTTTACCTTTGAACGCATTCCTGAGTAGACTCTAGGTGCTATAAGACGTGAGCAAGTCTTGCTCTCGTTTATGACTATTTGCATCCTACTTGATGCTGAAATTTTAATTACCTGTTTTTATTATTTGTTTCTCATGTAAAGTAGAGGATGTTATTTTAACATTTATTTTCTTTATATGTATTTCGACTAAACGTCTTTACACAAAGCACAAGGCAAACCTCACTTGATTGAATCTACATTAATAAAGAAAATAGTCAATAATGTTGTTTAAAATGTTTTATCGTTCATGTTGTGTTTATTTAAATTTTATGAGAGTTAAAAACCTGTAGAGGCGTGCTTATTATCGCGTGAAACGTTGTTCTTATTTCCCAAAATTATATTTCACTTCGCAGAATAAAACAGCATTTTCGAGGAATATATTGATTGTCTTAATACCTATGTATATCTTTCCCACGTGGACATATTTCTTAGTCAATCATAGGTTGGGTACGCTTATCCAATAATATTTATTAATATTTCTGACTAGGAGGCTCAGGGTATCAACTGATGTCACTGCAGTGTCTCTGACCGAGAGATTTTTGAGTTCGAGGCCCAATGGTAACAGGATTTTCGACACCAGCTGCGTAGCTAGGTCGAATTTAGCCGCTGTCTGGAGGAGAATTCTAGCGGCTGGATGCGATGTTGGTAGTTTTCCGTTGTTGCTCCGATCAACATCACGCAAATGTCGGAGAAGTATCCTTTCAAATAGGTCACGGACCGCAAGTGACCGCCTTCCTACTCTACCACACATGCCGAGATATCAGTCAAGAGCATAGAATATGTCCCGAAAGAGGCTGTTTGCAGTTGGGGGAGATACTAGGATGGGGAAAACTCCCGCAAGCCGACGTGTAGGTCGGCGCCGAATCTCACCACCCAACAGTTCAAGAACACCGCCACCTCCTATAAAAATACCCTACATTCTCGGGACTAATAACCGTAAGATTTGATTGCGCTCGGAATCAAGAAATAATCAATCAATCAATCAATCATGATTTATATCTTGTTTATTATTATTTCCTGCTGTTATTGTTACGAGGAATATCAATATATTCATCACAAGTATTATTTTACCGACATTTCACACGATACATTTTTATCGACACTTTTTGTATTATACCGTTAGATTTTACGTATTATTGGAATTATTAATTGTACAAATATGATAATTTTCCCCATGTTTTGTTTATAGATTAAGTACTGTGTATATCTTAAATTACTGTGTAATGTAATTGTCTTAAAAAACTATTATATGTACTATGTGTTTCTTCATATTTCCCCATATGCCTTTTCTCTAACACATCTTCCATCTTCTTGTCCTCTTCTATTAGTTCTTATTCTTTGCCGTTTCCTATTTTTCACTCTCAACTCTGATATATTACTTTTAAAGTTGGGCCTCAAACCGACATCCTGATTGGTCTTTTTCTGGGTTTATCCAAACGCGTAAGGCGTATTCCGGGATGGTCTCGCATCCCAGACGTAAACGTAAAATGTTGTTTATGGCCCTGAGCGGACCTCCGCGCGCAGCGCTACTACGTATCTGTAGTAGTTTACTAGTAGTGTTATGATGAATCAGCGGTAAGTTGAAGTCTACATAGTGCGAAATTTATTCAATCTAAAGTGTAGTCATTTAATAAGTGATTAACTCTACTACACAATACGACAGCGTTGGCTTGCTCGGGGGCATCGAGGATGCTCTAGCCCTGGTTTTATCCAACCGAGGGCCAAATTGAGGAAGGAGAACTGGAAGGCGATGACTGTGAAATACCAGCTTCAAACGCAGCAGCGAATCTACTAACCCCAGTTCCAGCGCAGGTGTTTCCTCATTCAGCTCCGACAGTGAATTAAGTCCAGACAACAAGAACACAGCAACATATTGTGGCGAAACCGATCTCATCATTATTTTGTAAACGAAATTCACTGGATCAAAATTTAAACAAATAGACTCGGCCACCCAGGATTTCTGCCGAGAGATTACGCAGACGGTTGCACGTGCGGGACTCCGCTTATCGCGCACGGTCCCTAACGCCCCCGGCCCATTACTGGAGCCATCTAGAGGACTACCGTCGACAGATACTGTGCACGTGTGCGCGGCCAGCTGCAGATTTCGAGACCGTTCACTTTCGGGGGAGCCCAGAGCGATACTTCTGTCATCGAACGCGCCCCCCCTGATGCAAGCACGGGGCGATGTTCTAGAAGGAATTAAAATAACATTGTGCACGTGCAGCTAGCACGCAGGGCGGAAAATTCTGTGGCTTCTCGCGTGGCGATTGGCTGAAAATAGCGTGATGCGCAACAACCTAGAGCCAATAGTGACTTGACTTTTATAAAGAGCTAGGGCACATAAGAGGAATTGGGTGGGGGAAAAAATCTACCTTATAAGATTTCGACGGAGAGAAAATCAGAAGAGCTTGGGCATCAGTCGGGGATAGAAGTTTCTTTCGGGGAGCTAGTCGTCGGTCAGAGGCAAAGTTCGCCTTCGCCGGACTCATAAAATTTTCATCTATCAGACGGGGCCAAAGTATTCGGCGCCGGGGAAAGACTATCGTGTCTCTGGAAAACGTATTATTTTCTGAGTTTGAATATTCGACTGAGGACAGTGGAGAGAGGAACTTATATGGGGGTGGGAATTATTCGGGCGATAATGCCTATGTGGGGACTTATGTTATTTTACTGCGAGTTTTGAGCTGTGAGCCGACTGCAGTGGAGAGAGAATTTTCTCTGGGGTGGGTTTTCGCCGTGAAGAGAGGCGAATGTTTCTCCAATCGAATTTTAAACTGTCCGAAGTTGTGTTCGACTTCTTATCATAAAAGTCAGAGAGAGAGAGAGACGCATAGTTGATCACTCCGTTCCTGAAATCGTCCGGCCAGCTCATCTAGTACTACCAGTTTCGACTAGAACTTCCAGATCTGCTAGCTCATCCAGAACTTCCGGACACCGCCTACGCAGCCACGCATCGCAGCCTTTTTCGTGACACTACGAGACGGCTGCCCAGCTGGCGACGAGAGAGGTCATTGCCTTTTCCCGAAGGCAATTTTTTTTTGAAGGCCGCCAGGCAACCCTCTCGACCGCGCCACGGCCGCCCCCCCGGCCGCACAAAGACCCTTCTCCAAGTGGTATCGTTAGGGCTCCCGCCCTATTGTATAAAATTTTAGTAATGCGGTGTCACGCTCTGACACACTGACTAGTAGTAATTTTACCCATTGTAATTGTTAGCTATAATTCTTTTTAGTTCTTTAAGCTTAACTCCTAAAACTAACTTTTCATTTTTTTTCTCTCCTCTTATCTAATTTTCCGCTATTCTTTTATTAAATTTAAGAGTGTAACTTCCCTGGGGCATTTTAATCATACTGCCCAGGAATAAATGTGAATTTTTACCAGTGAACAAGTGTTTATTTTGTGTTTCCACCGTACAGTGTAACAATTCCTTCCATCACCGATCTGAGCTAGTGGCAGGGTCGCCAACCGATTCCACAGGTAATCGGTTCGGTTACAATATGCAAAATTATATTCAACCTAATCTAGTCAGTTACTGTTTGCCAGCCGAAGGTGCAACCTCATCTTTAAACAGTAATAACCTTAATGCAAACTCAGTGCCCAAGCGTCAAGTGAACAGTGGCAAACGTGGAAACAGTGATCCTACCCAAAACCCAAATCAATCTAAAAAAAGTGGTTTCCTACACTGCTAATAATTTTGCGATTCCTACCAAAGAATAGATTCGACCCTCTAGTTGGCCTACCTGCTGAAGAACCAAGATATAATATTAAAAACTTCACATCTAAACCTGAAAATATTAGAATTCCACCGATTCACATTAATAATATTACAAAATTATTGAATTAAATCTGGAAATTAAAACTCGGGTGAGTGCGCAGTTCATCGTAACGTATAACAACGAAGTCAAAGTCATTTCTTGAAAATAGAAGACTTCAGAAATGCAATTCAGTATTTCGTTAAAATTAAAACATAGTTTTTTTATATTTATGACCTAACCAACGAAGAGTTTTCTGCTTTTATCAGAAACATGCATCTCTCCATCACGGAAGAGGAAATAAACAGTGACCTGAAAGAACAATACTCTTCCCTAGATAGTGTCACTAGGTTACATAAAAATAATGAGCTCATCCCAGAGGTACCTGCGGAGTTTCCAGGTCAACGATCGATTGAATTAATCCTCCGAAGTAGTCAAATCTGCAGCTTAAAAGTTAAAATTGAAAGAAGACACAAACAAAAGGAATAATTGTCTCCCTTGTCTAGACTTTAGACATACGAAAAATAAACTTTACTACCAAATCCATTGTGCCGAGAATGATTACGCAGAAAATTACCTCAGTAAGAACGACCCATCGAATTATAAAAATTGCGAAGGCACTCACAGAGAAGATATCCGTAACGACGAATGTGAACAGTGCCGTCTCCTGAACGTTCGGGTAGGGGATGCGATAAAAAGTAGCAAATAGTTTGCCTTCACTACTTACTGAGACCTGGTGTTCAGACGTCGTTATATAGTTACTTATTGGTATCCAAAATTAACAAAAAATATCAAATATTAGGAAATATATTCCATTATTAATGACCATATAGCAGGAACTCAAAATGTTACAGTATTTAGGCACAGTGAAAAGTAAAATAATAATAATAATAATAATAATAATAATAATAATAATAATAATAATACTGTTGAGACACATTAGACCCTAAAGTGTCTCATTGTAACCCAATAGTTGATTCCCAATCAAACTTAACAGAGATATTAAGCTGTATCACTTTAGCTTCATCAATTTATCGTATTAGCACCATCAGGTGGGGCTAATTTGATAGATAATTTTGATTTTTTAAAGAGTTGTGGTATGTTTTAAGTTATTTTTTACTTCGTACACAGTCGTCAGCATCAAAAGGCATATATTCAGTTGTTTTTTGTTTTTTTTTCATGTGTTTGCTGTAAACGATATAGAAGATAGGTGAAAAGTTTGCTTTTCTGTATCATAAAAGCCTCGATTGACACTAATTATCGAAAATTCGAACTTGAAAACATTATCGAAAAGCTTGAAGAAAAAGTTATAGTAATGAGATATTTAACCTCTATGTAAGCAAGACCCCCTGGTGGAAAAATTTAAACTCCTTCCGCTAAGACCGTATTCTACCGCCCCTGGAGGTCGATGAGCAAAATTCTTGCAGCCGAAGTTTGTATACCAGATACGTTTACGAATTTACATCAGGCACGTGATTTGTGCCCAAATCCTCACTACGCAACCTTGTCGAAGGTCACTGACCTTGCAGCAGAATAGAACGTAGAGAACGGATGTGACTGTTATGGGAAACCACAGTGTTACAAAATCAGGTCCTCCCCACCCAGATCACACCGAAATTGAACTCATTGTCAATTCGCCCAATTTCGACGAACTACCAAAAAATTAAGTACATCTCTTCCCATGAAACTCTAAACATAATAAAATCATTCCCAAATAAGAAAAGCCTCCACACACGTTAAAATAGAATATCATTCTCAAACCCTGGTCATCTCTTCATTGTAAACATATTTAATTCATCTGTAAGAAGTCGCTACTATCCTACTACCTAGAAACATTCTATCTTTCTCGCGATTCCCCAAACCCAATAAGAGTCATAGCATCCCTGATAATTATAGGCCCATAAAACTTCTCCCCACTTAAGCAAAAATTTTCGAGAAGTTAATTCGTTATATTTAAGGAGCCGAAAAAGATCTACAGGAGAGGCGAAAACTAGCCGAAATAGCTCGAAGGGGAGGAGAAAGGAAGAGGAGCCGAAAGGGAGTCGTTGGGACGCCGAAGGAAATCCGAAGAGGAGAATGGGAGCCGAAGGGGAGCCGAAGGGGAGCCGAAGGGGAGCCGAAGGGGAGCCGAAGGGGAGCCGAAGGGGAGCCGAAGGGGAGCCGAAGGGGAGCCGAAGGGGAGCCGAAGGGGAGCCGAAGGGGAGCCGAAGGGGAGCCGAAGGGGAGCCGAAGGGGAGCCGAAGGGGAGCCGAAGGGGAGCCGAAGGGGAGCCGAAGGGGAGCCGAAGGGGAGCCGAAGGGGAGCCGAAGGGGAGCCGAAGGGGAGCCGAAGGGGAGCCGAAGGGGAGCCGAAGGGGAGCCGAAGGGGAGCCGAAGGGGAGCCGAAGGGGAGCCGAAGGGGAGCCGAAGGGGAGCCGAAGGGGAGCCGAAGGGGAGCCGAAGGGGAGCCGAAGGGGAGCCGAAGGGGAGCCGAAGGGGAGCCGAAGGGGAGCCGAAGGGGAGCCGAAGGGGAGCCGAAGGGGAGCCGAAGGGGAGCCGAAGGGGAGCCGAAGGGGAGCCGAAGGGGAGCCGAAGGGGAGCCGAAGGGGAGCCGAAGGGGAGCCGAAGGGGAGCCGAAGGGGAGCCGAAGGGGAGCCGAAGGGGAGCCGAAGGGGAGCCGAAGGGGAGCCGAAGGGGAGCCGAAGGGGAGCCGAAGGGGAGCCGAAGGGGAGCCGAAGGGGAGCCGAAGGGGAGCCGAAGGGGAGCCGAAGGGGAGCCGAAGGGGAGCCGAAGGGGAGCCGAAGGGGAGCCGAAGGGGAGCCGAAGGGGAGCCGAAGGGGAGCCGAAGGGGAGCCGAAGGGTATGTGAAATGGACCACTGTAAGCTCATCCTGATGCTCTTCGAATCGCGCAGGTACACTGCGAACTGAATAACACGTTGCATTGTCTTGCTGGTAGGTCATGCTGAGGGAAAAGGTCGGCATAGAGGGGTCCCCAGGGAAGGCTGTATATATCTGTTAATTTATTGTGTCTTCCAGAATGACGAGATCATCCAGAGAATGACACGATAACATCCCCACACCATCCGGCCGGTCCCTCCTCCAGCCTGGACCCGGCTGGCAATTGTTGCAGGCTTTTTGCCTTCAGATGTTTCACGCCGTATATGCCAAAAGGCCACCTGTCGCCACTCAGTGGACGTTCAGTTCCGGTATTGGCGTGCAAATTCCAGCCTTCGACGCCCATGAACAGACGTCAGCATGGGTGCATGAACCAGGTGCCTGCTGCGGAGGCCCATACGCCGCAAAGTTCGCAGTCTTCACAAGTTTTGCCCTTTCGGAAATGCTTCCGCCCTTGGCCCGAAAGCCAATTATCACGCCCTTTTGGACGTCCGAGAAATAGCTCCGTTTCTACATTGCGACAACTACTGCACTGTTTTCAGCTTCCACCCAACAAGCTTTATATACCTTCCATTGTTAGTGCTGCCACCTGCCATGCGTGAGGGATTATTCCACGTTTCCGTCGAAATTAGGTGCTGGTCCTATTAATGTGACTGGACTGTATATAAATAAGTAGTACCAGTAGTTTCAAACACAATATTGACAGTATCAAGAAACAGTATAAAAGTCAAAAAATTCTAAATATCAATTGTGTTTACGCCTTATGCCAAGATATTGTAATAGAGATAATAATGATAACGGTAAAAACAAATATATATATAATCTGGAACGTCGATAATAACTTTTGGAGTATTTTATTCGAAACAATTGCATTAAGATATAAAGAAAAATATATTATTGTTAATAATTTAAATAGTGTGGAAAGGAATGAAAGATGAAGCTAGAGAAATGAGGTACAGTATGCAATTTTCAATTTAAATAATGGGAAAAGTACGGGGCGACGTACGAGAGCTTGGAAAATCAATAATGTACGAAAAGCTATGTTGTTAGTTTCTAATATTGTGTTTCTTATTTTGGGGGTATAGAGATAAGGTGACAATTAAAATACAGTTCACTCTGCCCCACGTGAAGAAATCATGGCAGTTGGGGTTCGAGATACAATTTGTGCGTGGAAACAATTATGACACATAAAATTGATCTTTATAAATAGAGGCCCAAACAAGCATCGCAAATGCACTCAAATCTAGTATAAATGAATAAAACATCATGATTCTTTTCAAAATTCTTTTTTAAAAAATTAGAGATGTATGAAAACAAGTAAATGAGCAGCGAGTAGTATAAATGAGAGAATTATTCACAAACTCATTCACTCAATCAATTAATCATTAATTACTGTATTATCCATTTATTTATTTAATCATATAAATAAGATATACGATGAGAGCAGCAGCAGTAACAACAACACCAACAATGACATTATTCTACATGAATGCTTTTCTTACAACAGCCCCAATGAGGTTTGTAGGCGCCTTACAAATATCGTTAGTCCTAAATCACAACATATCTCAAGACGCTGACGACATTTAAGTGATGCGTGCGATCAAAAAAAGAAGAATTCGAAAGACAGTTCGGTTTGAAATCCTCGCCGGAGGATACAAAGGACGTTCATTAATCCCGTAAATGTGGTACATGTTTTATCACGGGAGGAGGCAGTAATCTTAACCCGCTGCATGGTAAGATCTGACGCCGACGTACCGACAGCTAGCGGGATTTTCTTTCAGGTTTCTCCAACTAGCGGGTATAGACCCAGTCTAGCCCGGCCCTATCTAGTCTAGCCCCTCAGCCTAGCTCTAAGCACCCGACCGGTCTCCCGGCATACGTGGTAGTGTAGTACATGAAAGTGTCGGTGTGTATAAGGAAGGGGTGAGGATATGACAAGGAAGGGGAAGGATAGATCGCGCGCGGGGAAGGATAATTTTGTATTTCCGTATTATTTTTTTAAAATCTGAACGTGTACCAGGAACTGAAATCCACCGAAGAAATTCGGCACAATACGAGGGTACTATTTTGCCATGAGAATTATATAGCAAAGTCTTACGTGCTTTATAAATTTTATTTATTCTTAACAAGTACAAAATCAATCGAGCAAGCGTGAGTGTACAGCGAGCGTGGATACACATCCGCTGTCGCCAGTGGAAGAAAAATAAATGTGGTGTGTCCTAAATTGGACTCGAACAGTCGACTGAATCTACCGCAAGGTCGTGGTCATACTGCATTCGACAGCACCAGACATCGTCTTCAAAGTCTTACGTGCATATGACTTGCAATGACCAGCTTAGGTGACTCAGGGTTCAATTCAAGTCATTGCAGTGCCTCCGCGCAGGAGGGTCTAGGGTTGGAGTCTTGATGGTGGCAACATTGTCTACATTAGCTAGATAGCTGGGTCCAATTCAGTCGTTGTATGGAGAATAATTCTCTAAGGACCTGTTATTCTGATCGCTAGTTTTCCATGGTTTCATCGATCAACATCACGCGAATGCCGGAGCAGTACACTAACAAACGAGCCACAGATCGCGCGCGATCTTTCCGTCCTCTTCCTTGCACACGTAGATAATAGTGAAATATTCATGAATAATTCAATTTTGTTTATCATTTATACTATCTCTGCTACATAAAATACGGATTTTTTTACTAAATCCAACTTTAAAACAGTGAACACAGTAATCAATACACGTACTATTTTAGTGTGTACTGCAAAATGTGAATTACCCTTTTCCCTGCGATAAAACTACCAATATTGTATAGAACATTAACTGTAAAGATTGTGATTCTGCCTATATTGGCCAAACCAAAATAAATTGAAAACACTTATTTCTGAACATCGTAAGAACGTTAAAGACGTCCTAATAGACAACTCTCGAATGGAACATACGATAATAACAGGTCACCAAATTTCATTTGAAATTAATTTTCTTTCTCGTGAAACCAAGTATCAATCAAGCTTAGTTTTAGAAACACAACATACAAAAATACAGAAATCCGTAAACACACACAGAGAGTGTCAAAAATATTACAAAATTCTAATATTTTTTATTACAAATTTTATTACAAATTTACAATTTTAAATATTACAAACTTTTAATATTTTTTTCTGGTTAAAATTGACTTCTTGATCTGTGTCCTTCTCTATTGTTGTGTTTCATTGTCCTTCTTCCTTTCCATCTCATCTTGTTTTGAATCTAAAGTCAGTTTAACGTATTCCTCGAAAGCCGTGGATTGGAGCTGTGATGCATTCTTTCGAAGTTCTGTGATATATTTACTTCACAAAATAAAATGAAAGTGATTCATTGATGATTTTTATGCAGCGAATTATTTACACATTCAAGTTGTAACTTCTGCCCAACTTTTTTCCACCACATGTCTTAAAGTTTTGAGGTATACTGGAAGAGTCGTATCTTCAAAAACAAATAAACTTAGAAGCTAGATTATTTATATTATAGTAAGAAACTTTGTACTTGTAAAATGTGAATTTGCAACTTTTATGTTTGCACTAAGATTTTAAAAATCTTTTAAATATAAATAACACAAATAATTGAGTCAAAAATAATTAACGTGATTATTTTAGTTAAATTCTTACAAATTAAGTTAATATTAAAACATTGTACATAACATTATAAGAGTGTTTATTTCAATAATGAAAACGTCATTACTTTTTATTCACAATAATTGACTTGGTGGTCATTTTGAACAGCACTCCCTAAGCGTCTTTGGAGAGGGAATGCACATCAGTGTACTCCAAAGCAATTTATTACCAATTAAATGGCATCAAACGAAATCTAGCGATGTATTTAGGTAGTTTATTGATGTAGAAACCTCCAGGAATAGTCAGCGAACCGAAAAATGGCGTCATATAAGCAAATAAACAGTATGAATCGCGCGCCTGTTCATTTGCCGGCGTCGTAAATTTTGCGTATAGATTCTACGAGCAGCGACCTGGAAGTGTTAATACACATAATACAGTTTATTTTAAATTATATTTTATTAATGTTACAGCTTGATGATGAGAATAATAATCAAACTCCCGAAACATCAAATAATGTGTGTTATTGAAGAATAAATAATGTTCAATTAATATCAATGAGTTTTTATATTAACTTAAGAGTTATTGACTTTCTGTCGGTAAAAAGAAAAGCCACATTTCGCTCTACAAGAGATTAAAAGTATGTTGCTATTTATTGGAATGAAAATCATTTATTGGCATTGAATTATTGTAAGTATTTGGACGCAAATTTAATTGTTATATCGTCCAATTTTTATGTATTCATTTATTTACGTCAAAAACAGTTAACCGTGTATGACTTGCTATGAGGAGAAGTTAATTTGAAGTTACATTTATGTCCAGAAGCAAAACTAGGGACCATCTCAGCTTTTGCTCAAGGATTAGAGACACTGGACGAAAACCTGAACGAGATGGGGGTCATTGACATAGACGCTGAAGTACAATACTTACTACAGGATCTTTATAATTATACAATCCAAATGGTAAGTAATACATTAAATGTCATTGTTAAAATTAGTATTACTTTCATTTTGGATGCTCGGTATAGTCTCTACTTGTATAGAAACAGTTCTGCTGCAGAAAATATTTTACTTGGCATATCGTTTACGTATAGGAGGAAGAGAATAGGGCCTAAAATCGATCCTTGCCGAACTCCACGTTCAATTGGCAAAGAATCAGAAAGGTGTGTACATAATGTTCCATCATTACAGTACGGTATTTCTACTCTTTGAGATCGTTGTTTAAGGTACGAACATAACCGATCTAGAGCAATATCACGTATTCCACACGAAGGTCATTTTGAAAGTAAAATGTTGTGATCAATGACGTCAAAAGCTTTTGAAAATATTCCAAATAGCTGTTATAATTCCAATAGCTCCCTAAAAATATTCCAATAGCTGTTTCGTTTCGATCCATTATTCCAGTGTGTCGTTCTTAGGCTCTTTGATAATTCGGCATTTATTTCCTACTGAAATCACTGATCTTCTATCCATCTCCAGAATCAATGTCATAAAAATTAGAAATGTGTGATATTATACCCTAGCTGTTCATACCAAAATAAACAAAGGACATGATAACTTTATAACAGATTCAATTATTTTTAGTTTGTTAACTAAAATTTAATTAATTATCACAACTCTAAATCATTTGAACGGTGTCGGTGGGCTGAACCGGGGGATGACATAACGTTCACTCCGCCGAATGTTCATGCGAAAGCGAGGTCACGAACGGACAGGGTGAATGATGGAAACTGTGAACTCAGGCAAGATCACACGCATTTTCCACCACATCATCAGAATTCTAGGAAACTAACAATGAGGTAAATTAATAATTTCATTAATCATAGACAAATATTAAGTTCTAATACATTCCCAACTGTCCATGTAAAGTGAGACTTTCTTCACTTTTTGATTATCCTAATTGGTTGGTTCTATTGTTGAGTAGGAGCACGAATTGCTACAACTCAATTCAGAAACCAATGAGCATGTCAGTATAAGATACATGCAAGGAAGCAAAGCAAATAGGAATAGATACCGAAGTTTCAATGGCGACTTCTATCTAGAGACCGGAGCATCGGTGAATGTACTGTGACTACTTTGCCTTCCGAAAAACCATTACAGAAAGGCACCAAAATCATGGTTTCTGATAAAACGTATAAAAATTTTGTTTCTAGTCTCTTTCCGACTATCAACAACGCTCATTATACCATAGCATTTGTCTGTTCGAGTACTTTAGAATGACACAGATTTTTAAAAAATTACACGAATGTAAAGATCTCTCACGCCGTTAATATGTATTATTATTATTAGTAATTTGTAACCACTATTGTACTTGTGAGTTGAAATGCTTCAAATGATTTCTAATGAAGTTTTTCGAAAACACAAAAATGTTCTGTGAAAAAGTTTCAAATTTCGAATTTAAGCGCTTTGTCTGAATTTAAGCGCCATTGTCTGAAAAACTACATCAAATTGTTCAAAGAAAATTGCAATATAAGATGAGGTTTTACTGTTGTTTAATATTCACAAAATATTTCCGTTTTATTATTTGAAAACTAAAAATTAAGAAATTTTCAAAAAAATGTACTTTGGACGTCGATAGATGGCAGCTGTCAAGAGTACGTGGCAAGTCCGAGACCAAAGAAAAAGAAAACTAATACGGGAAGTCTGTGTCATTCTGTAGCACATTAGTTTATAATTCTTCCAAATTATTCTAGAAATATCGTGTTAAAAATAAATCCAATCGATTCCTTTCGTCGAGAGCAATCGAATCTGATTATCTCCGCAGGAGGCTTTAAAAATCCCTATAACGCATATTTGATGCATAACTCCCCCCTCCAGCACGTTTTGTAATAATTCATTACAAAATTATGTTTAATTCTCGTCAATCTGATAGCTATTTAAAGCTAGCAACGCCCAAAAACCAATCTCAACCGAAACATATCCAAAATTTTAGGCTATTTGAGGCTAATTAAATGCTCTATTCCTGAATTTTAGGCTCTTTTGGATCCCGCAAAGTCGAAATAGAAAGTCCATTTTACAATAAATTCAAAAATTTGAAACCGTCCCCACAATTTAAGGTTAGTATTTAATGTATCTCATAAGTATGTGTATCTCATAAGTTGTGATTTGAAGTCCTAGTTCCTGTCTCTCGCACTAATTGTGCCAGAAATAACAACGTTACAAAATAACTTATATATTCTAAATGAGTAAATGTATAATCTCTAAGAACACTCTTAGTAGGAACTCACAAATTAAGAGCAATAAAAAAAGAAAAAGAAATTAGTTTTGTAATGACTAAACTCACTTCAAAGTTCATAAGTGCGTTATAATTGTTTTAAAGACAAACTATATAGTAAAAGAAATCCACAAACATGCTAAACATTGCCGTTGTTGTCCATAGCTCACGTCTTTCGCTAATAGCACATTGTAATGCAAGCAGGTCACGGCAGTAAGAAACTAGGGTCGAGGGGGGAGCAGACAGGAAGCCTCGTTACGTCGTTTTTACGCTCCTCTTGCATGCACTGAGGAAATGCCCCAGGAATGCCTGCAACGCTTCCCGGCGGAGGATTGCAAAACATAGTGCACTCATTCCAATAACACGTGTTGTTCGATATACGATGCTCTTATGCCGTATTTTCAGGTTATCTAACTGTCTGGTCCAAAAAATATCCCCAATCATTTATTAGAGGTTACATCATTCTTTGCAGCACACAAAGCAACTTATGATACTTTTATCCAAATTGATATAAAATATTTTACAGACTTGACAAAAGGAAATCAAATTATAATTCATGTTGTGCTTATGAAAGTTCATGAGAGTTTGCTATCTTTAATGCACAGACTCGATATGTTTCTTGAAATTTTTCTTAATTTCAGCAGTGTATTTTAAAACATGCGAGTGATTTAATTGTCTTTAAATATCCAGGGATGCCACTGTCGTACAAAAATATATCACGTAGGCAATCATTGATTGCTTTTTAATTAACAAAAGTTTTTAAGTTATGTTTTACATGAAAGGTTCCGCAATGAAAACTGATCCTCAAACTTGACCCCTGATCTTTTCATGTTTGTGTGAAATTTTAGAATCTCTGCATATCCTTCTGAAAGAATCTGAGTTTTCATGGCGCGTGTGGAATCAAATATTTTTACAGGAACATTTCAAGAGAATACATATTTGTGATACTGTTATTGAAGGCTTCAAAAGTGAATTGGGCACTAATAAAATCAACAGAGCGTTGTACAATTATATACTAGCCCTATCGATTCCAAATCATTGTTAAGAAATTAAAGAAAAATATTTATAGTTTTTTTAGGTGTACTGGCATAGTGGAAAACATATACTACCACAACCACTTTCTACTTTCTCGCCCACAACGTAGTTACGTTTGCAAGTTCATGTTATATTATAATATTGTATAGTCATTACAAATGTGCGAGAAAGAGTATGTGCTAATCTAACACCATTACTTGAAAAATGCCCTCACCCTCTTTAAAAAACAAAATGAACATTGAGGCAACATTGAAAGTTGGTGGATAATATCCTAACGATTAAAAAAAATCAAAATTTAATAGACCAAATTAATACAAAGAAATAAATAGACAACTTTCAGTGAAAATCACAATAATAATATTTATCGGTGATCAAACACAAAGTTTAAATTTCGTGCAGATAATGAATGTTATGATACCTGAATATCAATGGGGTAATGTGGGTTTGGGCTATACGAAATCTCCAGGGTCGTAGTCGGGAAAAGTGAAGTGGATGAATCCTCTCAAATAATTTTAATATGGCGTTTTGCGTAAATTGATTAGATACACTAATAAGTAGGGAAGTGATTTGCATACATTTACATATTTTTGTTAACTAATTTATCATTTCCACAAATTTCACCCGTGTTGAATTATCCTTTTTGCGTACTTCTGCATCATAAAGCAAATATTTGAAGAATCAGTGTTTTGTATTTCCTTGATACCTAAAAATCGATTGACGGCAACACATCTGTCAGTCGGTCTGTTTGTTTGTGGTCAGCGCTAGCGCCTAAACCGTTCTGTCGATTTTCTCCAAAATTGATGATAAAATAAATTGACATTATACTGAACCATTTAACAAAACAAAATTAGCTTCATTATTGGATCTGAACTGCTAGATACTAAGGATCTTGAGATGTGAATAACGGAAACCTAGGACTGGCTTTGACATAAATATTTTTAGATAAATTAATATTTGCATATTTTATAAAAAAAATATATGACTTCATTAATTGGAAGCAATTGATGTGCATAACAACAGCATAGATTAGTGTTAATATGTAAATGATCATTGCTTAATACATACCACTTCACTAATCTTCTGCACAAATTGAAAAAAAGAATCAAAAGGATTGACCCAAAATATACAAACATTTTCCATTTTACCAATTTGAACATGAGGGCTGTGTAAATAGTCAAATTGAGAATCATAATGGAAATGATTAATTAGATCGCTGGTGAGGTAGATACCTTCTAATTATTAAATATGGTACATTAAAGATGTTTTCTGGTATAAAAAAATATATTATGCTAAGATCGTTTCGATCGCGTAGCAATCTTCCTCAGAGCTTGCAGCTTCCGGGCCGAAATCCAAGTTCTGCCTGCCTATATATAAGCAAAGTTCTGCCTGGCTGTATATAAGCTGTACAGAGACTAAGGATATGGCTTTCTTTCAAATGTTCGACCAACGTTCAGAACTAACAAATCACCAACGTTCACACACGGACATTACATAGCCATATTAAAACCCCAATGAATTTTGTAATAATTCTGGACATTGATGAAACATTAGATCTCTGACGTCATCCTCTGGGGGCTAATCTATTGACAGTCTTGAATCTATGATGTTAAACTAGGCAAAAATGTCCAGAAAAGTAATTATTTTGATAAATATATTTAACTGTATGGTAATAAATCATAGCCTAAAGTTCTCCAGACCTTTATAGGAAGCTAGCACAAAAATACCATCGGTAATGGTTCAGTAGTTTAAGAGATTATCGCTGCTTAATGTAACGCACTTCTGTCTTTATATATTAGTATTGATATAGATTAGATGGATGAAAATTTTAACAATGTTCTTAATCAGTTTCTGAAACTGTGGGGCAAATGTAGTAGAAAATTAAGTTTTGCGCCAACAGACTCTAAAGTTACGAGTAACAAAAACTCATATTCAACAACACAATGATTTAATATGATACTGAGCCATATTCAGAATCTTCTTAATTTTCTTTCAAATTTTGCTTTCTTCTCAGCGATCTTGCCTCTTTTGATGAGAAATCTACTGCTCGCTGTCCATTCTGAATTTTTCTGTTATCCGTATCTTGCAAGCCTGTCACTGTATTGAATCCAGGCAAAATACCTAAATGCTGCAGTATTTTAATTTTTCAAGAATTTCCATCATTGAAAGATATTACTGTATCACAAACACTCAGTTCCAAAGTTTTAATTTCCGACAAATAAATTTTTAGGAAGCATTGTCTAAATTAAACTGTTAAAAGACTCGATAGGGTTTTGGATTCTGCCATGCAAGCACTTTGTTGAAAGATGAGGATGAACTAAATCTTTATATATGGGCTTTATATTCCATTTTTGACTCAAATAGAATGTTTATGTACATATGGGATGCCTGAATCCGATTCTATATTTGCACCAAGTTTTGGGAGATGGGGACAAAGGTTATGAACTGATTCTTCATCTGTAGATAATAATGAAAAAATGTGGCCCAAACAACTTTTTTTATTTTTTCAAATTTCCCTGTAATTTGTTTCTTATGACCATGCCATGGTATTTCGTGTGTAATTTTGTGCCCCTCTTATAGTCTCTCCATCTGTAAACTGTTTGCCGCTTAGTTTTTGTTTGTTTTAGTTTTCGTCACCTTGCTCCCGTATATTTTTCTACGTACACGTTCAAGTTTATATACAGTAAACCCTCATTAACACGAATTCCAAGGGACAGAAATAATCGGAGTTCGAATTAAAAAATTCGTGTTATCCGAGTATTATAAATGTCCGTATTACCGTAATCTCTTACCGGGTTCAAAGTTGTGTTCGTGTTACGGCGAAATTCGTGCTAACGAGGGTTTCCTGTATTTCTTTGTCTCCATAAATATTACCTTGAATAACACATTTGAAAGATTTTGAGTCCCCTTCGCCGAGGACCTGAGTGTACTTTACACCCCTCTCCTACTGCCATCGACATAATCTTGCTAGAGCTGCTGATGCTTCCATTCCTCTTCTTATACCGTCATCGTTTTTTTTGGCATTTATGATTCTCTATTTTTTCCCTTTGCAAACATAACAATATTTACTTAACACTTCAAACCTAATACTTTTCCAGAGTATACACTAGTGTGACAGCAGCATTTTTTGATGTGCGGCCCCTTTTTTGACAAGTTCCATGGAATACCACTGATAAATCTGTATCATTTTCATTTATTTCCACAGCTTCTTTTTCTGTAGCTTTCATTGATTCACTAGCAACAGATCCTATAGCACTACCAATAATATGAATGCATTTCTTGGCATTCTAAGGTGGTCGGGACAAGTGTCATACAGCACACAATTATTAATATCGCTAGTGAGGTTGACACCTGCTAATAACACAGGCACACAAAAGAAGGTTGTCAGACCCTAAGACTTGGCACATGTTTGTCTATGTATGTCGACGCGCTGAATCCGAATCTGAAAAAGAATTGCGTCACCAACCTCCAGTATTTTACGCAAAAAATCACCGTGACATTCTATTTTTGTCGTCGAGTGTTGTTGTCAGACTCATATACGTGACACATGTTTCTCTAAACTCACATTGTTACCAATATTACTGTTATTTGTAAATCTGTTACCACCAAACTTCCGTTTTTTAAATAGGACTTTGGGTTTTGTCATATCTGCTCTCAACAATCTATTTACACACCACAACAGGAAACAACAGTAAAAAAATAACACTCGACACTCCAAATAAACACTCTAGAAAGGAACTAATGTCGCCCAAACTACCCTGATAGTGCATCCAAAATCAAGATTCGGATGTTCTAAACGCGTTTTTGAAAACCGCAACCTTCTAATTTGGTTAGTTACTAAGTTATGTCATTTTGAACGAATACTTGTAAACATAAAGGGCCACGTCACAGCTTTCGATCTAACAACAATGACATAAAACTCACCCAATGCGTTTTCGACTATGCAGGATATATCATTTTATTCATTTTTAATTAGTCTAAAAGTAAAAATGTGAAAATGTTCTGCTTTTTAGTTTGTTTCTTCCCGTAACATTCAATAGCCGGCCCGGACTGAAGCGACAAAGCGGTGGCAACGTCGAACAGAAAACAATGAGTGTTCGAATCTTGCCTGGACATGGATATATATGTTGACGCACGGTGGGCATTCCCATCCACGATGCATCACCTTTCTAACTTCATCCTCTATCTCTCCCGGACTGTGTGGCGTAGGAGAATTAAATGAGACATGTGTCGTTAGACCTCAACAGCACCATTTTGTGCCCCCATCGGTACCAGTGTGAAGTCGGAGTCGCCAGGTCGCATGCAGTATGGATCTCTGGAGCTACGAACGGCGGCTGTGTGTTCCTCGTATTCCAGTAATTCGAGACCAAGCCGATTGCTGGGTCGCGACACACTTGTGAGTACAGCTAGGACATATTCGACCCTACATGGTGTAAATTTTATTCTGTGCTTAATCGCAGAATAACAGGAGAATGGTGAAAACTCCTACCAATAAACATGGAGTAACTCGAGCACGGAATAAGTGAGGTGGAGTTTCCATGGCAACCACTAAACCTCGGAGACTTCTTGTTTAAGCATGGAAAAAGGAGACAATATGGAGGAAAACAGCGACTCACGATAGTCATTTGTCTTCAGTTCGTGCGTGCGATTCGAGGTTTCCACTCAGTTAATTCTTTTATATTTCGACCTTTGCTTTCGCTTTTTTAGTACTTTCTCCCAGATATTTTGTGATCATTCTTCCTTTGGGGTTTCTGTGACTCAATCCCGACCTTTACTTTCGTTTTTTGATTTTTCTCCCTGATATATGTTGATTTGGCTGCTTCGGTTGGACTCCGATTCTTTTTTCCGATTTTGTTGGAGCGATGTCTTTTCAATATATTGAAAGTGTGGGAGAAGTTGTACATATAGACGAAATATTTGATTGTGAATAATCCAGGAGAAAAAAAAAGTGTTACCGAGCACGTGTGAACTCATTGAAGATCTGTTCCCAAACCGAATTCCGCACGAAATACAGGTTTTCCAATGAAGGGGTATTAAAATTAATAGACTTTTCGGACCCAGTTAAAATCTGATACCGGAAGGGGAGGAAAACTTTCTCCAGATATTCAAATTTTCAGTGCTCTTCGCTGCTGGGGAAGAAATGAAATACAAGATGATTGTGCTGACTTGCATGGGATAAGTTAATCCCTTATAAATGTGTGCCGAAGAGTGGCTCTATGTATCGTTGAAAAGAGCCAGACATACACTAAAACAAAAATGCCTCACACTTTCGATGAAGAGGCGAAGAAAACCAACATGTTTTCTGATATTTGTGGGTTTAGAAGTGTGGTTGGTTGTAATGATTGCACTCACAGACGCTTCCGACACGCACCAGGCAACGAGGGCCAATATTACATAAAAGGAAAGAATTTCCTTCATCAAACGTCCAAGTTGTGTGTGATACATGATTAAAGATAATGGACACGATGGTGCACAGGAGTGCACGTGATTCCCAGATGAATGCTTTTAAAAGTGAAATTCGAAGCTAAACAATTTCATGGGATGCTTTTGGGAGATTCTGGGTATGCATGCACACCCTATTTATTCACCCCAGTGATGAAGCCCAGAACAAGATGGGTAAATCCTCAGATTTAGGATGGCACCAGTTCCTTTGATTCACTGATTCAGTTCATTTGAAAGGAATCGACTTCATGTACGGAATCATTCATTATACGTACTAGTCACGACCAGAAACGTTCATAAAGTTATATATATATATATATATATATATATATATATATATATATATATATATATATATTCTAACACACCCACCTTTCACACAACTGGTACCTTCACAACATCAGCATGAACCGTAAGCGGGTTAACAAGATATTTGCTCGTGAAGCGAGCTTAAAATCTCGGGAGCAGGATCTTCAGGGTGCGAGAAAGGTTTGAACCCTTGACACAATAAAATCACACCAATTGCACATAAACGAGCGTATAATTTACCCCAAACTTTGTGGCATAAGTTAATGACAAAAAAAACAAGAATAGAATCACACTTTTACAAAAAAAATGATCAAAACAAATAGAATCCTTTACATCACATTAACTGAATGAACACATAATTTACTCCAGAACTGATTCTTTGAAATAATTACCCTTATCTACACTGGGAATTCCCTTGGAAAATTAATTATATCTAAATTTATGCTATCCTAATTACATTTGCACATGAAACAAAATTTCTATTTACAATCTCTTGCTTCAAAAAAAATATTACATGTAAAGAACAAAATGTGGGCAAGTGCACTACTCTCAATTTATAATTTAACTGTGACTGCTAATAGCAGAATAATAAATGTTCCTAATAGAATGTTTAAGGCAGGCAATAGCGCATCAAAAATCTCCCACTACAATGCTGCAAATTGTTGCCACCCGTGTCCTCAATTTCCTAACACTTTCCTGTACTAGTCTTTTCCCTGCCGACGTGAACTTGACCTACTTTCCGCAATTCTAGCGTTACCTCGAAAACTGCCCGCTTCCTGGGCTTGGTGGTCTGCACCAACGTCGCTCGAATCCAGCCTCTGCGTCGTACGAGACGCAGATTCCAGCCTCTGCGACGTACGATTCGCCTCTGCCGTCTACGCCGTCTTCTTGCGTCCTCTTCCGTTCTTCCTAGTCGGCCTCTTCTTCTCCCTCGGCTGCTACCGGCGCCTCTGACTACGCCCACGTTGTTAAAAATGTCCCTTGCACTTCTCTGAATACTAGTGCAAGTTCCTCGCTCGTTACTACTTTTACTTCGTTAAACAAGAACTCTCAATGCTTTTCTCACAACGGGTAACTTTTTACTTCCCGTGTTGTTAATAAAAGAAACACTACTAAATCTTCACTATTTCGCGGACGACTAACTAGCACGTCTGTCCGACGCCGAAAACTCCTACCTAGCATTCGCTGCGGCGGCAAATAATATCTAAGCTGACGTCGACGAGCGGTGATGAAATGCTGCTTACCCGACGAACGGCGACAATCAAAAGAGAGCTTCCGCTTGGGGGTTTGTCTATTTATGGTGCGACGCCTGGGGAAATTCTCAGTGCCGGGGGTACTTCTCCTCTTTCAACCTTTCACCAGGAAAAACGTTGCTTGCTAGTTCGTCTTTGATTAGTACGGGCAACGGATACCAGGCTGCGCGTTTAGGTACTCTGATTTACGCCTGCTCTCCTCGCTGCCTGTGGGTGTTCATAATACGAGACGGTGGTGTTATGGGGTCGCACAATCCCATAACGCCACAATATATATATATATATATAGATATATATATATATATATATATATATATTGTAACTACCGAGCTACCCACACTGTTGTCACCCCCGAATCACCTGATTACCTGATTTTCCTTCCTCGGATTAAGCGTTGCCTCGGCTACTCCGTCAGTAGACTCCCCAGAGGGAGGCATGCGTGTTTGGGGCTAACTACTTCTACCATTACTACACTCAAACAAGTTTTCATTTGTGTTAACATGAGTTTAATATGCCAAATTTGCAATGTAGGTGAAGCCCCATACTAAATTACGCTTACTACCTTAAAACTAATCTTAACTTATGCGACCGGCATGGCCATAGTTCAACTGTGCCCGCTGGGCATTGTCCTGTCGGGCGGCCGTGACCCGGCTTGCGGGAGCGGCAGCCTCGCGTCCCAGCGTCTGGCAGTGGTGCGGCCGCAGGCGGCACCTTCACCCTGGTCCTTTGTCCGTAAGCGCGGCAACCGGGCGGTCAGCGGCGGCTGTCGGGAATCATGTGTTGCGCTACGAGCGGTCGTCGGTCGGCTGGCGCCTTCGCGGTACGCCAGCGGGCGGGTGACAATGCATCGCCCCGTGCGATGGCAGTGCGACCCGTGGTCGCGGTGATGGTGCCCCGGCCCGTCGTCACTACGGGCTCGCAGTCAGGCACTTGCGGGCATGTCCCACTACAATTGTTCGAGCCACCGACTCCATAGTAGGTCTGAGATGTTGCGGTGGCTGCGCGACATTCGGGCGACCAGAAACGGAATGCACTGGCTCCGTGAATCAGAACAGACTGACTAGCTCTATCCGCGAATTCGAAAAGAAGTGACTAGCTCTCTCCGCTAATCCGAATAGAAGCCACAGAGCGTTCGTTCCGAGCTTGCCACAAAGACTTTTTGGATCACGTGGCTCTCCCCCGCGTCACTCCTCGTGATTGGTGAGCACGCGTCTCGCGGTTCCTCCGCCCTATCGCGGCGTTGGTGACGAACGCTCGCGCCTTTCCAATTTTCAGGAAAACACCACCGCGCGGCAGCTGCGTCGTTCGGTTTGGGGGCGGTGAGTCAAAGGGTGGGTTGCACCGGCGTGGCTTGGGGGCGTGGGTTGCACCGGACAAAAGGGCTGAATTCCACCAGTCCCTAGGCGCGCCCGAAACGGCCTCAGTTAGCTAGAAACAGCTCGTTTCCTGGCATCCTTCTCTGCGGCGTTATTCTTTATGAAATTATTAATTCTCGCGTCGCCACCTGACACGTACGATTGTTCCATTATATATATATATATATATATATATATATATATATATATTTAAATTCTATTTCATAAACATGTTACTTAAACGTCTATTAATGAGGGGGTCTATCACCCCCCCAAACAGCCCTCGGTGGCTCGTTTGTTAGCGTGCTCGCTTTCCACGGGGCAACCCCGGATTCGCTAACCGATCGGAGCAAAAAATATTGTGCGCTTTCTTTGCAATGTCCCAGTATCTGTTGCAGTGTAACGATTAGGAAGCTCACTTCTCAGATTGACGGCTATGTGCTAACCGCACGTAACCCATTAACCCATGGTCGCAAGGCCGGGCGCTGCTGGTAAGTCTTAGCTCGTAAAGAGATATTGTGCCAAAGTACTTACATACATCACTCCCCCCCTTTTTTAATACTAAAAACTCAACTCGTCTGTTTTTAAACACTTCTAAATACTACTTAATATGTTAAAGATAGCAGTATTTTAATACAACAAAGAAAAATCAACTCACCTATTTGTTTGAATTAAAGATTTTTAATCACTTCAAGAAAATGACTGAATTTTTGCTTCTCTTTTCCCCATTTTCTATGACACATGTTTTCAGAGAGATATCGATCAAAATTGTTTTCAATTTTGTGGCGTGGAATTGCCCGCTTAATTGCACTCCATGTCCCTTCAATAGAATTTGCATGGGAGCCACTTTCACGGTCCTTGAACGTAATAGAATGATTAACTCCAATGCATAAACCTTCGCCATTAAGACAATCATAAGCTTTCCAGCAATCCGAAATTACAATACATTCTCACCGACATTTTCACAGATGGATGCATTAACGTCGAGCAGTTATCAAACCAACATTTTGACACAATTTAATCACATTCAAATTTTCCTCTCGGCGCAAGTTATAAATAAATTCTGCATTCTAAACATCCTCCACAGTAAGTAATACAAACCCATTAAAGGGACTAAGAATGAAAAAAGGTAATTCCTCACCGCAAATAAGTAGAAATCGTGTTCACCATCAATGATATTCAATGTTTCAGGAATAAAAATAAATAGGTTTATATGGCTTTGATCCGTAATCATTTTGTATATTTGCTCTGGCCTAAGAAAATTAGTCAATCTCAGAACAATTATTCTCGAATACTGAATCAGTGATTCAAGGGAACCGCGCCGCCGTAAACTTAATAATCACGAGAAATAATACATTATAAAAGGAACCAAAAGTACCATGACACCCTAATCTAAGGATCAACTTAATAAAGGGAGAACGGTACCACGCAAAACATGTGCGAACAAGGAAAACTGTGAAGAAATGTTTTGGAGTGTTAAAAAATCGATATCGTTACCTTCAAACAGGCTTCAGAAATTCATTAGAAAACGTAAAGTTATACATTTTGCCTCTTGAAATATTGCATAATCTATCAATAATTTTAATTATAATTTTTAAGAACAATTTCCCGTATGGTAAGAAGTGTTTTAGAAACAAAAATTCCCACTAATTCTAGCAGTAGAGCGAGGAGGAGCAGTTCGGGCAGCTTTCTTAGAAGGCAATTAAGAAAAAATGTATTTAATTTAATTTGATTATAAAAGACAAGTAAAGTGAATGTGTAATTGAATGTAATTAAAGGCGTAGCTAGAATAGCTGTCTGATAATAATAGATTTGTTTGTGTTTGCTGCGTAGTAGCAATACAAGACTTATTCAAATATTCATAAGTTCCAGAACATCTTATATAGGAGTGACTAAAGAAAAAATTTCCATTTTAAAATATGTTCATGTTGCATGTTTCTAATATGAAACATGTAATTCTTCCTAATGTGGGTTTCACACGATAATGTGAAATAATATGAATTTAAACTTGTCTCACTTTGGTGTCATTCTGTGGATCATAGCTCTTTTTAACCCCTAGGAAAGAATATTTATGTGATAAATATATAGTGATTCGGTTTTTAATATAAATAAAAAAATAACGTATATTGAAAATTTAATTACAGACAGATTTTTTCATCAATTTCATGTAAGGTAGTTTCACACTTGTATTAGACAATTCTGAATTAAAATGCTAAACGTGAAACTTCTCATCATAGTGAAATACATTTAAGCAATCACGCTGATTACAAATGTGTGTTATAATGATTAAGACCTACCACTTTGTAAAAAGAAATTGCAAAACTATTTTCTTATTTTCACTAAAATGGCAAATTCTATTATTTGTTATAATTTGAGAGATCAGATGTAGAATAAATACGGATCAGAATTATGGATTCATTAATTATTTGTAGATATTTTAATGACTGATGTGTGCAGAACGTCTTACTTGATTTAGGCTCCATACTGATTATGTGATGTTGCGCCATTGACTTTTGCAAGAAAATGAAATCTGAAGTTTGTATTGAATGTGATAAACTGACATTCTGTCTTGCTTTTATTTATGTACTAGTCTTATTTCAGATATGTTGGTTTTAAATTTTATGCCAAAACATTCAAACTACTTGTACAATTCTGAAACTGAGCAGAGCATGAAACTTTCCTATCGTTATAAAGTCATAAATAGTTCTGAGTATACGATCGGTATAATTTCTATTAATAATAAAGTTGAATATTGTTCAACATTCATGATATTCTAATTAACTTGAAAAGAGGCCTCGTTTTCTATAATCCTTTGGAAAATGCCACAGATCTTTTCATTTAACATTATCCAAAGATTTTCATGTTAACGAGAGAAATCAGTTCTTCTGAAAAGGATTCTGATATTTCTAGGTATCTTATAAAAGGCAGCACTTCCAAAAATATTCCTTTTTTAAAGTATTTCAATTGATAATTCCATATTCGCAGATGAATATATGTTCACTAAAATGTGTTGTCTAAAATTTGGAATTTAATTTAAAATTGATTATAATCATTGGCCATCATTACCGAAAAAGATACCGCAAATATTCCTCATAAATATTCTGAGGTTGGACTATTACATGGCTACTAAGTAAAGGATTGCCTTTGCATATCATGCATGATAAAAACGTGAATTCTTGGATACTAGAACATGAATAGAAAAGTTGAATTGGTGTCAAGAAAATAAAAGACAACATTAATTCAAAATTTGCCAGAACAATTCTTAGAGAATTCCATAGAGCGTCTTTCATATAGCATATAGTCTTTTTAGAAGACATTGAAATTAAAGTTTCAAATATTAACCCATTTTTTAAAAATTTTACCTTGAATAATGGCTTATTGATAAAAAAGTTCTTAATGTAGAATTTAAAGTATAGGCGTACAGTATTCGTATAGAAAATTCTCTTGTTTGAATTTAATGCACTTCAAAAATATATAAATTATTAAATAGTTTTTGAAAACTGCTCAATCAAAATCGTACAATGTATACTGAAGAACAAACAAACAAACATTCCATAAGTATAACCTAAATAATTCTCTTTTCTCCTGCAAATTTTACTTTGGAGGAAATCTGAACTTTTGAAAGCGAACCGTTCAGTTACTCTTTAGTTGCTTTGTAATCGTTTCAATAACAGCTCTTCCTGCAAACTCATAATCTTAATTATTTACAATTATGCTCTGCAGCACACTTTACTCTCAGCTTAAGATCGTTCTCCGCGCTCTGCTCTCTCAAACAATGCTCTTTTCTAACCGCTCATTTTCTCTTGACCTTTACAGTTTCATTTCCACTCAAACGATTTTCGTTTGAATTCAAATCCTCCATCCTTTTACTTCTTCTAAACCTTGATGGTGCAGTAGCAGCTGCAGCGGCGAGCGAGAGAATTGTAGTAGTAGCAGTAGTAGCAGCAGCGGTCGTGGTGGTGTTGGTAGTAGCAATAGTAGTGGTAATGGTGGTAGTGGTGGTAGTGGTAGTGGTGGTAGTGGTGGTAGTAGTAGTAGTAGTAGTAGTAGCAGTTGTAGCAGTAGCAGTATCAGTGGCAATAGCAGCAGTAGTAGCAGTAGTAGTAGCAGTAGTAGTAGCAGTAGCAGTATCAGTGGCAATAGCAGCAGTAGTAGCAGTAGTAGTAGCAGCAGTAGTAGCAGCAGTAGCTGCAGTAGCTGTAGTAGCAGTAGCAGCAGTAGTAGTAGCAGTAGTTGTAGTAGTAGCGGCAGCAGATCCTGCATCACTGGGAGCAGCAGTTCTAGCAGCAACAGTTGCAGGCAATGTAGTAGTAGCAGAACCAGCAGCAATGGTCGTAGAAATGGAAACAGCAGCAGTGGGAGTAGCAGTGGCGCAAGGAGAACCTGCACTCGCACTTGCACCGCAAGCAGCAAGAGAAGTGCCTGAAGCGGTGGCAACTGCAGAATCGTTCCTTGCAGGTGTAAGAATATGCACATCATCATATAATTCTATATATTAACTGTCTGATTGCGATTCGCAAGGAATCACCACAAAATTATCCGAGTCATGTGGATTTTCTGCCTACAAACATCCACGAGAATCCCGTCTCATCATTTCCTGCGCCTCTTGCGAAGGACTTTGTGGTTTTAGTCACCAGGGGTTATCCGACTCTGTTTCTTATATTCTCCCATTTCTTTCTTCGGCTTCATTTTCATAATTTTCCATTGATATCTCCTTGGAGTCTCTAGGCCTAAATTCAAATCATTACATTTTTTAGTAATTTCCATCCGAGCTAGGTCATTTTTTGTTTTTACTGAATTATCGTTATTTTTTAGACCCATCAATCTCAAGTAATCTCTCATCACTTCTCTCTGTAGTTGCTAAAACAAATAAAACAGGGAAAGTTAGCACATTGCGTGAAAACATCACACATAAACATCACACAAGGACAATATTTATCAAAAAATCTCTTTCTTACTTTCGCTTCGCTTTCCTAGTTTACTCTTTTCGCGCGCTTATCAACCATCGTCCGACTTAAATAATAACTAATAAAAATTCTGACTACTAAATAAATATAGAAAATAATAACTAATAAAACAAACACGAGTTAATAAAATGGCACGATAACTAGCAACAAGGCTCAGGCAAGAGATTCAAGGCACAACACAAACTGAAATCGGCAAAGACACAAGCGAAATGAACATATGGTGGTCGAACCGCGGCTGTCTTCGCTCGCTGCTTCTTAGAAAAAGAATAAAACAAAATCGCCAATATGCTACAAGAAACAACGTTGCCAAGCATTGTTTCCGCTTTAGAGAAGGTGTAGTTTTCCGCGGTTTAGGCGCCTTTATTAGTAAAATTTATTCCCTTCTTACATCGACTTCCATCTGGAACTAACTATTCCCAGAACAAGTGTGTTATATCCAAGTTACACCATGCTTTTATTAGTAGGGTCGATTGAGTATTATAAGTGTCCGCGGTTCACTTCATGAGATGGAATGGGGGAGCTGGATAGGTGCCATAGAAGCCGCATCAGGACTAGTCGCCCCAGCAGGCATTGCAAAGAATTGCAATGGACCCCTTAAGCAATGATTTCCTATGTTACCTTAAGGCACATAAGTAACCAGGGATAACATTAATAATTAAACATGTCATGTTTTTAATGAATCAATTATTCTTTCTCACATAATTTACTTTGTACTTGAAAATGCAAATCATTTAGAAATGTTAACACGAAAGCTTTCAATTCGCTTTAATTCTAATGCGCATCACACTATTCCTTTCTAACAGTTTCACTCTGGAAATTCTCTTGGGGAATTCTCTTGGCGTGCAGTAGCGTGAATGAAACGCATCACAACAAATGCATTTGCTCCTACTAGGAGTATTGGATTTACATTAACAAAGAAAAACCCCTTACTGAGATCTTCCTCCAACGACCTTCGATGATCTTAGTCGGCAGGAATTGGAGAAATCCAATCAAACTTTTAAATGATAATATCCGACAAAATAATAACTATCAAATCCTGTGATAATGAAGCCAACCAATTTCAAGATTCTGACGACCCTCTATAGATTCTCGTGTACTTTACATTTTAATTTAACTTTCGCAATTTTACGCGACGCAGTATTATGAATCTCTCGTCTAATTCTTAATCAACATTTCAACGTAATCGAAGATTATTTGATGCCCAATATCCGACTAAGTTTATATAAAATGCAGAGAAATGATTGATACTCTATAAATCAGATAACCTGAAATAGTAAATGGCAATACGGTACATTTTTTAAATAACCCGACATTAAATTTTAATTAACAGTGGCATACTAATGCCATTTCGGTACCAGGTGGACACGAATCGGGTAGACGAGGCAACTGAGGACCGCAGAATAAATTGTAATGAAATTGAAAGAAAATTTTACGTATTTGTATTTAATATGTCGTGTGCTACTTATATTTAGTCAATTATTACAATCTTTTTCTGCAATTTTGTGTTATAATATTTTTAGATTCTGTGTTATGGCAAGGTCATAACTATTTTGATCATGTTTTGTATTAGTAAGTCTTTCCGCGGGGCACACATGGCTCCGTCGGTCCTTGAAGAACTAGTTCAACGTTCACTATGTTGCTTCTATTGCGCAACTCTTATCTACATCCACACATACCACAATACGATTGCAATGTGTTAAAGTGCAGGAGTAAGAAAAAACCGGAGTATCACGATGTAATTTCGTATAGCGACGGTTTCGAATTGATTTCTAATCATCTGATACGTAGAGAAAACCAAAATTATCACGTAGGATTAGGAAAGATTCCAATAATAGAAGACCTAAACAATGAAACAGTAAATTCCTATTTGAGTAGCCTAGATTCAAAAGATAGAGGAAACTGATATAGTGTTATTATTTAAGGTCATATCACCGTCTTGGTCATTTTAGACAGCCATTGCATTTAACGGTATGGTAACTGTGATGATGACTCGATGATAGGGGGTGAAAGGAAGAACAGGAATACAATCATGCCTGAGGCGGGACTAGAACTGCGATGCTTCGGTCCGATGTCTTTACGGCACTATTGCCTTAACGATCTCGACCATCCGGACCGGCGTTCAACACTTTATTTTTTTAAATAACTAACACAAATTAAATATTCAATATTAATGGCTGAAATCTGCGATTATGTTTTATAAGTAAAAAGGTAGTAAAAAAGTCTAAAGTAAAATATTCACTTAGCGGGTTTTGCAAATCAATCAACATTAACAAACATTCGCTTGCAAAACCCGCTATTCGGCGATGTTATGAATGACATAAGGATGCAATTTAATTATTGATAATATAAACAGAATATGTTCTATATCAAAGAAACGTCTGAAAATTCTTAAAAATTGGCATATAAAAATACGAAGTGACATTATTTTACCAGGAAAAAAAACAGACTTATTTAACCTCAAAAAGATGACAAAAACAATTGCTCAACATTAGTTGTCTTTTTAAATACACATTGTGCTTTCGACATCATAAAATATCGTAGAAAATAAAATAAGTTCCAATTTGCATCTTAGTAAAACGTCGTCAAAAGTTTAGAAAATAAAAAAAAAATTACGGAAATATACATCTTAGTTAAAACAGTGTCAAAAATTCTAGAAAATGAAATTGCTTAAAAATTGCTGTTAAGTGACATCGACCTCAACACTGTCCATCATCCCAAAGTCGCTTCCGGCATCTATAATGAATAAAAATATTTTCTTTTGCTATCTTCTATTTCCGTGATGAAGAAACTACTTTGCACATGGAAGCTATGTGCCTCAAATATATTTTACAAAGGATCAAGGTTGGTTTTCCCGTTTTGTTAATAGTACACTCATTACACTAATCTTAACAGCATGTAGTATCGTTACGCGATGGGAATGGGCTCTTTTGGCGAAATGAATCTTTGAAAAGCGGGCCACGGCCGGAAGCAGCGGGAGAGAGGGCACAGAGATACAGTTTGATGAAGGGCCTGGTGCTGCAAGTGGAGAGCAACCATCGGCCAGGGCAGTAAAGCGGGTGCCGCCTGAGGGGAGTGGGGAGGGGAGCGGCGAAACAGTCGTGGAGGCGCAGGCAGCGGGGCGGGGCGGGGCGGGGGACGCTTTTTCAAATAAAACGCTGTCAGGGCGGTGAAGCATGTGCACTTCCGATCAGCTGCTGCCAGCGAAGCAAGCGCCTCACGCGAGGGCGGAGTGACGAGGCGAGCGGCGCGGCCCGTGCCGCCCCCGCGCCGCCCCCGACGGTGCCTGCCGCCGGCGGCGCCCAAGCCACACAGCCCCGTCGCGTCCTCCCCGGCGCAAGGAGGCCACGCCACTGAAAGGACGCGCGCGGGCTCCCTGCGCGCCGATGACATACGCACACGCGCATACCGCCTATAACACTATTCCTCCTACCGTTTTCTTCCTCTTCTAGGCTGATAATTATTTTTGATGATTTCTAAACACCCTGAAAAATGACTACCCTGACATGTAAAATTTACCGTTTTAATTTGAAGTCTAAAATTGAGTGCATAAGTGAGGCAAGAGGAGGGGATATGTGTATATATATATATATATATATATATATATATATATATATATATATATATATATATATATACAGAGAGAGAGAAGAGAGAGAGAGAGAGAGAGAGAAGAGAAAGAGAGAGCGTCAGGGAGAGGGCACGCGCACGGTTCGAATTCATATGTAGGAATGACGGACGCGAAGACCGGTAGGGTGATGTGGGATGTATGCGAAACAAAAAGAATGCAATAGGTGCTAGCAGAAAGAAATGTCACGGAAGAGAGCGCCACTAAACGGAAGTACAAAAGCTGTAGTGAATGAGCGATATGACTAAGAAGGAAAACTTTGTGTCAGGAAGAGCTCTATATTTCCAGAAGATGACAGAAAGGAAACACCTGCCATTTTCCCCAGGAGTGGAAAGTTCTACATCCTTACATAATCCACAAGCGATTTGTGAACCAGACATTTGAATTCTTTCTAACATTTTATCATAGATTAAGAGCAAATATTCAAAGAGCAAAAGTACTTTGCATTGCTTTGTTTTTACTAATCATAATCAGTAGCGCTCATGAGGGTTCAGCCCCCCAGAAGACGGGAAGCCCCATCCCAGATACTTAAGGATATAGCTTCTACTTATTATCCATACTAACGAATATCATTCAGTATAACAATTGTTTACGTTATAAATATTACTATAAGGCAACAAATAAAACATTTTATATTCAACGTGAATAAAACGTTCTTTAAATGAAAACCACGTCGGCTGGACGTTTGAACTCCCCCCCCTCCCGGCGCCTGAGAAAAATCGTGAGTGCGCCTCTGATCACAGTCATCTATTAGTCAGGAGAAAGGATTGCATTTTTTGCTGCCTGCCCTACCCCTCCATTCCCCATTTCGCCATTCTCACCTTACCCTGCCCTGACCCACGCTGCACTCCAACCTCTTCCTCCTAACTCTCCCCCGCCCCGCTTCACTCAGCCTCGCCTGAGCCACTCTGCCGTGTTTGTTACGATCACCGTTGCCATGGGCAGCTGTAAACAGATGTGTTGTTGAATATTCCTGCCAAACTTCTAGTAACAATTTTTTTCAGTCAGTTACTCTGAGCCTACCTGCGCCCAATCATTCATTCATTCATTCTAATGAATGAATCCAAATGCATCTACTGGAACATTTCTCTACGACCCTGTAATAATATTCGTATTCCTGCTGTGAATTTAATCGACGAATGACATCGAGTATACACCCCGTGGATTCCAGTTCGAAATCAATCACATTCCTCGGAATCGGAATCAATCACAAACCAATCACATTCCTAGAATTTTCGGAATCGGGCAGAATTGCATTCTCTTTGCAATTTACAATACCGTTTTAAATAACAATCGCAGTGAACCAAAAGGACAAAGAGAGACAAGTGAGACAAAGCGGGGAAAGGAGGACGAAAATGGCCGGGAGACAAAATGGACATAATTGGAAAAGAGGAGAAAAGGGACAAAACGGGGAAATGGGGAACAGTTAGACAATTAGAAAAATAGGACAATCTGACAAAATGGGACAAGGGGAGAAATGGGACATGGAAACAAATCGGAAAGGGGAGCAAATGGGACAAGTTGAGAAAATGGGACAAAATGAGACAATTCAACAAAAGGGACAAGGGGACAAGATTGACGTCGGAACAAAACGGGACAAGAGGACAAAATGAGCCAAGGGGGTAAACGGAAAAGGGAGACCAATGGCACATGGGGGAAAATGAATGAAATGGAACAAAAGGGACAAGGGCCATGCGAACCAATGCATACCAGCCCTGAGGAAGACCACGACAAGATGGTCGAAACGTCGGCAACACAGCCTTCGACGCGGCGTCACCAGGAAAGCCCAGATCACATGACTCTGGCCGCGGAAGCCTACGACTTCAAGGGCCAACTGGGACAAACGGGACATATTTATCCAAAGATTTACGAACAGTGGTAAAATCTAAGCTCGAGAGTCCGTAAAATATTTTTAATGGACTAGAGCATTCTAAGAGCTGTTAGCTATGGACGGGCTCTTGAAGCGTTGGATGGTTGGTTGGTAAGGAGCTAAGCGCGTGTTTGCCGACGTAAATAACAAAAAATGTGTTCAAAATCTATTCTGAATATTTCGAGGTCGTAGAGAAAGTATAGTCTGCGATTCGCGCATAATAGCTATTATTCACTCCTAGAAATTACGACTCTCGCTTCTACATCGCTCGGGTCGTAAACATCAACTCGTGAAAAATAGCATCATTATGCGGTCGTTGAAGAATATACTATTGCGCTTTCAGAACTCTGTAACTTTCTTTCATGGGTTTACCCACCCCTTTCGATATTGGGAAAAAACGAAAGAGTGTACATTATAAGGGGTGGAAAAGTGGGTTATGGGTAATATTTACGCAATCTCTCAAATACAGTAACGTTTTTCTAGTTTTGAAGGTTCCATCGAAAAAATTTAATTAAGATCGTAATAAAACTGTAGACTCATATAAAAACAAATTTACCACCTTCTTTATTAAGAGAAAATAATAATTTATGGGAAATGAATTTATTTTATGAAATTACCGTTTTAGTGAATCTATGAATTTATTCGGTTACGCAAAATGATATGAGCATCACTTAGGTGGACGTGGAGTGGCAATACACTCCTTCCGGCGAATGCCCGACTTGAAGCGAAGCACGGATGCGGGGCGAGGGTAGGGAAGAGCTTGGTAGGGTTGTCGCGGTGAGATCGCGAGACGAAAAGCAGGGCGGGGGGAGGGGCGGGGGAGGGGCGGGGGAGGGACGGGGAAGGCAGGAGAGGGGAAGGGTGGGTGCGGCGGGGCGTCAATGCAGCACTGGATGCGAGCGCCGCGCTGCTGGCAGGGGGGGGGGGGGTGGCAGCGGCCGCACCCGCGACGGCGCTAAGGCGGTCTCTGTGGCCAGAGGCATTGTGTCTGGGCGCGACGGCGACAAGTTGCGGAAACTCAGAGGAAGGTGGCCCCCGGAGCGACTGGATGACAGCGCCACAGAAGAGGGGCCAGTGGGAGGGTGACAAAGGGTGAAGCAAGGACACAAACTTACTCACCACTGAGCCTCCCACACTTGTCTACAAGCGTGGAAAGCGGGCCAAATTATGAGAACATGTAATACAACAGAATTTTGTACAGGTGAAATTGCTACGTGGTTTTTTGGAAGAGTCCCTAGAAGCGAATAGCGGACCTGAACGGCCCTTGCCATATCCTCTCACCTGATAGCCCTGTACCCCCCACTATACAGGAGTTGAGAATTATGAGCGACTATTGAAGACATGACGGAGATTATTGTTTTAATTGTGAACGGAACTCGTCAAAAGTGACGGGAATAAATCAAACTCTCATTAATAAATAATTCGCTGTACTGAATAGAGAACACAATTCAATTTCTTTAATACAAAATTTAAGTTTTTTTAATTTTAAAATTCCTTTATTATAAGTAATAGGTTCTCAAATTGAAGCTTAAGTACTCTAGGGGACCGCGAAACAATTTTATGAAGATTTTGAAGGGACCATCAGGTGAAATTTTGGTTTAATTGTTATTGTTGCCACTGGCTCTCATGCCCTACGAAGGAATCCAATTTAGTTCCTCTGATACTTGTAATAGTCGTTTAGGAACACTGCGCTCTCGGAATTCAACATCATGTGTTACGAAGATTAGGTCCACTGTGTTCCGAGAGATCACATGTTCGAGAGCACTGTAGTTCGTAGGTTCGTTCGTTCGTTATATTACCTATTGTTACCATTTTTGTGTATTGTCACTTTTGTTACAAGCATATGTTGCTCTGTAAAATAGAACCACTTACTCATAAATTTTATTTTAATTATGAGGCGCTCAGAGCACAAGTAAATAGATGCCACATTACCAAACTTGTGAACAAATAAGCATAAAATTTGTGCGGGGTATTTAATTACACAGAAATATTTACACTGTTTGAAAATGTTGCAGAATAATAGGTGGAAGTAGGCTACTTCGTATAATTGAATCTCTTATTGGAAAAGATCAGAGTTAAATGCTTTCACTACGATACATACACTTGATTCACTTTGATACATACATATAAAATTATGGGTCTCTATTCCTTTCTGCACTGAAAGTTACGTATTGATTTTGTCTGAATTATTACTTGAATGCTGAAAATAGGTATGAAGAAAGAGAGGCTTATAAACCACAAATTTTGAAAAAAATAAGTTTTCGCTCCTAAGTTGCAGAAAACGTATTTTTATCAGTAGACAAACAGATTTTATTTTAAAATTTTGGTAACAAAATAGCAACCCACACCTCTGACTCTTCTCCTACAACAAGAAGCAAAACGAGAGCTCAACAAAACATGCGCTTAGTGAAGAAACATTTATGTACAGAAGAAAAACATGGGTCCGTCTCAGTACTTGCTCAAAGGATCAGAGAAATTGGACGAAAAACGTAATCGAATTGGGGGTCATTGACCCGGAAGCTGAAGAACCATTTGTTACAGGCTATTTAGTGTTTTAGAATTATACAATATAAGTGGTAAGTAATATATTAAATATCATTGTTAAATCATTCTTATTTTTCTTTTTGAAGTTAAGTATAGTTTCTGATAGTATAGAAACAGTTATGTCGCAGAAAATGTCTTACTTAACACTTAAACTTGAATAGATTTTAAGTCATCTGACAATAAGTAGTAAAGTAATGTAGATGTGTTGTATGGATTTCTTGAAGTGGGCTTTTGATACTGATTCTGGATGAATATGAGCCCTATGAGATGTGTTGTAATTATAAATATCAGTGCTGCGTGAAAATATGTTTCCACCATTAAGTAATCCAGTTTTGACAAAAAATACAACGGCGCACGATTACATTCCGATCTCTTCTTACGAAGCACCTACGTAAGGGCGAGAAAGTAACAAGGCATTTTTATAACAGATACAACCATTTCAGATAATTCTATTGATTCTGATGATTTTGATGAATAATCCAGATAACAGAAAATATCCTTCTATATTATTTTAAATCTCATTTTCATTCATGTTATTGTCACTAAATATCCTAAATTCGGAACCTGACCTTGAAATATTTAAATATTTCATCGATTCTTTAAATATTTTTGTTAAATTTTAAAAAAATGACCACAATGTCATCCATCTTGGCTGCGATATTTTAAATTTCAAAACAAATGAGTAATTAGCGACCTCAAAAACTTATATACATATTTTGTTTTATATTTAAACATTGCTTGACTTATAGCCAACTTTTAACCTTTAAACCAGTGTGTTCGTTGAGGTTTAAGTGGATGAACGAATAAATTATTGACGTTTGTTTACGCAACCACACCCATTACTGCTTATTTGACATTGAGGTTCCAATGCTCATAATGGGAATATAAATAATGTAGCAGCATTTGTGGACACATTAGCCTAAATGGAAGTAATAATATTGATCTTCAAGGTAGGAAAACTTTTGCTTCAAACGACAGACATGGTGAAAAGGAATGTCTGTTTGATGGTTACTGTATGTGCAGGGGTTCGGCACTGGAGAACAAAGGTGATTTAGAAAGGAACGGAGGGAGCGAGAGGTAAACGATGGCGCAAGTAAAGAATAAGACGAGGAAGGGGCAGTGAGAGTGAGGGAAAAAAGGGAGTAAGGGGGGCTCGAGCTCCAGAGCGCCGGGCCAAGCCGCGAGCAGCGGGAAGGAGCTGCGCCCGCACGAGGCGTATTTTTGGCATAAAATTGCTCACGTGAAGTTGCAAGACGCACGCGCAACTAGACCCGTACGCTCTAGTATCCACAGTCCACACCGTGCGTTGTCGTTCAATTTGTACTGCCTATACTCACAATCAGGCGAAAGAATCATAGAAGAAAAGCATTGTAAGAAGGAAAATGTTAACGAATCTAGTAATGAAGAAAGAACATTTTACTTTGAATTGTAATAACTCTATTATGTTTTGTGCTAAAGCAGCAACATACGATTTCTTCGAAATACATAACCTCAGTCTTTAGCAGTCTGCAATGTAATCTACTAGTTATAATGATTTCTGGAAACCCTATTATAGTCAACACTATACCATGTCTACAAGACTTCAATATGCATTAAAACGTAGGCCTGGTACTCAAAAACTATATGAGGCTTAAATAGAGCTAAAAATAACGCTGATTGGTTTGAGGGGCGCACACGATTTGCTCTTTGGAGAAAACGTAAGATCAAGGCACGCGAGATTCCTGTCTCCTGTAGGAAGCCGTGCGCTCTTGCATGCGTCCTTTCGTTCCGAGAAAAGACGCATTCCCGAAACGCATGCGCTACGTGCGCTATTGTATGCGTTAGACGCATGCGCAACATTGAACGAAAAGACTCATCGTGTGGATGCAGCTTTAGGGCGACAAGTTCGAATGCGAGTTGGAGTGGAAGTTCCCGTGTGAGTGCATGTGTCTGTGTGAAGGCAAGGGTAAGTGGGCGTGCGAGAGCGAGTGATATTGCGAGGATTAGGGCTGGTGCGAGGGCTTGTGCGAGGGCTTGTGCGAGGGCTTGTGCGAGGGTATGAGTGAGGGCTTGTGCGAGGGCTAGTGCGAGGGCTTCTGCGAAGGCTTGGGCAAGGGCTTGGGTGAGGACTTGGGCGAGGGCTTGGGCAAGTACTTGAGCGATGGCGAGGAGGGGGAGCGAGCGCAGGAGCAAGCGGAAGGGTGAGGGCAAGGGCTTGGGGGAGGACTTGAGCGATGGCGAGGGGGGGGGGCGAGCGCAGGAGCGAGCGGAAGGACGAGGGGTGTACAAGTTGGAGTGCGAGCTTGAGTGGAAGTTGGAGAGTGAGTGCATGTGTGTAGGGGAAGGCGAGCACCAGTGGGTGTTCTTGGGCGAGTGAGTGGGCGAGTTCGAGTGAGATTGCGAGGGTGAGAGCGAGTGTGTGTGCAGGTGCGAGCGCGCGAGCGTGTGTGTGGGCGAGGCCGGGGCACGGGCGAGAGGAGGCCTAGGGCCGACCGAGAGCGCGGGGCGGGCGCTCTGCCACTACGAACTGCACGCGATGGGCGCGGCGCCTCTTCCTCCCGCGACACGAACATACACGTTATCATTTTGTTTTTATTACGTCTCGGAAAGTAGGGCGCGTGTCGAGGTCTCGGTGACCGGTGCACTAAAGCGCAACCTCTCTTGATCAGAAAAGGTGTCTAGTGGAAGACGAAATGACGATAATGAAGTTCTTCTAAAACTGGGAGATCACCAACTGAAAACGTCTTATGTGTGCAAACTTCTGGGCACACTATTCGATTTCAAACATTCATGGAAACAGCATGTAACTGCTCTTAAGGTGAAAGTTAAAAACAACTTAATATTATCAAAACGTTATATGCCATTAAATGGGGAGCACAATTCGAATACTTGATCAACCCATATAAAGCTCTGATTCAATCGATACTAGATTATGGGGGGAATAGTTTACAGCACAGCTTCAAAAAAGTTCTGAATATCCTAAACCCTGTGATCAACAATGTTTGCCGGCTAAACCTTGGTGACTTCAGAACCAGTCCATGTAACAGCCTACTAGTAGAAGCAAGACAACTACCATTTGAATTAAGATGAAATGTTCAGTGCATAAGATATGCCTACTCCGCATTTAGCCTTCCCTCCAACACCTCTAATTCAATTACATTTAAAAACTTTCAGTCTAGACTATATGAATCCAGATCACAGCTTTCATATCTGTACAGAGAGAGACTCCCTAAATATTTAGTAAAAATTAATATCGTCAAATCACTTTGTACTCCCAGACGAAATCATGCCATCCCAGCCTGGCAGAACGTTAATGTCAGATCTAATACTGACCTCACAAAATCCCCAATAGACATTACTGAACCTGTTGAAAGGTTACAAGAAGGAGTATCTACACTACTCCAAGTATATAACAACTTCTACTAAGTTTACACACACGGGTCTAAACGCAGTGGAATTGCAGGCTGTGCTATATTCCAAGTATCAGTTAATACAATTGACTCTCGCCGCCTCCCGGATTACTTCTTGCTAGCTACATGCGAAGGGGGTTCTTTCAAGCCAAGACTCCAAAAGATACTCCCATTGCAATTTTTTCAAACTCACTAACTACTCTGAGAGCCATTGAGAACAGATTAATTTCCAACCCAATTATCCAAAAATTTCAGCAGATTCTAGAAAAAACATGCTGTATGTGGGACCCAAATAGAAATAATATGGACCCCCTCGCACAATAAAATCATTGGCAATGAGAAAGCTGATGCAGCCGCTAAACTGCCACACATCAATTACCTTCGCCGACAACTAAATTCAAGGCAAGACTAAAAATGTTGTAAAGGACTTCCGACTCAGTTATTGGGACTCTAACTGGAGGTTGAATGTTTCCGAACTCCATTTAGTCAACTCTCCCCGGAAAACCTTTTAAGAGGACAGAACAGGTTGTAACCACAAGACTAAAGATAGGTCATTTCAATCTCAATTTCTGCCATCTATTCAAGGGATCTGATCCACAACCCTGTCCAACGTGTGGTGCAGCAGTCTCCAACTCCCACCTTATTCTTGAATGCCGTGCTACTGATAGTATAAGAAAAGGAACTCTAAAACTTACTCAGTTCCACAGTCAGGTGTGCCAAAGTAGTAAAATTCTTAGAAACCACAAAACTTTACAGCCTTTTATATCTTTAAACATTGTGGTAATACTTTAGTTACATTAAACATAACATGTTGTGAGAATGTAATTATGTTTAACACATTTATTCTTGTCATGATTGTATCTATTATGTTTGTATATACAATTGAATAATGACAGGGGTCGCTGATGACCTAGATGATATAAAGCGACCGTAAATAAATAAATTAAAAAAAGTGCCTTGTGCAGGTCCAGGAAACCGCAAATACAAGGAAGTGAAAGAAGATCAAAGGAAGAGTGATGTACTGTTGATGCAGGGACAGGGGAGCCGGAGTATGGTAGCTCGGCGGTGTGGAAACAGCAATTCTGGCGGCTGTGGATGAGCCGAGGAAGAGGCGCAGGCGCGTGAAAGTGCAATCTCTGGTTGGCGCAACGGACACCACAGTTCCAAGGAAGTGGCCAGCACAACAGAAAGCACTTCGAGGGCCAGGCTTGAAGGGACGATCAAGAGAACTGACGAACACTTGGAAGAAGACCCAGGGGATGAGCGTTGGATAAAGTAGGGAATCTATATTTATATTTCATACATAATTCCGACGCATTCACTACAGTTTTGCCAAACTCTGTTACTAAACTACACTATACTACACTACAGCTATTACAGTGGGCAAACTATTCTACACGTACTATAGCTAAACTATACTTCGTCTACGACAATGGAAGATGTCTCATTTAGCGCGTTATTTACCTATGAAGAGTGCAAATCAAAATATTTTTATTAATTTCCTATAGCAATTGTATTCTCATTTTTTTTGTGATGTCAAACGATGGAAAAGCAAACAACGCAATGTTTAGTTCATTGTGATTCCGTTTTGTGTTTCATGAATTGGTAGGAGCATGGAAACACGAGATGGTGCTACAAAACACTCGGGGTGACGCTTTATTAAATATTAATATATTTAATAAATTTCAGCGTTCTCAAAGAGTGGGACAATTTCAAGGACTTCAGGAAGTTTTGGACAACCAAGCATTCTTAAAAGATCATATAATTGGGATACTTATTGTTTTACAATATACATACCAGGAAATTCTTATAAATATGTATCAACGTTCTTAGAATACTACGACAATAGTAAGCAACTATGGATATTTTTCTTACATAACCTGTAATACTCACAGACCTGATGTTTCTCCCTTGCAACCGCTCAAAATAACAGCTGATATGCCAAACAGTTTCTAGAGTTTTCGCCTAAAAAACGCAAATATGACATTCAAAGAAGGAAATGTTTGAAAAAGTCTTACCTGTGTGCGTGCTGGAATTTCATAATGAGTTCTGGCTCATTGTCGAATGATACTGACTTTTCATGCTTCTAAATTTCAGGTGGGAGAAGACATTGACAACTCTGTTTTCCGAACGGACTGTAAGTACCTGGATGTCAGGCCAAGGCCCGAAGTGGTTGATGCGCCACCGCAAAAAAGCGGGTCCTTTATTAGTGTTTTAGTGTATCGCTAGCAGCAGCTTCTACTGCTACGTGTCACTACTGTAGTAGAAAGACAGTAGCGATGCGGAAGCGGCGAGAAAGGCCGGGGCGAGGAGGGCTGGCGAAGGCAGATCCACGACGCGCGAAGACAGTTGACGGCGTTGAATGCCGTCAGCGAGCGAGGGCTGCGAGAGGGCTAGGCGAGGCGGGCTCGGCGGAAGATGCCGCCGCCGGCGAGAGCAGAAAGGGTTGGCAGGGTTTCGGCGGGGGCGGGGAAGGAGATGGAAACGGCCTGGCGCGCCGCTGGCGGGAACCTGAGAGCAGGCGCCCGCGCGCCGAGCGCCGAGAGCCGCGTGCAGCGGATTTCGAAGCGAGTGCCGCCTTGTTCTTTTACGTTCGACTGCGGGCCGGGGCTTTGTCGCCTCCCGCCAGGGAAATAGGCTGCAGCTTTGAGAGCACTCGCTCAGGAATCTGTTCTACTCGATGAAGATGCACTCGACAGCGTAGATGTCGGAAACACGTGTTGGGCACATAAACGAAAAACTGAAAAGTGGCAGAATGAAAAAGCTACACGAACGTCATATTTTCATTTTCATGCAAATCCATACTGTTATAGATTGACAAGCTTTTTTCTGTAAGGGCAGTTGCAGTGTGCAGTGTGTTTCTACACATAAACTCAAATTCTAGTAAGGTTCTGTTCTTCATATAATGCTTCGGATGCAGGAATAATTTTATATTTGTTTGCTCAACGTCTAATAATGTTATTTAGTTGTTTCAATTAAGATAATTTAAATTAATAAATAAGATGAAAATAAATCAAAATATTCATTTTTGCTTAATATTTTCGTAACATCACAATTTGTTCAATTTTCTTACTTACAGAAATCTTCGTTTTGAGTAAACGAATGAAGGTTTATTACAAGTGTCTTGTACTACAATGTAAAATGAAGCTTATGTAAATAAATATTATCTGTTGCTAACTATATTTTTGTTTAATGCATCTTTGCTTTAAGCGCATATACTGGCTATTTTAAATGCATATATTGGCAATTTTAAGTTCATTGTAGCATGCATATTAGTGCATGAAGTTCGGGAGACTATTCGAAATATTAATAATAACAATGTGAGACATTGTTGGAGCAAGGTTTAGTTTTGAAACCAGTTTATCTAATGTTCGATCTTGTCACAAGGTCCGTCTCAGGCCTGTACCCATCATTTATTTTAATTTGTATTTTTCATATTTAATCGTTTTTGTAGTGTCATGGTGCGATCTGGCTATGCCGCTTCTCAGTATCCACAACAACTGCGTCATATTTTCCTGAGATCATCATACGACTTATTCACTTGACAATATTATAACTTGAACATCTTATCAAAATTTCTAATTTAAATAATGACTTTTACCCCCTTATTTCTCATAAAGAAGCTTGGTTTACAATTATTATAAATGTTAATAGCTGAAACCAGAGCTCCAATTGGCTTAGAGCTCAGACAACCGCCAAAACTCTCCGCCTTTACAAAGTACAACGGAACTGAATCAGTCAGCGCTCGCAGCCTTGGAGTGGATGTATGCTTCGCCCTCTCTCATTTTTAACACGAAGGCGTGCATTTTCTGTGGGAAGTCACGAGAACAATCTTTTAAGATGTGTGTGCGTCACTCGTTCTCAATCTTATTTACTGTGCAGTCAAGAGGGCAGTGTCTAATAGTAAAGACGGAGAACTTCGTGCGTACGCGCATATAAAACCACTATATAAAACTGTGCAATTCACACTATGAACTATATTAAGTCCAGTATACTAGCAAGTACCGGTAGCAATTAAAACTGTAAACTGTGATAATTTCAGTACTAACAATTGCCGCTAGCAGTGACATTGTTCTACATTTATTGGTAGTTATCACAATGCAACTTTCGTAGTCCGTGAGCTATAAAGACCTGCCAAATCTTCATCGCAACAATATGCTTTGCGCCAATGATACGTGTTATTAAGAACCTGATTAAGGTGTCCAGTGTCCATGTCTACGCCGGCATCGAGACATGTTTCGCATGTGTCGTATGGTCACGAACTCACGCCTCGCGCCCTTGAGAGGCTCTGCTGCTCATCTTCTTCAATTCTACCAGCCCAGAGGGATGTCGCCGCCACTACTGGCACCCATATAATCAAAGCTGGTATCTATAGTCAGTGTTTTATTTCTTTGTGATAGCATAAGACAGACTTCGTTTCAACCTAACTGCATTTTTGTACTATGTAAATTAGGTAATGTTTCACTTCATTTGTACCAATTGTCAGAATTGTGATAAAAACAATTTCATCACATTAACTATATTGAGTGGAGTGGGAGTGAAGCCGGCTGTGCCATCTTAGTAGATTTACTGCATGTAAAAGTTCCTCAAGCCTAAATAAAGCCTCTGAGCTAAATTCAAATCACCTGTTTCGTCGCCCTAGAAATACCTCCTTTCTCAGCTAGTTGGAGAAAGGAGCGGAGCGGAAAGGAAATTAGCGTGGTCAGACCGAAGAGCAGTCTAGCCACGTGCAATAAGGCATCAATTCAATTAGCTGATTCAAATGTTAAGTGTTTCACACCATTTTAAACACAATTGATATCCTGATTAGCCATCATTCAGCAGCCAATTATTACATTTGTAATTTATGCATCTCAGTTCAATTTTAATTATATTAAAGTCAAAGCAAAATGTAATTCTTATACATTTCCTACCCCGGTAGCTCATAATGCTAGTCCATTCCAGAAAGCTATTTCAAGTGAGCACAAAGGCGCCTACGCGAACTTACTGCGAGGTGGTCCTACGACAGAGAGGAGTCAATTATAGATAAATTAAATTAATACTGAGTCTACCAAGGTAAGTAGTTCGGCAAGCAAATCTATCCATTGCTAGCACTGCTCCCCATATCAGCTTGCCCCTCTAGATATATGGAACAAGTTTTTAATAAGAAGTAAATAACATAACATCACGGCCTTCTTTTGTGGGATAATTGATTGATATGAATTACATTATGTAACTATGAATATTAAATTATTTATTGGTGTATCGTTCCGGAATAGAGAGTGCTGGATACCGAAAAAGTAATTTTTCAAATCCTCCGTCCGCCCATTTGTCCCCCGTCTGTCGTCTGTGAACAATATTATCACCTAAACTATGCGTAGGTTTTTTCTAAACTGAATACTCCCGGCTAATTTGGCATCAATAGAACATTATTTAATTTTTGTTAGTACTTTACATGAAGCCCCTGGGATATTTTTGAAATTTTCTCATAATTAGTTAAATATGTTTTCTTTAAATTTCGTGTAAGAGTAGAGTGAAATACACTTACAAAGATAGCAGAGGTCTGATTTTTTTCTGTTAACTCTGAATTTTCGAAAATTGCAGGAGTTTGATTTTTTCGGCGTCTACCTACAACTACAAAATTAAAGGTAGAAGTTTTTCCTTCAAATTAATTTTTGTCCATAATTAGTTCTTTCATTAATGTCATGTAAATGTTTTTAAACTTTTCGTATTTTTCGAGCAAATATGCCTGCAATATTTGCAATTTTAAAAATTACAAAAACAAGATTTTCTCAAAAACGGCTCCAATTTTCTTTTAAACTTTTGGAAGGGATAGTACTAAGTCTATTCTATGAGATGACATAAATGCCATGTTTCACTATTTTCTTTTTTTTCACAAATTACGAAAATTTAATATTTTTTACGTCACTCTCACGTCGTAAATATTTATAATACCGACGATTTGTTTAAATTATTATATTTACGAGTACATGAGCTTTAAAGAATGTCACATGAAGTTTCTCGAAAACTCAAACATTTTCTGTGAAAACTAGCTCAAAACTTCCCATTTTCGGAAACGCTCAAACGCCATTTTCTCAAAACCGGCTCCAATTTTTTTCTTGAAACTTTTCGAAGGGATAGTGATAATTGCACTGTTTAATATGACGTAAAGTTTCTTTTGGGATTCCTTTGTTTTTACTAAAATTTCACAAATGTAATTTTATTTTCTTGCACTTACTAACGTAAGAAGATAAAGTATTGTAATCCTGCGCCGGTAAACGGCGAATTTTCGACAGAAAAACTCTTATTGCCGGGCCCTGGTAAGAAAAAAAGCGGATAAATCCAGTCGCTATATATAGAAAAAAATTCTTCTAACACGTGGTGCAGCCAGAATACATGTTTTGTGGTCCCTTTTGTGGGTCCGTTTTACCAAACGTTTGTTTGTCTCTCCGTCCGACCATCCGTGTGGGCACAACGCTAGGGCAAAAACCATTGAGCCGATTTTCTCCAAAATTGATATTCCCCAATTGTTCTAGCTGATGGCGCGGACTCTGGAATTTGAATACGAAATTTCTAATTTGGAGGGCACTTTACATGAAGCGCCTGGGACATTTTCAAAATTTTCAAAAAATGGCTCCAAATGTTTGATTATATTTTGTTGTTGAATAGTGCAAAGGACGTTTAAGAAGGGCGCAAGTCGTTACATACGTCGTGGGACATTTTCGTTAACTTTCCCGATTTTTTTTAAAGTTGAAAAGAAAAAATAATAAAACTTCAAAAGTGGAGATATAAATTCTGCTCCCAGGCAACGCCTGGTATAAACAATTAGCTCTTTAAAAAAGTCATGTACAATTTTTTGAAAAAATATTCGTTTTTGCTTATTTTGCGATTGAAATTTGGATATTTTTTCCCAAAAACCGCTCCAAATATTTTCTTTAAACTTTTTTCATTTGTGTAATAAGAGAAGGTGAAAATTATGGTACTAGTCTCATTTTCGGGTATTGCTCGTTTTTGGAAAATTAAAAAAATGAAAACTACAAACTTGAAGATACAGATTTTGAACAGACGATTCCTGTTGAACAAAAATCGTTTTAAAAGAAGGTCATGTACATTTGCTTGAAAAATCTAATAGTTTTGGCGTAATTTGCGATTAAAATTTACAACAAGAAAAAATTCTCAAAAATCGCTCAAAATTGTTTCTTTAAATTTTCGTCACATATGTAATAAGGAACGTTAAGAAATATGGCGCTAGTCTAATTTTCGGGTATTGCTCGATTTTTTCGAAATTGCCAAAACCATTTCAAAACTACATAATTGAAGATAAGAGGTTTTTGCATCAGACAAAGTCTGTTGTACAAAGTAAGATCTTTAAAAAAGGTCATGTGCCATTTTTTGAAAAAAAACGAGTCATTTTTGGGTAATTTCTGCTTGAAATTAATGAAATATATACAGGCTGCGGGCTACGAGAAATATTGAATGAATGATATGAAACATAATTAATTTAATTTTAATTATAATTTTCTGTTGAAAATATCAATATTAATTCTGTTTTTCCTTTCTTGCTTTTTACTTTTTACTCAATGTGTATTCTCAATGTATTGATGTATTTCTCTTTAAGCAACAATAACAAGAGTTTATCAAAAACGGCTCCATTTTTCTTTAAATTTTGGTAGTGATAGTGTAAAATGTATTCTATGAGATGACATGAATGCCATCTTTTGTTTTTTTCAAAAATTACAAAAATGTAATTTTTATACTAGGCTCTCATGTGATTTATTCAAATTATTGCATTTACGACTACATGTGATTTAAATGATATTTTCTAAGGTGTCGTGGAAACTCATTAGTTTTCTGAGAAAACAAGCACAAAATTTCGCATCTTTAGAAATGCTCAAACGCCATTTTCTCAGAAACAGCTCCAAATATTTTCTCTAAACTTTTCGTACTAATTGTGATTATTACATGGTTTAAGATAATATGGAAGTAATGTTACTGTATTCTTTTCTTTTTTCAAAACTTAAACAAATATAATTTTTAAATTATTTCTCGCTCGGTTAATATGGACATTTCGTGCGATTTGTAAAAAAAACATAGCATTTGTGAGTGAAAGATATTCAAATGATTTCAAATTAAGTTTTATGAAAACTCGAAAGATTCCTCTGAAAAAAAAGCTTCAAATTTCGCATTTATACATGACCTTAAACGATTTTTTCTCAAAACGGCTCCAAACGTTTTAACAAAAATTTCCGGACGATGTTTTACTTTTCTTTAATATTTTAAAAGTAATATTACAAATCTACCATTAGGAAAAGTGTCAAGCCACGTTTGGCAGTAGCTTCGACTCTACCTTCCTGAACTGCTGTGACCTAGAGACGTGGCAAGCATAGAATTTGCGTCCCTGTCAGGATACTTCAAATAAGTGTTGTTATTATTTGTTTTAGCGGGTATACTTCAAATTGCATCCCCTAGTTAGTGGCGCCCATGGCACTTGCCATGTTTGCCTCTGCACTGACACAATATTCGCTGATTCTCTTGCATTGTTTGTTAACTCAGTGGCGTTATTTGCACCTAACACTGTGCAGTCGTCCTTATCTCTGAAGAAACATTCAGAAATAATAAGTAGAGTGGAAAATTTAAATGCGAAAAGATAAACAAAACCCTGAAATTATTTTTTTGTTATCTTTTATAAACTATTTTTATATTAGCCGGTTCAACTTTTAACATCAAAATGATCATATTTTCAATTACAAACGTAGATGTCAAGATGCTTGTTTAAAGTAACGTATTATTCAAAAATTTATATTAACTAACTTTAATGTTTATTAATAATAAAGTATAATTATTTTAAATAAAAATATATTTTAGTTTAAAATAGCTTCAAAATAATATAATTTCTACTTGACACATTTTCTCAATGTGGAAAAGAAGCCTTTTTTGCAAAAGTACTACTTTGAGTTAAATCTAAAAGTTAAAATTTTTACTAAAGTTTGGTATCATAGCAATCTATAATATGTGCAATTTTAAAATTTTAATCTGGTCCGCCAACAGAGATATTACAGTTAAAATTTGGAAAAAATCTAAAATTCCAGTTTTTAAAAGGGTGTAATTTTTAATGGGTACGTTATTTACCAATGATATTTTACAAAAGTCAACTATACTGTTATGTATAAAATCACAGAAAAATTAAGGCTGAGATTCTATTCCTTCTTTGAGAAATTACTCTCTGAAAATCGAACTTGATTTTTTCGCGTTCCAAACATTTGGTTGCAAATATTCCTCAAATAAAAACATAGAAGTTAATAGCTAAATAATATTTTGATTATTAGACCAGAGTGTAGTAGAATCCAATGCGTTTTATTCTAGAATGCTAGAACAACGCGGTGCTGAATAATTTACAAAAGAGTAAATGTCTACAAACACGAAATATGGCGCACGGCGTAAAACATGAATGGCCGCCATTTGTAAACCAGATACAATAAAAAAAATTAAACAGATTTTTGAACAGCGAAAACATAAGGAAATGTGTGTATAAAATATGAATTTTGTTTTGAAATGGTCTACGGACCTATTTATTACATTCTGGACCACTTAAAAATGGATTGACCCGTACACTATCATACTATAAACGTCGTTTTGCTCTATTCTTTTGGTTTTTCAAAAATTAGAAAAAAATATTCTTTTCGACTAGCCTCTTAAGTCATTAATATTTACATTAGCGGCGATTTGTTCACTTTATTGTATTTATGAGTACATGTGATTTAAATAAAGTTGGAAAACGTTTCTCGAAAACTCAATAGTGTAGGGTGAAAATGAGCTCAAAATTCCGGATTTTTGGAAAAGCTTAAACACCATTTTCAATAAATTGCTCAATTTTTTCTTCGAACTTTTCCAACGGATAGTGCTAATTTCACGGTTTAATGTGATATACTGTTCAATTTGGGGTATTCTTTTGTTGTTTTTTAAATTACATAAATATACTTTTTTGAAATACCTCTCACGCCGTTAATATCTACATTTCCAGCAATTTGTGTTCAAAGGTAAATCGAATGACCTTCAGAATGCGTACTGCGAAGTAATGAGGCTATGTGAGTTGTTTTTAACTAACCCAACGACGAGTGTTTCAGTTGATCGAAGTTTCTCAGCTTTGAAGAGCATGAAATCTTACTCAGAAATTGTCAGCTTTGTGACAGACCATCGAATTTAGTTTCTACACCAATAGAGAAAGGACTGATTTGTGCTCGAAAGAAACGTTCAGGTTTTATGACAAGGTTATATTTACAAGGGAAGATTTTAGACCTCTAGATTTTTCACCTAAAGATCGCAGACTACAGTTACAGTACAAATGAGGTGAGTTGAATATCATATATTGCATATAAAATATCTCCTACATCTTACATACAGTTTATAGTATTTCATTTACTTGTGCGTGTAGTATTTTGTGTAACATAGGTTAATATTCATCTAAAAGTTGAATCTAAAAATGGTTATTTTTTCGTTAGGTGGCAGATCCTATTTTGCTTACCCCCCCCCCAAAAAAACTCACGAGAATCCATTTTGAGTCACATCAGTTTTAGATGTCCAACAGTCATTACTACTTTCGATAAAGGTAAGCAAAAACAGTTTGTCCTATCATTATCCGGCACTCTTCACTTCCTTATACACAAGTAACGTACCTGAAAGGATTTTTGCTATCAAATCAGAATCCACTGTCATTTAAGTATGATTCTATTAACATTTTCTACTTTTTTTTTAATCGGCCGACTAGGACCACGCATGCAAGCATCCTGCATTTACCGTGGCTCAGTTTTTATTTATTATCGCGGTAGCAGGTGCTTGCAATAACTTTTTGGGGAGACCAGCATTTTTAGCTGGATCCGATTTTTATCTCCCACGGTTGTTAGCCCTGGGGGTATGGAAGATGAAATGATGATATGACGATAATGGGGGTGAAAGGACAACACATACAGACATACACAAATACACCCATGCCCGAGGCGGGACTCGAACCCGCGATCTTCTGGTCCGAAACCACTCCGGCACTACTGCCTTAGCGATCTCGGCCATCTGATCGGCTTTTCTACTCATATTATTTTAATTACTATTTTTCTTTAGCAGTTCCACGAGTGTCTTTGATCTCGTTCACATTTCTTTGTCCTAAAATATTTGGAGCAATAGTGCAAGAAAACGCCGTAAGATAGCTGCACAAGCTAAAGGAGCTCTCAACGTTATTCGTTTCACGTGGTGTTGCCATACTTTACACCTGCCGGTCATTTTAGGTTGCTGATCATGGATGTGTTATTTTTCAACTGTTACACGAGCCGACTGCTATTCCGATATCTGTTATTGAAGAAAAGCTGATAAGCCCATATCTGGTACACAGGTAAGGAAGGGAAAAAGAGTGAAAGAATCAAGGATCTCGAGTTGGGTTAGAGCTCAAGCCTAGTTTGCAGAGCTAATATAGTACCAAAGAGGATACCCATGCATTGTCCGCACATGTTTCTTGAGCCCTCATTTCACTAGATGTGAAAGGAGTGGGAGAATTGGTTATTTTGATGGGAGGATTATTATATCAATCTGTGGGTCGTTTGTCGAAGCAAAACAGTTTCTATTACACGAGAGCGAGATTTCTGATTATTAGATTTTGTTAACAACCCTCATTGCTATTATTTATGCGTAATTCAACTACAGTTAGGAAAGGAATGGGGGAAGGTATTTGGGGGCTCAAGAAAGCTTGCGGGTATAATACTCTAATCAGTGGTGGTACCCATAGTACCGCACTGACAATTCATTTACCGGCATACTACTAACAGATGGGTTTCTGCAACGTGGATTGATTATGACACGAACATTTAGAAAGAACAGATGTTGTTGGGACATACTACAAATTTTACGTAATCTTTCAGCTACAGCCCATTCTAACTCAATCGACAGTCAGCAAGCGGTTCTGTTTTCGGTTTTCACGAAGAATTCGCAATGGTAGCTAGTGTTCCAAAATTGAATATAAATATTCATACGAATGTTCACACGTACTTACAGGTAATATGTGTTGATGAATGAAAACAAAAGCCTAAAGTCGTTTATTCTACAATAAATATCATCTAAAATAGACACTAATTTTCAATAGCTAAACACTATACCCCAAAAGACAAAAGAAGAAATGACCTCTTACTTTCTGTCAACATTCAGCAAGTTGCGTGAATAATAGTTATTTATACACCAAGGGTGATTAGGGTGAAAGGTCATTAGAACCAGATAACGCCTCTGGTACATACAATATTTTATTTTTTCCTCATTTTAATTATTCATTTACACTTATTTACAAATTAAATAGCTATTAACTTGAATAGGTGTGTTGTTAGATTGGATCTGCGGTAACGCGATCTTCGTTTGTCATTGTAGCGTTTGTTTGCAACAGAATAAAATGGAGCAATAAAGGGTGTGTGAAGATATGTTGTTATAGATGACAAAAGATAATGTAAATGCTGTCAATGAGATTGTGTTGCTGGCATTGTTTCATGACTTGGTTTGTTGATTTCATTTGAATAAGTATTTATTATTGAAATTGTCTATTACTAAGAATACGTATTAATTGTGCACTATAATAGTGTATTACTTTCCACAGTTCGAGAAATTTAGTCCATGTACATTGAGCATGAAAGCTGAAGAAAATGCTACTCGTTGAAAAGCAGGTTGATATTACGAGTTACAACCGTTTGCATGCTTTTAAAAAAATCGTCGAAAGGATATGAACCCAAGAAATACGCAGTTTTATCGAGAGAAGTAATGTAACATTTTTCAGAATGTAATAAATTACTTCCTCTAACACATTGTGTGTTCAGAATCTATTTTTATGAGTCTTCCATACCGAAAAATTGATTGATGGCAAAACGTGTATCTGCCGTCTGTTTGTCTGTCTGTCTGTGGTCAACGCCAGCAACTAATCCGTTCAAAAGATTTTCTCTGTAATTGATATACTCCGATCTATCTGAACGAACTCGAGCTCCTGTGAGTGTGAAATTGATACTTTGATTTTGTGGGGTACTTTACACAAAGCTTCAGCATATTTTGATTAAAATTTGCTCTCGGGTAGCGTAAAGAAAGGCTAAAAAATGGCGCAGAACTCATTTCCGTTGAAATATCTGATTTTTAGAGAATTGCAAATGCTTAAACATTTTTTCGCCGTCTTCCTACAACTACAGTATTGAAGATACAGTGTTGATTTTTTCCTACATAAATTATGTTCCTGAAAGAGCTCTAAAATAAAATCATGTACAATTTTTCGAAAATCAGTATTTTTCGAGTAATTTTGCGTAAAAATTGGTGATTTTTAAACAGTTACTTTCTCAAAACATCTCTAAATTTTGTCTACATTTTTATTTTGACGCTACGTAGTAGAGAGAAAGTTACGTAATGCTGCCCGAAAAATGAATTTTCGGCAGAAAAAACTCGTATTACAGGGCCCTGGTAAAGAAAAAGTGGAAAAATGCGGTTGCTAAATTTAGAAAAAAATCCTCAAATTCGTTGTGAAGCCAGAATCTATGTTTGTGGGTCTTGAATACCGAAAAATTGAATGACAGCAAAACAGTCCGTCTGTGAACAATGCTAGCGGCTTAACCGTTCAGCCCATTTTCTCCATAATTGATATTCCCCAATCGATCTGGTTGATGTCACGGCCCCTGGAACTTGAAACCGATATTTTAATTTTGGTTTGTACTTTACATGAAGCCCCTGGGACATTTCCAAAATTTTCAAAAAGCTGTCTCCGTCGATTTTTATTTAATTTTGTTTTTGGATAGTGTGAAGGACGTTTAAGGGAATGGAGAAGGTCCCATGTACGTTAAAAAACTCTGATTTTTCGAAAATTGCACAAATTCAAAATTTGTTCAGCGTCTTACTACTACAATTGAATGGGTGAAAACCAGAACGGTATAAGTGACAAATTCTTAGAAATCTGTTTATTTAAGTCATTAAACACATGGCATTTCAATTGTTCATTAAAACCACGAAAATGCATTGCCACTGAAATATAGCCTAAAATAAACACGTGTTTCTCAGAATTTATAAAATGTCACTTATATTGCCCTGGTTTTCACCCATTTAATTATGAAGATATAGATTTTCCCTTAATAAAAAAATAATGTTCCTTAATGATCGATTTTGAAATAAGATCATATACAGTTTTTTGAAAATTTGAGTACTTTCCGCGTAATTTTGTGTGAAAATACGGACGAGAAAGTACGTGCTGTTTTAGCGCCACTAGTTTCTTCGTATGTATTAAAGTACACTAAAAATTGGTCCAAAATTAAAGTACACTAAAATATCCAAGTTTAATTTTATAAAACTTGTTTAAAGCAGTTGCACAATTGTCAACATAAGATGTTTGTATTATGATTCACGTAGGAGGTCGCACAGGGAAGCCGAACTGGGAGGACGGATTGGGAGGACGAACAGGGAAAAGGGACAGGGAAGACGGACAGGGAGAACTGTGAGTGAGGACGGGCAGTGAGGAAGGAATGGTGGTGGGAACGGGCGGAGCAGTGCGGACGGGCATGGCACTGAGGCGTGGCGACGAGAACAAGCCCTGAGACCGGGCGGTGAGGACGAGCGGTGAGGGCGGGGAGGACGGGCGAGGATGACGGATGAGGAGAATGAGGGTGGAAGCCGGGCGGAAAGAATGGGCTGTGCAATAAAAAGCCGTATGTGCCATAAAATGCTTTTTATAAACGATTTCTTGCTAAGGAAACTGTCGTTTATAATTCTGATATACAAAAACACTTTTGCGAGTTCAAGAGGTATAATATTACTTCTCCGTTAGAAGAACTGCGAGAAAGTAAGTGCTATTGTAGCATATCTACTTTGCAGACATCTTTTTACAAGACTTTACAGCAAATTTTGTGTTTCTATTTGACCTGATGATTTTTTTAAGTATTCAGGATAGTCACGTTGCCTCATTACATTCTATCATTTCAGTCGGGCCACCCTATGGAAAGTTTTCTCAGTGTCAGGTAGGCTTTTTTTAGATTCTCTTATTGACTTCTCTTTGTTTCTCAAAAACAATGGAAACACGAACTTGATGGAAAAGTACCCACATTTTCCATGCAAATATTGAAGGAATCAATTTGTACGTTTTATTCTGGCTGTCATATCTGCACATTATAAAGTTGAGCTTCATACGTGAGTTCATTATTGATGCAATTGTCTCTTGGAAGGCTTTGCAGGGTACATTTACATCCGGATTGTTCGGATATAATATTCAGACCTTACTCATCACTAAAAACATAATTTAAATCCCGCGAACAACGAATATAAATTTTATGTAAAAGATTAAATATATTAATATATTATATATATATATGTATATATATACATATATATAGTATATATATACATAGTATATAGTATATAGTATATAGTATATAGTATATAGTATATAGTATATAGTATATATACATAGTATATAGTATATAGTATATATATACATATATATAGTATATATATATATATATATATATATATATATATATATATATATATATATATATTCATGTACGCAAATGGACGTTGGTATATATAAGCGGTTAACTCTCTTCAAGAAAGTAGGCACATCAACGTGTTTTTTCACAAAGAAGGTTTATGTGCTGTTAATTTTGTTGTAACTCAACTACATGGCTCTGCCGAACAAAACTAAATATTCGTGTCAAATGCAACTTGCAGCCCTCGTCAGTATTTTTGAATCTTTATCATTAAATAATTTCTAAGCAAAGTGTTCTAGGGCGTTAAAAACTTAACTGTTGAGGCCAAAGGCCTCAAAGAAACGTTTCCCAAGACGTAATCAGGATATCTTCTTGAACATTCTCTTACATTTTTGCTGGTCCGGCGCTTCTTGATGTTACCACACCTGCTCAGAGACGTGAGGAATATGCAACTAAATGTGAATTAGAGAGAGAGGGACAAAGAGAGAGAAGGAGAAAGACGGAGAGAGGCGGAGAGGGAAAGTGAAGGGCTCATTTAATTATAACTGTAGACACCAATTTAATTATAACAACCAAATCATTGAAGGTTGTTTAAAGTTAATAAAAATATTCGTTTCGTTACTATTAAATCTTAAAGCTTTGTTAAATGCTGCGCGTTTTCAGGGTGATATGTTCTAGCTTGTTAGGTATTAATTGCCAGATTTTTGGTTGCATTAGCAATAAAGCAAAGTAAAAGCAAATTACGTTTAGATTTTTCTGTGGCCCACCAACTTATTATTGCGGTCTACAAGCTAGTCCACTGACCATCGGTTACTGGACAATATTACAATAGAATTGAGTTAAACGAGGATTACGAAAACCTGCTTGGTTAATTTTTAAAAATGACTATTCTTTCACGTTTTTCAATTTTCATCATGGAAATTTATGTGGAGCGCGTCTGAAAGCAGGATCTACCGGCACACTCCCTCCGTCGGTCGGCTGCTACACATACGCTTTAAATAACTCGTAGAAGGGGCGCGGCGCGCTCCCTCTTAAACGCCGCGGCGCCCGGAGCAGTCCCGCCGCCCCCGCCGCCCCGCCGCCCCCGCCGCCACCATCCCCCCTGCCCGTCCTGCGCCGCCCGGCCTCCCCCGCCTGCCTCGGGCGCCGCCCGCTCCCTTTGTGCGCAACTCGGCACGCTTGGCAGCACTGTTTGGCCGATGAAACTATAACGGGTTGCGTTTCGCCTCCGTGAGCAGCCAGGCGCGATTTCTTGATCGAGATATCGATTTTCAGAAGGGCGGGAAACGCTACGCAGTAAATAACTCGAAGAAAGAGGTCCGAGAATTGCATAAAGCTATTAAGCAAATTTCATTTCTTTGCGGGCATGAAATTTGATACGTCAGAGTTGATCTATTCCACAGCGATCTTCGCTCTTAAAAGTTTCCGGAGTACAAAGGGAGGAAATAGGAAAGGTGGTAAGATAACAATGAAATCCATGTTGTATGGATGGCAAGATGACATGTTGATTCTTAATAAGACTCCAACTGGAAATTAAAACTGGCGCATCTCCCTGATATTTTTCCATGTTCGTTTAAATATTTATATTGAACGAGTTTGAAATACTTTTTGAATTTAATAGTCATCATTAAGTAATTAATTACAAAATTCTCCGCTAAATACAAAATTTGAATATATGGCGCAATGAAATATTTAAAAATGTATTACTTCCTAAAAGAGTGGAGGCAGGACTGTCATTCAACCACATTGCATATAACACCCCTCGTACATATTATGTCATTGTTGAACGCCGTTGGCGGCGATGTGTCAAGGAAGGTAAGCGCTCATGACGCATAGACACACAGGATTTGAAAGACCTCTTGGAACCACAGGCGGGGACGACCGAACAGCAACGCCACGGCAACGCCACAGCAACGCCACAGCAACGCCACAGCAACGCCACAGCAACGCCACAGCAACGCCAAAACGTCAATTACAAACTAAAAACGCAAGCATAAATATAAATGTTTGCCGATTAAGAAATCTCCGATTCGCAGACGACATTGTCTTATTCGCTGCTTCAGCCCAAACACTAGAAACTACGGGTGCTACAGAATGGCCCAGACTTTTCCGTATTAGTTTTCTACTTCCTTTGATCCTTTGGTTAGCTATACGAACTTGCCACATACTATTGTCAGCTGCCATCTGTCGACGCCCAAAGTACATTGAAAAAATTCTTAATTTTTCTGATTTGTAATAATAGAACGGAAATATTAATTTATGAATATTAAAGAACAGTAAAACCTCGTCCAAAATTGCAAATTTCTTTGAATAATTTTCAGCCGTTTTTACGAAAATGGCGCTTAAGTGCTACTGTAAATTCGAAATTTGAGGCTCTTTTTAACAGAACATTTTTGAGGTAACGGAAAACTTCATTTGAAGTCATTGTAAGTAATTTAAATCACAAGCACAATAGTGTTTACAAATTGTTGGAAATGTGCATATTAACGCCGTGAGAGACCTTTCAATAAAATTTAATTTGTTTAATTTTTGAAGAAAAAAAACGAAATGAACTTTACGTCATATTAAGGAGTGTAATGAGCCTTTCTGAAAATGCGAAATTTTGAGCTGGTATTCACAGAGAACGGTTGAGTTTTAGAGAAACTTTATATGACATTATTTAAAGCAAAAGTTTTCATAAATACAATAATGTAAACAAATTGCCGCTAATATAAATAGTAACAACTTGAGAGACAAGTAAAAAATACATTTATGTAATTTTTGAAAAAACAAAATAATAGAGTAATATAGCGTTTATGTTATCATTTAGAGTGTATTTAGCGCTCCCCGTCTCAAGAGTTAGAAGAAAAAAATTGGAGCCGTTTTTGAGTGAATCTTGTTTTTGTAATTTTTTAAAGTTGCACATAAGGCTCGCAATATTGCTCGAGAACTTACTAAAATTTTTTAAAAATGTACGTGATCCTAATGAAAAAACTCACTATGGAGAACAATTTTCATTAGAAGAAAAAATCTGTCTTTAATTTTGTAGCTGTAGGAAGACGCGGAAAAAATTCAAATTTTCGAAATTTTTGAAAATTCAGTGTTAACCGTGAAAACTGCACCTTTTATAAGTGTATGTTGCACTATTCTTACAAGAAATTTAAAGAAACAATTTGGAGTCGTTCTTAAGAAAACTTTGAAAATGTCCGGAGCGCTTCATGAAAAGTACCCCTAAATTTTAAAGAATGTTTTTCAAAATATCAAGGTTCGACTCAAGCCAGATGGACCGGCGTTTCTTCAATTTGGAAAAAAATCCTATGCATGGTTTTGGCGCTGATAGTGTTCACAGACGGGGAGACGGACGTTTTGCCGTCAATTAATTTTTCGGTATCAAGGACCCACAAAACATCGATTCTGGCTACACCACATGTTAGAGAATTTTTTTCTTAATTTAACAACTGGATTTATTCACTTTTTCGGTATCAGGGCTCGACAATCAATTTTTTCTGCCAAAAATCCGCCCTTTATTCGCGCAGCATTACATAACTTTCCCTATACTGCGCATATTACTCCGCATATATGTATGTATACGGGAAAGTAAAAATTCTATCTGCCATCAATAACGCTTGCACGAACGTAGGCTTGTAAATAAATTTTACCAAAACAAAATTAATGACCAATGACCAACCCATTACAATAACAATTTAGGGATCAAGTGTAGAATAGTCCAAGAATATGTATATTTAGGTCAACTCATCGCATTCTCTAACCGTTCAGACAAGAAAATTAGATGAAGAACAATGTTATCATGGAAAAAATATGGAAGCTTTTTTTGTACTTTTGGACAAACATGTTAGTGTAAATATCCGAATGATTTCAATGGGAATAGTGGGGAACGGTTTAATCAAGATGAGAAAGAAATGAAGCACGTTATGAAGGTAGATGGTAAGTGGTCATGATGGCAGAATATTGATGACTTTTCAAGAAGATTGTTTTGAAGTTTGAAGAGGAAAAGGAAGAGGAAGTTCTGCAATGACAAATACAAAAGCAAAATTTTCTTAGTAAAAAAACAGTGTGTCTAATGAGACTGTCAAAGTTAATGAAAATAAAAGTTCAAAAATGTTGAATGCCAGGCAAGCAGTTTTAACTATGGAATAGGAGACCAATGTTGTAAACCGATGTATTAATACGACGTTCAAGAGCGATGAGGGCAGTAGAAACTAATTCTTAAAGAGATGTTTTAGGAAACTTGCACAAATAATTTTTTTATTTACCTATATTTTACTTTAATATAAAAAAATCAATACTCTTCGTACCTATAATGACTTCTTGAACGTCTTATCTATAAAGGATGTGATAAATGAAATTAAATTGTCCATAGGTCTTTAAGCTTCTGACTTTTTTGCCATAGATTTGTGCTATCGTTTATTTTCATTGTAATAAATGACGTAAATGCTTTTATCAAGTTTCATGTATTCAACATACATTTCTAACAAAATGTATTAATGCACAGACATCCCGTATATTGAGTTGAGTGTGTGTGTGTGTGTGTATGTGCGTGCATATGTGTGTAGGGGGAGGGTGTACGTGACTAAATCATCTTCACGAACTAATTGCAAGACTGAGGGCGGTGTTAAAAAATAATTTGATTTTTTCTACTCTTATATATTTACAGCCTACTCATATATCAAGAAGAAGCAAGATAGCTCGTAATTGGTTTAGCTGCAATGTGGTTATCAAATGCCTCCATTAAATTCTGTTGCACAGAAATCACGACTTCCCCCCTCACTTGCCAGCGAGCAGTGTACAAGACAATGGCCGATGGAAGTGTATTCCACACTGCGACAACTCTTCATTCGTTTCTCCAGACACGAAAATGAAGCGAACGATAGACACGAGCGTGTTTAAATGCACATCAAACGCCGCCTGGAACGGCTTTTCTGTTCCTCCGAAGGTCGCGGCCGATCTCTGCCAGCAAACGCGCCCAGGGAACGGAGAGTGGCAGAGAGGGGAAGAGAGAAGGGGAGGGCGGCGGGGCGTGGCAACGGAGTGCTCTGCTCGCCGGCGGAGAATATAGGCCATTAGCGGGAAGGAAAGGCCACCACGCCGCCGCCGCCCGCCAAAGAGCGAGAGCACCCAACTTCCCCCACCCACGCTCCTCGCAGCGCCCTCCCCTCCCTCGGAACCTTTACAACCGCCGCCGTTGCTGCCACCGGCCTCTCGCCCTCCCCGCACCACACGACCCACTTCGGCCGTACGTTATGCACCTGCCCTTCGTTGCCTTGGCTGAGGCTTCCAACCTAGAACGCGCTCTAGGAGTGCACATGGGTTGCTCCCGGCCACCGCCAGCCCCTCCGCCCACAACCAGCATCACGCCGCTGGCCCTACCCCATGCCGCTCCTTCGACCACCAGCAGCATCCCGCCGCTGGCCCTGCCAATGCCCCTCCTCCGCCCACCAGCAGCATCCCGCAGCTGGCCCTGCCCATGCCCCTCCTCCGACCACCAGCAGCATCCCGTCGCTGGCCCTGCCCCATGCCCCTCCTCCGCCCACCAGCAGCATCCCGTCGCTGGCCCTGCCCCATGCCCCTCCTCCGCCCACCAGCAGCATTACGACGCTGGCCCTGCCCCATGCCCCTCCTCCGCCCACCAGCAGCATCCCGCCGCTGGCCCTGCCCATGCCCCTTATCCGCCCACCAGCAGCATCACGCCGCTGGCCATGCCCCATGCCCCTTCTCCGACCACCAGCAGCATCCCGCCGCTGGCCCTTCCCCATGCCCTTCCTCCGCCCACCAGCAGCATCCCGCCGCTGGCCCTGCCGATGCACCTCCTCCGCCCACCAGCAGCATCCCGCAGCTGGCCCTGCCCATGCCCCTCCTCCGACCACCAGCAGCATCCCGCCGCTGGCCCTGCCGATGCACCTCCTCCGCCCACCAGCAGCATCCTGCCGCTGGCCCTGCCCATGCCGCTCCTCCGCCCACCAGCAGCATCCCGTCGCTGGCCCTGACCGTGCCCCTCCTCCGCCCACCAGCAGCGTCCCGCCGCTGCCCCTGCCCCATGCCCCTCCTCCGCCCACCAGCAGCATCCCGCCGCTGGCCCTACCAATGCCCCTCCTCCGCCCACCAGCAGCATCCCGTCGCTGGCCCTGCCCATGCCCCTCCTCCGCCCACCAGCAGCATCCCGCCGCTGGCCCTGCCCATGTTCCTTCTCCGCCCACCAGCAGCATCCCGCCGCTGGCCCTACCCATGCCGCTCCTCCGACCACCAGCAGCATCCCTCCGCTGGCCCTGACCGTGCCGCTCCTCCGCCCATCAGCAGCATCACGCCGCTGGCCCTGCCCATGCCCCTCGTCGTTCGCCTGCGACCGTACTCCTTGGAGTGATGCGGTCTTTAATCACATTATTGTCCCGAATTCTCGAATTAACATCCTTGGGGAAGGGTCTTGCGTGCAATCGCCAGCAGCCACCTGCATGCCTCCTCGCTCGTTGCTCTCGCCTCCTTTCCCCGAGTCGTATTTACCGTCTGCCCCTTTTCATTTTCGTTTTCCTCTTTGTCGGAGGCCGACATCACCCACTGTTTGCAACTGGCCCTTGGCCGCAGGTACACCGCATTGTTCCCGCTCGCGAACAAGTCTCCACTCGCTCTCCATCGCGTATCACTGTGGCCACCTCTGGGCCTGCGGTCTCTTCCCCCGGCAGCCCCCTCGCCCCCCCGGGCCCGGCCGTCTCCTGCACGCGCCCGCCGCCGCTCACGACGGCAATGAATACTAAATGCAGAGCAGAAGGGAGCGAGCTGCTAAATGTCTGGGATGCATGTTAAAAGCGGACGCGGAGGGCTTCCGGCTGCACGCGCGCCGCCGCCGCCGTCTCCCGGCGGGGGTGGAGGCGGAGGGACTGAATGGGGCGGAACAAGGAGGCGGGGCAAGGCGGAGCACGCCAGGGAGCGGCGAGGCTCTCATCGTGGGCGGTCCGCGCTGGTGAATCGTCGACGACGGGAAGCGTATCGTCGGGGGCAGCGGCGCAAGGGCACGCGGTGAAGGAAGGCTGAAGGCTGTGCAGGAGGCGGGAGGGGCGGCGTGGCCGGTTGATTGCGCGGCCGGCGGAAGGTAAGCGTGATGGATTGCGAGACGGATGACCTGCCTGGGAGAGCAAGCGCGGCGATGACCTCCGGAGAAGGCGTCGGGGCGTCGGGCAGGGGGTGGTGGTGGGGGTGGGGGAAGCGACGCCGACGCTCGGCTGACCCACACGGGCGACTTGGGCGGCGCCGGATGCGACCGTCCGCATGGGCGTGGCAGCGCGGGCGGGGAGGGGCTGGGTGGGGCGGCGGGGTGGGACGGGGTGGGGCAGAGCGGGGAGGAGCGGGGCGGGGCGGGTTGATAGTTGCGGCCGCGTCGATTATCGGAGCGGCTCCGCTTGTCCGATGGCGATTGCTTTACTTGCCGCTGTTAACGGGAAGCGCACGCTGCCGGCCCTGTTAATGCGGCAGCGAGCGCGGAGGGGGAGGGGCGTTATCACGTTTCCAGCTCGGCTCCCCCGCGGCCGCGCATACGCGCGTTGCCGCCCCGTCGCCTGCGGAGGCCAGCGGCCGCGCGCGCAGAGGCACGAGCCAGTTGCGTTCCATTGCGCCCCCTCCGCCCTCTCCGCCTGCGCATCCAGCGGAGACCACTTGGGCTGAATTCCACGGTTGCCGCTCCACCGCTCCACCCATATTTTCCGATGGCGTTGCCTGTCTAGTTCGTTCGCACAATTAGCCCCAATGCTCTTTAATTAAACGTATATTTGATGTTGTCCACTCAACACCGTCTTGCTTAATATTCTCAGGCTGTAGGAGAACCATTGTTATTTCTATTCGCATGCGTTAGGAAATTGGAAACATTTTTATTAATATAATTGTCAGCACCTTGTCACCTTTTTTGACACGTGTGAACTGTGGAATATTTTCCACAGTCATAAACAAAACCAAGTTGTGACTTTGTTACTGAATAACAATTTTTTAATAATTAATTTTGTTCAAAGAATTATTTGAATACATTTAATTAATAAAATAATTTAGTTACTCAGTGACAAGGTCACAACTTGTTCTCTTTACGTCTGCGGAAAATATTGCCAATCGTAAACGCGTCCAAAAAGATGACAAGGTGGGGACAATTATATATCATAACTAGTAATACATGAGGCCTAAGAATCTGTTCAGAGTGCTGGTTGCCTCGGTAGCTTAATGATTAGAGCAAGTGGGCGTAAAGCAGGGGACCCGGTTTCGAATCCTGCTCGGGGTGATGATTCTTTGAACAAAGGGTACAGCCGAATAATTCGGTGAAAAGTGCCCCCAAATCAAATCGATAATCGTAGTGCTCATATGAAAGATAGTGAAAAATGCCGTAGATTTCCCAAAATCAGCCTCCGAGGACTATCTGTCTCAGAGATAAAACGAGAAACTTGTTTTTCAAGTTCTATTTTGTTCAGAGCTGCTTTGCGTGTATATGGTTGAAACAAAATTACAGAGACGAAGGATAATAGTTGAATTTGAAGGTATTTTTGTCAACCGATTTTGGTGACAAATTCAAATAGACAAAAGTACACAATTTTTAGAAATTGATTTTCGACATGACGTCATAGTACTGTCTCAGTTTTTTTCCTTACAATGTCTTATAACATTCTATAACATATATTTTTGCAGATTTTTAAACAATGTGGACGATAGTGAAAATATTAAGACCGAAATCATCAGTTTAAAATTTTGAATCATAATGTGGTTGGAATTTTCTTCGCCAATGTTTAAATAATCTATGTTTATATTATTAAAAACTCACTTACTAGCATGATTTACAACTTTTTACTGACAAATGCTGGTTTTTATTAGCAACATATTTATATTATCTCAATAAAATAATCAAACTCCTTTTGCTTTTAGATTTATGTATTGTTTCAAATATAAATAAAATTACTCGGTTTTAGGTATATTAATCATTCATGTTTAGAGTATAAATCAAATTTCTTGTAGATTTATTAATCATTAACAATTAGACAATCATAGACAATTAATCATTGTCATTGTCTGCTTCAACAACTGGGATTGTGCGTTCGTTTATAAACAGTCAAACTTTCTGACGGTTTAACAGTTTTCGCCAAGTAACGAGCGTATGTCAAATAATAAATGATCCCAGCTATGAGGGAGTAACATCCCAGGGTGAGACTTCCGTTCGGACGTTCGCAATAATATCGTTTCATTCTCGATGTTGGTGGTAGGAGAGGGGTGGGCTCCTCCGGCGCACCGCTTTTTGCTCATTCTGCGCGGTACCACTTTGCGTCACGAACCACGTGGCCACAACACGGGCACCACGTGACCACAACGAGACGAGATGTTGGCCGCTATATTGCATTGAGAGGAAGAAGTGTTGAGAAATATTTTGAAAGGGACATAAGTGAAAATTTTCAACGGCGCTTGTGAGAATGCCTTCAAGTTGAGTTCTGCGCCTATGTACTAATCTTCAGTGGTTCACTACCAAGCTACTAGCCATTCCAAACCTCGGCCCTTGATTCCGACGCGTCCAGTTTTGGAATTAGAGCTGCATAACATCGCGTTATGCTCTATGGGCGGCATCGTTCAGTCATAGTCGTTGCGTCACTTGAAAGCATTGCCAGCGGCTGGGAAGAACTATGCCAGACTAAGCGGGAAGCATTGGCTACCATTTTTCGTAGATAGAAAATCCATCTTGCTTGTTTGACCGACAGTTGTCACTGGAGTTAGTTGTCACAAGCCACAGTTAATAGTCTTGGCTCCGAAAGGGGCGTTGCGTCTTGACTGCATATTTATGGAGTCAACTATTATTTAACTTAATTCACTCCTTTCAAAATTTGGAAAGCTAATACTCGAATTTTCACATTATTCTATGGTGCCCATGGTTACATCTTTTTTGTCAGCTTTGGAGATGGAAAATTAGAATATGTTGAGAATATTATTAATAATAGCTATGAATTAAAACAACACCTGAAATATACTGCGACCTCTCGCACACATTTGACTGCGTGTTTAGATATAATAGTAATGTTTATGAAATTGTGACCGTTCGAGAAATTACCACATTATCTCAATAACCACCAGGCCAACACTTACAGAAAACACATTGATAATCGTGTTTTTAAAAGTGCTTGCATGTTTAAGCACTTTTTACAATAGCTGCAATTTAGTTTGCAGAAAACTTCAACTGCTTGAGAATAATAGGAAAGACAAAACATTTATGTGCAAACACCAGTAGGCGTAATTTAGGTCAAAATCAAAAGATCAACACATTTAGTTAGAGGTGCCTTATTAGAGACATGTTTAGAATAAACCACAGGACTTCGAAGAGCACGTACACCCAAAATGCTTCAATGCTGATATACTGTTTAGCATGTATTGCTTTATGTGGAAAATACGGAAGAAAAATGAAGGGAAATACTCTGTAAATATTACGCAAAAATATTTTATCTCTAATAATAACAAAATATTAGAATTACCATCATTTTTTCCCATACGCGAGTATGTATCATTATTTGGCGCCGCGACAGTGACATGGGCGTCATCGATTTCACTCTTCGGGCGGCGTAAATATTGGTTACGCGCGCGTTCGCCCACCCGGAGTCGTGTTTGCGATGCCTGGCGGGCGGGAAGCAATACGGCGAGGGAATGAATCCTCTGTGGATGCGGGTCTTCCATGCGTTTTCATTCCATAAATGAACTCGTTTCACACGCGACCGCCCGCCTGCCAACGTTCTTTGCAGCCATTCCGAAGGTCATGCGCAACACAATACAAGCATTTGGTCGCTCGCTGGTTACTGTATTTACTCAACTTGCAATACAAACTGTTCTTCTACAAAACACCCACTTGCCAATTCGAATGGAGTGAATGTGAGAAAACAATTTATTGGGAATGTTTCCTAAGGGATCAACTTTCCGTAACGATCGATGAACATGAACGATTTGTATGATCAGTGTAGGTGTTTGCTACAAAACTTCGCAACAACAGTAGACTACGTACAAAACAGGAAACAAAACTGAACAGAATTCAATGCGTTTGTTCAAAAACATTACTTCAACAATCAAGAGACGTCGATATTTTTTAAAGACACTTGTACTACATTGATGATACCAAAACTAACAACAGAAATAGAGAAATATAAAGAAGAATCTCTTGCTACATGATGTACTATCTGTTTTTGCTCTTACGTTAAGAATATATCCACATATTTTCGATGCACAGCATCCTTGCTTTTACTGCTACTGACGATTAACTATTTTACTTTGGCCTTGTGCATTACGAAGCAAGTAGGATTATTGCAGCTATAAACCGGGGAAACACCAGAATGCACTCTGTAGAATCAATAGCCGTCTTTGACACTTGAGCGTTTCAGTGTGAATATAGAATTACACATTAAACAGGCAATACCTGGCATCTATAAACAAAGATAAATTATCAATATTGTCGTAAACGTAAAAAATTATCTTAAAATACATTATTTTAACTTGAATTAAAACTTTTTATAATACATTTCTATTCAAGTCAGCTGCAAAAAAGTTAACGATCGTCACCGATATTACTGAGATACTTTCATAGCTGTGTTATCTAGCCTATCCGGGACGAGCCGCGTAACTGACATGGGGGCTAGGATTTCAATTAAAAGCATACAGCCAACATGTCAGTGACGCGGCTCGTCCCGGATAGCCTAGATAACACAAACTCCGGCCGCGAAAGCCTACTCAACCACTTTCATAGCTATTATCACACAAATATTCAGTTTTTGAACTTTATTAGCTTTCCAATTATAACAATAATGCGCAAAGTAGAGTAAATGAATTCTAGTCAACGTTAAAGCTAAGACTTCAATTAAATGCATACATCTCCTTTGTATCTTACAGTATTTTATACAGCTTAAAAAAACAGGGAAAATTATAATGCAAAAATAAAATATCATTCAGTTATCCATTGTTAATTGCCAATGGCCGCAAAATTGAAAGAAATTGAAAGAAAATTTCGCCCTTTTGAAAGGTGTCTATGGTTTCGGTATATATCCAAGAACTCAAGAAAATCCAAAAAGAATGAAAGTTTCGATTTTGACTGAAAAATGCAAATATTTGATTGTTATTCCACTTATTCTCATAATGCACGTATCAATTGAATAGTCGTGCATCACTGCTTACAGTAGAGATGAAGTCAGGCAATATTCCAAGAAAGAGGCCCCTCTGCAATAAATGTTTGCTATTCAAGTGTTTCGTTATGCATCTTTTTTTACATTCTTGGTATGTAAAAAACTGTTCTTTGTATTCGTGTATAATATGCTATACTAGTGGACCCGGCAATTCCTCGCTATTGCAATGTTTTACGCTTCACATGCTGTTGGTCACGTGATTGTTAATCCCGCTTCGATCTGCAAAAAGTTTTAATAGATAAAAGACATTCTCGCGAGAATGGGCTTGACTATGTTCTGGTTTAGACATGGTTGCCAAGTATCCTATTGTTAAAACGTTCTCCCTCAAGTTTGGGCATGCATTCGCTGACACTTTGTGGAGAAATTTGATTTACTTATCCGAGATAATGTTCAAGAAATAATTCCGGGCGGTATTTCACAATTGCAGTGGCAGAATATGCAGAGAAAACGCTTAATATTTGAGGGTGCGGCAGGTTGTGTAGGTCTTCTGTTCAGCGGCGCTTGAATCAGCATATGCACACATCAACAACAACGCCCCCATTTTGCGTCTATGTACGGCAGACATGCCCACATTCCTGATGTACTCTGCCTATATTCGTCGTGCAAGTGCAAACAATAAGTTGGCAAAGTTTTATCGCAATCGGATGAACGGTACAGCAGCGCATAAAACAAACAGACATACATTCATGGATTTCTATATATATTAGATTGTTGCAGTATTCGCGAAAAGCGTTTTGTTAAAATATTTAATGTATTGTAATATTATACGAGGGTCTTTTTTTTGTTCTTGAGTAATACGTGAGCTACATCTTATGTGGTTTTATTCAGCAGAATCTGTGCTGCTGCAGGCCGCAAGTCTACGTATATTACTAGTTTCCAGTACGCGCAGAAATATAAAGAAAACCACGCTCCTTACGGCTATCTGAAAGGCCCTGCTGTTTCATTAGATACCCACGAATTTAATTATTTTTAGCAGAACGTTAAAGAAAGATACGCTGTACATGGGTGAAAACATGGGTGCAGAAAAGAGAGACTGGTGTGGGTCTGCTACACATGGTAGACAACGAATTGCGCTTCGAAGACCCACACTGTTATCGTCAGTTCATGAGAATGACAAGAAAATTTTGACGAGCTCCTAGGATTGCTAATGCCAGATATTAAGGAGGACACCTGTATGCGAGCTGCAATTTCCCCACGAGAAAGGTATGGTACACTACAAAAGTATACTTTTTGTATGTATACATGCACATGCGTAAATCTTCTAGGTTCTCTATTATTATTATTATTATTATTATTATTATTATTATTATTATTATTATTATCATTATTATCATTATTATTATTATTAGTCTGTATAATGGCCATTCACAATGTAAGTATTTAAACTACACAGGCGCATTCTTACAATCTGTTGATGGGTTGTTTTAGCTAAATATTGATTTTTGAATTTTTGCAGGCTAACAGTTACATTGAGATTTCTCGCATCAGGAGAAACATTCAGGTCTCTCATGTTTTTCACCAGGATGCATGAAAGTACAATCAGTAAAATTGTACCAGAAGTATGTAGAACCATCTACGTACATTTGGGACCTTTGTATCTGAATGTACGTTAATAAAGCACAAGCATCGAGCACATTGTTAATTGTAATGGATATAAAACTTTTTCTTGTAGTTTCCATAGACTCAAGCGGAGTGGTTGAAAATATCACAAAAGTTTGAAGAGCTCTGGGACTATCCGATGTCCATTGGTGCTATTGATGGCATGCACATTGTCTTTAGAGCACCAAGATCTGCGGGATCTTACTACAAGGCAGCGCATTCCATTGTTCTCCTGGCAGTTGTGGATGAAGAATATAAATTTTTCTACGTTGATGTAGGAGTGTACGGCCGAGTAAGCGATGGTGGAGTCTGGAGGCATACTTCGTTTTACAAAAATATGGAGAAATTACAAATCCATGTGGTACATTGTGTATCGGTGTTGATGTGCCATACCATTTTATCGCTGATGATGCGTTTGCACTGTCTGAGCGTTTAATGAAACCATTTCCTGCGAGAAACTTGGCAGCAGACATAATTGATTTTAACTGCCGTTTATCCAGAGCAGAGGGGCAGATAATGCCTTTGGGATACTGGCCAACAGATTCCGAGTGCTGTTATCACCTGTAAATTTAGATGCTCAGAAAATTGATGATTTGGTACTGGCAACAGTCGCCCTTCATTATTTTTTTGCATGCAAAAACAAATCGAACTACACTGATACATCAGGTGTAAATGAGAATTATTTGGAGTACATAAGTACTTAGGAAGATATTACTTGAAAATAATGGGGTTTCTTTCTGTTGTAGGTGACCATTTACTATCAGTTGAATCTGTAGCAGCTGATCATGGTCAGAGAAGTACAGTGGCAGCACAGATGATGAATTAACCCAATATTTTATACAAAATTAAAAAAGTTCATACAATATTTTATTGGTTAATTTGTTTTTTATTATATTGTAAAAAGTACTTCGTATTGAGCTTCAACACGCTCGTCTGTGAGCTCACATTACCTGCTTCCAAATATAATGGTAGTTGTCATTGACAAGTTGATTCTGGTCAGAGAAGTACAGAGGTAGCATAGAGAATGAGGGATGCATTAGCCCAATATTTCAGACAAAATTAAAAGTTCACGTTCTTTATTGTTTACTTTCTATTTGTCACTATATCATAAAGAATATTTTCTATTCCGTGTTGAGGTCGAACAAGATCCTCCTTCGTTAGCTCACGAAACCTGGTTGCAAGATATCTACAATACGTCATAGCATTGTCGTCTTCTATCGATTCCAGTCTCTGCAAAGCGATTATAACAGCATCATCTCCTTTTTCCTTGATATTCTTCCACAACCCAGAAGAATTGCGGTGTTGCAGTGTCTCAACAACACTGTTGGTGCCCTTTCTTCTTCTATTTCCAATGTAGACTTTTAGTCTCTCAACTTAATTTCTGGGTCCAGAAATCCTAAGTCTTTATAATAATACAGTGAGGGTTGGTGCACCTCACATGTACCAACACCTGACCTCCTGCTGTCCTCCACTTTCTTTTGTTCGTTTGTGTATGTGTTCCACTTTTTGCGCACATCGTCAGCAGTGGTACCAGATCTGCAATACAAGATAATTACTTATTGTACCTGGTCTGCAATACAAAATAATTGTATAGTCTACTTGTCAGAGGCATTATATGTACTCACCGCCTTGTGGATATATTATTTGCAATACTATTCAATAGCTTCATCCTCTCTACTTTATTTTTGTAATTTACTACTGTGGAATCGTAGAGAATTGAGTTGGCCTGCACTAATTCTATTAAACGCATCATTGTCACAATATATATATTGTAAACAAAACGAGGGCGCCAGGTTCGGTTCCTGCAACGTGGTTGGATGGAAGTGTTGGGAGGTCATGAATTTGTACACTGAATCATCTGTAACAAACTTGGGTTTATTCCTGGCACCATGAGCTGCCAGGGAAGTTACAGGTCGCTAGAGGGCGACACAGGTTACTTCTTAAATCTACTTTGCGAGCTCGTAACTTTAACCATTAATAAACAAATTTTCTTAAAGCTAACATTAATGACTTCATTCTAACAATCCGTGCATAATTCTATCTACAATATACAAGGCCTGAGCGCGGCCACTTTTAATCTCTCGCCAAAATGTCCTGCGAGGGAGCCCCGCATCATAACTATCACCGATGGCTGGTGGTGGCTCCGCAGACCGGCCGGATGGCGGTCCTCAGAGGCGAAGACGGCGGGCGGTCTCAGGTCACCGACCTCCCACGGGGTGTTCCTCCACAGCTGGCAGCGTGGCGCGGCGACGGAGTCGCCAGATCATGCGGACTCAGTCAATCGAGGGCACACGGGCGCTGGCCGTAGTTCAGTGCGGGCATGAATGGGCCCGATATGGCGTTAGGCGGCGGATGCAGATGGGCTTACGCGGAAATTACGCGGGATCTTGCCATCTCCCGCCCAAGTTTCCTCCGTGGCAAATCTACGGTGCCGTTTTAAGAATGTCTTCCTACGAAGAATTCTCTAAGAATAATACTGTCTTTCTAAGAATGTCTTTCTACCAATAGTCTCCTAAGAAGAAGCATCTTAGAATGTCTTTCTGCGAACCTCTCTCTAATGATAATCTAAGAATAATACTCCTTCTCTCTGAGAATGTCTTTCCACTAGTAACGTTCTAATAATAAACTTCCTCCTCTCTGAGAATGTCTTTCCACTAGTAACGGTCTAATAATAATCTTCCTCCTCTCTGAGAATGTCTTCCCACTAGTAACGTCCTAATAATAATAATCTTCCTCTGTGCATCTCGCGTTCAAGTAAGTTCTCTTTCCCCCTCCCAAAACGTTTCCCTATCTGTAGATCTGCCCCTTCCCTCATGATGAAACTTCCCATTGGCTGAGAGTAATTGCGTTTTAATATTATAGTTCTCCAATCGAGTTGCAGCTTTTATGGAATTTTCCAGGGAGATCTCTCTTTCTATCTCTGGCCCCCCTCCTCTCTCTCTCTCTCCCTTTGTGAGTGATTCCAGAAGCTTCTCTCGCAGCTGTCCGGACACTTGTTCAAGCGGTGGCGTATTCTTCTGGGCCATAAATTGTCGGCGGAGGCTGATCGGCAGCCTGCGACTGTTAAGTTCTAAATAACCCCTTTGGGGATTTGAGTTCCTTACGCGGGCGCGTGGCAAAAAGGGTGCGGGGGCATGTATTGTTCGTTGGGGGTGCCCGGTGGCTCGGATGGCGGCGTTTACGAGGGGTCATAAACGTGTCCGCTACTAATAGACACCCGTGTCAGCGGTCGGTACCGGCTCTGTCAAGTGGGGGCGCGGCCTGGTAGTCGTTAGGGGGTCTTCGCGACAAAGGCTCCGTCCCGTGACCTACTTCACCGCGATGGAAGCTATTTCTATATAGAATTATTACAATATTATTGGTGACGCCACAATATATATATATATATATATATATATATATATATATATATATATGAAAGGTAAATTGGTATTTCATATTAATTTGAAGTAAATATCATACCCTCGACTCACCTGTGTACAAAAATCCCAGAAACGTTTATGGCAAAAGATGAAAAACAGACGTCTCAAAAGAAAAAAATAGGTTATAGACACATTTGAAAGAGGTACATTCGCATTTCATGTTAATTGTTCTATTGTAACCTTCACTCACCTTTGTATACAAATCTCAGAAACGTTTATGGCAATACCTGAAAAACAGAACTGAAACACTTCTAAAAAAAGGTTATAGACATATTTGATAGAGCTACATTCGTATTTCATGTAAATTTTTCTACAGTTACCTCAACTCACCTTCAAACCTGGTCGTTATTAAAAAGGAAATAAAACCCGCTTGATTTACTGTACCACAAATTCGCGTACACTCAATCTCACGAACTCCGACCAAAACCGACCAAAACGGTAGGATATTCAAACAAATCTCCTGGGCAGAGAATCGAAGAAAGTTCCATAGAGTAACACCAGGAGCGCTATAGTCAAACTGGATGAAATCTGTTCGAAACAATGAAGCACGCTTCATTTTTTCGTACAAATTGCATCCAGTCTGTTCCGTAACTTGTCTGTACCGACGAGAAATTATGAAAAAATTACCGTGTAAAACAGACTTAAGACATTTCAGAAATGCTCAATAAAGTTCATGTCTGGGGATTTTGGTGGCCAGTGGAAATGTTTAAATTCAGAAGAGTGTTCCTGGAGCCACTCTGTAGCAATTCTGGACGTGTGGGCTGTCACATTGTCTTGCTGGAATTGCCCATGTCATTCGGGATGCACAATGGACATGAATGGGTGCAGGTGATCAGACAGGATGCTTACGTACGTGTCAGAGTCGTATCTAGATGTATCATGGGATTCATATCACTTCTAGAGCACACGCCCCATTCCATCACCATAGAGTCCATATTGCATCCACGTAGAGTCCACCGTGGATTCGTATTGAATACTAATTTCAATTGATCCAAATGAGATTGACAAATAATAAGACAATACCACCCACGTGATTCTCGAAAACCTCTCTTTATTAAGCTTGGCATTCTACCGTGGCCTTGCTTCTTGATTTCTGAATCAGGTGTAATCAAAAATGACTTACTGACAACTTAATGTTGGAAATATTCTTACAGAATACAGATATCTACAGGTGTCTAGAAGCTTCCGTTACAAAATAATATCTCATATTGTAAATACAGATTGTATCCGTTACAAAATAATATCACAGATGGTTGACTTTTATGGAGAATGGCAGATCCAGTTTTGCGAGTTGTTTTCGCATTTGTATAGGTATTCTAAGGAAAATACAAAAGGTGAAAACGTTTTTCGTTTCTAATATGTATGTGCTAAAATTCCTAATATTACACAAATGCGCCAAAAGTCAGGAGCACAATCACAAACAAGTCCAGCTCCGCATTTAGGTTACAGAAGCTTGCGGTGCAGCGCAGCACGCTGATGCGCCTAGTTCGCACAAAGTGACGCAACCCGCAATACTCAACGGTGCTGCAAATTGCATTGATGCGCTTCAGAACATGATTCCTCCCGAACTACGCCATTACCCCAATAGCCCACCAATCACGGAAGTTCCCGTAATAATGGAGAACTATTAAACAAATAAGTAATGAGTAAATAATGAATAAAAATAAATAAGTACATAAATAAATAAAAATAAATAAATGAATAATATAAAAAAAATTATCGAACCTTTTCAGAAGGATTGGAAAATAGAACCTCATCAGACTTTTTTTTAATTATATTTCGTAGCGATGCACATAATTTAAAATCGTTTATCATAATTTCAATTCTTTCACTGTCGTAATGGACACAACAGTTTTATAAAGATTTTAAACATAAATATGTTCCATATGCAACTACAAACACCATCATTAAACCAATACATCGAACATTTTTCTTAATCTGCATACGACGAAAAATAGGCAAAACATTAAAAACACACTCAGAACACCGAAGAATTTAATCATGGTACATTAAAAATATACAAATAATATAAATGTTAGAAAAAACTGTATAATTTTAATGTTAATTTTGTACACAGCATATTTCTCATGTTTCTCAAATTTCTCATGTTAGCAATAAATGTGTAGTAATCAGTTAGCACTTTTCAATCGCATTTTCTGTGAAAATTACATACTCAAGATGCCATTTCTTCTAGAGTAAAGTAGGTGTGCTAGTTTTTAAGGTTATCAATGCAAGAAAAGAGCGTATTTTCAATTAATTCACTTTTATAAGATTTTTAGTTTTTCACAACGCTGAACTAAAGTGACTGAGGCCCCTTTCTAAAATAATCGATCACATATATTTTTTACAAAGTATAACATATCTTATTTGAAGATATTATTTGCACAACATATTATATTCAGGAAAAAAATCACATGCAATATTGTGGTTGTAGGAATATAAAGACAAAACACTAATGCAATTTTCATAAATTTAGAGAGTTCAATAGAAAATAAGACCAACACTATTTTTAAACGTCTTGTGCTCTACTCGAGAAAGAAAAAAAATTGGAGCGATTTTTGAGAAACTTTTGAAAATGTTAATGAGGCTAAGTACCGTGAAAAATCAAAATATCCGTTTCAAAATCTCATATTATTTAATTCGGCCAGATAGATCGGAATTTAATTTTTTTAGAAAATTGAGGCGCAAGCATTGACTACAGAGAGGCAGACGGACGGGCAGAAGTTTTGTGGTAAAGATTTCGATATGATGAACCCACAAAACCTGGGTTCTGATTACACACAGCGCTAAAGGAAGTAATTTATTACATTTAGGAAACACAATTTGTCACTTTTTGATAAAAGTTCATCACTTTAGAAGTCTACTAACTTTTGCTGCTACAACACTTTCTCTTTACTACATAAATACATAGTATGGTTGGAAAATACGAGTAAAAATAGGATGTTCTGTCCAATGATCCTGAATACGACGTAGGAAAGTGGGACTTTAGAAATTGTATCAAGGCCAAGTTAAGAAGATTTGTGCAAATCCACTGTACAGACATTTGTAAATCAGTATTCTTTCATCAGGTACATTCATTGTGGATTCGAATCCTGCGGTTATTTGAATTATGCGTTAAAGAAGATGCTTTAGACGATCTTCTGCCCATTGGTCGGAGTGATGCACTATAGACTATACACATCAAAAACACTTCTACTGAAACAAGGTACTAGTGGATATTAATGTAAGATTTTGTATTTTTCATTATTTTTTTTAAGGCGCAGGCGGACTCAGGTCGGCGGATAGCGTGTATTATCTACTACAAGATCATTTTCTTCCCCTGCATGAGAGGGAGTTGGGGGGGGGGGGGGCGGTTTGGTCTGTCTGCGAACAGGAGGAGTAATGCGATGGCCTTAGTTTTTAAAACGTGCGCGCCACCTGTTCGTCACCTAACCTCCCCAACTTATTAAAATTAGAACGCACTACTTTTGGAACAAACCTTGTAGTATGAGTTAGGGTATGGATTCCAAGGTCCAAGAAAACCTGCACAAATTGAATTTCCTCCCCATAGTACATCACACAGAGTTTTCACTATTTTAAGATTTAAAAAGTTAATTAATATTAATTACAAATACGAACCTTGAAGGAAATTTTATCCTCCACAATATTAGCCGTTACAAATTGTCACCCAACTTACCATGAGATCCCATTCTATAGGGATCATCACTACTCTTGCAGGTTGACACCACTTACACATTTCTTTATTAAGATAAACAAAGTAAACAAAGGGTTGTTTTGGGGGTCACAACCTTGTTGTGATCGTGAATGTGCAGAATTGATATGAAATTCTTTGAAAAACATAACAAAAACACATTTATTTTCATGATAGCGTCTTATACAATCACAGATTCATTGTTCGGAAGCATGTACAGCAATCTGCCAATACATTACATTAGATTCTCGTATTAGTAGCCTATGTTACCAAATTATATTGGTTGTGATGTTTATAATTTCCCTTACTATAATTTATTTTTAAAATTTCCTTCTTTAAGATCATTATCTCTTTTGACTCGTTAATTCTTCTTTTACACGAGTTGTTTTTATTACTTTTGAACTCTGAATTTCAATACAAAACAACGACAAATAGTTATAGTATTAAAATACCACATTAAATGCCAATGATAAAATACCCTCTACATAGTTCAGATTACATAAACACTCCTGATTCATGACATTATTCGTCCCTTCGAATCACTCTTATTATTAATATTTAGACTGTTTCTAAATATAAAATTTACCCGAACAACTATCACTCATACTTTACAACATAATCCAAATTAATATTACGCCCCTCATAATGGCTTTAGAGTATCGCAGAATACGAGTTTATTAGTGTACTTAGAATCCCGGCGGCTGCTGCTGTGGCCTCCCCGTGGGGTGTCCGACTGGGCTCGGGAGCGCTCGGCTGGCCGGCTGAAGGGTTCCTCCGCTGCCCACGCTATTTGATGGCGGCGCTGCCGCAATACATCAGTGATAATCACAGAATGGCTCGGCCGGTTTCCAATGTCACCATGTCTTTATTCTGACGTTACCACGATATCACACAATGATTAGTAAGCAAAGTATTTCGGCTGTTGATCAATTTCAACCATGCAAGGTGCCTGGGTGTTTTAACTATTACACCATACGCACTTGCACTCCCTAAAACAGCTCCGAATCGTCATCAATTACTGATAAGTTTCGATTATGATACTCGTGCGTCAAAAGATGCGCCAAAAATGTCTCTCCCATAGGTATATGCACTGTTCAATCCGTCACGTGACGCCCACTCATTACCAGAACTAATTTTTCATATGTCCAATCATTCACATTTTTTTTCTTTCACGATCATGTTCTCTTCACCTTGACACATATGCAACTTTTCAAATCCCTGTTGCACTGCTCTCTTTTAACCGTTCAGTCTTCGGCGTTTTCCCTCACTCCTTACGCGACAGCAATTCCGTCTGCTTGCCTCCGAGTCTCCGGGCGTACTAACTGAACTCAGTGTTGCCAAGTGGTGTTAATCATATCCCGCTAGAAAACGTTGCAAAAAGCAACAAAACGCCAAAAAGGCACCACATTAAAAAATATTACTTCATGTTTAAAGTATCAGGAGGAATGGTAATTAAAGAAATACGAAACATTATTAATTGTATATGATGATATTTATATTTGACAACCGACACCCATATTTGTAATTCATAGAAATAGTGTAACAACTATTTGTATAATAATGAGCACATATACACAATTTGTATAAGTTTTGTTTTAAGGAGTTTCACACTGAGTACGACTCATGAAACTTAAGAGGTATCATTATGAATTCATCAACTCATTATGAATAAAAATAGTTAATAATAGGTCTTTGTAAAACGTTTCAACGAAATTGTTGTTTTCATTACTTGTTTATTGGTGTGATTTGTTCCTTTTCATCATATATGTTGCCTTCTTCTACCAATTTTTGGTTGTGACTGGTTCTAACAAATAACCGTCCAATTTTAAACGACGGAATTCATTAAAATATTCTTACACGTCTATTAGTGTTTTTTCTACTCTTAGTTATATTTGAATAAATATACCTGAAATAAGCAAAGGAAACTATTTTTGGGTTTTGTGACAAACAATAGAGAGTTTTGGTAAAAAACTAACATTTAAAAACTCAACCCCCCCCAAAATTATTTTGCCTCCTAAAAACCCACTAAACACCCAAAAGTCTCCACCATTTAGGGGGAAAACTCCTAACCTGGCAACACTGACTGAATTCTCTAACGACCGCTTCGTTGAATCACTCCGACGTCTCGCGGGATCCAGGGTGGCGCGCCGACCGTTCACTCTCGTGTTCGCGCCAGTCCCATTATTTAACTTATCTGCATTGATCGAGATCATTGGCCTTCAAGATTTTGCGCTTTACACAGAAAAATATATTTACGTGAAAAGACGTATCTGACTTCACATTTTTATTTTTACTTTCTCGTATACATACATACAGAGTAATGAATAATACACACACACACACATATATATTGTGACGTACCTGGTGATGCCGGTACTTTCACTGCAATAAATTACTAAAGGAGGGTATCTTTTTCGTGAATGGGTCCCTATGAGGAGTCGACATAGCATTGGGAAATTTAATTGATAAATGTGGTACAATCATAAACAGGATTTATTCACAAACGAAATCTGTTAATTACATGATTTATAACACCTATACGCTTTGCCTTGGTACCAAGATCAGATTTAACATGAGTTTTTATCATACCTTGGGGCCCCAACAAATACCTTCGTTGTTTGAATTACGGCTCGCATCGGCAGGTATCGCCGACCTCCGCAGCAGCTTGGCGCAGTCGGCGGCTGGTAGTGTAGTGGTCGCCTCGGCTGGCGGCCTCTTGAATCCCTCGGGCTTGGCTCCTGGTACTTCGGCGTCGCACTTCCCTCTAATTATCTTTCATCGTTTTGATATAACTAGCTAACACGCGGCCACGGCACGTGTCGGTGTCAGTTTCGCCACACACAGTTCTGGTATTGTTATCACGGCGACAAATAGCATAAGCGCGATTTACTGTTCTCCTAGCACCGATCTCTTATATTTATCACTTTCCCGGCCTCTGCCTAACGTGCCTATTGTTCTTGCGTTGGCTAATATTCTATTTCACCGGCCACATTCCGGCCACACTTCGGCCACCGCCGATCCCTGGCGACCGCCTCGTCCGTCTCCCTCCTCGCAACTGTCGTAACGGCTGAATTCTCCGCCGCTCCACGCTCGGTTTGTAACGGTCGTTCCCACGCTGTGTTCGCGGCAGCGACGGCGGCGGCGGCGGGCCTCCCCACTGCCGTCCGTCGCGTCTGCCGCCTGTACTACGCAGTCCAAAATGAACTCAAATTTCTTATGCTAATATTTCTAATTAACATAAGGAAACATTCTATGTTTCAATATATATATATATATATTGAAACACGTAATGTTTCATTATGCTAATTAGAAACATTAGCATAAGAAATTAGAGTTCATTTTGGACTGCGTGGTACGCACGACAGGCGCGACGAACAGCGGTGGGGAGGGACCAACGGTCGCCGCCGCCGCCGCCGTTGCCGCTGCGAGGGTTTCGTGGGAACGTTGATCGGCGGTTGAAAACCGAGCGGGGAGCGGCAGGGAATTCAGCCGTTATGACAGTTGAAGAGAAGTTGTCGATGACGACGGACGCGCTGTGAGAGGCACGTCGCCTCGCACGGACAACAAAAGCACGCGGCGGGTGTTATAGGAAATTAACCAACGCAAGAGTCATTGATATACTAGGCAGAGGCCGGATAGGTGATATATAGAAGAGATTAGTGTGGGGAGAACAGTAAATCACGCTTATGCCATTTGACGCAGTGAGAACAATACCGGAACTGTGTGTTGCGAAGCTGACGCTGGCGCGTACAGTGGCCACGTGTTATGTCGTCACATCAAAACGGTGAAGGAGAATTAGAGGGAAGTGCGACGCCGAAGTACCAGGAGCCGAGACCGAGGGATACGAGAGGCCGCCAGCCGAGGCGATCACTACACCACCAGCCGCCGACTGCGCCAAGCTGCAGCGGAGGTCGGCGACCCCCGCCGATGCGAGCCGTAATCCAAACAACGGAGGTATTTGTTGGGGCCCCAAGGTATGATAAAAGCTCATGATAAATCTGATCTTGGTACCAAGGCAAAGTGTATCGGTGTATTAAATCATGTATATGACAAAATTAGTTTGTGAATAAATCATGTTTGTGATTGTACAACATATGATAATTAAATTTCCCAATGCCATATCGACTCCTCATAGGGACCCATTCACGAAAAAGATACCCACCTTTAGTAATTTCTTTGCAGTGAAAGTACCGCCAAACGCAGGTACGTCACAGTTGGCGCCCGAACAGAGTATTGCACTGATAGGTACGTTACAGTTGTGGCATTACCAGGTACGTCACAATATATATATATATATATATATATATATATATATATATATATATATATATATATATATATATATATATCGTATAGAGAAAGCTATGTAATGCTGAGGAAAGTCGATTTCGATATTTCAACGGAAATAAACGCTTCGGTGTCCCGAAGAATTCTCCCCCTGTAAGCGACTGAATTCGACCTAGACTGCGACTATTGTCAAAAAATTCTGCCACCGTCGAGACTCGAACCTAGGACCTCCCTCTCAGAGGTCCTGCAGCGACTTCAGATGATGCCCGTAGCCACCTCTTTTCGGCATTTGAAAAAGCTATCAAACATCTATATTGTAAATAAATGACAATAATATTAATTTTGTTGTTGCACGTGGAACTATACAATCCCGTCAATTAACTGCAACTTAGACACTCATCCGCCATCAGACACTCACTCTCCTATACTCTTTTTTCTGCTTGCGACTCTCTTCAACCTCATTCAGAAACTGTTGTGGGGTGAACGCCTGTGACATCTGAAAGTATTGGACCGAAAAAAAAACACTGCTACAGAGTCAATAGTTTTTCAAGAATAGAACACTGCCTTGAATTTCGAACAACATTCTGTACTGATGTATTTTCAATGAAAATTCAGTGCAATCGTTCTACATACGGTACATACGGTACGGTCTACATACGGTACAAATAAAAGCGAAAGTCACGTTCATTTAGTAATATTTCTATTTTCTGGACATCAGAATCAATTATTAGCAGGTCAAATATTCGAGTCCAAAACATCGACGATAATCCGGCTTACATGCTCTGTTTTGTCTCTCAACAATATCGCAAGACATTTTAAAAGTCCAAAGTTTGATAGCACCGATGGCCCGATGAAACCGACAAGAATAAGGAATTTTCTCATAATAGATAATATACTCAACAGCAAGAAAAAAAAAACAGTTGTCTTAAGTTATGCCAGCTTTTTCTTCTGAGCCACGCCCTTGAGGGAGACGAGACAACGCTTGGTTCTAAGGATGGAAGGAGCAAGACACGAAAAAGATGCTAAAGAGAAATAAATCCTATTTTCCTGAATGAAATCTATTTTTCTATACGGATCTGGAAATAAAATCATGTATAATCTTTTAGGTGTGATTCTTTGCATAATTTAGAGTGAAATGTAGTGACGTTTTAAACAATTATTTGTCAAAACCACTCCAAATCTATTTTTCTTGTATGTAGCAAATTACTGAAGAAAAGCGGTGCTGTTCATTTTTTGGGGGAAGTCTTTATTTTCGAAAACTGAAAAATTAACACCGGAAAAGTACAATATTGTTGTTTTTTTGTCTTAAATAAAATGTGTTCTTAGAAATAGATCTTTAAATAAGTTCATATACATCTTTGCAAAGACGAGTAGATTTGACGTAATTTCTACTTTAAGTTAAGGGAATTTATAATTCTTTTGCAAAAAAGGTTTCAATTTTTTCCATGAATGGAGCAAATAACGTTTAAGAAAGTAATGCATGTCTCATTTTTCTTTAAACCCTGAATTTTCTAAAATATGGAAACATAAAAATAATGCGAAAAATTTTATACTGTTTTAGTACGTCTAGTTCAGTATAGCCTCTTTGGATCTCAATGAATATTGATCTCACGTCTCCTGCAGCAACATTAATCCTTCAAATTTTTTTAAAATTTCGTATTTTCTCAAGCAAGAGTGCAATTGCTGGTTTTGACGCTTTAATTGCTCGAAAAATGCTGTCCTAAGTATTTTCATGTTTTGGATAAAAATTGGAAGCACCCAGATCAAGGATATATGGTAGACGAATGAGCTGTCTAGGGACGTTGTCTTCTGAGCTTGGCTGATCTGTCCCCCTCCTCTCCCATGAAACACACACACACACACTTTCATGCAATAAATTATCTCAGATATCTCGAAGCCAGTCGGAAACTCCTTGAAACGATGTTATGACTGGATCGGTGTACTCCAGGTTGGGATACCTGGAGGAGGTATCTATGCAAGTTGACGTATAGATCAGCGCCAGATCTCACGTCTCAGTGTGAGAGGAACTCTACAATCTCCCGTGATACACCATGCACTACGCTAAGCAGAGAGTACTGAACTATGGGAGTTCTCAGCATATTTGAAGCGCCTGGAAACAAAATCAATAATATTGCAGCTTAAGACACAGATGCATTTTCTTTGTAGGAGAAAAGGAGCAGGAGGAAACAAACTACCAACGCACTTTCCAAGACAGGCAACCCTCCTTACTTGCGCGTGGCGCATTCTGCCTACTGCCCGGGCGGTGCGGTGAGTAGCGGTGCATTGTTTGCCCGCGGAAACGTCTAATACGACAGAGGCGCATCGCTAATTTAGAGTTTTAGCATATCATCTTGTGACATGGTTTGGTGAAATGGTTTTCGCGATCGCAGAAGAACCGGTAGAAGAAACTCAGTGACATTTTGTAGCACCTCTAGTTATACGTTTTCCTATACTACTCGCAGTGTCGAAAATGTTGGAGAACGATGCAAGAAACATTTTGAAAAATATTAGTTTTTCACAGAAAAACCCGCTTTGTCTGTCCCTGATTATGATAAAGTTAATTTTTACTGTCTCATACACACAATGTAGTTAAAATCCACGAGGTTTCCGCGCTTGAGACGCATTTTGTGCAAGAAGTATTAAATATTTTAGGTCGTTCAAAAGACTGGGAAGTGGAAGGTATCGTGTTATTGGGAACAGCCTATATTTTGCACAAAATATTAACGTCGTCTTGCGGGGATTTTTCGGACCGGTTGTTCGTACCGTTATTTCCGTTTTTCGAGTACCCAAAAAGTTCCTGTTCCATAATGAAAGACGTGATCTGCAAATATTTATTGGCGGGCGGCTTCCTCCTTTTTAGCCTTGCTGTCGCATTACGTAGTTGTCGTAGTAGTTGTAGTAGTAGTCGGTCGCATTATGAGAAGAGGAATAGCACAATCAATTATTCGCATTTTTGAATGAAAATCTAAATAGTTTAATTGTTTTGGGATATGTTTCGTGTTTCTAGATATCTAACAAAATATAGAGATTTCTCACTTCGCTGGAGGTTGGATAGATAGATTCCAACTTCTGCGCGAATTAAAAATATGTGATATAGATAACGTCTTGCCTGGAACTACAAGTCATGAGTTATAATTGTAACATGTGTCTGTCCCTAAGATGCGATGTTACACTTCACTTTATAGCTCAAGGCTGTGCGAGACTTTTAACCGGCACAATATCGAAGAAGGATCACGGGGATTTTGCGAACGTGCGCATAAACAGCGTCGCATCTGGTTTTCCAGAAGCCAAGCGGCGCGTTCTCCCGTTCGCTAATCTCCTAAATTGTTCCTCAAAAGAATGCGTGCAAATCGGATCCCTTACACCAGTCTTTTCCAAATGGATGTTATGTCTAGTATGTCACAAAGAATGCGGATTTAGAGACAATGGTTCGGTTATATAGATTAAATGACTGTAGGTTAAATTAATGTTTATTGAAAAGTATACGTAGTTCCCTCGGAGATTTGTCAATGGAATAAAACATTGCCCCTTTTAAATGTGAAAAGGCATATTCGTTGTCCAAGCGGAGGTACATTCTAACTAGGCATTCATTACGGAGAACGATAGAGGGATATAGCATACATGAATCACAAGTGGGTATAATTAATATGAACCTACGGTCGGCTCGTGAACTCGCGCTCGGAACATGCGCAGGAGGTCGTGTCAGCTGACCAAGCGCCGAAGCCGGCCAGGCCGAAGGGAACGCCCGTACGCCTTCATCACCGCCGACACCGCGCTGGCCAGCAAACCCGCCCCGCGCCCCGCCCCGTCCCCGCTCCACGCCCCGCTCTGCGCCACGCCCCTCTTCGCGGCCCGGGGCGCTGTGCGGAGTATAAAGGAGAGGCGTCGCACACCAGAACAACAGAGTGTATTCTAAGGTGAGTGATAGCGCAGAGCCTCCAGTAGAAAGTTGAAGTATAGTATTGATGAACTGTCCGACGAATGTGTTATTTCTTTGGTGGATTAAAAACTTCTCTAATTTGGCTGACACGATTATTGTGGATGGTACGAATAAATCTGTTTTTATACCGCGTTGTGCGAGTTCTAATTTGATCACATTAAGGTCCTCACTTTTTTCAGTGCGTAAGGTATGCTACCAGTGCGTTAAAATTCTTTGGGAACTCCAGAATGGTGGTATCCCAACTTCGAATATCAGGTTGTGCATAAAGACGTCACAAATATGATGGAACTTCCAACCTCCCTGCCGAGCCGGGGGCAGGGGGCGCTCTACTCGTAATCAGCAGGAAGTCTCGACGCAGCGCAGCTGCTGTGGCTGGCGCGTCGACGCAAGGTCGCGGGGGAGGGGAGAGAATTCAATCCGACAGCAGATTTCCAATCGAAGCGACGTGTGCTCCTCCAGCGTACGAGTTGCTCCGTTTCAGCATCCAAGCGAAGTGCAGCAGCCCATGTGCTCAACCGTATGTCAGAGCTGAAAGTTGATAATGTAAAACTGAAGCAGGAAACGAGCTGTCAAGGAATTTACCAATTCTCTCACGATTAAAATTAGATCACTGTTTAATCCCATAAATATTATTTTTATAGCTAGTGAGATAGTTTCATCCTTTTAATATTTCTAACGTATACCACTGTTGTTTATTTTGAATCCTCCATTTACTTTTCTAAAAACTTGATGATCCTGTGTTTATGAATATTTTCTTCTAATATGTGATTTCTTATGCAGGTTGTCTAGGGAGAAAGTAATGAAACGTCAAAAATACGCTCTTAAGCCAATTCTAAGCATATTTTGCCTAATAAACTCTTTCGATATTTCGAATGATTGAGCCACAATAAGCACTGAAAAAATACTATATGAAAAAAATACTATATATGCCAAATTTGCATTTCATAAATATATAAACAACCCAGAAACATGTAAATTGTTTATTATTTACAAAAGAAATGAATAGATTTGTTCACAAAGAAAAATTAACCAAATAAAAAAGCAGTTCAATTGTGTAAATTTTGTGTATATATTCATATATTTTGTAAAAAAAATTAACATGTTTCTGGAGTATTTATGTTTTTGAAATGCAAATGTCTGCATAGAATGCAATTTTTGTGCTCAGAAATTCGAAATGTCGAAGGAGTTTATTAGACAAAGTATGCATAAAATTGACTTAAAAGCTTATTTTAGATCCTATTTTCTCCCTGGACCACTTTATATTATAGTCTGCTTGTAAATAAAGAGAGAATGAGTAGTGCTTACACACATTTTTGACGGAAGAAACAATTTTACAAGATTTTGACGTATCTGCTAAATCACTACTAGAACCGTCTTCACATTGAAGACCCAGTGCCAGAATACCACAAAAAAGCAAAAGTGGCGAACTACGTATCCCTGATTCCAATTCCACGAAAACTTCATTCCCCAAGGCTCTCACAATTAATTAGAGCGCGATACCGTCCAGTGTTGTTCCTGAAGACAGCACACGTGCCGCCTCTGGCAGAATTTAGGATCAACTTAAAGAACGTTACGCATCGTAAGCGAGAAGAGGGAAGGGATATCGGGAAGTGTGGCTTGGTTCAAGGCGGGCTCTTAGGAGAGGGAGAACCGCGAAGAAGCGGGGACACGTGCGGGAGGAGAGGTTGCCGGGGTCGGGGGGCGGGGGCCGGGGGGCGTGGCCCGACTGCCGAATCGCGAGCCCGCAGCCGCGTGTTCCATTCGCCGGAGCGGGCGTGATAGCGGTCTTAGCATCTACTCGCGCCCTATCGGGCGGGCACCAGCGCGGGTATTAGTGCTCATCAGTCACCGGGAGCTGTCCCGCGCGAGCGAAGGGCGGCGGCCCGGACCAGGTGCGCAATTACTGAGGAGCGCGTCGCCGACCGGGCCCTTCTGCGTCATATGTGCGAACTCAGAGCACATAAAAGGCCGTTCTAAGATTCAAAGGAACTAGTTAAGTCGTCGATATACTTGCCAATAATGTTCTATAATGATACTCCGATAAATTGTTTTATAATGCAGATAATGGATATAGCAAGTCGCATGTCTGTTCAAATTTTTTTATAACAATACGATCCCTTCTTCCTAGTAGACGTTACAATTAATGTACAAAAGTCACTATAAAATTTCTAGAAACAATGTGAATACGTTCAGTTAATTCAGATTTCTGTATCCATTTAAATAGTTTCTATTGAATCTTCTGATTCTATTGAATTAAAACAATTGAAAAATATTAGAAATTATAAAAATAATAGAAAAATATTTTTTCGTGGTATCGTGGTAACATGTTCGGTGAAATTATAATGTTTTTGAAACCCAACCCCCCCCGCAATATTCCGACAATTTCTCTCTTAACTATCCCCAAACTCCTTCAAGTACACCACAAAAGGCTAAATCATAAAAATGTAAAATGCACTGCCTAAGGATTAACAAGATTTTTGCTGCGGGCAGCACACAAACGGGCATCAAATCACATCTTAAAGCTGAATATGCACATCTGAATGAAGTTAGTCAGAATTCGATACCAAAGTAACAATGCCCTAAAGCTTCTAAATTTTAAAATGTTTTCTGTAGCCGCCAAACGCGTAAATAAAAATGTTATTCAAAATCGACACACTTTAAATATAATGTAGCAGACCACCTCATTATACCACTAGTAAACATTTTCCAGCATGAAAATATATACTAAGTGGGAAATCTTGAAAATAATATAGCTGAATAGAGAAAAAATCCAACAAAATTGTATTCTTTGTTTGCTTATATTTATGCTTCTGATTGTCTTCATACACATGACATATCAAGTCATAAGAACACGAAAGAATAATTATATTAATGTTCACTTTTACACGGCTTGAAATCAAGCTCACTGCCTTTGTAATGCGAAATATAGACGTTTCCAATTTACTGAAGTAGGTTCAAGTTTTTCGTAAACTGTTCTAAGCATTCCTCACTTCGTTAATGCTTTGATTACTACTGTACTGAAGCCTACGAACCCACTACTATACTGACACGACAGGTGCTCCAAATAGATTCATAGACTTGTGACCTCTCTATGTGACAAGCGATTTTTTCTCAACCCCTGAATTGTAGCGGTTGTGTAATGGGTACACCACAGTCGCGAGCCATTTGATACGTTTAATTGCTGCATGTATCGTCTAACATTTCGCGTAAAATCTAAGGTGGGAGACACTCGAGCGCACTTTAACGGACGATAAAATGTGTCCTTTGCTGATACGAAAAGGGACTGGCACATGAGCGCACCTTGCGACGTCCGTTCTGTTCGTAAGGTGGAGTGCTGACATCCATGAAAATAACGTCGGTTGCGCATCGCTCATGTGCTTAGTCTTAGGTAGTACCGATTTTGATCCATCGTTGTCCAATATTTATTAATTAATTAATTAATTAATTAATTAATTAATTAATTTATTTATTTATTTATTTATTTATTTATTTATTTATTTATTTATTTATTTATTTATTTATTTATTTATTTATTTATTTATTTATTTATTTATTTATTTATTTATTTATTTATTTATTTATTTATTTATTTATTTATTTATTTATTTATTTATTTATTTATTTATTTATTTATTTATTTATTTATTTATTTATTTATTTATTTATTTATTTATTTATTTATTATTTATTTACTTACTTATTTACTTATTTCAAAATGTACGCATTTACATGTAACAGTTACTTATTTCATTATGTACGCATTAGCAAAAAAAGTTACCACCCTTGAGTAATTTATTTTGACAGAAACTACTGATTTGTAAGTCAATAATAAAATTCCCAGCTTAATTAAGAGAAATTTTTTATATTTTGTATTACAATAGTTTCATCTGAGTATTATAGGTCAACTCCGGCAATGCGTGCATTCTGCTTCAGTAGATGCAATAACCTTTCGGGTGGAGGGGATCAGCATTTTAGCTGAATCCCGATTTTTATTCCCTAAGGAGTATGAACGATAATGATGAATGAAAGGACGGCACACACATACGGACATACACGAATACACCCATGACCGAGGCGGGACTCGAACCTGAGGTCTTCTGATCCGAGAACGCTATGGCACCACTGCCCTAACGATCTCGGCCATCTTACCGGCTCTGATCTCTAATATTAAAAACAGTCAAAACAAATAGTATCTTAAAAACAATTATTTCATTGTCATCAATGTAATAACAGTCCTAACGTTTCGCAACACTTTATGGCCGCAACATCAGGTGGTCTGTGTCAATGAAAGGAAAAAATACATATTTAAAAAAATCACAAACTCAAAAACATTAAAATAGAAAGCAACGGAGAGAACTCAAAACGAGACTTTTCAAATATCAACCACCAGCATCGAAATCAGATAGACAAGTAAGGTTAATTATTATGGTGCTAGTACAGGATATTGTCGCACGCACTATTTGTAACTTTTGCAATTTTCGAAATCCAGGAATAGCAATGAAAATATAACCTGTTACATTTTTAAGCGTCCTTTGTTCCATCCAAGGGAAAAAAGTGAAAATTTAGAACCGTTTTGAGAAGTTTTTTAATATATTTCATTAACTTTAAGAAAAAAATCAGGCAAAAAATATTTTAAAAAATAATACATTATATTTGAGATACTTTTTCAGGATAAATCTCTTTAAGAAAATATTTAACATCAATATTGTGATTTTGCAATATTATTGTTTCAAGTTACGAAAATACAGAGAATATAAATAGCAGAAAAAATACAGTTATAGTTGCAAATATCATTTTTAACAGTCTAATTTGCTTATATTTGAAACACAATAAAAGAGAAAAATCTTAAGCAGCTTTGGAAAATAATATTTGTTTAAAAATTGTTTATATTTCACGCAAAATTACGGTAAAACTACTATTTTCGAAAACCTTGACACGGTCGTATTGTATAAGTTACATGAAAAATAATAAAACATTTTAGACACACTTTTGTGAAATATGTCTGTGCATAATAACTGTAGAAAATTTATTTTGGATGCTGTTAATGATAATAAGGGCTACACGGAGTACACAAATGTTTGGGAAAATTAAAATTTTCTTTCATATGATAGTGGAAACAAAATTAAAAGTAGTCCGAAAAATTGTTCATGACTTTATTTGAAAAAAAATATCTATAAGGAACATGTTTCATTACGGAAAAAATCTTCATCTTCATAGTTGTAATTTCAGGAAGATGCCGAAAAAATTGAATATTTGCAATTTTTGAGAAATCGAATTTTCAACGAATATGAACTCTGCATCATTCTCTTAAATGTTCTTCACATTACCCAACAACAAAATTTAATAAAAAACGAAGGAGTCATTTTTATAAACTTTGGCAATGGCCCAGGGACATCATGTACAGTACTCCCCCAAAATTAAAATATCGATTTCAAATTCAATGGGGGCGACATCAACTAGATTGATTATGAAATATCAATTTTGGAGAAAATCGACTGAACGGTTTAGCCGCTAGCGTTGTTCACAGACGGACAGACATTTTGCCGTCAATCGATTTTTCGGTGTCAAGGACCCACAAAACATAGATTCTGACTACACTATGTATTACAGGATTTTTTTCTAAATTTAGCAACTGGATTTATGCAGTTTTTCGTTACCAGGGCCCTGTAATAAGAGTTTTTCTGCCGAAAATTCGCCGTTTCTTAATTTTTTTCAGCACTTATCTCTACAGCGTAAAGGGTCTACTTTCTCTCTACAGCGTAAAGGGTAACAAGAGAGAAAAACGAACACAACGCAATTGCTTCTTTAGTTAACATTATAAAGCCGCAGGGCTTATGAAGAAGCACGGAGCTGACTTTCAAATGTATAGATTTATTCGCCATTACGTTCGCGGGATCGCATCGCCGGAGTACTGCGTATTCCTTCAAGTGGGGTTCGCTGAGAATCAAGAAAGTGATTATTTTTCTCCAATTCCAAACTTTGAATGTATTTGATCATCAGCCTTAATTTTGTGAAAAGTGGTATTTTATAGCCGAAACGGAGCTAAAAACGCGTGAGTAAATGCTGGGAATTGGCAACCCCCGGCGGCCGAGTGTGCTGCGGAGCGCCTGGGGGGCGGGGCAGCGCGAGCGCCATGCCCTTGGGCACAGGGGCCGGGCCGCGCCGTGGGCGAAGGCGAAGGTCGCGTGGCCCCACGCCCAGCCGCCTCCCTTTCGCTTCATTTGCCCTAATAAGTTTACCATCCTAATTACGGAGGGCGGGTAATGCAGCCCGTTGTTTGTGGCGCGGCCAGCTTCCGTCTGTCACCGGCAGCGACGCGGCGGCGCAGCGCGACCACGGCGACGGTGGAGGCGGCGGGTCCCCCCCCTGAGCAGCCCCGCCCCGCCCCTCCCCCCCACTCTCCGCCCCGTCCCGCTCCGCCCCGCCCCTGTCCCGGTCGCCGCCGCCACTCAGGGTAATTGGGCGGCGGCGCCCGTGGGGCGGTTGCCGCCGGGGGCGTCGGCGAACCCTCAGAGCGCCTCCTTGCACAGGATGGGCGGTCGTGGCCGCGCCCTCCGCCCGCCCCTCCCCCTCCCCACCTCCTCCGCGGGGCCGCGCCCCGCCTCTGCTCCGCACCACCCCTCGCCGCACGCGTCGCTGTCTTACACAGCGCGCGGTGGGCGTCGCTCTTACTCCCGCAGCGCCCGCCCGCTTCGCAAAACTCTGTCTGCCCTTCTCCCCTCGGCAATTTTATCTCCATAACGTTCTTCAGATCCAAAATTACCCCTTGCCTTGCTCGATTCTAACTTCCAATTTTCATCGTGTGCCTTACGTCTGCTTCGCCTGACTAACGCAGATATTGGCATCGATCTACAGCAAACGCAGCGCGATTAAGAAAATTCGATTGTATTATGACTTTGTATTCTTGAGAGAATAAAAAAACATTGGAATTATTTTTAAAAATGTTGAAAGAATCTCCAAAAATTTTAAACATGCTTAAATAATAGACCATCAAATCATCATTTTTTAAAACGTTTTCTATATAATTCACCAGACGGGTTTGCCAACCTTCACACAAATGTAAAATTTTCTAGAACGTCACAACAGACACCAATCTTTCACGGTTATTATGCAATCAATTCTTTTAATTTTTCGATATCATTGCTGATTCTGAATTTCCATTGCACACATTGGGAATCATTATATTCTTTATATAATTTTATTTTACAACATAAAGTTCGTTGATGTGATCACTGTATTAGCGAACACGTTAGTGGCACACGCACACGTTTTCTCAATGCAAGCCTAATCGTTGTAACATTCATTCAGCCCTCCCTAAACTCACATTCAGATTTTTAATGCTTTTATATCGTGAGTAAGTCCACATCGAGATTTCTTCAAATCTCGCTTGTCACGTCTGCCTGATCAGTTCATTTGATTACTCGATTAATATACGTATTTCCGCAGTGTTTGCAACTTCATTGATTTTCCTGTTTCATTCCCATTGGTCTTTCTCTTAAACAGGATGAGTCATTTCAGGTTAAAAATAAACAACCCCTCGTCTTTTCGTCAAGTAGATCAACAAATATTTCTTCTGTGGTTTTTGTGCAAAATGTTACTGCAATTTCTTGACGATATTATTAAGCAAAACGGTAAACATTCTATTTCCAAGTGTTTCCTAAAAATTTTTTTGAATAAAAATTATGAAAGACGCAAATTTGAGAATTGACATAACTAATGGTTATTAACACTGTACAGCGTGAGGCCCTGCAATCGCAGCCGACCCCGCTATCCCTTGCTGTTCGCAAATGACGCTAATAAGTTTTCATTCTACAACAGCGCTTTGAGTCTTGGAAATGCGTACGAGTTCGGGTAACGTACGTTGCGACGAAATTGGAAAATTACAAAAAATAAAAAACAAAACTAAAAAAACAACACACACACTCACAACAAAACACTGTTCAAGAAAATATTTGCTTCTGAAGCCAAAACCGCCAAGGAATTATCTACAATGCTAATTTCGAATGAGAGTAGAAATTGGTAAGAAAACTACGCAGCCTCCGGCCAAGTAAGAGGTGTCTGTTTTTCTTAGGTGCACAGGAATTCGATTTTTTATGTTTTTTTAGAAAATCACTCGGGAATTAGCACTGGAAAAATTCTGAATAAAGCTTTGGATGAAATATATGAAAATTGTGATTCTGAAAAAAATTATTTTTTGTTGCGCCGATTTTTTAGGCTGTATACTTGTAATATATTCAAGTATGTGAATAAAATATAAAACTTATTTTTATTTTTCATTTGTTTTCAATGAACAAAAAACAAACTTTCTAAGATTAGTGAGGGTTTATGCCTTGGTTCACCAAAATAATTCCTGATGCCACTTAAACGTTCTATTTCCAAGTTTTCCGAAAAAATTAACCTTTTTGAATAAAAATGATGAAAGACGCAAATTTGAGTGGGTTCAATTTGAGTAGGCTAAATTACTGGAGTTTGGGACCCGACCGGTCACCAAGCGCCTGGGTTTAGTGGTGTTAAATCTCTTTTTTAATTCGTCACAGCTTACGACACACCAGATGTCGTGACACATCAGAGCTCCAAGGAAAGCGCCGCCCTCTTTTAAATATTTACTCTTCGTGTGTTGCGTTATACATTTGATATTTTTTGGTATTCTTGTTATGTTAAGAACTGTTGTACTGTATGTATTCAATACTATGGGATTCCATTATTAAGGCTGTTTCTGTTTAAATAACATATTATTACAATGTTATACAAGAGTATTTTATTTGTTCTCCTTGAGCAATGGGTCAGCATTTTGGAAAATCAGTGTGTGGTCAGTTCAGCATCATTTTTGCTGCACAGGACTAGTCTGTATTACTAATTTCCAATGCGTGCAGAAATTGAAAGAAAACTATGCAATCATATGGCAAGTATCTGTGCTTTCATTTAATACCCAGGAACTCTGAAAAATCCAAAAACTATTTGGATTTAAAAATGCCAATATTTCATTGTTTTCCTGTTATCCTCCTACTGAGTAAACGGTCGAATTCTCATAGTGCGTCACTACGTACGACGCAGCTGAAGTCATGCCACTGCAAGGCTCGACCGAAGAGGCGCTCTTCGCAACATTTGCTATTCACGTCTTGAGAAATAAAACAGCAACGCTTGATATTTTTGGTGTGGAAAGAAATAGACTATATATATTACAGGGTTAGTCAACAAAAACGTTAACGTCTAATATTTTCTAAACGTTTCACGATATTGAGATGGAATTTTCACCAAACGATTCAGATCATAAGGGCTCGTCAGTTTATGTTATTAGATTTTTGATAGCACTTTACTTTCTCGTCTTACGAAGTTCTTTGTAAAAAGAGAAAGTTATGAAATTGGAGAATTTTCGGCATGAAAACTCTTATTACCGGGCGCTCGTAAGAAAAAATGTATATTATCTGTTGCTAAATTTAGAAAAAAATTATTTCATACGTGGTGTAGCCAGAATACATGTTTTGTGGGTCCCTGATACCGAAAAATCGATTGACGACAAAACGTCTATCTGGGTGTGTGTCTGTCTGTGCGTTTGGGTCTGTCTATGTCTGTCTGAATCTGTCCGTCAGTTGCTATCATATGTAACAAGGGGAGTTAAAATATGTTGCTAGTTCCATTTTCAGCTATCGATGTAATCGATAGATTTTTTCGAAATTGCAAAAAGGAACATTTCAAAGCTACAAATGTGGAGATAGCGATTTTGGCTTTAAACAAAGTTTGTTGTAAACAATTACCTCTTTAAAAAGTGTCATGTTCGACGTTTTGAAAAATTAGTGCCTGAAATTTATGCAAAATCTAAAAATAATATTTTCTCAAAAGACGCACAAATTTTTTTCATTAAAATTTCTCCTCGTATGCAACGACGTATGGTAAAAAGAAACTAATGATCCCACAGATTCTCTGGCACTAGTTAGTTTTCTAATCATTTTAATCTCGACTAGCTCGTAGGGTATGCCTTATTATCTTCCTAACTGCCATCTTTTGATACCTAAAGGACTTTTTTTCGCATTTGCTCAATTTTTCGGCTTCTTAATGGTATTACTGAAACAATCATTCTTTAAGACTATTATAGATGTGTAGAGCCCGTCTCCGACGCGGCTGGTCAAGGTGGTTAAAAGGCGAGTTCGATTTCAGCGTTTCGGTCCAAAAAGTCGCCTGAGTGAGTCACACGCAATGATTTTAATTTGTTACTTCGAGGCTACGACACTCGACAAGTACTCGCGTCTGTAGGGTACCCTACTCGTCCATGCTGATTCCCCTCTTTGTTAATTCGGGAATTGATGTTCCATCCCATTGCCCGTATGACGCCCTTGCTATTATGATCGTCTTTAGTTCCCTCTTGCAGGCGGATTCTCCTGAAACACTCGTTGGCTTCGTTGTTGCAGTGGGGATCTGGTTATCCCGGGGCCGCGGATACCACTGGTGTGTTGTTGGTGCGGGTGGACCCGTGCCCTTTCGAGTTCGTGGGATTTTTTTCAGGTAGGCCGAACCTTGTTCGAAATCCACATGCGTGTGAATTTTGAAAATTCATTTTCAGTTCCGGTTTAGGTGGTTCAGAGCACCAATTTGTGTCACTGCAGTACCTCCGACCGGAAGGTTCTACGGTTCAAGTCTTGACGGCGGCAGGGTTTTAGAAACGAACTTACCAGCTAGGTCGAGGTCACCCGTTGTCTGGAGGAGAATTATAGCAGCCGGGTGCTCTGAGCGATAGTTTTTCGGAGTCTCCGATCAACTCCAGGTGAATGTCCGAGCAGTCCCCTAAGAAGCGCTCCACGCATCGCGCGCGATCTTGTCTTCCCATTTCATGTTCGATTATTATCCCTTACACATACTTACATGCACCAAACTACCAATCATGCGCGGAGACCAATCGGGAGCTTAGAGCTTGTCCCGGCTGAGACGGAACCCAGCTGCTGGGATATACCCGTCAGGGGAAAACCGCGCAAGCTGACGGAAAGTCATCGTCGGATATCCCCGCCCTGCATGGGTTACTTATGAGACTAATGATCATAGCACTTGACGCGCCCGGAATCCTAGTCAATTGTGTTTCATGCATTTGTAGTACGTTTGCAGCACATTGGCAGCAATAGATGCTCCAGAAAAAAAGTTTTAGTAATAGATGATTTGGTCCTTTCGTTCACGTTATGTCTCTTTTATCCATTTTATTTTCTTGCCCTTACTTCGTAAGAAGCGAAAGTATTGTAATCGTGCTGCGGGAAATATAAGCAGTACACAGTATTTCACCAAATGGATATTCCCCGATACATATAACTGATACCGCAGCCCCTCCGATATGAAGTGAATCGTAATTTTTGGGGATACTGTAACGAATATTGCATCATCTGCCCGGATCGCTGCGCGGATCTCGTCATCTGCCGGCGCCCCTTCCCTTCCCCCCCAACTGGACGGTTCCGGACTATTCGCGAGTCGCGTGGAAAGATGGAGCAAGTGCCGGGTGTGTCGAGACGAGCGCCGGCCAGGTATAAATGCGCCGCTGCCGGCGGCCACGAGTTAGTTTATCGGTATAAGTATGTCAGTGTAAGTAAGAGTAAGTAGTAGTCGGAAGTAAGCAGCCGCGAATAAGTTAGTGTATGTAATCAGTGAATAAGAAATCAGTGTGTTTGAAGTGGAAGCTGTGCTGTAAAGTGTGCATTGCGGTAAACAGTGGTGCAATAGGGGAAAAGCAGTCATTAGTTTGAAGTCTGCAGTGGAAGCTGAGCTGTGAAGTGTGCATCGCGGTAAAAAGCAGTGCTGTGGACCGTGGTCTGCGCAGTGAATTGTGGTCAGCGCAGTGGACAGTGGGCAGTGCATAGGACTGTGCGATAGTGTAGATTGCAGAGAACAGTGTAAATAAATAATCAAGAGAACGGAGTCGTGTGTAACAAAAGTAATCAAGTGAAGAACACAAGGACTGTGTAATATATGTGAAACTAGATCAAGTAGTTTCTAGTGTATCATTGTTACGAATATCCGTTTTTGTTCAATTTTACCAGTGTGGGTTTTAATTCACCACCGAGAAACGTTACAATACTTTATATAAAGCGATTTATATATATTTATATATACTTTATATAAAATTTATTCTAAAATTTATTTTAAATTTATTTTATATAAAAGATACACTTGATATAAAGACATTTTCAATTTCTTTTCAAAATTGTTCCAATTTGTTTCTGTAATTTTTTTCTCAAATAGGAAGGAAAGCACTCTTATAAAAAGTGACATACGCCATTTTCATGTAAATGACGGAAATTGTAAAAGTTTAAAGTTTAATGGACTCTATCTCCATACCCTCCTTCAGAAACCTTATTCTTATATAATTTTATTTCTGAATAAATTCAGTTATTGTTAATTAGATTTTTAAATAATATCATGTAAAATTTTTTCGAAATATAAGTACGTTTCGTGTAATTTTAAATGAAATAGTGACATTAAAAACAATAGACATAAACCTTTTCTCAAAATGGCTCCAAATGTTTCGTTGCATTTTCTGTCCGATTTTAGTTGAAACCTTCAAAATTGCGGAACTGTAAATGTAACCTGGCGTGTTATCTCTAAGGTCTTTCTTTGAATCGCGGCGCGGAGGGAAAAAAATGCTGGTTGGAAACACTCTTCCAAGTTCATGTAGTATTATATTTTGTAGCAGTTAAATTAATGCTAGTAAGTATGTGCTGATAAGTACCACTTTGAATAGTTTTCGACGACTTGGTACAGGACACCTTAGTAACGCACATTGCATTTTTATTTATGGGTGTGTTTGGAGTTATGAAGCAAATCAGCAGATTCGTAACTATGGTGCATAAGTGAAGGCCACCAAATAAACATAACGGCAGTGTAACTGCGGTGTCAGAATCGTGGCACATTATTTCGATTGTTTTGAAGAATAAAATCACGAAGTTAAATAATTATTTTCCTTTCTCTATGTACGTAACTAAGGTGTCAGTGACTAACCCAAGAAGTAAACAAAACTTCAGCTGCGTAACTATGGTGTCGTTATAACCATAATACTATTTATTTACTGATACTTTGTAACTAGATTTTCAAAGTTTTATTTTTTGTAAAGCTCTAAACTTAAAGTTTTCAGTGTTGTAAATATTAGGATAATATTCGAATAGTTTGGGTAAGAAAGTTGGAGGTACGAGAATTTGTTTTAACATCGATGCCTGGTAGTCACATTACACCATAGTTGCGCAGCCCAAGTGTTTCTTCCTTGGTGGCCTTGTGTACTAACACCTTAGTTACTAACGTGAAGTTACCTTTGCATCATAGTTATTTCAAGTGTGTAACCTAAATCAACAGTGATAAGAATTTGAGTGATTGTGTGAAATTCATCCACCTGGAAAAATATTATTTTAGAGGTAAGGGAAAGCTATTAGTATATTAATTTCTCCCTTCTGAAAACAAAATGAATCACTGTTTTGTCAGTAGAGTCAGTGCGGTTCTTTTCTACTCTGAGAGGTTCAGGAACTCCAAATTCTTAGTTAATTTGGTCATTAACTATCATTGAATAATAATAAAAAATAATAATTAATTCCTTAAATGGGCGTACTCCAGGTGGCAGTTAAGCAAAATAAGTACAAATGTAACACCCAAAAGAAAACAAACTAATACATTTAACTATTACAGAAGTGCTTTACTCCAACGACAATTCGCCCTTTTGATGGGGTTTTCATCATGTCTTCTCTATGAGAAATTATCCATATCCAAAGTAGGCCTATCCAAAATATTAGGTTGTAAGAGGTTTTAATAAGATGTTTGTTATGACTAATGTTCGAATCTAGCTAATTCCCAAATTAGCAGGTTAATGATAACATTATCCAAACTATTTGGGTAAAGTCTGAAGTAGAAACTGCTTCAAAGCATGTTTCGGAATTGAGTGTGATGAAATGCACATTACCCAATCCGAGGCGGCAAGGAGGTAGGTGAAATAGTACGTCACGGTGAAGACGGTTAGCAGTATGTGAAAAGCAGGGATCATATTATTTATCACGGGAGACCAGATGTGTAGTTTTAAGTTCCATTGTGTCAGTCATAAATTTCCAACAACACGACCCTACCTAACCTAACCGTGTATCTCAGTTGGCGCTTCAACTTGCATTTCCGATTTCGGTCGACGAGTCTCCCAGCCGAGTCTCTCGATTTTCGCACTTTTCCGCAAACAACCCTGAGTCAGCAAAGCATAGTTTCCAACGCATTTTTGGGCCAAAATAATTCTTGCGATCGCACAAGACGCCTCCCAATCGGAGAATCACCTTGCTGTAGCCAGCGGCTAGCGCATTTGCCAGCTGGAGTCCGAAATAGCATCACCCTTATAGCTTTGTTCAAACCATTTGGCTAATTGCGATTGAACTAGTTATTCCTAACATTAACCATATTTCGAATTTCAACTGTAACTTATGCATTTAAATTAATATAACAGCTAGCATTAATGAAATCTCTACAATTTTTGTTTGTATTTATGGAAAGGGGGATTAGTTCGCTTTTACTTCATTTTTATTTTCACGGCAGTAATACTATTTATACAAAAATAATACAGACATATTTAAAGGTTTACCAGGGCCAAAAATTAAATTTAATAAGAATTTTTCTGCCGAAAATTTGCAGTTTTCCAACGCACGATTACGTAACTCTCTTTTCTAACGACGCATTGTCAGGCGAGAAAGTAAAAACCTGAAAATAAAAAGAATTATAACTAATAAGAAGATGCGATGTTTGATAAGCGCACACTTAGAGCTGCTAAAAGGACAAATTAATAGTAAACTGTAGAAAACCTATTTTAAAGCAGCTTTTCATTTCAACTAAACATGTGGTTGAAAGTTCATTGAAAATAAAGGATGTCCCATTGACTATGGTAAGGAAAACAAAGTTTTAGGTCTCTCAATTCAATCACTTCTCAAATGATTTGAATCAAACACAAAATAAAGTTCAATATGCTACGTATTGAAAATTCTTTCAAATTCAGTCAACCTTCATAGTGCTCGTTTGCGTATATTTTTTAAATGCACATTCTCGCATTAGGTGTGGGAAAATATTCTGAGGAAATACATTCTGTAATTTTCAGAATTTTTGATTACGGAAAATAATTGTTTCAATAATAAACACATCGTATCTACGTGATTACTACTATCCTCTCTTTAATCTAGAAATCTTAACATTACCTCGTCTATGCGAATGAATAGTCTATAATTTAACACATAAGGTAGGCATTTTATTCCTCAGTCGTCGATATAAATAGCTCAATACAACATAATACGTTATTTTACAGCACTTACCTTGGTGACGTTAACAATTAAAACAGAAAAACAAGTTAAAATGCCAAGTAGAATAGTTTCGCTGCACAACTATTGTAGATTATAATGAGCATCAACATCGAAGATATTTATTTTAATAATTATATTTAATGTATTTGTTATCATTGTCCCCTATAACACTAAAATACTAAATATTCCTGTAACGAGCATTCTACTTTAGCTTCTAAGTAAATGACCCCCATCTGGATAAAGTTTTTCGTCCACTTTCTTGTGTTCCATTCAGCAAATGCTGAGATAGCCCCTTGTATTTTCCTGGATATTAAAGGAGCTTCACTCTGCAAACATTTTCTTTCGATGTGCGGGGTGTCACTGGGAATTAAATTATTTCGTCAATCACGACAATTAAGAAATCATTTCCTTTGAGCTTGCGATAGCGAACCATTAATCTCGTCAGTGAAACGCTTGTTATATCCGAAGAGGTAGCGGTGTTCCTCGCCGGGAATCCTCCACTAAATCGCCGAGGATCGCAGGCACCGATGTACCGGGAAAAAGCTGTTACTCCGACTTCTCTCCCGACAAGTGGGGTAGTGTCAGGCCCGGAGGATAATGTGGGTATGGTGGGTAGCTACACACACAGGAAATATTCCGAGTAGGTATAATATTCACTCGGAATTTGCGATGTGAGAAATATTCCTTAGCCGTCAAATTGCAGGAAAGCCAAATTGGTAAATTAACATAGCTTTTTATACTCTGGAAATAGAGGCAATTGGCGTAATTCTGACAACATTCTTAAGTACTTAAAATAAAATATTGTCGACTTAGCTGGCCGAGTTGGCTAAGGGCGTGTACCGACTCAGTACTTCGGTACGAAGGGTCTCGGATTCGAGTTCCGCGCAAGTTTTCCAAAATTTTCAAAAAATTGCTCCAAAGTTTTTGATTATATTTTGTGGTTAGATAGTGTGAAGGATGTTTAAGAGAATGATGCAGGTCTAATTTTCGTTGCAAACTCTATTTTTTTGAAAATTGCAAAAGTTCAAAATTGTTGGCGTCTTCGTATATAATTATGACGATAGAGATTTTTTACCTTAATGAAATCTGTTACTTAACGATAGATTTTGAAATAAGGTAATGTATAATTTTTCGAAAATTTGAGTACTTTTCGCGTAATTTTGCGGGAAATATCGGGCGAGAAAGTATATGCTATTTTAGCACCAATTTCCTTTCATATTCGTCATATTCATTTTCAGAGAGAGATGGAGGAGTAGGGGGAAGGCGGTGGACCACCACCGGGGTCAACTCCCACTCGGACTTAACACCAACTTCCGGTCCTGGTAGTGTAGGGGATGTAAGTCGATGTAAGGGGAGAAGGGAATAAAGAAAACCAAGGAAAGATTGCGGTCTGTCAGTAGCGCGTTTCTTAAGGTACTGTTCCGCTAAACGCCTGGTATTGATCGGAGAAACCACGGAAAACTACCGATCAGAGCAGCCGGTTGCTAGAATAATCCCTTAGACAGTGAACAACTTTGACATAGCTCTGTACCTTGTGTCGAAAATCCGCCGGAGTCGAACCCTAGAACCGCTTGGTTATCAATGCTGAGCTCCGTCATATACTCTTGTCATCTATCGCCGCCCGAAGTAAATTTTTAAAAACATTTTCTTAATTTTGCGGTTTCATAATAGTAGAATGGAAATAATATTTTTAGAATATTAAAGACCAATCTTCTCGTAAATGAAAATTTTCTTTGAAAAATGCGGTGCCGTTTTTTATGAAAATAGCGCTTAAGGGCTAATGTAAATTTGAAGCTCTTTTTCACAGACAATTTGGGAGTTTTCGAAAAACTTCATTAGAAGTCATTTGAAGCACAATAACTCACATATTCAATAGTGTTTACAAATTGCTGGAAATGTGCATATTAACGGCGTGAGAGATCATTAAAAAATACGTTTCTGTAAATTTTGAGAAAACATAAGAATACACCAAAATAAACTTAACGGTATATTAAAGAGTGCAATTAGCACTATCCGCTCGAAAAAATTAAAGAAAAGGTTAGAGCCATTTTTGAGAAAATGGCGTTTGAGCGTTTCCGAAAATGCGGAATTTGGAACTAGTTTTCACAGAAAATGGTTGAGTTTTCAAGAAATTTATATGTGCATTATTTAAAGCACATATACTCATAAATATAATAATGTGAACAAATAACTACTAACATAAATATTAACGACATGAGAAACTAATTTTTTTGTAATTTTTGAAAAAAAAACACACAAAAGAATAGAGGAATATGGCGTTTATGTCATCTTATACAGCGCATTTAGAACTATCCTTACCAAACGTTTAAAGAAAAAAAATTGAGCCGTATTTGAGAAAGTCTTGGTTTTATTATTTTTTTAAAATTGCACATATTGCTCACAACACCGCGAAAACTACTAAAATTTTCGAAAAAAATTACATAACCTTTATGCAAGAATTCACTATGGAGAAAAAAAATATTTGAAGGAAAAATCACTATCTTCAATTTTGTAGTTGTAGGAAAACGCCGAGAAAAATGTCAAAATTTTAAAATTTTCGAAAATTCTGAGTTAACCATGAAAATAGGACTTATGCCACTTTTATAAGTGTGTGTTACTTCATGCTTCAAATAACTTCTGAAGCAGTTTTTCGACAACTCAAAAATTTTCTGTGAAAAAGGGTTTGAAGTTTCGAATTCACAGTAGTGCTTGAATGCCACTTTCTCAAAAAACGGCTCCAAACTTTTCGAAGGAAATTGCTCTTTATGTCGAGGTTTTACTGTTGTTTAATAAAAATAATATTTCCGTTCTACTATTAGAAAACCTAAAAATTAACATTTTTTTTAAAAAAAAAGTGCTTAGGGCGGCGATAGATGGCAGCAGGCAGATGGCAGTATGCGGCAAGTCCGAATAGCTAGCCGAGACCAAAGGAAATAGAAAACTAATACGGGAAAGTCTGTGCAATCCTTCTAAAAAATTATTTTAACTACTCATTTTTGATTTTGTCTTGGTTTTTAAGGTGTTATACACAAGTACTTTGCTTTCACAATCTAATTTTTTTTATCAAAAACTTCACAGAAGTGTTTTTTTGTTCGTCTTAGTCTAATTTTCTCACCAAGAGTAACCTGAGTCTGACATCATAAATATTTAATTAATACAATACCTGTAGCTCGTCAAACAGTAAACGTTTAGAACTGAACCCAAACCATGGGTTATAAAGGCTATGGGTGGATATTGCTTCGCGTCTCTCCTTCCTTCTCACGGGATTGTAAAGGTCATTGCCAATACATATCAACAGTGGCTTTCGCTCGAGTAGCGTTGAAAATACGTGTTCGGACGAGGGTAGCGGAGAATGCGGAATTTATTTATTTATTTTTTATTAATTTACGTCAAAAATAGTTAAAACATATGTGTGACGTGCTATGGGGGGACGGTAAATTTAAGTTGCATGAAGAACGATCGGTGTCTCTTGGTACGGCGTCATCACACTTACTAGTCAAAGTTTAAATTTAAAACATTATTTGTTTTCCGTCTTATCCAGAATTTTTAATACCGTCGTACTAAAAAGTCCCTTCCATTTCCGCGATGGGTAGGTTTCCGATCTATCCAGTGTACTTTGCATTGAAAATAGTCCGTTCTGAAATTTGCTTCCGATGAATGTAGGGTTCAACCTGATCCAGGTTCCCCCTTAGACGGGTTTTACTGTAATAGAGTGAAATACACTTAGAAAGCAGAGGTCCGTTTTCACTATTAACTCTGAAATATCGGAAATTACAAAAGTTTAAATTTTCAGGACGTCAGCCTACAACTCCAAAATTAAGGTAGAGATTTTTCTTTCAAATGGAGTTTGTTCTCCGCGTATCCGCGTTCTCCCCTCAATACTGCGTGAAATAAGTGCAGTATTAGAAAATACCAGAAACAAGAATTTCTGAAAAACGGCCTAAATGTTTTCTTTAAAAATAAAATGGGGTAGTGTTAAATGTACTGTACAAGATGACATAAACGTCATTGATGTATTCTTAAGTTTTTGCACAAAATACAGAAATATGTTTTTGACTTGTCTGTCATATCGTTAATATTTACGTTAGCGACGATATGTATACATTATTGCATTTATTTGAACATGTGCTTCAAGTTAAGTGTTATGTAGTGTTTCGAAAACTCGAAAGTTTTCTGAGAAAATTAACTCAAATTTCTAGAAACGCTCAAACGGCATTTTCTCAAAAATGGTTCCAAAATGTTCTTCAATCTTTTTGCACGGATAGAGCTAAATGCAGTGTATAAGTTGACATAAAAGCTATTTTGCTCTATTCTTTTGTTTTATCAATAATTACCCAAACGAGATTTATTCTAAATATCATTATCGCCGTTAATATGCACATTTCCAACGATTTGTATACATTATTGCGTTTGTGAGTAGAAGTGTTTCAAATAATTTCCGATGATGTTTCTCGAAAACTCAAAACGTTCTGAGAAGGGCTTCAAATTTCGCATTTATACTAACGATTAAACGACTTTTTAGTAAAAAAAGCTCCAAATTTTCAACGTATATTTCCATTTAGGACGAGGTTCCACTCTTCTTTAATACTCTTGAAGTAATATTTCTCTTCTACCTTTCGGAAACCAGAAAATTAAAAAAAAAATGTATTGCATCTGACAAGAGGATCAGGGCAATACCGTAAAGCTATCACAGCCCAAAGAAATTAGAAAATTAACTAGTAGGCGAAAGTCTGTGCCATTCTGTAGTACTATTTACTTTCTCGTACACGTACGTATATACGGAATAATATACATACTACAGAGAAAGTTATGTAATGATGCGGAGAATCGATTTCGATATTTCATCCATAGTACATTTTTAGGGATTATCTGATACCGAAAAAGTTGTTATCAAAACATCTGTCTGATTGTGAACAACACTAGCACCGAACCCTTGTATGTTAAAATCATTCAAAGTAGCTTAGTTTGCTTTTCTTGCGAAAGACTCAATCTAAGTGACAAAACAATCACCGGTATACTTTCATTAGTAGCATCGTTCATCAGGGCGATTTACTTATTTTCGATTTTTAAAAGGGACATAGTCATGGTCTTTCGAAATATACTTCACAGTAAATACCATATCGCTGGTTTTTTAAATCACTGTGCATCGATCCGCACGGCGAGCCCGTTCTCTCTGCTTCGAACAGCTCTGGTAGATTTCCGAAAGGCATCAAAAGTGCAGAAACGTTTTTCAGCTCCATGAAAAACTGCGTTATTCCCGGGCAAGGTAGTATTCAACTGAGTTGCAACTTCGTCAGTAATATAGTAACACTGAATATCTTTTTAATATTACTATCCAATTTTCTTCAGTACGTCCTCGTGAATTTGCTTTAAACGATTAAACGAAATAATGTTTCACTGAAATTACTTGCTAATAAAACAAATATCTAAAAGTATTTTCGTGAACTGTCCGCAGAAGCAATTTGCCACGAAGACATATCTGTTCTGCACCCCGCATCATTCGCTCTTTCCATAGGACACACGTATTTTTCGCTAATTCTAGAGTGCCTTATTTATACGTGTGTATCGCAGTGTCAATTGTCGTTTAGAGGTCAGCATACGCTAGATATCTTAACGCGTTACCTTTTGAAACTGTGAATGTTAGAAACCGTGGTAATGTTTAGAAATCAAACTTCATTAGCGTACACAATTGTTCATCAAATATCAACATGTGTGTTATTGATAAATTTGTCTTCTCGAGATCTATCTAATTCTGTACAAGAAGTATAGTATTCCATTCAAAAATAGTGGTGCTACAGAATGGCACAGACTTTATCGTACTAGTCAGTTTTCTAAATTCTTTAGTCTGGCCTAGCTTTTCTGTCGTGCCACATACTTTTGACAGCTGCCATCTATCGACGCCCAAAGTACATTTTTTTGGAATTTTATCATTTTTCGGTTTACTAATAGTGGAACCGTAATATTACTTTAAAATATTAAAGGAGAGTAAAGCCACGTTTTAATGCCAATTTTCATTGAAAAAGTTTGGACCGTTTTGAAAAAATTGGCGTTTAAGCGTTACTGTAAACGCGAAATTTAAAGCTCTTTTTCACAGATAATTTTTGAGTTTTCGAAAACCTTGAATGAAAGTCATTTGAAGCACTTCCACTCACAAATACAATAGTGTTTACAATTTGCTCGAAATATACATATTAACGGAGTTATATTTTCAAAAAAATTATCGGAAACCGTTTAGAAGTTATGAGAGCGGCCCATAGTTGATGGGACTCTTTCTATGCAAGCAATATATATGTATTTCAGTAATTCGTGTTTTAATTCCGTTCCATAGAAGACATGCCATGTATTATTTGTAATTGTCTAAATATGTTGGAGTCATTTCAAACGTTGTCCGAAATTTGGCACAATAATATTTACGCAAGCAATTGAAGCAAGTGGATGGGGCATGACCAGAAAGCTAGCAGGGACCAAAAGATATTAGAAAATTAATTAGTACAAGTAAGTGTGTGCCATTTGTAGCACCGCTAGTTTTTAATTCTAATAGTGTGCGTAACAGCGTGGGCGAAACCTCTTTCGTGCACGGTGCGTTAAAAAACAGTACGCAAATCGCGCGGAAGATTACACGCTCCCTCTCCATCTCACTCGTGGAATCACGTGTGTCGCCATCTTATTCCGTAACTTACCATTTCCATACCCGCAATGACACATCCTGTATTTGGACTTTTAGTCGCTGAACTCCTCCCACTTGCAAAACGTGCTTGCGCACTGCTGCCTCCCGGAGACGCTCTGCGTGCGTTCGCCTTCCGGCCTCTCCACTGCACCGCTCCGCCGCCCGCCGCCTCCGGCCCAGCCTGGCACGCACGACGTGGGCGCAGTCTTCTCTCGGCATCATTACTTTCCGATGCCTGGCTGTGTGTGTGTGTAGGAGTTGTTTCAACCCCCTCCCGTCCCCGAGTCGCCTCTCGAAGTCCCGGGAAACGCGCCTGGCCCGTTCTTCCCCAGCGCTGACGTACCACCCCTCCCCGGCCCCTCCGCGCCGCTCCTTCCCAGGGCGCAGTTGACACTGGAGACGACCCGATGGCAAGTGGGCGATGTTTCGCAAACGTCTCGCCTCTGTGGACATAGCGGCGTTCGATATGTGCCGCGCTCCGCCTTCCACCGCCGCGCGCCAAGCCGCGCCACTGGCGCCCGCAAACGGAGCCGCAGCGCCGCCTGCCGGCGCCGCCACGCACACGCCGGCCCCAGCCCTCCGCGGCGCACACGCCGCCCACACAGGGAAACCACGTCCGCGCGATACCGGAAGAGGAATCTGGGCGGAAATGTTTCTATCGTGATGTATACGTGGGAGTCCGATGTCTTCAAGATTTATAGTCTGCCTTGTGCTGTGTCATTCAGCAAGTTGCTGCAACTTATACTTAGGTACTACTGCTACTTATAATAATAACAATAATAATAATAATAACAATAATAATAATAACAATAATAATAACAATAATAATAATAACAATTATTATTATCATTATTAATTTTATAATATATCGTGAAGAAATTGGTCCCCTTCAGCAAGAACATGGCGAGCAAACAACATGCACACGCAAGCGGAATGATGATTTTATAAAGTAAACATTTTAAGGCGAATTGACACTTTGCTATGCAAAGCCATTTTCATGACAAGGCTGCGGTCTTCGGCCTACCCGATAAATATAAAACATCTTTGAGCATGTCCAGCGCAATTTACGCCGAGATGTCTTTCAAATAATTTCAAACGCGCCATTTCTATTTGAACTACGAAACAATGCCTTCAGCCACGTCATTTGTTCTTCGCTTTCGTTCACTGATCTCGCATTTTCCGAATCAATTCGTTACGCTCATTTCGTTTCGACAAGGGACAAACCCCCAAAGTTGTTTAACCCATACGTAGATTGGGGACCGAGCCAGAAAGGGCATTATATATATATATATATATATATATATATATATATATATATATATATATATATATATTTATATATTTATATATTAGGAACCTACCCCTTTCCGGGAATATCTAAATTGCATACTGACTACAAACGTCCATTTCCAGTATTTTAGATGCATGGATGAAAAAGGAATTTCTTCTTGGTGCGGGTTCTGTGTATTAGCTTTTGGCAAAATCTTAAGATTTGTTAGATTAGGTATATTTCGGATGTCATGGAAGAAGTGGGTGGATAAAAAAAATGTGGTTGGTTATCGGTTATAATTGGAATTCTGACTTCAGATTCGAATTCAGCTCGTCGAAATACATTGAGTAACATGTGTCAATTCTTTTGGCCTGACAACTGTTTTTGTGTGCCTGTGCTATTTGTTTTAGGTGGTGTAATTTAATTTTTGCTTGTATAACTTTATTGTTGATGTGATTTTTCCAACTGAGATCAACTACAGCTCATTCAAACTTCTCACACGACCCGACTCCTTGTTCTCGTTCTTCTCGTCATTGAATTCGCGTAAGTGACAACGCTGCCTTCGGCAGGTCGGCTTTGTTTTCGACATGCAGTTTGTCGTCGACGAGTTCGTCATATCTTCCACGTACTTAAGGTGACTATCGTTGAATCATGAGCGCTGCCTTTTTTTCGAAAAGCAGACTCCGAACGTGACATTTCATTCGATATTCGTGACGAGTCTGTCTTTCGCGAGAACGGGCGGTACGGATTCACGTGTAGTCACCTGTGCAAATGGCCCTTGTGTACCGCGAGCATACTACTGCTGCCTGGGTTCGAATGGTCAAGTTTATGTGGTCACATACGAGCCCCGTGAACTGTGTGGGAGGTTTGAAATCCAGCTTCGATTCGCACAATGCACAAATACGTGCGTTGTGGACACACGCCGCATCCACTCATCGGACAAGGTACTATATTCACCAATGTCGTGTGGAAATTTAAGTAAGGTGCAATGCCAAAATTATGAACTTTAAATTGTGACTCACCTGTGATCAATTCCACTGTGAAATTGTATCAAATACAAATTGCACGTTTATCCAATTTATAAAAATGTTCATATCATCACTTTCTTTCATTTTTTATTAATTATGTTTTATCATTTCATTTCACCGAGTGTGACTTAAAAATAAATAGTATATGCTATGTTATTAATTATAATTACACCGTGTTGCCCTCAGTCACAAATCCGTACCTTCATCTCACCAGCGCCATCCCCCCTCCGCGCAACTCTCATCCCGCGGCATTGAATTCTTTGTGCAGAGATGGTCCTATTTATTTGCTGCTTCAAACTTTCCCTTCCCTGGCCATTCGCCCCGCCCTCTCTGCACACTCGCGAGTGACGAAAATCCGCTGGCGTCGGACTCGCCCGGTCGGAAGCACTGCAGTTCTGGGCCATCTCAGCCGGTCGCACTTTCTGACGGTCGCATCAAACAACTGGGATGAATGCGGCCCCTCGCGAGCCAACGGGATGCAGTATATTGCTACCTGGCGCCTGAAAGGATATGTGATTTGTCGGCCTCGAGGGCGGAAATGGAGCGGTGATTGGCGTTGGTTCGCTGCACGAGGGGAGGCGAGCAACATTTCCGCAGGCTGCAACTTTCAAAGCGACTTTCTCACCTTTCGGATCCAACTTCAAAACGGTTATTCCAAAAGGCAAAGAGCGCCCTCACTGCTAAAAAGACACGAGAGTGCGAAGTACCGCGAATTAGTTCAGTAATCTTAGAAAATAGAAAAAAAGTAATTTGAGTTAAATGTCACTATTACATCTGTGAACGGTTGTAAAATGTATTTTAAATGATATGAACAAAAAGTCTACAGTATTGATGTTGACAAAATAACTACAAGTTCACTGCAAATAATACCAATTTTATGAATTAAATATTAATTTTTTACACATTTTACGTGAATCAACGAGGCTAGGACGTCTCGAACGTTGCAACATTACAGTGAACGAAAACAATTTTTGAAAGATCTCAGTTCCAGGGGTAAACCGAAAACAGAATTTGCAAACAAACGGAAAAAGAAATTTAGATTACCCTCGATTTCACTTTCTTGCCTGACTACGTACTAATGTAGTAAAGAACAACCATTGTAATGCTGCATATTAAAGTGCCGATTGTTGGTCAGAAAATCTCGTCATGTGGGCTCCTATTATCGAAAAAGTGGATAAATCTTGTTCCTGTACGTAGTAAATTGTTTCTGCAAATTGTATAGTCAGAATCCTCAATTTGTAGATTCTTGATAGCGAAAAATTGGTTGTTGGCAAAACATCTGCAGATCCGTACGTCCGTCTGTGTCTACGTGTATATTTCTCTTAAAATCATATTCCCCTATCGATCTGGCCGAACTCGAGGCTCTGCGAGTTTAAAACGAATATTTGATGTTTGGGTGCACTTGTTATAAAACCTCAATATTTTCCAAATTTCTCCCATAATGGCCCTAATTATTTATATATTTTTACTACTATAGCATAAAGGACGCAAAAAATGAAAAAGGTTTCGGTTTCTTCTTGCAACTACAATGGGAGGAAGGTTGAGGTTTCCTTAATGATATCACCTTTTTCAAGCTCAATCTTTTAATAAAGTCATGTACATTTTTTCGAATGTATGAGTAATATTCTCGTAATTTTGCATGAAAAATAGGCAATTTTTAAACAATTGATTTCTCAAAAACGGTATAAATTTGTATTTATTTTTTTACCCAGTGAACACAAATATGGCGCAAATGACATTTTCCATTAACTATCTGTAATTTCGAAAATTGCAAAAAAATTAACATTGCAAAATTAGAATATTGATTATTGAGATTTTCTCCCTTAACATGCCGTAAGAAAATAGAACTTTAAATAAGTTAATGTAAAAGTTTTTGAAAAATATGAGTTTTTTGGCGTAATGTTTCCTTGATCAAAATAAATTGAATACAAAAATGTTTTCTCAAAAACGATTTGACGAAAGTTTTATTTTTCTCGTCTTACGACGTACATACATAGTAAAGAGCATACATATTATAATGCGGTAGAAAATCGAGGGTTTCTTGCTAGGAAAATCGGTTTGGGGGGCTCTAGCGTCGGCAGAGTGGATACATTTTCCTATTGTAAACGCTCAACAAACGACTACGACAATCAGATACATTAGGCTGCAACAGTTTGGATCCCCATCTCAGCCATCACACATATATTCTGCCTGAGTAGTGTTACAACACCTACTTTCTAGATATTTTTAAATTTCTAATTGCCGAAAAGTCAGAAAGTTCAACGAAAATGAGAACCTCGCTATTCTTTAAAGCGGCGCTTCTTCTATCCGCGGAAAAATGTGAAGAACAAATTTGGAGCGGATTCTGAGTAAATGTTTTTTTAATAAATGACATTAATTTAAAGCAGAAAGGACTCATATATTCGAAAAAATGTTCATGACCTTATTTCAAGATCTGTCTAAAGAACAGATTTCATTGGTGAATCTCTTTCTGCAATATTGTAGATGTATGAAGTCGCCCCAAAAATTGGGCATTTGGAATTTTCAAAAAATCACGAAATAAACGAACATGAGACCTACACTTAAGCGTCCTTTACGTCTGACTCTTAAGCATCCTTTACGCTATCCGAGAACAAAGTTTAATTTAAAAAATGGAGACATTTTGAAGAAAATGTTGAAAATGTTTTGAGTCATCACGTAAAGTACCTTAAAAAAATCTGTTTCAAACTCACAAAACCTCGAGTTAATTTAGATTGACCAGGGAATATCAATTTAGGAAAATATCGGCTGAACGGTTTAGGCTCTAGCGTTGACGACAGACGGCCAATCGGCCACTATCCCGCTAGTATTGCATAAAAGCCTCGGGACTCCAGCCGGCTTCTTGTTATAGATAAGTTCCCCTACTGACCGCTAGTGCGTTGCTCGCCGGCCACCCCACAATCGGCTGCTGCATGTAAATATACGGCATTACAAACAGAACTTTTCTGTTTAAAGACTTTGAATTCAAGTATTTAGGATTCTCCATTACTTCATTAGTAACAGCAGCAAAGATTTTCAAGGTCCCTGATACAAAATGTTCACAATTTATGTCAATGATCGTTATGAAACATACTAAGCTCTCGTCACCCAATGAAACTGCTTCGTTGCAAAGCTGGTTTAATATATCTTTGAAGGTTTCTTTTCACACCAATTCTTGGAAGTTGTGGTACATTTTTCACAATAAATTGCTCTACCGCCAATGACTTTCAGAGTTCTTTATAGATAAGACTGATTTATGTAACACGTCAAGAATTACCCAGCTAATTACCTTCACAAGGTAAATAAATATTAACATACGTTCTTTATGTTTCTCAACGTTAATAAAATATACAACCCTTACCTTGGGTATCTAATAATTAAGTTTTTATCAAAATGAGACACAAATTTTACAAAAAACACTCACAAATAGTACAAACAATTTCTGTTTACGTCCAGTGATGATAACACATTGTCTCAAGTACTGAGAATTATCGTCCGAGATAGTTTAGGATGTTTCTTGTATTGTAACACCCTGCAATCAAAGGGTGGCATATTTTCACATAAACGTCATTGGAAATCACGAGGTGACTGATTTTTATTTGTGATGTCGGATATATTGCTGTGTTATTGTTGTGGAATATAGATCGGCCTACGCAAAGTATTAGAAATAATTTCTACATTGTACTTCAGTTGCTCTTATTGAAAATTTCATAGTTGATTATTGATAGTTTTTTCTCGTACGTTCATGAGAGCGCCAATATGAACTTTGCTAGTTTTGGGTAACTTTCTTATTCTATCTCTAGGTGAGAACGTTTTTGCCAGGGCAATAGTGATTTAGAGTGCTTTTTGATGAGCGAACGTTCCTGAGTGCTATTTACAGCAGTGACAGTTTATATCAGCGTCCGTTGTTCGTTTTAGAAATAGTTTCTTCCAGTTATTTAGTGCAATTTTTCTTTAACAACAAACTCTTCTATTTTCCCCCTTTCTTTTCTTTTCTTGTTATCATCTATTATAGTTCTTTACAAACACCTGAAAATACATGTAAATATTAGAAATAATTAAGAATTAATATTGTATTTTATAAGCCAAAAATAATGACTGCTACCTTACTAACCGAGTGGATTGTACGCATGCTTTTTGAGGGTTAATTTGAAGTATTCACTTCACAATTTCTTTTAACAAAACCGTACAGAGATATATAATTTTAGTATTGTTTTGTACTACCAACAACATGGGTTTGCAACGCCTCATATCACTGTAAGTGACCAAAATTGCCCGAAGTGCGGGCTTTTCCCCATGTATTCAAGCGGCCCGAAGGTCTCGTGATATGGTCGGCAACGAGCGCTCCAGCGGGCACAATTTGAAACTTCGTCCGTTCGCTGCCATAAGGATCGGGAAAGTGTCGCGGCCGTTAGGTATATTAGAGTTTAATTAATTAATTAATTAATTAATTAATTAATTAATTAATTTACGTCAGTAACCGTTAAAATTGTTTGTTACGTGATATTGGGGGAGGTTAAATTGAAGTTACATTTATGGTCGGTTATGGTCGGACAGACGTTTTGCCGGTCAATCGATTTATTGGTACATGAGGATTCGTTGTTTCTTTAAAATTTATTTTCATTTGGATAGAACAATACAAAGATCAGTGTTTAATACAATATACATTTGTTATAATTGCTTATATCTATTATAGTTAACTTAAAATAATCTTACTAATAATCTTAAAATACAACTTACATTATTACTAGGGTGGTAGAGGTATCTTTACTTTATTTCGAAATCTGAGAATTTATTTAGGAATGTATGGATAGGATATTTATTCTTGATGCGGGTTCTGTGTATTGGATTTTGGCAGAGTCTTAGCGGGGTTAAGTTGGGTATATTTGGGATGTTCCGAAAGAAGTGGGTGGATACAAAAATGATATGGTTGGTTATCGGTTCTAGCTGGAATTCTTTATGGAGTTGAGCATTGGAGATGTACCATGGGGCATTCGTGATGGTGCAGAGGAACTGATTACTTGGACTTTTTTGTATTAGATTTGCCTGCTCTGATCCAAACTGAGCATGCATATAATAGTAGTGGTCGTATGATAGTTTTATACAGCAATAATGCAGTATTGTATGGTAGTTTAGCTGATTTATTTATTTTTGGTTTTAGTTTGTGCAGTTTTATTTTTGCTTGAATAACTTTATTGTCAATATGGTTTTTCCAATTGAGTCGGGTGTCTAAGAAATGGCCTAGATGTTTTGTGGGTTTATTGTGAGGATGCCATTCTACAGGTTCTTGATTCAACTGTGGGTGGTGGGGAGACGTAGAGTCTTAAGGAAAATATTTTTGCTACTGTTTTTAACGGATTTATTTTCATTTTATTTTTGTCTGCCCAGCTGTTAATTTGGTGTAGGTATAATTGAAGATCGATTTTTATTGAGTTTATGGTGGGACCTGATAAATATAAAGCCGTGTCATCTGCGAATTGGGCGTTTTTTTTACTACGTTTCGGCAGATCGGTTACGTAAAAGTTGTAAACAGCGGGAGATAACGGGGAGCCTTGGGGAAGGCCTGCTTCAACCGCTGTTGGATTGGAGTGATGGTTATCAACCGTAACGGCAACAGTTCCATTGTCGAGGAAGTTGGAAATGATTTGTGTAAGATAATGTGGAGTGCCTATTTCTTTTCTTTTATAGTTTAGAGCTTGGTGCCATGTTCTATCGAAGGCTTGAGAAATGTCGAGAAATATTGTTATTGTATGAGTGTTTTTGGAATGTCGTATGGCTGTTTTCAGTGATTCTGAGTAGTTGGTGATGTGTGAACACTTTTTCTGTGAATCCCATTTGTTCTATGAGTATGGCCTTTGTGTTGTGAAGATGTTTTGAATCTTTTTAATATTATTTTTTCTAAAAATTTAGATAGCGTGGGAAGCAGACTGATTGGATGGTAACTGTTGGTTACTTGCATTCTTGTTTGGTTTTTATATTGGAAGAATGATTGCTAGTTTCCATACTTGTGGAAAATAACCACGTCTGAGGCATGAATTGAAGATATTGGTTAAATATGCAATGGCTGTTTGGGGAAGGTTTTTCAAAATGAAATTGTTAATTTTATCATGCCCAGGGGCTTTCTTGACAGATAGTGATTTGATGATTTTATTTATTTCTTTAAGTGGTGTGTAGTGTATTTTATGATACGGGCCATAAGTCTGTTCGTTTACTGTTTTGTTGATTGTGAGATGACTAGGGTGCGTTTTAGAATTATTTAGGGTAAATGTGGATGCAAAGTAATTACTTGGTCTTCGACTTTCTGAGCAGGTGTGAACATTTTTCCTGTGGGGGTGTCTAGTGGGAGTATGGTATTCTTTCTTCTTAATATTTTGTTTGTAAATTGCCAAATAGATTTGTTGTTAGTGTTTAGTGATTGGATTAGTGTTTGGAAATGCTGATTATTGAAGTTTTTGATTGATTTGTCGCACTGTATTAATTGGTGTGTTAAGTTCTGATTTTAGCCCTGGGGTTCTTAGTTTTGATCATTGTCTGCGGGTTTTGTTTTTGATTTGTATTAGATTTACTAATTCTGGCGGAAGTTTATATTGTTTATTTTTGTTTGTATTCTTTGGTTTTAATTCGGTGTCTTTAATTGTGATGTGTATTATGGTGGTTAGTTTGTTGATTGATTTCTCTATTTCTAGTGCGTTGGAGTGAATTTTAAATTTAGGTATTGTTGAGCTAGTTAAATTTTGGAATATTTTCCAATCAAATTTTATCGTATGTGGATTTGGTACCCGGGCGTGCGGTGGGGGTATTTGATGTGTGGTTATTAAGAACGGAATATGATATGAGTTAATATTTTCCGATTAGCATTGTTGTTCGAACAACCCCAGTTTGTATTTTTGGCATTTAGGATAAGGATTCGAATTCAAAAGAGAAACTACGTTACGCAAGAGTTATTCCACTTGAAAAAGCTCATCAAGAGGTACTTTCATCTTAATTATACCATAATGTTTTGATATGAACCTGCAAAATAACTTTGAAATCTTATCAATATTATCAATTTAGACCCTGCACAAGATATTTTAGAATATTACGTACGGTTCGGCGAACTTCTCTAGGGAGTTGTAATGTAACTAATCCTGATTGTTTCTTTCACAGCCTGGTTTACATCTTGTCCAAATGTTATTCAACTGATTTTGATGCATATACATCCCCAAATACTACGAAAATCTTGGATTTTTATTGCATGTCATTGTAGTTTCGGCAAGCCGCAACATTACGCGAAGGGAAGACGTCGTGGACAATACGTCACTGCTGCTTTCGACTCTTGAGACGGTAAGTTACAGCGCCCACATACCTGAAAACTTATCACAGACAGACGCTTCATTTGAATTTCTTTGGACGTTTTGAAATAGCAACTGAAGTTTTAGTAGAACAGAAATTGCAATATTATATTACATAAAAGTTTCCAATAATGCGAGAAAGAATGTTCTGATCCAACACTTCTAATTCTGTTTTAAGCACATTTACACTAGTCTTCTATGTTCTGATCTAGCACATAATTTCATAAGAATCTAGTGCTGTTACAACATCACATACTTCCTCACATTATTTCTAAATTTGAAATTTTCGAAAATTCAAAGAGTTCAACGAAACAGAGATGATTGAAAATGAGAAAATTCAAAGATTTCAACGAAATGAAAACTTTTTCTATAAATTACATGAAATTCAGGCACAAATTACACGAAAACCACTCTTCAAAATTTTGTATGTGATCTTTTTATAAAGCCGATTGTTTACAACACGCATTGTCAAAGGCAAATGGCTCAGTCTTCAATTTTGTAATTTTGACTTGTTAATTTTTTGCAATTTTCGAAAATACGGAGAGTTTATCGTTAATGGAAGTAGCACCGTCCTAGATATATACGAGGAAAAACTTTAATGAAAAAAGGAGCAGTTTTTGATAAAAACATTGTTAAAAATTAAAAGTTGCTTTTTCACTAAAAATTAATCCAAAAATACTCCTATTTTCGAAATATCGAACATAATATAGTTGTAGGATGACGCCTAAAATTTCCACTTTTGCAGTTTTCGAAAACTCAGTGATTTCAATAAACAGGAGACCTACACAATCCTCTTAGCATCCTTTACGCCATCCGAAAACAGTTCAAACAAAAAATTAGGCGCCAAATGTTTTGACAAAATTTGACCAAATATTTAAAGAAAAAAATTAGACTCGTTTGTGAAAAAATCTTGTTTTTTTTTATAATTTCGCATATATTGCACGCATAATTGCGCGAAAACTAATAAAATTTTCAAAATAATGTACCTGGCCTAAATGAAAGAACTAATTATTGACAACCAATTTCAAGTGAAGGAAAAATCTCTATCTTCAATTTTGTAGTTGAAGGAAGACGCCAAAAATTGCAACCGTTTTGCAATTTTCGAAAATTCAAAGTTAACCGTAAAAATAAGACCTCTCCCACCTTTTTAAGTGTATTTTCCTCTATACTTTCAAGAAATTTAAAGAAAATATTTGGAGCCGTTTTTTGAGGAAAGTTTGAAAATGTCCGGGTGGCTTTATATAAAGTACCTTCACAATTAATGATTTTTGTTGAAAATCATAGAGCTTCGACTGGGGCAGATCGACAGGGGTTTCTTGAATTTGGAAAAATTCTACGCTTGGTTTATGCCAGTGCTTACAAACTCAATCATCTGTGACGTCACAAAAAACGGCTCTAATCCTTCGAACGGAGCGGACGTGCAAAGGCAGTGCCCGACGCGTCGCCGGGCGTACAGTATTCCAATGATGGTACGGAAGTGGGGGAAGACGTGCAATCGATAATTACATTTTTAATGGTATCGACGTGCTTAGTATTTTAATGCTTATAATTAAATAAAAATATGAAACATTTAAAAAATAGATCGTATATTATTTCATAACACAAAGCAATATCCGACTCTATCGTATCCAGTAATTTCATTACCATTCTTCTAACAAATAATGCTATTTGTGAAGACTGATTTACACTCTAATATAATACTTTTTTATATAATGTTATATAATATAACCATTTTAGTTCGCCCTGAACCCATAACACAGGCACACAAAATAAAGTTGCCAGACCCTAAGACTTGGCACATGTTTCTCCATGTATGTCAACGCGCTGAATCCGAATCTGAAGCCAGAATTGTGCCACCACCCTCCACTTTTTTAATCGCGAAAAACAACCGTGAACGTATTTTTTGTTTTCGGGGGTTGTTGTCAGATCCAAAGACTTGACTCATCTTTCTATATGCATGTCGATGCGCTGAATCCGAAGCAAGAATTGCTTCATCGCTCTATCTCTTTTTAAACTTATAAAAAACAAATATGAATTGTAGATTGGTGTCTTTGTAGCATTGTAATCAAGGAGTCAAAAGTTGTTAGACCCAAGATTTGGCACATATTTTTTTATGTATGTCGACGCACTGAGTTCGAATTCAAAGAAAGAATTGCGCCACCACCTTCCAGTTTCTTGATTGCATAAAAACACAGCGAAATTTACAATTGGATTTAGCGCGTCGACATACATAGAGAAACGTGTCGTCTTTGGGTCCGACCACTTTTTTATTTTGTGTGCCTGTGTAATTAATGTTAACAAATAGATACCCGGGATAGGTCGCATTGAGAATTTTGACTCCAGGCTTGATTATTTCATATACAGTTTTGTTTTAGAATGTTACAAATCCTCGTGATTTTCAGTACCTTTTCCATAACCTTTTATCTGCGAAATCATTTTCTCATCTCATGATTATGGGCTATCTGTAAATTCTCAGAAATGATTTTCATCTCGCGGGCTTCTCTGGGTTGCAAATCTGCGTAATGCTACTTTGTATTGAACTTTTTAACATACTGCAGTTCTTTCGAATACCCTAAACACTTCCGGTATCGGTATCTACAAAAAGAAACATTTCTTTTGAAATCGAAAGAAAATTAACGGGCGTAGATGGGCTCTCATGTTGCCTAAAACACCTGCAAAGACCCACTGTCACTGTCAAGGTTCCCGTAACCGACGACAGCCTTCTATCCCTCTCTCCCTCCCCACTTTGCTGGCGCTGCTTCGCTTAACGCCTTCGCGGAGGGGAATGGACCTCCGACGTCATGTCCCCACCAGTTGGCAAACGCCGGTTTAGGCGCTAATGTTGTTCATATACACCAAATAGACAGGCGGACAGAACAGACGGACGGCTGTTTTGAAAACACATCACTTTTTCGGTATCACGGGTCCCCAAAACGTATTTTCGCTGAAATCTCGAAATCTATTTTCCGCAGCATTACATAACTTTACGTTTACAACGTATATTGCCCCGTTTATATGTATGTATGCGAGAAAGTAAAAATTGTTATTTTTTTCTTTTAACAACGTTCTAATAATGTAACAATGTTCATCAAAGATGTGACATGTAAGGAAATGTCAATACAGAAATTGTAGGATGTGAGAAGTTTTTAAGAATATATAAGTTACATATAATATTTTCAATATTCTTATTCTAAGTATGGATTTTGTCTTTTACCTACTTGAAATGTACTGCGAAATAACATTTAAGCTTAAGATGTTGAATTTGCGTCATGATTTGGGGAGAAATGTCAGTTGATGTCAGAATGTCGAATGGTCATTAGTTCAGTACAAAGGATTATCATATTTTATGGTAAATAGAAATAATTTTTCATATAACAATTTACCTTTACTCCCAAGGTACGTTAATTACAATTACCTACAATATAATTAAATCGTCTGTCCTACCCTACAGGAGTCTTTTTATCCTTTAGGATGTAGATTTCATTTCTTAGTGATTCGGGCGCTAGGAACTGTATTAACATGCCATGGAAAATCGCGAAATAAATAAATGAAGGACGCGGGCCTTTAGCCTTTCTGTGTGAACTGATGATTAATGATGCGCGATATTGATGAATGTGTGAAATACATCACGGATCGCATTGAGCCGCACGTCAAAACCCTGAAGATAACACTCGCTTCGCTCGAATGGTATACGGTTCCACTTGATAACAAACCTGTCGCATGGTAAATGGTGGTGACTTTTTTGATTTGGAAAATTTTTAATCCCTTCATTCTCGCCAATTCTTATATCGTACACCTTCTACTGCATTAAATAACTTTAAAATTGTACTAAATTCCTTTTCGCCGTATAAATTTTACTTACAGAATGTCGGGAAATTTCCTAGAGTTTGTTTCACACATGCTATTGCATGAACAACGATAAAAAGACACTGCGTTTGGCACAATTCAGTCGAGCAATCTAAAGGGTGAAGGGCAAATGGGTGAAGAGAGAGATAGAAGAGAAAGAAGATAGGGGAAAGAATGCGTAAAAAATTAGAGATATACAGGTACCTACTTAAAACATGCCGGTGTTGCGGTAGACGATCGCAATTAATACATATACAGTATTTGAAAATGTATTAGAAATATGTAATTGGTTGAAGTTGTGATATTAATTGGGCATTTCACCATAACGAAAAATAGTGAATCCGATTCAGAATCCAAATTATGCCGGAAGCAAATATAATTATTTTTAACTTCCTCCAAATACTTGAAACAGTCTTTAGCTTGTGGAGTTGAAGAGCGGCGGCTTGTCCTTAAATTACGAAATTCAATTGTATAAACTGCTTAGAAAGAAATATAAAACAATTAGATCAATGTTTTCTCTTGCGATGGATACGAGACACGCCAATCTGTTCGGTTGCCCCTTCAGTCGGGCTTCCGCCAGCCCACATTGGAAACGTACATCGTTTAAACCAGGGAGTCCCAACGGGGTCGGTATCGACCCCTCTCGTGGTCTATGGGATTTTTAAGGGGGTCATTGGTGATCTATAGCGGAATATGAACTTGCGATTGATAGGTATAATCAGACTTCATTGATTACAAAAAAAATATAAAATTAACTTGATAATCGTTTTCTGTTAGAGAGCAACAAAACATCATAATAAATTACATATTCGCTCTTCTTTCGTATCTGTCGTTCAATCTTAGGATCAGGGCGACTGGTTCAATTGGTGCACCGTTATCGCCTCCCCGAAGTAAGGTGCTCTGTAAAGACCCCGCGGGTGGATATCGGCAAAGAATAAAACAAATTGCACTCCACGCTTAATTTCTTTATTGCACCAGCCCTATTATTGTAGGTCTTACCAATTAGGTTTAAAACTCTTAATTTCATATTTATTGCAGACAGGGGACCCATTTCGCTTGCATAGAAGTGCATATTAAATATATAAAATTAAATATAGACAGCTTGCACGAACACAGATATATAGGAACAAGATTTATCCACTGTGGTTACCAGGGCCTGGCAATAAAGAGTTGTCCATGTCTCATTTTCCGGCGCATGATTGCAATACGTTTTCTTCTCACGAAGAAAGGACGAGAAAGTAAAAATGTTACCATTTTTACTTTCTCGCTCTTTATTCGTGGTTACTGAAAAGGTGCAAAAATTGCACTGAATTTTGTTACTTCTTTGCAACATGATTGGCAATATATTCTATTGCCGTCTGTTGAAAACTTGGTATCACCAAAAATCTATTGTGAACGATTTTGGAGGTGTTGGTTTCGATATTTTTTCAGTATAACAAGAATATAACTGCGGAATGAAATATGACCACGGCCACGTTCGTTTGGCAAAATTCTCAACTCACTAAATGTACGGAAATGTGTAGAAATAAGTCGATCATCACCAGTGATTTTGCACGACTTTCGTTGAACGAAATACCCGCGCTGTGGTGTCAGTACAACGCAACGAAGATTTATAGATAGTTGTTCGATTTATCTCTACTGAGCAGGATAAGAACGAAAAGAAGTACATAAAATAAATTTTTGATGAAGCATTTTGATCAACAAATATGGGAATAGGCAGCATTTAGACATTTAAACACAAAATAGGCATTTAGTCATGAAATAGGCATTTATCTGCTTTATAAAATTCACATATAATATTCCTGATGCCTCAAAATGTATAAGTAATCTAAAATATTGCGTTTTCCATTGAAGGAAAAAATAGGCAAACAGTCAAAAATCCTCAGCTTAGTAATTTCATATCCGTTATAAGTTTCCCATTAGAATCGCGCTCCCAGGGAATATCGCATTACGGGAGAAGGGATATGCAGAACAGAAAGAGAACCTTCTGAGTCACAAAGAAGTAATAATGCGAGTGAATAGGTAGGAGATGGAAAAGAGAACAATGGGAAGGTTGCGGGTAGTCGGGTAGGCAGCTAGCAACGAGTTCAGAAGCCCCTTGCCGGAGACGATTAAGGCGAAAATGCTGCTCCGCAAAAATTTTAAGGGGTTGGGCACTCCCACCCGAAGCAGATATGCAGAGCAGGCGAGGAGATGAATCACTGGGAGATGCTAATGACACCGGGCCTGGTGTGGGTAAAATCAGCGAGACACTGCGGGTCATGGCAGCGGGCGGTGAAGGAATGACGGGGGTCATTAGGAAAATGAAAATAAAAAAGTACAAGGGTACAGTGGAGTGATGGAATGAGAGAAGGCAGCCTCTGCAACGAAGTCGGTAGAGCTAGAAGGGGCAGCCGAATTTGAAGATTTTGGAAGGAGAACAGAGATGGAAAGTCGGCGGCGCGTGCTGACAGCATAGAGGGAAGATGTTGCATTTCCTGTACGCTCTCTATGCTTACGGCGAGTGGCGGTGGCGAGGAAGGGCGGCGCGTCGTAAAGTGACAGAGGAGTCGCAGCCACGCCCCCACCCGCGCTCGTCGCTCCCTCGGGAGACGGCTGCTAAATAAAGCGGGCAGCCGCCCTTGATGAACGACCTAATCTCCACTTTCATCCGGCGGCGCGAGGGCGGCGCGAGGGCGGCGCGCACGGCTATCGATCGCCCACACACGAGACACCGGTCACGCGAAGGCCCACGCGCCTTGCACTTCCCGCCGCCGCCCTTCCGCCGCCGCCCTTCCCCGCGCCGCAGCCGGCGCCGCTCGCGCCCCGTGGCTTGCTCAGATGAGGCCGCCTAGGACCTCTTCGTCTTGTTCGTCTCCATCTCACATCCAGCCCTGGCAGAAACTCGCACCTCTTCTTGTTAGCATCGGAGGTGCTACCTGCCCAACTGCGGGAGTTAACTCAGCTTCAGGAATGTTCTGCATTCTGACCCGTCAGAAATACGGTCAGCATTGCAACTCTCACCGCATAGAGTAGGCGCATTGTTGCCCTTTAAGTGTGCGTATTTTGGTGTAATAGATTGGGATGTAATTGTGAAAAACCCTTTCGGAAAATTGCATTTGGAACACTGGAGTTGAAGGTATCATCATGTGCATTATTTTTTTGCATCGTTTTCAGTTTGTTGATAATTGAGTATTTTCTGTGGGATGCCTGAAAGTCAGGATCCAAACATTTATGGTGCGCTTTCATGATTTCCACTTCTTATTCCAAAAATATAAATCATTAAGAAAAGTCATAAGACAGGCTAAAATAATGAAACACGGTCAGGATATTTTAAACTATAATAACAAATGAAAATCAATGTGGAATATAGTACAAAATATGACATAGACTAGAAACCTTGTAAAGAATGATGTTTTTAAAGATAACTATAGAGAAGTGAATGGTCCGGCCACAGTTGCTGGTTTCTTGAACTAATATTTTTTGAGATTTGCTGCTAATCTCACCGTGAATCTAAAACTACAGCAACAACATCAGACGTTTCCATAAAAAATAGACACGATGTTTGTTTCGGAAACTTCTTCCTATGAAATTCTCAAAATAATCGTTAAACTACAAAATAATATTTGGCCGGTTTAGATGAATTTTAGTGAATGATGATTCGTTAAGGACTTGTGAGCCATTATACTCCCGTTAACTCATATATTTAATGCATCATTATGCACTGGAATATTTCCAGACATTTTCGAAACAGGAAAGATGAAGCTCGTCAAAGAAGCAACACAAATGAAATTCAAAATTATTTGCCAATTTCTCATTTCTACGTTTTCTCAAAAGAGTAGAGAGACTTTTTTACGTACGAATGGAAATCGTTCTCAAAAAATACGAAGGGTTTCCAAACTGCGAACAAGGATTGAGAAAATAAAAAAAAATCATTGGTTACAGCCTTATTTTCTTTTCTTAAGTAAGTGATTGGACCATTGAAGAAGACTGTGTCAGTCTTGAGTATCTAGAAACAGACCCAACGTCTTCTTATCTCACCACGCATCAAGAACATACTTCTGTTTGTACGGACTTAAATCATTCCCAAGCACAGCCGAGTGGTTGACTTTACGATTCAATGTTTGGAATGTACTTCGTAAGTATGTCAAAATCGCGTCATTTAGGAGGCGGGAGAATGACTTTGAAATTTACTTCTCTGCAGCCGATGTCTCTATCTGTAATAATGTATTTGGTATTTTTGTAGCTTCGGGTCATGTTGACAAGCCGTACGAGTATGCATTGAGGCTTCGAAATTTTTGACGCTTGAAAGCACTGATCCTTCATAAAGGTAATACTTAAAACTCAGTTCCAATCGGCTACTATGTGCATGTTACTATATCACATTAACTACGACAGCTTCACGTCGAAGCTATATGGAGACCTGACAATGATACGACTACTATGTGATACGCCGGGATATTTCACCAAATAAAGCAATTTCATGTGTGAGTGGGATAGGTGCGGCACGAAAGCTAATTACTTGAGGCCGGATGCTTATTTTTACTTTGTGTCATTTCCATGGAAAACATAAGTTTAGCTTGATTTTATTTAAAATTACTAAAATTGTGAAAACTCTATCGTAAAGTTCGATGTTTTGAGGTTATACGTACTCAGAACGTTTTGAGATACGAGCGCTATTTGTGTTGTTTATAGTAACTTAAAAGATTCATCTTGGCCCAAAAATGGAATTAAATCGTGAACATTTTCGTGCGATTATTTTTTACAACTTTCGACGTGGATTAACTCAGCAACAGTGCATGGATGAACTTAATTCATTTTTTGGCGATGAAGCTCCATCAAGGACCAGTGTTTATCGATGGTATTGTGAATTCAATCGTGGTCGTAGTTCCCTCCAGGACGAATTTCGCGAAGGTCGTCCAAAATCAGTTGTTGTTCCTAAAACCATTGATGCTGTACGTGAACTGATATTGCAAGATCGTCATGTGACCTATTGTGAGATTGAGACAACCTTAGGCATTAGTGGGACCAGCATACATTCAATATTGCATGAACATTTGACTGTCAAAAAGATTTGTTCACGTTGGATCCCACACATTTTGTCAATCGCTCAAAAAAAGGCTCGTGCCGATTGGTCGAAAGAAATGCTCCAAAAATAGATCGCGGTGCTTCGAAACACGTCTATGACATCGTGACAGGTGATAAATCGTGAATTTACGCTTATGAGCCTGAAAGTAAACAGCAGTCGACTGTATGGGTGTTTCAAGATGAGCAAAATCCAACAAAAGTTGTTCGCACACGATGCACTTCCAAACAGATGGTCAACTGTTTTTTCGGAAAAACTGGACATGTCGCAACCGTACCACTAGAACAACGCAGAACAGTCAATTCTGAGTGGTACACAACGATTTGTTTGCCAGCTGTCTTCCAAGAAATCAGGAAAACCAACCGCTGAAGACCGATCACTTTTCACCACGACAGTGCGAGCTCTCACACATCGGCTCAAACAACTGCATTTTTGAGCACCCAAAACATCGATTTGATGAGTCATCCGCCATATAGTCCTGACTTGGCACCGAATGACTTCTTTTTATTCCCGTAAGTTAAAGACAAACTGAGATGTCAACGTTTTTCGACACCTGAAGAAGCGGTTGCTGCATTCAGAATGCATGTTTTGGAGATACCTCAGTCAAAGTGGCAAAAGTGCTTCGACAATTGATTCAAACGCATGCAAAAGTGTATAGATCTTCATGGGGAATATTTTGAAAAACAATAGAGTGATTTTCGCTGATTATTATTTGTTTTTCTTCTCAAATCCTGAATTATAAAAGGCAACCCTCATATGAGGAGAAAATTTAAAGAAAAAAGTTTGAGCCGTTTTTGAGAAAAAAATTGCCTATATTTCGAGCAAAATTACACGAGAATTACTCATAAAAACTGAACATGAACCTCTTTAAAAATCCGTCTCTAAGGAAGAGATTTCATTAAGAAAAAATATCTATCTTCAATATTATATGTAGTTGTGGGAAGTCGCCTCCAAAAAATTGCACTTTTGCAATTTTCAAAAAATCTATGATTTCAACGAACATGAGACCTGCAGTATTCTTTAAACGTCCTTTTTCTATCGGAAGACAAAGTTTGATTAAAACAATTAGTACCGTTTTTGAGAAAATTTTGAAAACATTTTAGAGACTTTATTTACAGTATCCCCAAAATTAAAATATGTTGAAACTCCCAAAACCGTGAGTTCATTCAAATTGATTGGGGAATATAAATTTTGAAGAAAATCAGCTGAATGGTTTAGGCGTTTGCGTTGACCACAGACAGACAGACAGACGTTTTGAAGTCAATCGATATTTCGGTATCAAGGACCTACAAAACATTTTATACGAAGAAAAATCTGCATTGTAAGTCGCCACTGTTTTTTAAATATTGCTTTAGAGATTTCTTTTGGAGTTCGTGCGAGACATTTTAATCGGAAAATTTAAATACTGGCAGAATCAGAAACATATATCAGTGTTTTAAGGCAAGATGTATGAGATGAGATATTAAAAATATCAAATTATGCCTGAGGTCATTCCGAACCCATGTAACAAAATAATAATCTCAATAATAAAAGGAGGAACCTATAGTGTGGAATTTGATAAATTAATATAGGTATATCTATAAGATTGAATACACTGCCGGAGCTGTACCGTAACAAACGGGCCACGAACCGCGCGCGTCCTTGTGCTGGCCTCACCCCCTTGCTTACACAAACTTACACTTACACGCATTACACTACCACATATGCATATTTTTGTAGCTTTTACGAGAATTTCCACAGAAACTTCACAATTTGCTTCCACTGTACACCCACCAACTTGTTACAGACATGTTGATACGAGTATGCAACAGTTACGCAGCTGGCTGGCTACACTACGTGTTACAGATTTTTTTTTAATTTAACAACGGGATTTATCCACTTCTTCGTTACGAAGGCCCGGCAATACTTTTTTTTGCTAAAAATTCACTCTTTTCCGGCGAAGGATTTCGTAACTTTCTTCTTACAAAGTACAACGTAAGGCCAGAAAGTATTTATGAGATCATCATACATTAATTGCTGTGAGTAATTCTGAATAATAGAAAAGTTTAAAGACGAACATATGAAAGGGGAATTTTATATTGTGTATAGAGAATTTAAAATAGTGCAGGTGGAAAAGAAATAAATGTAATGAATGTAAATTGTCATATTTCGTTAATCTGTTTAAGAACACTGTGAAGATTTTGATGAAATTTGTAAGACACGAGTTACGGGTTTTATCGTAACGATATCATGCTGTAAGGAAGAATGTATCTGCTGGGATGCCGGAATAATCACAAGATTGTAATTTTAGGAAATTTATTCTTTATGGGACATTGCCAAAATATCAAGTTTTTTTTAACTATTCTTTTGAAGAAATTTTTGTCATTCAGAAGAAACTTTTCGAATCATATCATTAGTTTCAAATAAATTATCTAAAACGAAATTATTCAAACTTCGCAGTCTTAAAAATGTAGATCGTAAGCAGTACAAACATTTTGAAATAAATACAATCAACTGCTTGAAGTGCAAATTTGTTCAGAGATGGAATGTAAAGCGACGGACAACCTGCAAACCAGGCGCAGAAATTAGATGGGAAATTAGATGCTAGTCATCCTGTGTGGCAAAAAGAGGAAAGACGAACGATTGGACCATGCTGAAGACCTTGTGAAGTACATGTGCGTGCTGAAGAGAATGCAACTCCTTTCGGACGCGTTCTGGTTTATCGTTTGCATCAGTTGAGTTCGCATGCTTGCCCCGGGGCTGCGGAGTTTCGGAGCCGCGTGTGTCAGGCGCCGAGGGTGTCGGTGCGTGTCCTCGGGCGCTAGAAGGCTATGGGTGGAGCGCCGTTGAGGGGCCGCTTCGGCTCCATCAGCGCGCGGGGCGGAGCGGCGTGGGAGGCCGCTGCCCCCGCCCCGCTCCTTCCCCGCCACCGCCGTCACTCGCTCTAGGCCCCCGCTAATAAATAAGGCGGCCGCCCCCGCCCCCGCCCCCTCCCCTGGAGCTCCGAATGTGCCTGCATCAGGCGACGGCCAGCCCGCTCCCACGTCGCCCTCACACCCATGTCCCTTCTCTCTACTTAATCGCTCTACTCGCCTAGCCCACTCCCAAACCGGCACTCCCTCATCCAACTGCCTTCTGTCTTCATCCGCTTCAAGTATATAATAGTACCCTACACTCTCGAACTTTAACTTGGTCGCTGTGCATCGTTGGCGTATTCTTCGTGTCCGGCGTCGCCGTCCTCCTGCTCCACATCCTCCGCTCCCACACCGCCTCCAGTCTCCCCCGCCATTTGCTCCACCTTCGCCCCTCGCAGCCGCTCCCCAAGGTCCCCGTGCCCCTCCCCCCACCCACTCCAATCTCGCCGCGCTCAGTCGCGCTCACTCGGCCAGCCGCCCGCCCGAAGGAACACGCAACTCTGGATATTGAAATCACTGGGTTTCAATTTTCCTCGTACTGCACTCGTGCGAGAGGTAACGAAAGAGAGCAAACAGCTGACGAACGAGGCCTCGCCCTCCCGACGCCATCAAAGGCCGCCATCTGCACGATTTTATTCCGTTCTTGTGTTGGTCACACTACCCATTTCTTTTTCCTAAGAAAGCGTTAACATCACGGTAATATTTCAGAATGTTGCATTCATACTCATTTGTGATTCGTCGTGCACTAAATACCACAAAATACATTTTATTGCATCAAAGAGATGAACGGAAAGTTTTTATTATTTTCTCATAACTTGGGAGAATAGTATTCAGAAGCTTTTCAATATAGTAATAGTTTAATGCTATATAAATAAATCCCAGGATAGGGGGGTACGTATAGTCGATTAACCGAGTCACAACCAACATGAACATTAATAAAGAAACTCAAACGTTATCGAAGAGTTTTTTCTATAACCGTTTGTGAAAATAATAACTTTAAATTTTTAATAAGAACTTTTGCGAAAGCCGTTCCGTAATATAATTAACTCGCTTAATTTATATACTTCCATTAATGCAAACGATAATGAATTATACACCGCAAACAAAATGAAACATTTTATTAAACAAACAACTAGGTATTCATGTAACTACTTTGGGAATGGGTTTTACAAACCATGAAGCACAAATGCTGTTATTATTCGAAACGCGAAACAAACACATTAATTAGTCGCATTTGTGTAGAACAATTACCAAAAGTAAAATAAAATATTTGAAAATTATTCCCAACATGAATCATGAAACATTGACTTTCATGTTTTTGATATTGAATTTAATTCGCTCTTGTAAAACCTTCAACATTGTTTATTTCAATAATATATATTTCTCAAAAATATAAAATTTCACAGCTCTTGTATTAGCAACTGCGGCTGATTCGAAGTTTGCTTACTTATTATATTTTTAATAACGATGCTACCGGTGGCCATCCTGTCAAACACTTCTATTTTTCAATGTTTGTCTCCATACAACTATTATGAAGCTTTGGAATTTGAAGGCAAAAAAGCGGGGAAAATTTAAGTTCTAGATTTGTAAGAAAGAGTGCTCAATTTTCTCAACTTCATGAAAGAAAGCTATGGGAAAAGGAAATTTGTCCCGCTTTTTGTTCGCATATTTCCTCCATTGCTTTTGATCATAAACAGTCTATTGGGCTATATAAATACAGTTATTTTTTCACATAAACACAACCATGCCCGAGAGGAGACACGAACCCGCGATCCTTCAGTCCAAAAGCACCACGGCACTACTGCCTCAGCGAACTCGGCTTCCCGCACTTGCTGCACGCCTTATAACAGTATATATTATAAAAGTAATTTATGTGTATAGGAGTTTTAGGTCTTTTTGCCTCTGAGACGACTTTCACTCCGAGGGCCAGAGACACTCTGGGTTCGAAGTACCCTGAGGGGCGAAAATATCAAGTTACCTCCGTGGTGCATACAAAACGTTGTGGTTTGCTTGATCGTTGCTGAACCAAACGAGAATTTGAAACATATTTAAATTGTTCCTGTATTAAAAGTGGAAAGACGCATGGTTATATTCATTTGTCAGTATGGCGTATGATAAACAAAACAGAGTGTGTAACTGTTGCATACTCGTATCAACATGTCTGTAACAAGTTGGTGGATGTACAGTGGAAGCAAATTGTGAAGTTTCTGTGGAATTTCTCGTAAAAGCTACAAAAATATGCATATGTGGTAGTGTAGTGCGTGTAAGTGTAAGTTTGTGTAAGCAAGGGGGTGAGGCCAGCACAAGGACGCGCGCGGTCCGTGGCCCGTTTGTTACGGCACAGCTCCGGCAGTGTATTCAATCTTATAGATATACCTATATTAATTTATCGAATTCCACATTATAGATTCCTCCTTTTATTATTGAGATTGTTATTTTGTTACATGGGTTCGGAATGACCTCAGGCATAATTTGATATTTTTAATATCTCATCTCATACATCTTGCCTTATAACACTGATATATGTTTCTGATTCTGCCAGTATTTAAATTTTCCGATTAAAATGTCTCGCACGAACTCCAATAGATATGTCTGAAGCAATATTTATAAAAACGGTGGCGACTTTCAATGCAGATTTTCCTTCGTATAAAATATCTTTCATTTACATACTACATTTATTCTTAGTTTACTTTGTAGTTACGACAAAAATATTAATTCCTCAGGATTAAAGAAACACAATAAATATATAATATACAATCCTGGGAGAATAGTAAGCAAATGAAAAACTGTGATTTAAGTCCCAAATTACCCATTTAAAAATAAATATATACTGTTACTTTATGTCCTTAAGAAGATCCTTGACGACATATTCTGTTACATTTCTATCTACGAGTCGTTCTTTGCGTATTACTGGGACATTATTGATAATTAGTTAATTTCATCGTACTGTTCACATATCTTTGCACTGTATTTACTTCAGATATTTGATAGAATGTATTTCCAGCATCACAAAATGTCTGAACTTGTCGAAGAACATTTTATGCAAAAAAATAATTTATTATAATGCATTTCCTGTAAAGAGCGTAATACACACAAAACCTGAAATTTTTCATGAGTAATGTTGTATGTAGAATAGGAGAGTGCAGATTTTTAAACAAACTTTCCATACATTTTACAGTAGGATTTTAAAAAAGTTGAAGTTCTTCAGGAACAAATCACTAAGGAAGCTCACATGGTGACACTAGTTTCTCTTGCCAGGAGAGGACTGAAGCGCTGGCCGTTTAGAACGTGTTTCTATCAGAGGAGCGTGATCAAGAGAGTTCGGCGAAGCAACCATTAGCTGCGGCCGAGCACATTGACAAAGAGCAGTAATGAGGAACTAGGACTCGCTTCTCGGTTGTTGATCCACCCGAGTTCGCCTCCTCTCAGACGCCCCGCGCCTCGCCGCCCCGCCGCGCGGGGACTCGCCCCACGAAGAACTTCGGCCCCACGAGGGAGGCGAGCAGGAAGGCACGCTCCATGCTCTCAGGCCACCAACCCAGTCAACCGAGTCCTCAACCCACATTCTATTAATTTCTTTCCTAAGGCCGGTCACCATTTACGTCCTGATGGAACGCTAATTTGACCAAACACTAGACATCAACCCACTTTACGGGCTCCTGTGAACAGTAATCAGCAGAACGCAAGGCCCTCCGCGAAAAAACACACATGAGGGACAAGGGACAAACAACCATGCCCAAGGCTGGACTGGAACTTGCGACCTTTCAGAGCGAAGCGGTGAGTCGGTACACGCTCTTAGCCACCTCGGCCATACAGGTCGACGCATTTACCGCATCAATATCTTTTAATGTTTATTTCTTAAGAAGTTTGATAAATTAAACAATTTTATTATGCTGGCTTCAACCTTTCGTCTGCTACAAAAATAAATAACATCGAACAAAATGCATATTGTTTACGTCACATCAGAATCGGATCGTGCCCTCAAAGGCGGTGGATATATCATGACTGATTGCTGGTAATTGTAGCAGTTGCGTTGAATACCGCGGAAGTAGACATTGAGATAGAGTAGGTGAGTTGTTAGCAAGCCTGTTAAATTACGTTACACGTGAGTTAATAACTGTTCACGGCAGGAGGTACATTTACAGTTTATGTTGGCATGAATTTAACACATGATAAATTACAGTACATTGTGCAATGTATATGTACCACGTGGTTCACTAAGCGCATTAACACAACTGATGAGTTGTAATGCACGTTCAGTTTAAGTTGGAATGAGAGCATAAAATCATCTATTAATTGAGAATGTTCGATTGTGAAGCAACGTATATGAGACATGTAGCTCATTGGATCATGAAGAAACAATTGGTTACGTAATGTATTAGAACTTACATGAACGTCGTGTCATCCGTTCAGCTTGAAGTACACAATGAAAAAAAAGCAGTATGGACAAGTTATCACTTCCACATGGTAGCGGGAAGGTAATGTGGCCATGAATTATCCACAATGTATGACGCTGTGAAGCTAATTAAGAAAATGTATGTACTGAGCAGCGTGGGGACGCGTGCACAGTTCGGTGATATAGTCGCCAGGAGAATAACTTATTTTTACAGTGGTTTGAGGGGAGACGCGAAGCCAGGCGTCCGGGTTGGGAGAGCTTGAGAGCGGCTGCCTAGTTCTCATTCTAGCGTTGCCTAAGGCAGTGCTTATAGCGAGACGCGAGTAAATAAATGCAAGAGGCACGGAACTGGCGACACTTGTGGTCGACGAGAGAACTAGTTGAACATACATGAGGTACTCGACTCGTCAGATTCTCTAGTGTGCAATTGAGTTATGAAATAAAATTATGGAGTATGCAGCGAGGTCTAACACGCCCGTTGCTACAAATGAGGAGGAAATTTAATGAAAAAAATTGGTGCGGCTTTTGAGAAAACAATATAAATGTCAACAAATTAAGCGAAATCGTACTAGTTTTTCAAAAACTTGAACATGACCATTGCCCTAATTTTTTACAACTGGCATTGTCGAAGACAAAAATTTCTATCTTCAGTTTTGTAGTATTGAAATAAAATTTTGAAATTTTCGAAAATATGGAGAGTTTGCCGACAATGAGCACCATATTTTTACTGTACCTTGATACACATGAGGAGAAATTTTAAAGAAAAAATGGGAACGGTTTTTGAGAAAAAAATATTAAAAAATACCTATACTTTGTACACAGTTACACGAAAACTATTCATATTTTCATTCAAAGTAGCCCTTAAAAATCAAAATATTCATTTGAATCTTCCAAAGTCCTTTCTCTCTAGATACTCGTCTACCTCAAAATAACATTTTCTGCGAGAAATATGAATTTTTGATTTTCATTGTTTCTTATGCATTGAGATGTGTACTTTTCAATGCGTTAAATAGTTTGTTTTTAACTTTTTAAAATTTATTTGTAATTTACCGAATTCGCGCGCATATGACACGTCCCACGGACATTTACAGTTCAAGTGGCAATTATCGACAAACTAATGATGCTAAAACAGCACGTACTTTCTCGCCTTTGGTAATGGTTTTGTACTACTATTTATACCACAATTTCTCTCCGAATTAACACATCTCAGTCATCATTTTTTGTAAAACTCATTACAAAATGTAGACCATTTGGTGCAACTAAATATTTTCAAGCAAACATGAATACAAATTTGACACTTATACAGCTTTTCATACAGCGAAATCATGTCCCAACAATGAGAGATACTGGAACTTCAGCTGCCGAGTCACAGAGTGGATCGCATTCGAATCTGACATTCCCAGGAGACAACATTTTTTTTCATATTACATTTAAATCGTATTTTTAAGAGAGAAAACCTTATTGGGCTAATTTTAATTAAGGCTTGCGGATTGCGTGAAATAAAATACATCAATACACTGAGAATGCAAGTACATTCCTCGCAACACGGGCAAAAAGTATGGATTATCAAATAGATTTTAAATAATTTCTAAAAGATTGATATATAACGGGTAAGAAACCAACAACTAAATATGAAATGATGCGGACAATCTAACTTACGTAGCATCCAACTGCCTGGAAACTCCACTCATTTTACGGTAACGACGCGCACGAAATTCGAACTGGACGACTGGCACCAAATTTCACAAAAATATTCATATTTTCAAAAAAATCAACATGAGCTTATTTGAAAATATATTTTTGACTAAAACATTTATTAAAAAAATAGTATTAACATTATTGCCTGCACCATTCACGTAAGCGTCCTATACACAATCTGTGGTCAAAATGTAATCAAATTGTTGGTGCCGTTTTTTTCGAAAAAAAAATTGTTTAGGCAAAATGAAAAATTGCCTATATTTCACTCAAAAGTTCTCAAATTGTCGAATAATTGTACATGACCTTATTTCAAAATCTATCTTTAAGGAACAAAGATTTCATTTAGAGAAAAAATCTTAATCTTCATTCTTCAAATTGTCGCGCGAAGACGCCGAAAAAAATTCTGAAGTTTTGCAATTTTTGGAAAATCAGAGTTTTCAACGGAAATGAGACCTGCACCATTCTCTTAAATGTCATTCACCAACAAAATTTAATCAAAGGAGCCATTTTTTTTTGAAATTTTTGCAAATGTCCCAGGGATTTCATGTGAAGTACCCTCCTAAATTAAAATATCGATTTCAAATTCAAGGAGCCGTGACATGACCCAGATCAATTGGGGAATATTAATTTTGGAGAAAATCGGCTAAACGGTTTAGTCGATAGCAAGAACGGACATGTTTTGCCTTCAATTGATTTTTCGGTATACGTCCAAGGACCCACTAAACATAAATTCTGGCTACACTACGTATTAGAGGATTTTTTCTAAATTTACCATCTGAATGTATCCACTTTTTCGTTATTAGGACCCTGTAATACGATTATTTCTGCCGAAAATTTGCCGTTTTTTCGGCCAGCATTAACTTTGTCTCTAGTGCGTAAGCGGTAGCAAGAAAGTCAAATAAAAAAAAAGATTATTTCGGGAGAAATTTTAAAAATGCAGTGTAAACTAATATGTGCTTGTATCGCCACATCAAAAGCAGAATCTCCTTTGGACAAATTATTTTTTGTAGTTAGTGAATTGTAGAGTTTGTAGTACAGTTCACATACGACCACTCTCGAGTAAGTTAATCTTAATCTGGCTTTTACCTAAATTTTACTTCTACCTAAATTTCCCGTAATTAAGGGTAAAAACCCCTAAAATTTCACTCTTAATATTTCTCTTTTCCCTTGTTTGCCCTGACTCGAAACATCATACCTTCTAATTTTAAAGATATCTTTATGCTTTATTTTTTATTTAATAGCAGAAAGTCAATTCTTGTGCCTAACCTGAAATTGTATTAGACAATACAAACTAGCAATAATAAATTACTCTGTTAATTGTTATTCTTACCAGTAATTTTTACAATTTCTAATTCAAATCCCTACAAAGTACATACAAGTTCTTTATGTATCTTTAAATTTAGGTTCAGGCACTAAAGTATAATCCAATCCCAAATCTTAAAAAGGAATAATTAAAAAGTGTTTAACTCTTTATGAATTATGATGTTTCAAATTATTTCCTGTTTTTGGAACTACGGGCTTATTGGAAGGAATACTTAAAGTAAATTTAAAAAAATGTCTTTGCTAGAACCTAATTCAACGAGTAGTCACGATTATATTAAGATATATTGAAACTGTTTTAAATTCTATGAGTATTTAATAGAATCTGCCCCGCGTTAGGCACAACTAATTTGTAACTGTTATATCATAAAAGTTACTTTATAACAATATTACTTACTTGGTCCAAAGGGCCATCCAGTAAGGATTTGGTAATTAATGAAAATGTGTTTTGTTAAAATAACTCAAAATGGTTTATATGCTCTAATAAAAAAACAGCTTCCCTTTTTCAATAACACGATTCCATAATTTATTAATGTTATTTTGTGATGATATTTACAAAATTTTACTTCATACGAGACTATTGGCATGCCATCAAATTTAATATGACTTTCACTACTTATCAAAGGCCTTTTTTAAAATTGATCCTATAATTTGTTTGCAAAGAATGATTACATTATCTTGCATGAGGTTTTCCGTGGCGCTTATGGTTTGTGATGATGATGTGCTCGTAGCTAGCGAGGAATATCAGTTTTGGAGAAAATGGCTGAACGGTTTAGGCGCTAGCGTTGACCACAGACCGACGGACAGCCGAGCGGACAGCTGGGCGGACGGAGGGACGAACAGACGGCCGGACAGACGGCCGGCTACACGGCTGGACAGACGGTCGGACAGACGGCCGGGCAGACGACCGGACACACGGCTGGACAAACGGACAGGCCGGACAGACGGACGTTTATCCATCAATCGATTCTTCGGTATCAAGGATCCTCAAAATATGGATTGTAGCTACACCACGTGTTAGAGGATTTTTTCTACATTATCACCCGAATTTAACCACTGTTTCGTAACGAGGGCACGGCAATTAAAGTTTTTCTGACGGAAATTAGCTGTTTTCCGGCACACGAATTCATAACTTTCTCTTCTTAGAAAGTGCGAGAATGTAAAATTGCGAGTTGGAAATATTGGGTTGAGGCAATTACATTTTTAACCGTCGACCCGAGTTTGTAGCGACCCGAGTCTGAGCAGCTGGGTTAGTGTAGCGGAAAGGTCGGGAGCTTAGATTTAGATTTATTTTGTCAAAAAACAGTAAAATCTGTATGTGACATATGGGGGAGATCTTCTTCTTACGTTTTCTTAAGTTCCAGAATCCCTTCTCATCATTTTAACTATAAATAGTTAAACGATGAATACAGTTTAAAACAAATAAAAATAAATTTTAAAAAAGCGCGAGATTAGCAATATTGGAAAAAATAGACATTTTCGTTCCCGAGTTATAGAAAACTTATTTGCATCGGTAAACGAATTCCAAGTATGATATTTCTTCATTGCTTACAAAATAGTAACTTGCCCTTACCTCTATTCTTACCACTACAAGCAAAATGAGAGTTCAACAAAACGTGCGCATAGTGAAGCTACATTTACGTCCAGACGCAAAACAAGGGGCCATCTCAGCATTTGCTCAATGTATCAGGGAAACTGTCAAAAAACTGATCGAGATGGGGGTCATTGAGCTGAAGTACATTATTTGTTACAAGCATATTAAGCGATTTAAAAAATGTACAATACAAATGTAAACTAATTCATTATGTATCACTGTTTTGTTAAAGTAAATATTATTTTTCTTTTTGATGATCAGTATAGTCTCTAACTGTATAGAAACAGTTATGCAGCAGACAAGATTTTACTTTCAACTTGAATTTGTAAAAAGTCAGTTCACTTGTTTAAAGTCATCTGGCAATACGTTGTAAAGTAACGTACATGTATGTGGATTTCTGATAGTGGTCTGTTGATACTAACACTTGAACGTAATTTTTACGACGTGTGTTGTAATTATGAATATCAATATTGCATGAAAATATGTTCCTACCGTTAAGTAAGTCAGTTTTGACAAATATTACAGATTCGCAAATAAATAGGAAAGGCAATGGTAAGATTCAAAGCTCAATTAAGAGAGGCTTGTAGGGATCACGCGGATGGAATTTTTTATTATTCGAATAATTTTCTTTTGCTATCTAATAGTACATCATGATGAGCTTTCCCAGAAAAGTATATCATACCTCAGGCGGGAATGCACATTTGCAAAATACACTCAACGAGCTGCATGATGTCTGACAGTATTTGAAAGAATTCTGAATGCGTAACATAATAAACTTAATTTAGTGTTTAATTCTGTTAAATGTACATTCCATTTGAAGTTTGACTGAATTCAGAGACCTAGAAATTGTGTTACCTTTTCGTTTTGAGATTAAAGGATTCTTAACATCAAGGGATTCTGGAACTCAAGAAAACGTGCGCTGATGATCTTCTCCCTCATACGTCACATACAGTTCTACTGTTTTTTGACTAAATAAATCTATTCTAATCTACAAAAAGTCAACATCAGCTATTTGCATAGTGTTCATTTTCAATAGAGCATACCAGAGCCAGATCTTGCCATTCTGCGGGGGAAGAGCATTTACCTCTAGAGGGAAAATGCATTTACTACAGTTACGGGAATAATAACAGCTGTTGACGCGCCCGAAATAACTAACAATCAATCAATCTTCGTGAATATAACATACGAGTTGATTCGGTGGGCCTGAGTTCGAGTATGCTGTTGTAGTACCGCTATTTTAATTTTTGGAATATTTAGCGGAGCTTTTTTCTCCCAGTGAGGATTTTGTGCTAGTCAGAACCTACTGAAGTTGTCAGGGGTGTCCAACTTGCAAGGCCTCAAGGGCCGAAAAACCTTTAATATGGTTGCGGGCCGTATTTTCATTACTCGGACGATCCACATTTGACTTCCTCGTATTGCTGATTTAAACACTTTGCCCATCTGCTGTAAAACGGGAGGGAGAAAATAGAATCATACAAGACGTCAGGCCAATGCTGCATAACGTAGTGAATAATATTGGAATTATTTTAAATTTCTGAATTTACTAGAAAAAATTCTTAAATCTAATCTTAAGATATGTTTGCGTTAAAGGGAGTGTTGCCTCCAGCAGGGTGCGTGCGCTAGACGTACAATGTTCTCTCCCTACAAGGATGAAAGAGGCTTTCACTTTCGACTAATAACCTTTCGCGGGCCACAATTATTGGCATTGCAGGCCGCCAGTTGGACAGCCCTTCTCTAAGTGATAGCAATTAGTCAACGCGCTCCACTATCTGGTCCAAGGGTTTCCACGAGACCTTATTTCATTGGAAGATAATTGGAGCAAGTGAAGTAGGCTATGAAGCTTTCCTTTAATGCTCATTTTCATTTTCTATTTATTGAAATTACAAGCTACTTAGATCAGTACTACAGTACTTTTACATATGTAATTTGTGACGACATTAATTAACTATATAAACTAACTTAATTCTAAATTTAACTACTCAAGGTTAAGGGTGCTCATAAAGCACCTTTCTTATTCTCCAACTCGGACTAAATAACCAAAAGTGCTTGAATACGGAACCTGTTTTAATTATGACCGAGAATCTGTGATTTGAGCGAGGTTAAAATGGGAGCAGTGATCGATTTGGTTGATGCATGAGTGGAATTTTCTGGATTTCGGAATTGTACTGCAAGGCCATCCACGCGTCATGTGATGATTGCCGCCATGCTTAAAGATTCGAGGCGAACAAACGAATTCACGAAAAGTACCGGAGGAGAACACCACAAATGATTGAAACATTTACTACGGATAGCAATTGATTATGTCGAGCTGGATGATGCACGATAAGAAAAGCGCGGGAGATGCCGTCGTAGAAAAGGGCGGGAAAGGGGGAAGGGGAAGGCGAAGGGGAAGGGGGAAGGGAGGGCGGCGAGGGTGGAGAAGAGTGCAATCGGGCGACCCCCAACCGTCGATCAACGGATGTAGTTGGCCATTGCCCCGCGCCTTGGTTCTCGCCAAATAGTGGGCGAAGCGTTAAAGGCTGTATGCGATGTCGGAGTGAGTGCCGGTGGCGCCAATTGCGGAACTATGGAACGGTATTCTCCGTCATCTTACATTGTATGTTTATTGATCAGTCTAAATAACTACCAAGTAGGCTGTAATCCTTAAAGCCATAGACCTCGATTCATTAAAAATAAACCCGGACCAGTTGAAATTTCACTCGAATGCAGCGAAGTTGTTTACTGCTGGCCGAGAGACTCAGCAAATGCTTCTAGGTGCTCACACTCTGACATAGGTGCAGCCGTCTTTTAACCCGCAGGAGCAATTAATTCGAAGTAGGTGGGCCATTAAATTTAGAGCATATAATATACATAATTTTCCACAAATGTTGATGAAATATCAATATTTCTATGAATATCGATGAAATGTCACCAATATTTCTATAAATATTGATTTAAAATATTGAAATTTGAGCTACAAATCTGTGGTCACGGGGTAAAAGTTCTTAAGTCAAAAATTTCAGTTTGGAGAAAATGGTTAGTTTATTGAGTCGTCTATATTTCGGGGCGAGGGCCGGGGCGAGGGCCGGGGCGAGGGCCGGGGCGAGGGCCGGGGCGAGGGCGCTGTGGCGTCACCTGTTTACCGAGTGTCGCCGCTGGTTCGCAGTGGCGCTGCCTTCATCAAGCGCTCATCTTCATGTCATTCATTAATCATAGCCCCCGCCTCTTGATTCCTCCCCTGCGTTCCCCCCCCCCCTCCGCGCTCTCCGCCCTGCCGCTAGTCCGCGTGCCGCGCGGCCTCCGCGTCGGAAAGGCATTGCGCGTGCGGCGCTGCCCAAGGGGGGAGGGGGGGCGCACCGCCCCTCGCCTCTCACGCCTCACATCGCCATCCCCCCACCCACTTCTACCTCTCGGATCCTGCTTTACGAACGTCACTTATGCACGAATTCATCGCTGCTTCCCTTCTTTCTGTTTTGCATTGTTTATTTACTAAGTAGTTTGTCAGACACGCAAACAAGGACAAGATATAATACGCGATCAACTAGCACACATTATTTTTTCTAGACAATTGTTTTGCTAAATATTTTTTTCTTTAATTTGAACGTACTATTGTGTTTTCTTATGCCATAATGTGTTTTCTTACGCCATATATTTTTTAATTTAAAACGCTGAATCGTTACAAAGGATTAAGCGTTTCCGTGTACGAAATTATCACATTAAAAAACAAAACAAATTCTCTCACGCCTCCTTGGAAAGGTGTAGTAAAGTAATGTATATGTATTGTATATGAAGTTTTTGTAGTGAGCTGTTCATACTGTCATCTGATGAATAAGATTATTACGTCAAGTGTTGTAGTTATTGACATTGGCGTTTTTTGAAAAAATATCCCCGCCCTTAAATAAGTCATTTTTTACAAAAACCATTGATTCATGTATCAAGAGACAAGGTAAAGGTAAAATAAATAGATGAATAAAGAGAGGCTTACAAGAACCACGTGGGTGGGATTTACTTATTATCCGTACAATTCGTTTTTGTAATCTAACAGTCTGGGAACTATAAGATGTAATTCCCCAGAATATTATGCCGTATCTAAGGAGGGAATGAACATGCGCGAAATATACACAACGAGCAGTATGTAGGCTGACTAAATTTGAAATAATTCTGAAAGCGTAGCGTAAAGAACTTAATTTAGTGTTCAATTCATTTAAATGTTCCATTTAAGGTTTGACTGAATTGAAAGAAAAATTTTGTTACCTTAACATCAGTCAATGGCACACCGTTCATATTCAGTGAAGTGCAGAGCTGTTTATTTGAAATGGAAAACTGCATAGAAACAGTTTTATTTTCATTTACTATTAATTTTATATTACGGAACCAATTTGAAATATCTGCTATTGTACTATTTACGGTTTCTTTATTGCAAAGAATATTCGTATCATCCGCAAAGAAAACTGTTCTTCAGTTTCTAATCGTCGTGGGCATATCGTTTACGTACAGTAGGAAGACAATAGGACCTAAAATCGATCCTGCGGGACTCCACATGCAATTGGCAAAGAATCAGAATTCCATAAGAATGTAATTTTGAGAGTAAAATGTTACGATCAATGACGTCAAAGGCTTTTGAATGATCTAAACATATTCCAATAGGTGCTTCGTTTTGATCCATGGATGGGACAACATCTTTAAGAAAAGAAAATATGGCTGTTTCCGTAGATTTAAATTTTTGAAACCCATGTTGGCAATTTGAAAACGCGCCGTATTTACTAAGAAATGTTTCCATTCGTACGTAAAATAGTATCACTAATATTTTTGAAAAAACTGACAAAAGAGAAATTGGTCGATAATTTTGAATTTCAATTTTGTTGCCTTTTTTGAAAAGCGGCTTAATCTTAGCTCTTTTAAAAATATTTGGAAAAAGTCCTGTGCATAAGGATACATTAAATATGTGAGTTAAATGGTGGGCGCGCAAGCCTTTCACAGAAAATCCGGAAATTCATCTTAACCGGCCGAATATTTATTTTTTAGTCTACCGATTAGTTTAAGAATTTCATGGAAATAAGTTTCGGAAACAAACATCGTGCCTAAAAGTTTTGGGGAAACGTCTGATGCCGAATTTTGTGGCTGATGCCTCTTACTGAGATCGGCAGTAATTCTCAAAAAGTATTGGTTAAAGAGGCTAGCCACTGTTGCCGGATTGTTCACATTTCTATCGTTATTTTTTAAAACAACATTCTCTACAAGATTTCTAGTTGATTGGGTCGAATTTTTTACTATATTCCACATTGCTTTTGTTTTATTATTTGAGTTCAAAATATCCTGGTCATGTTTCATGATTTTAGCCTGCCGTATGACTTTTCTCAAAAATGATTCGTATTTTTTAAAGTAAAGGAGGAAACCTTGAGATACGCTATGATGCTTAGAAATGAAAGAAATAATTCGTTTGTTTTAACATGATGTCCTAATCCCTTGTGTTATCCAAGAATTGCTTTTCCGTGAAATAGTTAATTTCCTCTTTTGAAGAGGAAAGCAAGTATTAAAATGAAATGAATGCGTTGAAAAAAAATTGTATTTATGGTTTGTATCAACAGTATTGTAAACCGCCTCCCATGACCCTTGTCGCAATAATTGATGAATAATTTTATTTTACATTTAGTAAATAGTCTACTCATACCTGTATTTTTTATTGTGTCAGTGTTTGCATTTCTAATATTGGTAAGAATTTGTGCATCGTGATTACTGTATCCTAAATCTTTTGTTTTAATTTCATATCAAATAGTGGTTTTGTTAATTATTATTTGATCGATTGCCTTCTTTTAATTTAGTGTGATCCGTGTAGGGACATTTATTTTAATATCTAAGCTGAAGGAATGAATTAAATTGAGAAACTGCTCTTTCTCGCAAGATTCGACCAGAAAATCAATGTTAAAATCTCCACATACAACAATGGATTCAAAAGAGCGACTGGTGACTTTGTTTGGCGTTATTTCCAGTTTTTTTAATAACAAAATATAATCTACTGCTCTCTTTGTTGGAGGTCTGTAGATACAAAGTAATATAATATCTAGCATAGGAAGATGTACTACAGATATTTCAAACACATTTTCAACGGAATACACATTTAATTCCCTTAAGGAAATATAATCGATATTATTTCGAATGTAAATGCAAGGACGTCCATTGCAGGACCTTTATGTGATTCCTTTTCTCTACAATAATATCCTGCGAGGTAAAAGTTTGGAATTTGGAAAATGCTAAGTTCATTATCAAATAACCAATGTTCTGTAAAGCAAAGAACATCCATCTGATTTAAGTCGTTCTGTAGATCTGCTTCAATAAACTCAGTTTTATTTGAAAGGGATTGAACATTATGGCAGTATGTTTACCTTTTGCAAGTACCTGCAGGGATGTTTTTCTACTGCAACTGACTGTAGTTGCTATATATTTACTCCATTTTTACCTCGCGTTCGTGGTCGAAGGTTGTAGTGTGTCCCTGCAGTGACAGGTTGTGAGGAAACTGGGGCATCAGTTGTAGGAGAATTCGTAGTGGGAGTGGGAGAAACGGGAGAAGGATCAGAGGAGGAGGTAAGTGCGTTTGAAATAAGGGTGGGGGGTGGAGATCGTAAGGAAGGTGAAAGGTATGGATTTTTGGCAGGAGACTGCGTAGGACTGGAGTTAATGATGTGTTGTGCAAGCTTGTTGCCGACTTTATGTTTTCCAGCAAGGTTCATGTGGAGACCATGCCGGGTGAAGTGTTTTCCTGAGAGGAAATTCATTTCAAAAAGGGTAACATTTGTTTCTCTCAGTTGCAGTTTTAATTGTTGGTTTGCGTGCTTAATCTCGCTGCATAGTGTTGGTCTGTTGTAGCAAAAGGGCAGAGTCGAGACTAAAATGTTAGTGTTTTGAGCGGCACATTGTAATTTGTTTACATGTTGTTCAGGTGTAAAGTTACCGTGTAAAGGTTGTTCAGGTGTAAAGCCCAAATTAATGTCATTCTGCCCTCCTATGATAATGACTGTGTTCTGCTTGGTCAGTGTCTTTGTGGGGTGTCCAACTCTGCAGTCACGTCTGCAAACCTCCCGTTAGGTTTAAAAATAGATGAGACTGAGTAGTTGGAGGGTAACTTGCTACTGAGAATGGAGGAAAGATGGCGGCCATGGCTGTCAGCTAAAATACACATGAGTACGTGTTTTTTAGGCTCAGTAGGAATGTCTTTGTTTTCAAGTGGGCTAGGATGCGCAACTTTACGTGGTTGGTTGAAAGCAATTACTTATGAAATTTGGCAATGTAGTTTTGTAGATTGTTGCCCACTTAAGCTGCTACCATTTAATACAATCAGTAGACTACACTTTACAGTAGATAGATAAATGATATTAACTGAAAATTTGTCTTCAAAATATAGAACAAATTAAATTTGGGACACATTCAAAACTGTTGGATACACCGTCCTCTTAAAGTTCAAATCAACAGAAGCGTCACTCGTCACAGAAATATAATAAAAATATTTCAGTAATTAAATTAGCACAGTGATATAATAACGAAAAGAAATTGAAATGTTTATAGGTTTTGACACTATCATCAACTCGTAAATCTTAAGTTTGTTAATGTTCCAGTAACCGTTTAAAATTATAGCCTTCAAACCCGAAAATAACTAATTATGACGTAGAAACCGGTCGTGAAAGCCTACATTGTACGTTTAAAATTTGTTATATTTTATTTTATCTTGGCAATAGCAAAAAGCTAGCCGGAATTATACATCCAGCCAACCTGCAACAAGAAATAAAAGCACTTCAACACACCAAATATATTCAAATGGCTAAAAATAATAAGAAAAAGTGACAAAAATTGAAGAGCACAACCAGATTCGTCCGTCTCGTAAGATGGCGTCAATCCAAAGTCAGGTTCAGGCTCATTTTCCATCAGAAGCGTGCCAAGAAGTTGCGGGAGGTTAAGTCACTATTTAAATTAAGCCTAATGTAGAGAGAATAGTTTTTGACCACATGCAAATCTTGCACTTACCATTTTTCACAGTACAAGAAATATTTTACCTAAGACAACTCTGGTTTTACGTGTTCGATATATTCATAATTTAAAACAAAAGGCTTATTTTAATGTGTTTAAGGGTAAGGGAAAGGACGGACCGAATGTCGTTTCTTCACTGGTCTTCAGTTTCATTACAAGTCACATTCCCGCAGAAAAACAGTAGATTCTTGAATTCAATGATGCCTTCGGGAGGGGGGGTGCAAAATCGAAAGCACACGCTTTGTAGGAATCTATGCACCTTTGAGTTTGATGAATACGTCCAAGGAAGTATGTTAGTGCAACCCTCGTAAGTGGACATACTTTCACGCGATGTGATTGTGCCTTTGGCACCTTGATGCGTGAAGTCGGGCGTCTGACCGCGTCTATTCTCCTATACACGGCAATGATCAAAAGTGCTAAAAGGACTGAACCTACTTTTCAAGTAAAATCAATTCGGTGTGACACTTTTCTGGGATTCAATAAATGAATGTCCACAGTATTTTGTAAAAATATCCGAAAGCATTGAAAACAAGTTTTCATATTTCGAAATAATCACACACAGCCACTTCATTTTCAGTAATATGCCTAGTTTCAAATTTGAAACATCACCTTTTATTGACGGTAAAGTTACATACAACTTCAAATTAAGCAAACTGAACACAGCTGTACTCCTTGTGACTAAAGCGTCCAGAAAAAGTTCCCATAAAATGTAAAAAGTGACAGATCTCCAGAATGTTACCCGTTACCTATATCCCTGATGAGTGGCGCCAATTTTGTGAAGAGTGATTTTTTGGCCAACACAAATGGTCAATATCCCAACAACGTTGATGATGATTTGAGTGATGAGTAATGGTTGCTGAAATATATTATGCATTTTGTTTTTGAACTTAATTTTGAGCTAACGAATGTTTTTTTCTTTATATAAACTACCAGATTTTTTAAACCTGCTCAAGTATTTACGAAATTTGATTAGTAAACATATTTAAATAATAAAAGTCAGCATATATACTTCACCTATTTTTAAAACATCTTACAGATATACACGTTAGTAGTGTAGAATGACTCGTGTACCTGGTATACGACCCACTTATAACACTTTTACAACTTTAGAGGTTAATTTTTCACTTTCGAGACATCCAACCACTATGGCACTTACAGTTTCGTCTTGTAGACATTAAAATCAATTGAAAAATATTTTTCTGGGGTGTGTACGTATGATGCATGGGTTAGTGAAAAAATTGACATCTTTGAATCAATATGACGGGTACTTAGCCACGCCGAAACGATATGACACGATCATAATCGGCGATGAAATTGTTTTTTTATTATTGGACAAAAATTAGCTTTGAACTCGTAATCCACGTGGGCTTAAAAATGACACCTTAAAATGAGTATGGTGGATAGTTCGAGACGTCGCTTTGGTATGGCATACAACTTATTCGTACTTTGGGTACCTAATAAACAATGTGGAAGAAGAATTAGCTATGTACTCATTCCCCAACGGCATATTATATTTCGACATGCTACTTTAAAAGTTGCGCAGCTCAAAGCCCACAACTACTGGCCGCCATAAGTGCTTTTCATTGTTCATCATAACACTGGCTAATTTCTCAAAATGTTTTAGCTTTGACCGTATCGTGCGTGGATTTTCTAAGATGTCTAAGATCATTGTACGCTTCGCCCTTTTTCGACCCCCACATTAGCCATTAATCTGGAGAGGTCGGAGCACGTCCTCGCTACCTTGTCCGCTGACGTGTTAATGTGCGGGCCAATGCTGAGTCTGTAGTCGATTTCGACTTCCAAATTGGTTATCTCCATTTGATGTTCACGTCCCTCAGTTGAATGTTTGGAGAACGGAATGCTCTCCGGTCTGCAATTCACACCGCTTCAGTTTTCTTCAAAGCCATATGTTGGAGTCTCTTGTCAAACGACCTTTGTACGCTAAAAAGGGTTTTGTTCATTTTACTCTCCAACAAATCGATGTCGTTGCTATGGCAGATAACGAGGGTATCATCTACGTAGCCTTTAAGCTGGGTGTCTGATGGAGTGTCAATTTTTAAACACAGTCATACATGACATTCTATCATAGCGGACCAAGCCTAGAGTCTTGGGGCACACCACATCATATTCCCTTCGATTGAGAAGTCTGAGTACACTATTCTTCTCTCGTGATGGTAGTTTTCGATCATCATCAGCATGTGTTCCAGGACTTATTTGTTTACCGGTAATTCAATGATGTCCCTGTTCAATGTTGTCAGAGATGTAGAATGCCGTGTCCTCTGCGTATTGTGCTGTATCAATGTTTTTTGATTTGGGGATGTCAGCTACATAAAGATTAAACAGGGTTGGTGATAAGAGTGACCTTTGAGGCAGTCCTGCTTTCTGTTTCTTAAGAAGTTGTTGATAATGGTGTGTATGTAGTCACGTGTGCCTATTTGGGTGAGTTGGTAGCTGAGTTCTTGATGCCATGTACGGTCAAACGCCTGTGTTATGTCTAAAAAGAGTGCTATGGTATAGTGTGTTAATTGAAAGGCTGCGTAAAAATGAACAGTCAGTCTTAACTGTTGGTTTTGTGTAGATATCGTCTCTGTGAATCCGAATTGTGCTTTGGGTATTGAGTTAGTTACTTTCAGGTAATTATTGAGCCTAGTGAGGATTAATTTTTCGAAAATGTTTGATAAGCTAGTAAGCAAGATGATAGGCGATAACTATTTATCTCTGTTACATTACTTTTTGGTTTTGTTATGGGGATTACTATTACATGTTTCCATGATTGCGGAAAGTTATCCGCTCTGAAGCAAGGTATATATATATATATATATATATATATATATATATATATATATATATATATATATATATATATATATATATAATTTAAGTATGCTATCGCAGAAATGGGTAGGCTTTTTATTGTGGTGTTAGTGATATTGTCATGTTAAGGTGCTTTTTTGATAGGAAGGGATTTAATCCTCCCCTGGGGACACCGCCTTGAAGTAGCACTGTCCGTGCGGGCGGGGAGGCTTGTGTGCTTCAGTGAGGTGGAGGGCTAAGCCGGCGGTAGCATGACTATTTTCTACGCATGACTACTGGTAGGGTCACCCATGCCGGACAGGCCAAAACTGAGGGGCCAGACTAAGTCGTGTCCTACCACGTCGTATCCATCCCAATCTTAATCGTACATTCTTTCCTATCTTTTGTTCTTCCTCCATAACGATGTGTTCATATCGTTATGGTTCCTTCATCTACCATTGTGACATCTTTAACTTTCTTGTGCCACAATGCTTTCATCTATTCTATCGGTCTCCCTTGGCCAGCTCTTGTTTTTTCTGACCCGACGCTATTAGGTTTCGAGGGCTAGGGAGTCTTTCCTCATCTTCCTCCCTTATTTCTTTAGAGTGTGGTAGACAGGTCTTACGCGGGTAGAACCCCAGAAGCATCCAAGTATGAATGGTGCATGATTCAACAGGAGAAGGTGGGATTCACTAACCTTGGGAATTAATTCATCCCTAATGAGTGGATCAGGGGTAGGCTGGACTCCTTAAGCTATGGTGGAAGCAATCAGCCTAAGGGATGGGAACCCCTGAAATAAAAGTTCCGGTCTTCCAGGTTTGGGGGTTGTGCTATAGGCCAGCACCCTGCACACATAAAACATCACACCGCTAACAACTCAGTTATAGGAATGCCTCGGATATTTTAAAAGGGAAACGACATCAGCAAAGAAAATGGACTCTGAATATTGGTATATGGAATGTACAAAGTATATCAAACAAACAACAAGAAGTAATCCAGGAAATGATGAGAAGAAACATAAATATAGCCGTCTGGTCTGAAACAAAAAAGAAAGGCAAGGGAAGCGAAATACTGAACAACTTTGTGCACTTTTACAGTGGCGTAAACAAACATGAAAATGCCAAAGCCGGAATTTCTATTGTTATTGGTGAAAGATTCGGTAAATGTATAAAAAGTTGGGAGTATATAAACGAACGTCTTATTAAAGTAGTGTTAAAAATCAGAGGAAAATACATAAGTGTCATAGGAATATATAATTTGAAAGATGATGCCCCAATGGCTAAGAAAGATGATTTTGAAATGACAGTCAAAGAAACTCTTGATGGTATTCCAAAGTCCCATGAAATAACGGAGATTTTAACGGCAGAGTTGGAAGAGACAAGAACAATATTGTGGATCAACGTGGTGAGGAAACTTGCAATGACAATGGAAAAAGACTTATTAATATTTGTGAAGAGTATGAAATGAAACTTAATAACACTTTCTTCCAACATAAAGATATTCATAGGTATACCTGGTACCAACACACAAAAAAACTAAAATCTATAATAGACCTCTGTGTAACTAAACAAAAAACTTCACTCAAAGTCCAAGATGTTAGAGTGAAAAGGGGAGCCCAATGTAGCGATCATTGTTTGGTAATTGCTAAAATATTCATACCATTTACATTGAATAGCACAGATAAAGAAAATAAGGAGGGATTTGTCATGAAACCTACCAAATACAAATTAAACAGTCTTTTCGATCAAAGTACAGCATACCTCTACAGAAAAAGGCTTGAAACTAAACTATTGGTTAAACACAGGCCAATAGAAAAAGAATATGAACACATAAAAGAGTGTATTCACCAAGCCGCAGAGGAGGCTTTAGGTACCTGTAAATTAAAACCGAAACAGTATTGGTGGGACACAAGTCTAGAAGAAAAGATTAAGAGGAAAAGAGAACTGTATTTAAAATGGCTTAATGACAAAAAAAACGAAACTAATTTACAGTACAAAGCAATAAGTAGAGAAGTAAAACAAGAAGTATTATCAAGGAAGAATAAATTATGGCTGGATAAATGCGATTATATAGAACAATTCATAGGTGGAGCACGGAGCTCAGAAGCCTGGAAAGTAATTAAATCTATTAAATCGAATGAGAAAAACAATATCGCATTATCAAACATTGGAATCAATAAATGGAAAGAGTATTTCGAAAGACTGCTTCTAGAAAACAGAAACTTCCAAACACACAAGGAAGTAAAATTTGAGCAAAGGGTAGATCTGACAATTAAAGATTTAGAAAAAGCACTTAAGACAATGAAATCCAATAAGGCACCTGGTCCGGGAGATATACCGGCAGAATTACTGAAATATGGTCCCTATAAACTGCACCAAATGCTCAAACACATGTTTTCAAGGTGCATGAATGGAGAAAATCCTCCTCAGGAGTGGCGAACGTCTTAGCTAACACCAATCCATAAGAAAGGATCTAGAGACAATGAAACAAACTACAGAGGAATAGCAGTTATTGGATCTATAGGTAGACTGTATAGCAAAATAATACGAAATAAAATAGAAGAAGAGATAAAAGGAAAAATAGCAGAGGAACAATGTGGTTTTACTGCCGGCAGGTCGGTCATAGACAATATATTTATATTAAAACAACTTATAGAAAAGAGAACAAGTAGAGGTATGGAAGTTCATCTGGGTTTCATTGATCTTCAGAAAGCGTATGACAATGTACCGGATGCTAGAGTATGGGAAGAAATGGATGGACTTCAAATCAGTGAAAACTTAATTGGAGCCACACAGAATCTATATAAGAATAACACCTCTCAGATTAAGATCTACAGCAGGCTCTCGGATCCATTCCCAGTCAGCAAAGGTCTTCGTCAGGGTTGCTGTCTTTCTCCAACACTGTTTAAAATATATCTGCATCAAATTTTACAGCAGTGGGAGAAACAATGCAGAGTAATGGGAATGACGATCGGAGAGGATAAATTGTTTACGTTATATTTTGACGATGACCAGGTAGTAATTGCAGAAGATGCAGACGATTTAAGTTTCATGATCCGTAAACTCAATGAACACTTTAAAAGCAGGACTTAATATTACTATGGACAAATCTGAATACCTGGCAGTTGGTAAAAATGAAATAGAAGATCTTCTTGTGGAAAATGGAGGAAAAATGAAAGGGGTAAACAAATATAAATACCTTGGTGTACTTTTTAACAATAAGGGAAATAGCCATGACGAAATTGAGAGACGAATAAACTTGGGGAGAAACGTGACACGAAGTATAAACTCTTGTCTTATGGAACAAAACCATCACTAACACTACTAAAAGACGTCTTTACTCCTCGCTAGTTAAGAGTGTTACAACATACGGTTCAGAAGTTTGGGAGATCGATAAAAGAACAAAAGTGAAGCTGCTGGCCCTTGAAATGGACTACTGGCGTAGAAGTTGCTGTTATAGCAGACGTGACAGAATCAGGAACGACGACATAAGAAAGAAAATGGATGTGAAGAAATCTATCCTTGACGAAATACAGAAAAAACAAATCGTCTGGTACGGTCATGTCATGCGAATGACAGACGAAAGATGGCCAAAACGAGTCCTGAAATGGGTGCCAACAGAAAGACAGAAGAGAGGAAAACCCAGACTTGCATGGTAGCAGGGAGTGCAAGAGGCTATGACGGCAAGAGAAATGCCAGATGATCTATGGTCCAATAGAGAGGCATGGAGACTGAGAGCGGAGAAACGGCGACAGCTGTAGAGCAACTCCGTACTATATATATATATATATATATATATATATATATATATATATATATATATATATATATATAGGGATTTAATATTTTTTTTTTAATTTCTGTGTGTAATTTCTGTGTTCAGGGTGAAAGTTTGTGTTATTAACTACAAAAGTTGTTTCGAAATGTTTGGCGAGTTCTGCTTCGTAAATTGATGTGAGGGCTTCACCGGTGGGTGTATTTAGTAGGGGTATTTGTTTTTTTGTCTTTATTTTCCTTGTGAATTGCCATATAGAGTTATTGCTACTTAGCTTGCTGTTTAGTAAGTTTATAAATTCGTGGAATTGCTGATTGTTGTAACTTTTTATAAGTGTTTTTATAATATTGAATATCACCAATGTTAATTTCTTTCTTTATTTTAGGTGTTCTGAGTTTATATGACAGTCTTTTCGTTTTGTTTTTACCTTTTATTACGAATAAAATGCAGGAGGCAGTTTATTGTATTTTCTTTGCGTTTTGTTGTCTGTAGTGGGAGACTGTGCTTCTAAAATTTATTTATTGACTAGGTCGATTAATGTTGTTACTGGCTGGTCTATTTCGAGTGGATTGTTGAAGATTTTTATTCTGGGTACTGATTGTTTTATTGTCTGTGTGTGCTTTCTTCAGTTTATTTTAAGTGTGTAAATTGTTGGTCTTGGGGCGTGTTGTGGTGTTAGTTGTTGTCAAGAGACAATAGTAGGTATGTGCTCAGAATCTAATTCAAATATTACTTATGTGCAGAAGTTATTGTTGGTGTTGGTTATGTCAGGTTCACATGTTCGATCTAACGAGAAGACCATCAGTTCACTGGGGGATATAATTTTAAGATTATGATTGTTTATTATTTGTGTTAATATTTTTTCGTCTCTATTTTTGTTTCGGCATTCCCAATTTGAGTGTTTAACGTTGATATCTCATAAAAGTAAAAGTTTTTCTGTTGGAATGAATAGGTTTTGTATATTAGTGTTGGCTAAATTGGTGGTGGGAGATTTGTAAGCAGATATTATTTTCGAACTGCTATTATTAAAGATTACTTCTATTGCTAGGGTCTCTAAGCCTGGAGTGTTGGGAGTATTGTTAAATTGTATTGTTAATTAGATTTTATTGCTATGAGGACCCCTTTGGTTTCCAGCCTGTCTGTCCTGAATCTTGTGTAATTAGGAATAAACAATTTGATGTTATTACTTAAGTGTGTTACGATAATAGTAGCTATGACAACATTATAGTGATGTAAAAAGTGAATTTGTTTGGTTTTCTATGAGTGATAGAGTTGGCATTTAAGTTTAGTAAGACCAATTTACTAATATTGATATTATTGCTATTATTATTATTATTGTCATTATTAATAATATTATTATTACTATTATTTGCCATGACTGTTATTTAGGTATTCTGCCACCGAACTTTGAATGATACTAATGTTTGTCGGTATTAATGAATTTATGAAATTGATTTACAAATTGTGATGAAATTAATGATTGTGGAGAAAATATGATTATTTGATTGCGGAGGTCCATGATGATTTCCGTTTGGGGTTTTTGACGGGGAGGTGAGGGGGGAGGTTTTGAGTTGGAGACGTGTGTGGAATTTTCTGGTGAGATGGTCTGTGGTAATTGCAGGAAATGGATTTGTGATTGATTGGGAGGAGGGGGAGGAGGCGAGAGGTATTTCTATTACTTTTGTTTATAGCCATGTTTTTTCTGTCTATTACGTCATTGTAATAGCTAGAAGTTGAGTTTCTTACATCGCCCTTGTGTCTACCGAGACAGTTCGCGCACACAGGATTTTTGTTGTTGTTGTTTTTTTGACACTGCACTGCGTAGTGAAACCCCGACCCCAAAAGCACTTTTGATTGGGTAGTTACAGTTATTTTTTGTATGTCTGTAGTCGTAACACCGTTGCTATTGAATAAGACCGTTGTGTTTTTTCCGCTTTTCTGTAATCACTCGATGGCTGCATATTTTTGTTTGTAGTATAGTTTCCAGTGTTTTGGCGCCGTTAAATTCAGCTGCGACCACTGGTATTGGTGTTTCTTCTTTTTGTAGTCTGGTGGTATTTAACAATGATGCGTGGTGATGTTTCAGGTCTGAAAATATATCCTGTTCAGTTAGAGATTGATGTAGATTTTTGAACACAACAATGTGATCTCGTTCTCGTTCTTCTTCTGATTGTTGTTGTTGTTGTTGTTGTTGTTGTTGTTCTTTTAGATTTAGATATATTTAGTCAAAAAACAGTAAAAACTATGTAACTTAGAGGGGAGAAGATTATCTGCGCACGTTTTCTTGATATCCAGAATCCCGTCATTTTAACTATAAATAGTTGAAAGATGAGTAAAAGTTTAACATAAATAAATAAAAATAAATTTTAAAAATCGCAAGATTATCAATATTTGAAAAATAGTCATTTTCGCTTCTGAGTTATAGAAAACTTATTCGCAACGGCATTCACACGAATTGCAAGTATGATTTTTCTGCATTGCTAACAAAATAGCCACTCGCCCTTACCTCTACTCTTACCATGACTAGCAAAAGGAGAGTTCAACAAAACCTACGATTAGTGAAGCTACATTTACGTTCAGAAGCAATACAAGGGTCCATCTCAGCATTTACTCAATGGATCAGGGAAACTGGGCGAAAACCCGATCAATATGGGGGTCATTGACCCGGACGCTGAAGTAGATTATTTGTTACAAACTTTAAGTCTTGTAAAAAAATTTATACAGTAAAAATGTAAACTAATTCATTATATATCACTGTTTTGTTAAAATATTTTTTGATAAGTATAATCTCTAATTGTCTAGAAAAAAATCTTCTTCTTCTTGTTATTAATATTATTATTATTATTATTATTATTATTATTATTATTATTATAATTCCTCTAATTCATGACTGAAGATGTTATGAGTCGGTTGAATATAAAATATACTCCAGGTTGCAAACAGCTTCCTAAGGAGCAGATCTAAGGATGACGGTAAATCTAGCCCTCCAAGCATTTTGTGCTAGCTCATAACACTCTGAAAATAGGATATCAAATTGGGGCTGGTAAAGCTAACCCCTTCACCTATTCAAAATTCAAAATTTGCGATTTACAATTGAAACAAGTAAATTTCGGGCTCCTGTGGGCCACTTTTCAAAATTTCGAAACTCCCCCGACTAAGAAAACATAAAAGTAAAACCACTCCTTTTTTAAAACTAACATTATTTCGTCATAAATTTGTGGCTAATTTTGAGCTCTTCGGTGACGCCAAAATTATTTTTTTGATACGCCTCAACCAACCGAAATAAATGTTTGAAAAATCGGTGTGGTAAAGTTAGTATTCCCACTTACTCAATATTCAAAATTTTTTATACGGTCAAAACAAATGATTTTTTTGCTCCCGTGGGCCACTTTTCAATATTTCGAAACTCTCTCCTAACAAAGAAGTTCTAACTAAAAAGGGCAGGAAGATAGCATTGTATTTGCCTATATGTGGACAATTGCCAAGAAATACCTTGCTTCCATACATTCAGTATTTTTGAGTTTATTTACTGAGAAATAGAAAGGTTAATATAGTTCCCACGAGTATTTTTATCGAATCGAACTTCTTTGTACGTGTTTTAGGCAATACTCGATTTCTGGAAGAGAAGGTTGTGTAGTACAAGGTACATTTTGAGGATCGGAAAAAATTGGCTGTTTTGATACGTTATATTTTTTTCATAACGGGACTAACCTAATATAAGTTTAGAGTCGCATTGTATTTGCCAATATGTGTACAATTTCTAATTAGTTTTTTTATTTATATTCATTTAGTATTTTAGCCTTTTTATTGTGGAAAGAAAATGCGGGCAAAAGGTCCAATAGAGGTCGCTCGAAAATTTCCCATTATTTGAATGAAATGGGAAATGCACAAAATTGTTTTTGGGTATTGTCAAATTCTTTTGCATATGCTTTATACTATTATTTGATTACTGGATGCGAAATCCTAGTAGTTTAGGTTTTATGACAACATATTTGAAGATCGAAATAAAATGGGACTGTTTTTATTATTTTTCCTTTCTTTTCCAAGATGACAAGCCCCAAACTATTTCTGAGACAATATGTGTACAATTATTAGTAAGTTACTTATTTCTCTCTTCACATCTATAGGTTTTTTTATTCAGCCAACAGCCTGTTACCCTTTACGTCCTGATGGGACGCTGATTCGATAATACACTAGAGGCCAACACGCGGATTTCTATGATCTGTGGTTAGCGAAGTACCTCCGCGAACAACACATACGGCACATGAGATATAAGGAATGCGAATGCTAACCATGCCCAAGGCGGTTTACGAACCTGTGTAGGGTCAATAATCACTCAAAATGTGTGCGAGTTTTCTCCGGATCTCCTAGTTTTCAGCAAGTGGGGGTTTCTCCATCCACATTTTTGCAAAGTTGATTTCAAGGTAATGTAGTAAGTAATGTAGCAGAAATAATGTTTTTGCTGTCACTAAAAATCCAAAATTATGGCACAAGATTTTTGAGTTATAAGATATTTAGGTAGTTTTAATTTTTTGTCCCGTATTGAAGGGTGTTTCAAAATTTTGAAAAGAGACCAAAGAAGCCCAAAATTCGCTCGTTACCACTGTATAATAATTTTCGAATTTTGAGTAATTGCGTGTGCTAACTTAACAATCCCTAATTTTTGAAACCTTAATTTCGGTGGGTTTTGGGGTAGTAGAAAAATATTGTGTCACTAAAGAGCTCAAAATTATTTCAAAAATTATGGCGAAAGAATTTTTGTATTTTGAAAAATTAAGGTGGTTTTCATTTCTTGTTATCTTAGTTGGGGGTGAGTTTCGAAATTTGGAAAAGTGCCCACAGGAGATCAAATTTCACTTGTTTTGACCGTATAAAAATTTTTGAATTTTGAGTAAGTGGGAGTACTAACTTTACCACACCGATTTTTCAAGCCTTTATTTCATTTGGTTGAGGCGTAGCAAAAAAAATGTAAATTTATGACGCAAGAAGGTTAGTTTTAAAAATAGGAGTGTTTTTACTTTTTTGTTTTCTTAGTTGGGGGAGTTTCGAAATTTTGAAGTGGCCCACAGGAGCCCGAAATTTACTTGTTTCGATCGTACAAAAAATTTTGAATTTTGAATAGGTGAATGTGCTAGCTTTACCAGCCCCAATTTGATATCCTATTTTCGGAGTGTTGTGAGATAGCCTAATTAGCCTAATACTATGGCGCAAGAAATTTTCAGTTTTTTTAATGTGGGGGTTTACCGACGTGATCTAAGGCCTCTCGGTGTCTCAACAATACTTTGTGCAAAACGTGGGCTATTCCAAATAAAGCAATTTCTTGCACTTTCCAGTCCCCGTTCTCTTGTTTTGTCATACTATGATGTATTTGTTTCAGATTAAAAAATAGTTATGAACGCAAAAGCGGTGAACAAGAAAAAAAATCGAAAGTGAAACCTAATCGCAAACGTGAGAATAATCCAAACATAAAAAATGAACCAATTGATACCACTATCAGGCCTATCGAAGGCATGCAAACAAATATTTGTGAATCATCGGAAACGAACGATCATTCGACAGCTACAAATGTAACATTACCCATGCCGGGTATTACCAAGTCCGCTTCATTACCGTCACTACACCTAACGGACGACAGCGAGGGGACGGCGTCCAAGGAATCCAGAACTAGCAGTGAATCTTCGGAAGCGAAAGCTACGAGCTTAAATGGTATGTTACACTAGTGAGTCAATTTGAGTATTCTTAGCAGTGTATTTTACACAATATGATAAACCGAAGGTTTCCTGAGACGCATTTTGATACTGAATAGCAGTTTGTCTTCGAATTTAATGAAATAATGTTATCAGGATTTGGAATCGCTGAGCACACCGTCAAAAGTAACTGAAGACATAATATACTTAGTTCTCTACAAAGGACAATAAACGCTTTTTGAATTAATGAAATTGAAATTTTAACAGAGACAGGCCCTTATTAATTAGGTCAGTTGTGCAATTCTGACAATGTCCGACTTAAAAATACCGTGGGGCATCCTGTACGCACGTAACCTCGTAAGTCAGTGACCCTTCGCATCGAAAATGTACACAGAATTCCGATGACAGGTGGCGACGATATCTGAAAATGACCCAAAATATTACTACAATTTTCGTGCGTTTGAAGCCGACATGGCAAAGACACTGTGTAATATTAGTAATGAAAATGTAAGCGTTAACTGATATTTTCTGAGCCTGGGGCTACGTTTATTCATACAAGGACATTTTATATTATTGTATTTGTAGATTACAACCTAACATTATTTTATTTGATGGTAATTTTTCTCTTTCCCAAACATCATGAATTTAGATTACTTTATGTTAATTTTGATGAGGAACCTTTGCAGAATTTTTGCGAGGCTATTTCTCAATTTCTGTAAATCTTTCCTTGAACTAGCTAATATTACTATATCATCTGCATATCTTAAGCAGTTTATTTCTAAACCATTAAATTGTTTGCTCTTTGTTTTTTGAAATGTTTGATTCCTTCTTTTATAAACAAGTTGACTAAATGGGGTGAAATCCTTGTCTTACTCCATTTCTGATCTTCGCTTTGGTCTCCTGGTTATTGATGGTTATTCTTGCGTATTGATTTTTATAGAGATGTAGAATAATTCTTCGGTCCTTTCAGTCTAGATGTACGCCTTTCATGATCTGAAACAGTACTTTTCAGGGAACCCTGTCAAAAGCTTTCCCCAAGTCTATATGTGGCCCTGTTCATATCCATTCTTCTATCTAAAATGCTCCTGAGTGCAATAATAGCTTCTCTCGTACCTCTTCCTCACCTAAATCCGAATTGATCTACATCAAACTTTTGTTCAATTTTACCTTTTATTCGGTTATTTATTATTGTGATGAGAATTTTGGCAACATGGTATATTAGAGAAATTGTTCTATAATTTTCGCATAAAGTTGTGCTTCCTTTTTTATGTATGGTAATGATTTAGCTTTCTGCAAATTCTTCAGGCATTTGACCAGTCTCTAGCTTTCGCATATTAGTTTAAACATATTATCTTTCAGAGTGTTTCCACTAAATTTGATTAGTTCTCTTGGCAATTCATCTGGTCTTGTGGCCTTCCTGTCTTTGAGCTCCGCTACCGCTTTATCAAATTCATTTCTTAGTATCATTGATCCTTTCTCATCTTCTGGTACATCAGGTTCATTTTCTATGTATTACCATTTATTCTCAATTTTTACACCACTATATATTTTTTCTAAGTAGTTTTTCCAGCAATTGATCACTTTTTCGTCTTCCAGTACTAAGTTTCCGGTTTTAGCTCTCAGGATATGTGGTTCTATATTGGCTTTATATTCTATTGATTTTATTAACTGACATCTTTGTAATTTTGTTTTCATCATCCTGTAATTTTGCCAACCCGCTGTATAAACTTCTCCATTTATTTCTTTTACTGTTCAGTTGAAGAAACTCTTCTGTTAACTAATAGTACTGTATTTTGTTTCTTTCATTAATTATATTGATCCTAATTTGTCATGAAACGTTGCAAATTAACCATTTACTTCAATTTTTTATGTAAGATTATATAATTATTTTCCAACACTTACCAATGATATGTCAAGTCTTTTTTAAAAAGTAGTTTTTTTTAGTTTGGCGACCATTTAATGACTTCTTATCGGTATGGCATTGATAATGGCAATTGTATCCAAATGCGTTCCGGGGGTCATGAAAAAGTACCGTCATTACATATGCCTATGGTATTACGTATATACGGAGTATTATATGTAGTACAGGGAAAGTTATGTAATGCTGCGGAAAATAGATTTCGAAATTTCAATGAAATACACGTTTTTGAAAACCCTGATACCGAAAAAGTGTTTTTTTTTCACAACGTCCTTCTGTCGGTCTGTCTGTCCGTCCGTCTGTATTTCGATTGAGTTTGATACATAATAAATGTAACACCTACAAGATTTGGAGTTCGTGTGGCGTGATTGAACCTGTGTTTAAATATTGATAAAAAATCCAATTACATTTTGCCGCGAATTTCAAATTTTTGTACTGATAAAATTGGCTTTAATTATTTTTCACTATCGTCCATATTGTTTAAAAATCTGGAAAAAATGTCATAGATTGTTATGAGATACATTCTAGGGAGAAAACTGAGACAGTACTCTGTTATCACGTCAAAAATCATTTTCAAAAATTTCTTAATTTTTTCTATTTGAATTTGACGTCAAAGTTGGTTGACAAAAATACCTTCAAATTCAACTATTTTTCTCCATATCTCCATATTTTCAGACTAATGCATGCAATAGAAGCTGAGAAAAAAGAAAACTTGAAAATCATGTTTCCCATTGTATCTCTGTAACACATTGCCCTAGGAGGCTGATTTTTGGAGAATCTACGACATTTTTTATTCTTTTTCATATGAGTATCGCGATTATCGATTTGGTTTGGGGGCACTTTTACCCCCCTTATTCGGCTATACCCTTTCTCTCAACTGTAGGTTAAAGACCAAGAAATATCAGTGGTACTTTCTAGCTCAAAGGTGATGCCTGTGATTTCAGATATCACCCACATTCGCCCATGTAACGAAGATTGAACAACTGGAGCAGTGGAGGCGCCGAATCACCCTGAACAGAGCATTTCCGCGTAATTCTCGGGCCGTCAACATGCTATATACAGAAAAAGAAACAAAGAAACATAAACAATATTTTTATAAACAAATTTTCAGTAAAAACATTTCGTATGTGCAATAAACCTAAAGAAAATTGGTTTGTGTATAAAAGTACTTTTAGCCGAGTGTGAACAAAATATGTAATAATATTGTGGCGTCACTAAATTTCATTATATTAATTTAATATGTGAAAGAAAGTAGGTCTCAAGACTGGGCACTTGTCTCAAAGGATCCTTTTCAACGGACCAGCCGGTCGCCCGTCGCCAGCTGCCCCGCCTGCCCGCCAAATAGGGTGCCGTTCGCAGCAGACTTATTTACGACAAGCCGCCCGCTCGGCGCTCGCCCGTTGCACGCCCCTCGTGGGCTGCCGATCCGCAGGGAAGACCTTTCTCCCCCTTCGGGGAGCCCCCGCGCACTTCGCAAAACAATGACCGCCCGCGTCTCGGCCCGGAGGCAGACCCTGCCCGCCGGCCATCCGCCACGCGCCCGCGCAAGGAATCTCCCTACAACACTTCCGGAAACCCCATATTGTTTATAGCTTGCCCGTCGCCGGCTGCCGATCACAGCGCCGAAGAATTATGTTTCTGAAAACAAAGCCGCCTGAATACGTGTTCGGGCAGCTGCAAGAGATGTTTCCAAAATTAGAGAGAGAGATCACCCTGGAAAATTCCAGGAACAGTGCGTCCCAATTCGGTGACACAAAATTGCGACGCATATAGTTCCGGCCTAGGAGACATCTCCCCGTGAGGGAAGGGGCATAGCTACGGGTCCTGACACATTTTCGAGAGGGGGAAACGGAGGCGAGCTCGGTCGAGAGCTGAGTAGAGAGAAACATTACCCGACAGATCACACGAAAGATTACACTAGAGATTGCTTTACAAGACTTTCTCGATCGCGACTTACAGAAACATTGCATTACAGAACTTTCCCATCGATTGCGACTTAGCATTACATTACAGAACTTTGCTATCGAACGCGACTGAGAGAAACATTACATTACTGATCGGGACTTGTAGGAAAAATGACGTAGCTCTTAGCTAAGACTAGGTGGAGTGAGGAACATTGTTAATTTCGGCTCGTAGGGCTGAATTTTGCCACCCAGCGCGATTTTTCACCGAACCTAAGACCCGCGCAGACCACGCGTCAATCTGCGTTCGCCGCATAGTGCCGTCTCGGGCCCATTCAAGCCCGCATTACGCCCGCCCGGCGCCAGTGTGTCCTCGAACTGACTCTGAGCCCGCCCGCCCGTCTTTGACGACTCTGAGACGCACCACGCCGCCAGCTGAGAAGAGCTGAATGGGGAGTCTGTGACCTGACCACCGCCCTGCCGTCGCCGCACCTCGCCAGAGCGAGGGTGAATCCATCCAGCCAGACGAGCCATCCAGCCGGTCTGCGGAGGCGCCGACAACTAGCGGTGATAATCCGGTGTTTAACAGGAGATGAACACTCTCCCCTGATTACGTCACGGGGTTCCCTCGCTGGGTATTCCGGCGAAAATTTCAGCGTTGCCGCGCTCAGGCAGTTTTTTATTACTTAATAATGCATGAATTATTGTAGACAAAACCCCAATGTTAGTGTTAAGATGTTTCTTCGTAGCTATTAGAACCATGAGCTCATTGCGTAAAGTTGGTAGGCAGTCTTTGTCACTCTCTTGCGACGTGTAATTCCCTGGCAGCTAATGTTGTCAGGAATAAATTAATTTTTGTCCAATTAATGAAATGATTTAATAGATATTTTCATAACCTCCCTTCTCTTCCATCCATTCATTATAGGAATGAACCAGCGACCCGACTGAGATAAACGTTACAATATGTAATGGAATGTTGAATATTGCGAAAGGATTTCAAGTATTTTCGAAAATTACAATTTGAGAACTGTAAAAATAAGGAAATATGAAAAAACTGAAGGAATAATGTATGTATTATTTACTACTTTACGGCAGTATTAATCTGACTTTTGCCCGCTAGCCGTGTTCCCAGGCCTGGTTCCCGTTTTCATTCAGTATATACGCCTGGGAGTAGGGGCACATGTGGCGAGTATTCCTTCAACGTATTCCTTTCGGCGTTTCTGGCATACTTTACCTGCCTGAGCTTTTCTTTCGTCCCACATCTACAGAAACTGCGAAGTTTGTAATGGAAAGCTACAGTTCTATTTGTGCCCTTGAACGAAAATCGAACCAAAAATTGCACCGTGGAAGACCAGTCAGCGGTCCTTATTCAAAAGGCCAAGTAGGAATGAAAATAAAAAAATAAATAAAATTCATCATAGACTACTTCTGTAAGAATCACACAAAGCGATTGTCAATGCTGTTGATATAAAAGATAAAGAAATAAACGACTGTTTCATGACACTTTAATTCCTTGCTTATATTTAAAAACGGAAAAGGCAACATTTCACGATGAATCAATTCTGGGATTCTACGACGGATTAGAACATCATTTAAAACAAAACGAATTCGTTCAACGAAACGTTCAAATTCTAAACATGTCTCATTAGTTCCCCTTCATTTTCCAAAAATAGAAATCATCGTTTAAAAAAAGTCATAAATCAGGCTATAAGTATTTGTTTTTTTCAAATAAAGTCCTGGTCGGAATCGTCGAAACTTCGAAAATAAGCTCTTAAGACAATTTTAAGACATATTTTGTCTAATAAAATCCTGGGATATTCCAAAAGGTTTGAACCACAATAAGCTCTCAAAAGTTGGTTTGAAAAAATATTTTCTATACACAAATTTGCATTGTAGAAGCTTATAAACACTCCGTAAACTAGTAGATTGTGTATTATTTACAAAAGAAATGAATATATTTGTTCAGAAATAAAAATCAATACAGCAATAAAAAAGCACCCACTTTTACACGATTCGAATGCAATTTGAAGCATATTTTGTCTATTGTCTTTGAGAATATTTTGTCATTAGACTGTCTTAAGAGTTTATTTTACAAGTTTCGACGTTTCCTCCCTGGACATTCTGTACATGTTTTACCAGCTGAGGTGGCTTAGCGTATCAACTTCACAGCAGTGACTCTGTCCGCGAGGTCGTAGGATACTAGGATACAAGTGCTAACGGTGGCATGATTTTTGACACTAGCCACATTGATTGGTCGAATGTCTGGAGGAGAAATCGAACGGCTGCCTGTCTGGAAGTTTCGCGTGGTTTCTCCGACCAACACCACACAAAAGCCAGAGCAGTATCCTAATGTTCGGGCCACCGATCGCACGCGATCTGTCCTTCATCTTCCTTGTCCTACCAACAGCCCTTCCTCACACACACTTGCACTACACTTACACTAATTTGCACTACACTCCCACCCACGTCGGAAGACCAGGTAGGGCTTAGAGCTCGTGTGCTTAGAGAAAGACACCTAGATGGGAAAAACCCGCAAGTGGACCTGTAGATCGGCGCCGGACCTTGCCATCCAGCATGAGAAGAATGGTCAGCTTCCCGTGATAAAAAGTATGCACTAGACACTCTTAGACTAATGTCCATAGCAGTTGACGCGCCTGTAAACACGAAACAATAAATCAATTAAATGGATGGGTGAAAACCAGAACGCTATAAGTGATATTTTATAAATTCTAAGAAATCTGTTTAAGTCAATATCACTGTAAAGTCATAGTGATTTGTTCCATCATTAATAACACGGTATTGCATTTCATCATTAAATACTACGCAATACATTGCCATTGAAATATAGCCTAAAATAAACACGTACTTCTCAGAATGTATAATATGTCACATATACCGTTCTGGTTTTCACCCATTCAAATATATTTTTCTACGAAACTAGATGCGCTACAACAGCATTATTTCTAAATTTGCAATTGTGGACAATCCAGCGAGTTCAACGAAAATGAGATCTCAGCTATTCTTTTAGGGTCTTCTCTCAATGTAAAAAAATTGAAGAAAACATTTGTAGCGGTTTTTGAGATTTTTTTATACATTGCTGTGTTAATTTGAAGTATAAAACGCGAAAATTATTCTTTTTTTTTTTTCAAAAAATTGTACATGTTCTTTTAAAAAGACCTGTTGTTTTACAACAGACTTTGTCTAAGGCAAAAATATTTATATACAATTTTGTATTTTAAAATGTTAACTTTTTGCAATTTAAAAAAACAAGAGTTCGCCGAGAACGGGACTTGAACCATAATTTTATACCGCCCCTTAAAACAAACAAAATTTTAAAAAAAGAGTTTTTTCAGGGGTAATATATTTAAAATAATTAACAATTGCCTATTTGTTGCACAATATTACAGGAAAACTTCTCATGTTTTCGAAAAATAGAACATGATCGTATTTGAAGATCTGTCTTTCAAAAGAAAACGTTTCAAAATTGATATTCCCCTATCGATTTGAACGAACGCGAGGCTTTGGGAGTTTCAACTTGTTAATTTGATTTTGAGGGTATTTTATATGAAGCGTCAAGTAGTTTTCACGTAATTTTCTGCAAATTATGGGCATTTTTTAATTTAAAAACATATTTGTTTCTCTAAGGTGGCTCAAAAAATTGTTCTTTAAATTTTCTCCTCGTATGTATTAAGAGACTGCATGAAATATTGTGCTGGTTCCATTTTCGGCGAACTCTTCTATTTTCGAAAATTGCAAAAAGTTAACATCTCAAAACTACAAAATCGAACATAGAGATTTTGCCTTAGATTAAGTCTTATTAAAATAGCAGCTGTTTAAAACGGTCGTATACAGTTTATTGAAAAACCAAGTAGTTTTTGCGTAATTTGGGCTTGAAATGAATATTATTTATAAAAAGTAATTATTTTATCAATATTTAATGGGCTTAAAGGTCGCAGAATGGCGACCGCAACGTCGGCACTTTTGCCATGGAATCGCATAGGTCTCATTTTCGTTGAACTCCCTGAATTTTCAAAATTTGCATATTTAGAAATAATGTGAGAAATTATGAGCTCTTGTAGTACCACTTGATTAGAAAAAATCTATTTTCCATGTATTAAATATGGGACGCTCAGAAGAATGGTGTAGGAATTTTCGTAGATCATTCTGAATTATAGAAAATTGCGCGTAGGAAATAATGCGTTGAGAGAATTTCATTTTTAATAGTCGACTCGAGTTCGCAATTTACGGCGTTTCTATAGAGAAGAGGTAAGGCTCTTAGCGGGTTTACTAGGAGGACTTGAGTTCGAATCTCAGTACGGAAAAAAATTGCTGTTTGAAATACTTTGCAGGTGTAAGTAATAGTAGAATATAACCTAGCAGTGTGAAACTATGAAAGAAAGTATGCGCAGTCGTAGCACCACTAGTTATTTAATATTTTCTTCAATAGAGAAGAGTAGTTTTAAATTTCAAATCACCCCATTGGCGTGGAACTCTTATATTTTCAAAAATAATTTGCAAAAGTTAAAACTATTTTCGGGGTGTTTTTATAAGTCTAGTACTAAAATAAGAGATATTTTCTTCATAGAATCTTGTCTTCAAAACCAGATATATTAATAACGTAAAATTATTTGAAAATATGAGTATATTTCAGTAATTTTTAGTAATAGTAATAGATCAATTTTGGAATTTTTTCCAATCAACTTTTAACGTATTTGGATTTGGTACTCAGACGTACGGTGGGGGTATTTGATGTGTGGTTATTAAGACACGCGTTAAGAAGAGCGTGTAGTTTAAGTTCAGCATTAGTAATTCCGAAATCGAGGATATCAGGATTTCTTAAGTGATCATGTGGGTAATATGTGGGGCCAGGAAATGAAATTAATTTGAGAGCAGTGCGATTTAGTATTTGAGATAATATTTTCCCATTAGTGTTGATTTTCGAACAACCCCAGTTTGTATTTTTGGCATTTAGGTCCCCTAGAAGTAAGGTGTTATTTAGTTGAAACAGTTTACTAAAGTTATCGAGGGCTAGTTTATGATTCGGAGGATTGTATGCTGCAAGTATTGTCCATATTTCATTTTTCATTTCCAATTGAATGGCAACCGTATCTATTTCACGAGCACAGGGGAGAATGATTGGGTAATGTATATTTTTTTAATGGCAATAAGCACTCCTCCTCCTCTTGTTTAGGTTTCTGTCGACTCTGTAAACTGAGTAGTTTGAGATATAACATTTATTTTTTCTTTAAGTGAGTTTCTGTGATGCAAATTACATCGACACGGTGTGAATTTAAGAAGTTTATTAGTTCTGTTTTTTATTGGTTAAGCAGTTAACATACCAATTGGCGAGAGTAAACCCTTTAAGGTGTTGTGTTGCCTTTACTTCAGTTAATGTAAGCGGAAAATGAATTTTGATTTGATTATGATGGGTATAAGGGTGTTTTGGCATTGATTATACAGGAAGTAATTGCAATAAATATTGTATTTATAATGGGATAGTTGTTCTGTGATTCTTGGGGAAAGTTGGTTGAATTTGAATTGTTGATAGGATTTGGGCGAGCCTGCGATGTGATACTACTAATATGGGTGAAGTTGTTGAGAGTTGGTGTTTGGGGAAGAAGAGGGAAATGTGTGTTAGATTGTTGTGGAGTGGGCTGGTGGGATGATCTTTGATTTGTTTTGGAGGTTGTTTTGGTTGCCATTTTTTCTTTTTTCAATGTATTCTTTTAGGTAAGGAGAGCTGGAGTCTCGATTATTGGCCTCGTGTCTGCCTCGGCAGTTGCGACACTTTGGTACGTGATTACGATTAGGACAAGTTACCGAGTAGTGATTACCCGAACAAAAAGCGCCACTGCTGTTAGTTCCGAGAATAGTGGTTCCGTCAGTTCCAACCTTGACAGATACCGCGACGCGTAGATTTCACAAGTAGATAAGGAGCGCGCGTGACCCCCGAGACCGCGCAAGCAAGCCAGAACGGTCGATAATGAGTGTGTTTTATCTCGCTCTACTTCCTACTACACGTAAACGATATTCCCTCAGAGATTTTCAACGGAAGAAGAGCTCTCTTAGATGATTCTACTAATATTGTTTGCAATAAAGACAGTAACAGTGAATGTTACAAAATCAGATGGTTTAGTTTCGAAAAATAAATTAATAGCGAACGAAGTGACTTTATTGCAGTTTTCAATTTCAAATAAAAAAAATTGTACACTTGAAAAGGGGTAGATGCAGAGGTGGATTTACGCATAGGCACAGTAGGCACGTGCCTACGGCGGCAAATTTTCAAGGGCGGCAAAGTTTCAAAGGCGCAAAATTTTCTTGATATTTTCTAAAACAAATTTAGGTTCTCTAAAAACTATAACAGCATAAATCATATTTTTATTTTAAAAATGATTTAAACGAGACTAAAGCCGCCCCCTCAACCTTTGATTTATAAATTAAGTTTGAATTTCAAATAGGGACATTTTCAATGTTACAGAATACATGAAAAGAATACGCCAGTGACTTCTGATTGGGTGACTGAGCAGAAAGAATTACATTCTTAGAGTAAGGAGTTTGAATTAGCCAATCAGAAATCGCTGACGGATTTCGCCATGCATTCATATTGCGCTATATAGAAAGTAGCGACATCTATTACTTCTTGAGTTAGTTCTAGAAGACGGATCTGGAAAAACCCTTTTCTTTCTTTTGTTACTATTGTTGTGTATCGTTTATTGTAAGAACCTGCTGAGTAAAACTGATATTTTGAAGTTTTAAAATGAGTGATTATCAAAAAAGGCTCAGCGGAAGTCAATATGCAAAAATCCGAAAAGAAAAGGAAGAGAAATGTCAAAATGAAATTAATAAGACGAAAAAAATAAATGAATTCTTGAAACCTATATGTGAAACTGATCACTGCTGCAGTTCATTCGACAATTCTATTACCGAGTTAGTATAAACATATAGATTAGATAACATATTTAGTTTTCAGCTTGTATATTTTTTCACAGCACAGCAGAACGTTCATTCTCTTGTGTAAAAAGGATTACAAATTATTTGCATTCTACAATGACAGAGTATCGACTGAACTCCTTAGCGTTATTGTGTATCGAAGAAAATTATTTCAGCGTTTTAGATTATACTATAATTATTGATGAATTTGCTCACCAAAAGGCACGTCGCAAAATTTTATATCAATAGACAAATTAGCTATAATTAATAAAACGTTATTTCAACTGTATAAAAAAACATCCAAAAAGTTAAATGTTATATTCCTTGTTTATAATGGTAAATCGAAAATTATAAAAGCTGTTACAACGTCGTAATATTCTAATCGTTCAGTTGTTGTAAATAAAAATCTATCATATTAATATTTAATACAATCTATTTATTTGTCTACTTCATTAGGGTATACCTTATGATTTCAGTAGTATATGAATCTGAAAGTAAGGCCCGTTGACGAAAGAAAACATGTTGCAATTCGAGTTGTCATGTTTTAGTTTCCTTTTAATGTTAACGTTTCAGTATTGAAACGTTAATGTTGAACGTTACTTGCTATGGAGGTACAGTTTATATCCAAAATTAGCTAATCCAAAAAAATTATTTAATTTATGAAAACAATGTGCAAAATGTAATGTTACTTTTAAAGTTAAAACGTTCAAATTAATGAAGAATTGTTACTGAAACGTTACAATTTGAAATGTAACAATAATTTTAAACATGGGGCGGCAAATTTGATGTGCCTACAGGCGGCAAAAATATTAATCCGCCTCTGGCTAGATGTAATTACGCAAAGAAGACGAGTGCGGTGATCGCCCAGAAAGCGCGCCTCGATTGCTCCGCGCTTCCAGTCGTTGCGTTGGGGGCGGCGCGAGCTCTGCGAGTGAGAACCGCCAGTCCCCGCGGCTCGCCTTCACCTCGCTTTTATTCCGGAGGCTTGTGCTCCAATTCCAGTATTTAGTGCGGAGAGCACAATGTCGGTCTTGCGGAAGTAACGGCCCCCTAATGCCGAATGAGGGCCGCCGCACGCCTTGGCTTCCGCCGTGAGGCGCTACTCTGCCGCCTCTCGGGGGCTTTGTTCGCGCGAGGGTTGCCGCTGTGGAGGGCGGGCGTTACGGGCGCCCTGCGCATCGGCGCGAGGGGAGGGGCGGCCGCAATGGAATAAGCGTACGGCACCGCGGGCGGGCGCCGCTTCGGGAGCATGCGTGCTTGTTATCCCGGCGCTCAAATGAGATCAGTATCTCTGAAATGTTACGCGATGCTCAGGACGAAATAGAGCTTGTGGATAATGTTGCGACACAGAACCTTGTAGCGAACACATTGCCGATTAAACTTTAATTATGATCAACTTGGAGAAAAGTGTCTTTGAAGAGAAAACCATTGGGTAGAAAATTGAGAGGGAGACATTTTTCGAAGAGCGCCTCTTTAAGGAAAGAATTGACGAATGTAATTCTGTTTTATGGCTGCCATAAAATGAAGAGAGGAGGAAATTCAGAAACTGTTTATGAAACGACAAGGGTTTGCCTTCATGCGAAGACGAGGACGAACGTATATAACAGAAGATTCATTCAATGTACACCGGATATTAACGTTATTGGAAATGTTTTGAGTATTACCGAACGTGAACACGAAAACCAAAACCAAAAAAGTCTGTGTAACTAATAGACTAAAACATACTTAAGATGTTTACAAGTGACGTTGCAAATTCTGGTTTCAATAACTAGTGGAGCTACAATAACACATAATTCCTCGCGTTATTTTTGGAATTTTCAAAAATTCTGAGAGTTCAACGAAAAAGACTCGTGCACCATTTTTATTTGTCATTTGCTACATCCGCGGAAAAAATTAAAGAAAAACTTCGGAGCTGCTTTTGAAAAAAGTATAATTGGCATTTGCTTCAAGCAGAAATTATGCAGAAGAATAACTCCTTTTCTAAAAAAATGTACATGACCATCTTTAAATATTTAAATTTTAAAACCAGATTTTGTTTTAAAGATCTCCATCACAAATATTGTACTCTTGCAAAGAAAATAATTGTAATTTATGAAAACACAGACAGTATATCGAAAATGGACCAGCATATTTATTTTACCTGTCTTTGCTAAATACGAGTAAAAATATAGGAAAAATTTTCGAGTCATTTTTGAGAAAAAAATTGTTTAAAAATTGCCTTTATTTATTTACGTCAAAAACAGTTAAAAACTGAGTGTGACGAGCTATGGGGAGAAGTTAATTTGAAGTTACGTATATGTCCAGTAACAAATCAAGGGGCTATCTCAGCATTTGCTCAAGGATCAGGGAAACTGGACGAAAACCTGATCGAGATGGGTATCATTGTCCAGGTTGAAGTTCAATACTTGTTATAGTTTCGTTAGAATTATACAATCCAAATGGTAAATTATATATTAAATGTCATTGTTAAGATTAATATTACTTTCCTTTTGGATGCTCGGTGTAGTGCCTAATTGTATAGTGTGCAGCAGTAAAATAATTACTTGAGTTTAAACTTTTGTATCGAATTTAATCGTACAGTTCTCGTCGGCCAGCGGAGGTGAACGGTCGTGGCCGCTGCTCCACAATTCTTACCTTGTTCGTATCGCTACGGGCAGAAAACAAGCGAACTCAGAGTGAACGAAGTGTATACTAGTTAGTTACTCTATTTAGTGTGCGTGTGAATAATTTCAGTGTAGGTTTCAGACAGTGCAGGGAAACTAAACCTATTTATTTCAAATGTGTGAATGATTGCAGTGTTCTGTAAAATATCAGTAAAAGTCAATAACATGCTCTGACCTCGGACAGAGCATAGCAGCAGCAATGGGAGTAGTGAACGGAACCTCACCTGTACCAATCAGTTTATTTGAAAATCAATAAAATGTTATTGCACAACAACAGCAACAATTGCAAGAACAGCAACAACAGCTTCAGTCACAACAGCAACAACTAGATCAATTCCTACAACTTCTACAATTTCTAACGCAGCAACCACATTTTCCGTTATCAACAAGCAGTACAGATACGAATTGTCAGAACGCCGATAGTTTGGCACAGCAAAGCGTATCAACACGTACAACACGGATCAACAATGTCATCCGTTGAAGGCAACAAAAAATAAACCTTCACAAAGAGCTCTAAAGGAAATGGCAGTTACAGAAAGTATTACAAATTACAACATTCGAACTTCTCACTTCTACAGAGCCAGAAAATAACACAATAGAAAAATCTGAATCCAACGAAGGAACCAATGGTTATAAAATTCCACTCATCTTTCTATCAGGAATAAAGGACATGAATATTTTAAAAAACTGCATTGAAGAAGTGTTAAAAAAGAAGAATACAGCTACAAATTACTGACAGTGACAGTGTCAAAGTCATATTAAGTACAGTTGAAGCATATACAAAGCTCAGAAAACATCTTGAAAATAAAAAAATTACAATTTCATACGTTTCAGCTCAAAGATAAGCGCTCTTTTAGAGTTGTGCTTAAACAAATTAACGCAAATACAGTTGTTAAAGAACTGCAAGAAGAAATAGAAATTTACGGCCACACGGTTCGCCAAATTTATAATATCCAACTCAGACTAACAAAAGCACCACTCCCTCTCTTCTATATAGACCTACAACCTAGCCACAGATATAAAGATATTTACATCATAGATAGGTTACTGAACTGCAAAATCTAAATAGAAGCAGTTCGAAAGAAGAAAGAAATCTTACAATGCAAAAGATGTCAAGAATATGGGCATTTAAGGACATACTGCCATCGAAAACATCGCTGTATGAAATGTGGAGAAAATCATCCGACCGAAGTCTGTAAAAAGCGAAAAGAAGACCCACCGAAATGCGCTCTATGTGAGGAAAACCACGCAGCAAAATACAAGGGATGCGAAGTCTACCAAGAAATAAGACAAAGTAAAGACAAAGTAAGTAAAGACAAAGTAAAACAAAATCCACAGAAAGCACGAAATTCGTATCTTTCACACTCAAACCACCGAAGCTACAAACTTTTAAGAAGTCATGTACTTAGCGAAATGCCACACCGCACTTGGACCAACGTAGCCAAGAACCCTCCATCACATCAAATCATAAATGATAATAGCAACACTGAAATTGCACAACTAATATCAACTGTTCAAGGAACTTTTCAAAAATTTGAAGCAGTACTATCAAAGCAAAGTGAACGAATTTCCAACCTGATAAGCCTCATGATCAAAGTAATAAGCGAATTATGAAGACCTTTCGTATTGGTGTATGGAATGCCATTGGACTAGCGCAACATTGCACATAAATTAATAATTTTCTGCAAGACGAAAAAATTGACGTAATGATCATCTCAGAAACTCATTTTACAGAAAAAAAGTTTCTTCTAACTACCTAACTACGAAATATTGATACGAAATACCCAGATGACGCAGCAATGGAGGTACGGCAATAATAATAAGAAACATACAGCATTCTTTGAAATCGAATTTTGAAAATGATTACTTGCAAGCCATATCTGTACTAGTTTATGACAGCTTCGGTTCATTGAGTGTCAGCTGTCTATAGCCCTATAAAAAGTAACGGAAAACATGAACAGAGAATATTTTGATACGTTGGTTACAAAGTTCATCTCTGGAAGCGTCTACAACGCAAAACATATGCAGTGGGGACCAAGACTGTCGACTTTATGAGGAAAAATCACTGCTCAACGTAGTCACATCACTCAACGCAGAACCGTTATCGACAGGGGAGTCAACGTACTGGCCAACCGACCGTAATACGCTGCCGGGTTTACTTGATTTCTTTATCATGAAAGAAACAAATCAGAGCTCAGTAGAAAAACTTCCCTCGAATTGTCCTCCAATCACTCTCCACCCATATTAAATATTAGCTCTCATACAATAGAAAACAATTTTAAACATAGTATTTCTAATAAAAAAGAATTGGAGTGACTTTCAAACATGGATTAATGTAAATATTGCAGCAAACGTTCCACTAAAAAGTGAATTCGATATAGATGAAGCAGTTGAACCTTTAACTATCAGTATTCAGCAAGCAGCATGGTATGCTACACCAGAAACGTACGGAAAAACTACTCACAAATACCCCAAAATAGTTAATGAAATGAAACGAAAAAGAGGAGACTTAAGAAAGTTTGGCAAACCACTGGATTCAAGTGATAAACGGAACTTCAACAGGGTAGCGCAAGATCTTAAAAGATTTCTACAACATCTACATGCAAATGAAATCAAGAAGTACCTCGAAAGACAGTCACCAACCAAAGACACTGACTACTCTCTATGGAAAGCCACCAAACGCATTAAACGACCAATCAAACCTGTGCCGCCTATACGTGATAAACATGGTAACTGAGCTAGAACCAACCTCGAAAAAGCAACAGTATTTGTGGAACATTTTGTGAACGTTTTCCAACCATTCCCATCTGATGAAGAAGAACAAGAAAGAAACATTATACAGTTCATTAATACACCATATCAAATGTCTCTACCAATAAAGCATTTCTAGACAACGGAAGTTTCATATGCAATAAAACACATTAACCCTCACAAAGCACCTGGCTACGATCTCATCACCGGCGTTGTTCTGAGAAACCTGCCAAAAAAGCACTAGCATTGATAATTTTCAACGTTATCATCAGAATTGGACATTTTCCATCTCTGTAATTACAGCAAATTATTGTCATATCAAAACTGGGTAAACCTATTTCCGAAGTATCCTCGTACAGACCTATAAGTTTATTACCAATCTTGTCGAAAGTCTTTGAAAAGTTTCTCCTCAAGCGGATACTTTCAGTCATAGCAGAAAACAACCATTTCAGACTATCAATTCGTCTTTAGGTTGAAAATGCACATACTGAACAAATTCACAGAATAGTAAAAGTCATCACTGAAGCGCTGGAGAAGAAACTATATTGTTCTGGCGTCTTTTTGGATGTAGTCCAAGCTTTTGACAAGGTTGGCACTCAGGACTCATATAAAATCAAAAATATGTTACCCCGCCCGTTTTTGTACTACTTTGCTCCTATCTTACTGGATGATGTTTCCAAATAAATTTTAAGGAAGAAACATCATCATTCTATGCTGTCGCCGCTGGAGTACCGCAAGGAAGTGTTCTCTGCCCACTACTGTATTTACTATACACGGCCGACCTACCTGTTTCAACGGACATCACGTCAGCCATGTACATGACACAGCGTACTTAATCTCCCATGAAAATGCCTTCGAAACATCAGATAAACTTCAATAATAATTCACTGCGCTACAGGAATGGTTCACAGACTGACGTGTAAAAACCAATGAAAGAAAATCTGCCCACGTGACGTTTTCACTCAGACCAAATAGATGTCCTCCAATTAAAATCAAAAACAAGGATATACCACAGACAGATTGCGTAATAATACCTTTGTCTACATCTCGATCGAAAAATGACTTGGAAGACACACATCAAAAAGAAAAGAAAAGCTCTCGAAATCAAAATCAAGCAATATTATTGTCTTCTAGGCAAAAAATCGTCTTTCATTGGCTAATAAACTACTGATTTATAAATCAATATTAAAACCTGTTTGGACCGACGGAATAGAACTTTAAGGCATTGCGGCCAACTCAAATCTAGAAATACTGCAGCGATTTCAATCGAAAACTCTAAGATTACTTGATAGTGCACTGTGGATAGATTCAAATAAAACATTGCGCTATGACTTACATACACCCACAATATATCAAGAAGTCCAATTCATCCAAAAATATTATAAGCGCCTAGAAAATCACCCAAATTACCTAGCATTAAACTTATTCGACAATAGCCAAGACTTAAAAAGATTGTGCAGATCTCATCCCCTGGACCTCTTAAATAAGTTCGATCATTAAAAACAAGATATATGTTGTAGTGCTATGGAAAATTGTACTGTAACTAACTAAAACAGTTTGGAATTATTTTATTTGTTAAAATATAATTACGTTCATGATTGCCAGAAATTTAAATGTATTTATATATTGTCTGTGGTTTTTCTGTCTTGATCATATTTGTCTTATGCTATATTTGTGGTTTATACCGTTTATTTAATTACTACTGAAAATAAATTCATGAAGGACTGTGAATACCCAGTTCCTTCATATGCCATTGTAACTCTGTCAAAAGATTTACCTATTGTTCGGGTTCGGATGTAACAAATGGCAAATAAAAATACATGATACATACAAAATGCATACAAATACATACAAAAATATAAATCGATTTTTTGAGATCAAGAGCCAAGAATGTGGATTCTAAATACAGAACATGCCAGAGGAATACATAGAGTTAAAGTTATATATAGATGATAGAAAGAGGGGATCCAGGAGGACCTCATTGTCCCCCATTGCACATGCCTCAATAAAAAGTGATACAAAAGCACATACTTTTTCGCATTATGTCTTCTATTCAGCCTCTTTTACGACCCAGGTTTCTTTGGAAGCCTACCTCCGACGCGGTCTGGGAACCTTTCGAGCAGGCGTGCCTCGCGGGAGGCCTCCTGATACGCTTGGGGTGTGACTCACTTTCTCCGCCAGATGTCGGTCTCAGTTAACTATATCCGAACCATCTGATGGGTTAAAGTGAGATTTCCTTAGGGCGCGATGTTGTCGGAGGGATTTAATTTTGCCTGCCTTCGTGCTTTTACATGCCAGGGTGGTTTTACAAGCCACAAGAGTGACATGGCTACTGTGGATTTTCCACCCTTCGAAAAATCCACGCAGTTTGGCCGGGATCGAACGTGCGCACGGGGGGGGGGGGGGTTAGACGCTAGTAAGCTAATCCCTCACCCATCGAGGAGCGCAGAGATCTGATATCAGGTAGCACCACCGCACGCTCAGGGAACGTTCGTGGAACGGATACGAGATGATCCTCTCTTGGATGGCAATTTTGCCTTGCCAATTGAGAAGCGCAGCACGTGTGTAAGGGGGCTTTAGTCGTGCCTAAGTGTTACGGTAGTCTAAGTAGAAACTAAATTAATGGATCGCATCATTCAACAAAAAACGCACAATCTTCTCAACAGATGGCAAAGGTTGTTTTGCAACTCGTGTGGGGAGCATGTTACATCAGAGATAACATTTTAAATATCCCAGATCTTCCACCAAACAGGTAAGTATTTGTACTTTCATTCATGACTGAACTTCTGTATATGCAAACAAGGCAGCAACCAAGAGGTCCAACCTCAAAGAGAGAGAGAGAGAGAGAGAGAGAGAGAGATTTAATCAAAACCGTTTTAGTTGAAAAATATGGAACATTTATTAAAACATTTGACTAGTCAATTAACTTTACACTAGTAAATATTTTAAATTTTGGGGTATATTTGGATAAATATTTGAATTTGCCTAATATTAAGAATTTTCCCATTGTTAAAAAGGGGCTCTAGCGCTGTCTGTGCCTAGGGGCACTGGGTCTTTAAAATACTTCTGAGACCTTACAGAGTCAAGGAAGCCAAGTGCCAAAAATGTTTTTTTGGGAAATCAACAAAAACTGTATGAATTCGTATTCTTGACATACTACCAGAAAAATCACTTGGTAGATATTACAACTACTAGGAAGTTGTTTGGAACATCGATCTTTTAACTGTGTATTGGCACATTTATATAATATTTAAATGTCAAATCCTTCGTTTCGAAAATTTTGGTAATTCGCTCCTTTGGTTTTGCAAGGCCTCAAGTATTTTCAAAACACATTTTTTTACTGATGACATTTTTTCATGTTTTAAAGTGGCAATACCGTCGTAACTTAGTTCAAATATTATACAAGAATTTTGAATTCCATTTTAGTAATAAACATTTATTTCCTTATGAATTTTATACTGCATATTTATTGCATATTTTAAAAATGTATTGCGCATATTGTGGCGCATTTTAGGATTTTTTCTGCGTAGAAATCCGGGCTCTGTTAGTAACTACAGAAGGAATTAAATAAAAAATAAGTTGTAACATTGCACCTAACCAAATAAATTTTACCGTTAGTGAATGGTTTTACAGTTTTCAAACCATTTATAATTTTTCATCGACGTACTTGGAACAGTAATAAAGCTTCCCATCAATACAGTAAGTATTCATATATATATATATATATATATATATATATATATATATATATATATATATATATATATATATTGTGGCGTTTGAGGTGAGTTAAGAAACCCCGCAACACCCAGAATGCGTCGGCGAAGCCAGGGCAGGTCACCGTGGCACAGACACGCCGAACAGCGGTGACCCCTCTCACCCCTTTTTCTGTACGAGACGCCGAGGTGAGAAGACGGGAGCGGTGAGCAAGGCCGATCGGGCGTAGAGAGAGGTGGAGCGAGTAGAAGTGAGCTGTAGCAAAGTTAAGAAGTTGTGATATTCGACAAGTGTTCAGCAGATAATTGAACTTGGAGAAGGTGTTGGACATTTAGGAAGTTACGCAGAATTCGACATTGGTGCAATAGTTATTTGAACTGGGTGCAGTTGTGGGAGATAGCCGGAGGCTATAGTAGTCAAAAGAACGAGGAGCTTGATTATCACGTACATTTTGGCAACACAAGCCTAAGTATGCCCAATACAAGCCTAAGTGTTGAAGTACGCCAAAATTACGCCGCAAGTAACGCGCGCTAGGACTGAATATCACGCGTCGGCGTGCTACTGGCAAGTGTCGCGAAGAACCGAAGAAGAGAGCGTGAGGAGCCGTGGGCCAAGCAAGAGAGAACGTAGGCGTCGATTCCGAGTCCACTAGAGTTAGAGCAGCAGCGGAAACACTACAGTTCTAGGTTTTCATAATCACGTAAATTGTCGTACGAAGTAGATCACAGCAGATAACGGAAGGGGAATCTTGTAAGCCAGTAATACATTTTATTCATGTGTCATGATTACGGGAAAATATATTGTAAATAACAGTGTAAAAATTTGTTCATCATTTCTGTGTAAAATTTCAAAGGAAATTTGATTGTGAATAGTTGTAAATGAATAAGTCATTTGGTAATTTATTGCGATTATTTGAATCAAAGATTTGTGTAGAAGTAGGAATAATTTGATGTGTGTTGTGATAATCAAATCCAGGCATTTAACGTTTTATTACTTTCAAACGGTGCTGGCCAAGCTGTAGATACCGTGCACGGGCATTTGTGAAGAGAATTTTATTAGGAGGAGACGCTCGAGTCAAAGTTGACGAATAATGTAAATTGCACATATATGTAAATAGCACATATTGTAAAATGTTACATATATTTTCGAGGCATAATCTTTTTTCCCTATCAGGCTCTAAAGAATATAACTACAATCTTTGAGTGAACACTGAACTATATACTAAAATATTACTGTCATTAAAACAAAAAGAAAACGTTCGCTACAAATATAATAAAATAGTAGCACTCGAAATACACCGAGGTAATAAAAGTCATGGGATAGAAGTATGCAAATATACAGATGACAGTAGTATCACGTAAAAAAGGTGTAAAAGTGCAGTACATGGGCAGTGCTTGATTTGTACTCAAGTGTGTGTCAGTTTGTATTCATGAGAAAAGGTGTCTGACGAGATTATGGCCGTACGCCGGGAATGAACAGATCTTGAACGAGGAATGGGAATTGGAGCTAGTCTCCTGAGAGATTCCATTTCGGGAATTGTTATGGAATTCAATATTTCGGGAAGAATAGTGTCAAAAGTAGTGTGTAGAATAGTGTTAATAGTGCCTAATTTCAGGCATAACCTTTCACCACGCACAACGCAGTGGCCAACGGCCTTCTCTTAATGACAGAGTAGCGGCATTTGCGTAATAGACAAGGAAAAATTGGTGCCATTTTTGAGAAAATTTTGAAAAGAACGTACGAATTCATGTTAACTACCTCCAGAAATCAGATTATCCGTTTCAAATTTGCAGGGCTTTGAGTTCCACTACATCGTTTGTAGGATTTTAATTTTGCAGAAAATCCTAGGAATTGTGTAGAAGCTAATGTTGTCCACAGACGGACAAACAGACACTTAACTGTAAACCATATAACTGTATGGACATGGATTCTGACTACACATGGTATTAGAGGAAACAATGGATTACATATAGAAACGAGAATTATCCAGTTTTTCGTTATCATAAACTCACAGGACAAGTTCTCCTGTTGAAACATCGCCACTTTTCCCTGTGTCATTAAAATACCTCCTTTTTGCTACGTAAATGCGCAGTGGAAATAGTAATGTTAATGAAGGTTGCAGAGCTCAATGGGTGGTCTGAGGCGAGATTTTTGGGATTCCCAAATCCAAAAGAGTACTCATTGGAAGTGGTGGCGGTGGACGCGCTGGCAGAGACACACCTTCACTACCGCTTACATCTACTATGCTCCTTGTCCCCGGCATTCATCCATCCTTTAGCAGTACGACTTGTGACCGAGCGGTCATTCACAAATTACGTAACACCTAATGAGCTAAGTGAATGCTCTGAAGACGAGAGAACGTTTCGTAGAAAGTACGTGCCATTTTCTTTCTTTTCTCAGTTTTGCTCTTAAAATTTTTTGACGGTCTCCCCCTCGTCTCACGCCAGCAAGATGGCGTTGTGCGCTCCCGAGCCTCGGAGGCGACGCTCTGCGTGGGAGGAGGCAGCTCTCCCGGGGCTCTTCGGGGGGAACGCGCCCCCTCCGGCCCCGCTGACCTCATCCGGCGAGCGCCGCCTCAAGAAGCGCCGTCTGCATTACGGCCGCCTGCCAAGAGTAAAAGCCGCACCGCGTCGGCCTTTTACTGCCTTCCTCAACAAAAAGCCACGCGTCCTCTGACATACTTTCACGTTCTTTCCTCATCGCCGCTTACGTAGTTCATATTATTCGTTAATATATAATACGGATTAAAATATATATTTTATAATTCCATGCATTTATTTTTATTACTAAATATAATAAGCTAACAAAGACTATCAAAAAATCAATTATAGTCTCACAGTGATTGCAAATGTTTTAAATCGATACAATTGAAACTCGTTTCTCTCGTAATCAACATTTAGAAACGAAGAATCTTCAATGTCGACCACACAGGGTGTGTCCGTTTCCCTAATGCATTTTTTGAATTGTACTCATAATGAGAGCAGAGCGTTCCCATCGATGGGCTTAGATGGAAGGGACTCTCCGCTTCAAAGCGATGCCTTTGCAAGTCTACTCCGAGCAATTGGGGCGTCTAGATTGCTGTCTCCACGTACCCTTGTTTAGTGCTTGGGTCATGAAACGCGATGGAATCGTCAATCAATCAACGTTATGCTGTAAAGGTTTGTTCGAAATTCAATGAATCTCTTGCAGATATCCACAGAGGAATTGATCGTTCAAGCATGTGAAGTCACTACTCTTATCATATTCACATGTTTCGAGGCGGTTAAAAGCGTTCAAGGAAGGCCGGAAAGAGCTGGTGAAACAAGTGTTGGACAGCCTTCAACCAACGTTTCCAAAACAATTGTACACAAACTGGTGACCGATAAATTGGACATGAGAAAGGTGTGTGCCAAGCTTGTTCCCAAGTTGCTGACGGACAATCAAAAGAATCACCGTATGACTGTCGCAAGTGAACTTCTCGAACAAGTGGAAATGGAACCCGATTTTTTAACAATGTCATTTCCGGGTATGAAACATTGTATTTTCTGTGTGACCCAGAAACAAAACGTGAAAGCTCAGAGTGACAGTCCTCAGAGTCCCCAAAACCGAAAAAAGTAAGAACGAGCAAGGCCAAAGTGAAATCAATATTGTTTTTTTTTCGATGCCAAAGGTGTGGTCCACAGAGTATCAGTCCACAGAGTAACCTCCAGACCAAACCGTGAATGCTCCTACTACATCGATGTGCTGGAAAGACTGCGAAAGAGAGTGAAAAAGGAGATCGAAGCTCCATCACGACCACTTGCCACACTTGCAATGCGCTTACGAGAGGATCACGTGATGCACAACTTATCAACACTGCCCCAACCCTCCTACAGTCCGGCCATGGCTCCAGTCGATTTCTTTCTCTTCCCGAGAATAAGACCGCTCTGAAAGGAATCCGTTTTGGAGCGACTAATCCCTTCCAAGACGCCCTGACGTGAGCCATCGCCGTGGTCCCCTTTGAAGCCTTCCAGGACGCGTACCGGACGTGGAAGAGTCGCTGGAAAATGTTTGTGGATGCTCAAGAGAACTACTTCGAAGAGTATAAAACGTTTGTAACAATATCGTCAATCAATATATTGTTTAAAAAATTGCATTACTTTCCAGACACTTCTTGTATCTTCTTCGAACCATTTAGCGTCTACTATATTCTAGTATATTACCAATACTAGCTAATAGTCCATACTGCCGTTTTGCAGCTATTCTGATTGGCCATTTTTTAGGAATAGCCACTGGCAGGTTCCAGCAATTGTGATGAATTTTTAAATAAGTCAACGAGTATCATCAAAAAAAGTTTCCGTATGTTTTGGAATTTTTTCCTGGAAATGTCTTGTTTCACAGGTGGACAACTGAAATCATAAGGAACATCGTCGATATTTTGAAAAATTTCATCATTCTTAAAAGTTCTCAACAGCTTTGGAAGAAGAAACAACGGTGTAAAAAAATCGATTTTTTTATGATTGATTAGTGCTTCTCAGCTCGCTGCTAAGCTCATAACTTGTAGTGCATTGTGTGGTTCGAATGAATCGAATGGTTCGATGGTATAGATCCATCCAAATATATCAATGATAACTTTAGTATGAAAATATTTTATCTCGAAAGGGACATTATTAGTAAACAACATAGTAAACATTATAGTAAACAATTAAGGAAGAGATGAAAATAAAACGTTTCTAGTGAAATTGATCCAGATCTGAGGAAAGTGTTCAATAATAAACATGACGGACTCCAATAAAGACCTAGTGGTGCAACAGAATGGCACAGTGGTGCACAGACTTCCTCGTACTAGTTAGTTTTCTAATTTCTTTGGTCTGGCCTAGCTTTTCTGTCTTGCAACATACTTTTCCCAGCTGCCATTTATCGCCACCAAAGTACATTTTTTTAACATTTTCTCAATATTTCTCTTTACTAGCAGTGGAAACGAAATATTTCTTTAAGAATACTTAAGAAGACTAAAAGCTCGTACTAAATGGCAATTTTCATTAAAAAAAGTGGAGCACTTTTTAAGAAAGCGGCGTTCAAGTGTTAATGTAAATCCGAAATTTCAAGCTCTTTTTCACAGGAAATTATTGAGTTTTCGAAAACCTTGATCAGATGTCATTTGAAATACTTCCACTTACAAATGCAACAGTCTTTAAAAATCGCTCGAAATGTGCATATTACCGCCGTGAGACACATTTAAAACAGCCAAGTCAACAGAAAGTCAAGTCATAAAATTACATTCTTGTAATATTTGAAAAACGAAAGAATAAAGCAATACGACGTTAATGCCATCTTACAGAATACATTTAGCACTATCCATACCAAAAGTTTAAAGAAAAGATTTAGAGCCTATTTTGAGAAAATCTTGTTTTCGTTATTTTTTAATATTACACATATTCGACGCAATATTGCGCAAAAATTACTGTCCTTTTCTAAACAATGTACCTGATCTTAATGAAATAACTAAATATGGACAACAAATTACATTTGAAGGAAGAATCCCCATCTTCAATTCTGTAGTTGTAGGAAGACGGCAAAAAATTTCAAACTTTTGGAATTTTCGAAAATTCAGAGTTAAGGGTGAAAAACAGACCATGAATTTTACTCTTTCAAAAATTTAAAGAAAAAAATTGAAGCCGTTTTTGAGAAAATTGACAAAATATTCTGTGCTTCTTGTTAAGTACCCCCAAATTTTAAAAAATACTTTTCAAAATCGCAAAGCTTCGAGTCGAATCAAATCGATCGGGGTGTATCCATTTTGGAAACAAATTTTAAATGGTTTAGGCGCTAGTAGTGTTCACAGAAGAACGGACAGAGAGATGAACGTTTTCAAAAGAACACTTTTTCTTTATCAGGACACCCCAAAACGAGCATTTCCATTGAACCTATTGACTTTCCGCAATTTTACCTAACTTTCTCTATACTACGTACATTTATTTTTTATTTATTTATTTATTTATTTATTTATTTATTTATTTATTTATTTATTTATTTATTTATTTATTTATTTATTTATTTATTTATTTATTTATTTATTTATTTATTTATTTATTTATTTATTTATTTATTTATTTATTTATTTATTTATTTATTTATTTATTTATTTATTTATTTATTTATTTATTTATTTATTTATTTATTTATTTATTTATTTATTTATTTATTTATTTACTTATTTATTTACGTCAAAAACAGTTAAAAACTGTGTGCGACGTGCTATGGGGAGAAGTTAATTTGAAGTTACATTTATGTCCAGAAGCAAAACAGGGGGGCCATCTCAACATTTGCCCGAGGATCCTGACGATCAGGACGAAAACCTGATCGAGATGGGCATTAACCAGAAGCTGAAGAACAATACTTACTACAGGATCTTTAGAGTTATACAATCCAAATGGTAAATAATACATTGAAAGTAATTGTTAAAATTAATATTAGTTTTTTTTTGGATGCTCGGTCTAGTCTCTAATTGTATGGAAACAGTTGTGCAGCAGAAAATATTTTACTTGTGACTTAAACTTTTGTATCGAATTTAATCGCTTATTGTCATCTGGCAAGGCGCTGTAAAATAATGTACATGTATTGTATGTGAATTTTTTATAGTGAGCTGGAGAATACTGTCACCTGATGAATATGATTACTACGTCAAGTGTTTTTGTCATAGACAACGGCGTTTGCTGAAATAAATCCCCTCCCCAAAGTAAGTCATTTTTGACAAAAACATCTGTTTCGTATATCAAGAGACAAGGTAATGGTAAAATACCTTGATTAATAAAGAGAGGCTTACAAGAATCACGTGATTGGGATTTGCTTATTATTCGTACAATTTGTTTTTGTAATCTAAAAGTCTGCGAAGTATAAGATGTATTTCTCCGAAGAATATTATGCCATATCTCAGACGGAAATAAACATTCGCGAAATATACACAATGAGCACTATGGAGGCTGATTGAATTTGAAAGAATTCTGAAAGCGTAGCATAATGAACTTAATTTAGTGTTCAATTCATTTAAATGGACGTTCCATTTAATGCTTGACTGAATTGAAAGACCTAAAAGTTTTGTTACCTTAGCATAAGTCAATGGCACACCGTTCATTTTCAATAGAGTACAGAGTGTTTAATTGAAATGGAAAACTGCATTGAAACCGTTTTCTTTTCATTTACTATTAATTTGCTATTACGGAACCAATATGAAAAATCTGCTATTGTACTACTTGTATTGCAAAGAATATTCGTATCATCCACAAAAAGAACTGTTCTTCCGTTTCTAATCGTCGAGGTCATATCGTTTACGTATAGTATTAAGAGAATAGTGCCTAAAATCGATCCCTCCGGGACTCCGCATGCAATTGGCAAAGAATCGGAAAAGCGTGTACATAATGTTTCATTATTTCAGTAAGGTCTTCTATATTACTCCGTATATACGTATGTATACGGGGAATTAATAACGAGTCATATTGTACGGCTTCGAGAGCGTCAACTCGGATGGGCTGCGGTTAGGGCATTTGGCAGTTCTTTTGCAATCTCCTAAGATTCTTTCGGCACAAAAGATATGCCCCGATGAGGTTCTAACAAACGACCATAAGATTATGAGCTGCTTCTTGCACTACCGAGGCTGCCCTGCACTACTGATGCAGCACCTGTCGCACCTGTCTTTTGCAATCCTCTGAGACTCTTGCGGCACAGTAGCTATGCCCTCGGTGCGGATCGGGCACGGGTTTTATAATTTTAGGCTAATAATTTAAATTATTCAAATGTTATTTGTAATACTGATATTAATACTTGTACTACCTACAAGGATAGTTTTCTTCATTGATTCATCATTAAATTTGTTATCTTCATTGCCTATCATGGAAAGAAACCTTTTCACAAGCGAAAATTATTCTTTACAACACACCGTATTCAGCATTATCACTGCAAATTTAATTTCCTGATAGTTCTACAAAGTCTTATGTGTGGGCTGCACTATTCTCTTATGAGACTTTGAATTATGAAAATTGAATTTGAAAATTAATGTAATTGAAAATTTATTGTTTTCATTCATTGCTTTCATTTACGATGAGATACAGATTTATTTGATGGGAAAATCTTTATCTTCAATTTTGTAGTTGCAGGAAGATGTCGCAAAAAAAATCAAAATTTTTCAATTTTTGAAAATTCAGAGATAACCTATGCCATCATTATAAGCGCATTTGACTCTATTATTACAAGAAATTTAAAGAAAAAAATGCAGCCGTCATTGACAAAAATTTGAAAATGTCCGGGGGGCTTCGTATAAAATACCCCCAATTTTGAAGAAAGTTTTTCCAAGTCGTAGCAACTCGAGACCAGATCGACCGGGTATATTCATTGGGGAAAAAATCATACTTATGATTTAGGCGCTAGAAGTGTCCACAGACTGACAGACGGACGGACGTTTTGCCGTCAACTGGTTTTCAGGTATCAAGGACCCACAAAACAGGGAATGTGGGTACAACACGTTTATAGGAATTTTTCTTAATTTAGCAACTGGATTTATTCACTTTTTCGTTTTCAGGGCCTGGCAATGACATTTCCTGCCGAAAAACCGCGATTTTTTTGCGCAGCATTACGTTACTTTCCCTGCACCACGTACATTACTCCGTATATACGTATGTATACGGGAAAGTAAAAAGGAAAAAGAGAAAATACTATTGCAAAAGTTAACATATTGTCATAACCAAATTTAATCCTTACTTCTCGGCACAATATTACACGCAGAATGAATGTGTGAATATAGCATTCATTGATATTCAACACACAAAAATACAACTAAAACGAACACTATACACCGAATAGAAGTCGTAAAAAGTCACGAAACTACAACTAGAAGGCCAAGAACCACCGATAACCTCGAACACTTGTAAAGAGTTGTTTGTTGCGGCAGTGCGCAGAGCTTCCATGTTTGCTTTTTTCTAGGTTGGTTGGTTGGTTGTGATTCCGGGCGCCTCAAGTACTGCGGTCATTAGTCACATAAGTATAGTACAAGTTTTTTTCTCGGGATGTGGCGGTGATCTTCCCCCGCTGGAATTAGAGATCCGGCGATGACTTACCGTCGGCTAGCGGGTTTCCACAACCTAGTATCCCCCACCAGGAGGGTACCGCCCCAGCCGGGACAAGTTCTGAGCTCCCGGCATCTGTGGTAGTTCCTGTTAGTGTGTGTGTATGTGTGTGAGGGGTGAGGATAGGAAACGAAAGAGGAAAGAAAGATCCCGCGCAGTCCGTGGCCCGTTTCTAAGGGTACTACTCCGACATTCGCCTGGTATTGATCGGAGAAACCACGGAAAAATTCCGACCAGATCTAGAATTCTCCACCAGACAGCGATTGAATTTGGCTTAGCTGACAAGCTGATGTCTAACCACTTGCCAATGTCGGAACGCGAACCTACGACCTCCCAGTCCGAGGCACTGCAGTGACGGCAGTTGCTTCACTGAGCCATCTCTCCCGGTTTGCTTGTAGAATCTATAAGCATTTGTTGAACTGTTTCAGGACATATAAAAGAAACCTTTATAGGTTCCATAAGTCTTATTAGTTGTTCTAGAAACAATTTTTGCCGCTATAGACTAATGGATGCTAGTGGATACTAATGGTAGCTAAAGCCCTCAGATACCAGCCCTCAATCTGAGGACATCTGTCACAATTATTTTTTTAATTATTTTTGGGAAGTGTATTTTTTTGAGTTATTAAGGCTTGAAGTGGGAATAGAGCTCTATTCATATTTCTCTATTTCTCAGAAAATTGTAGATAGAGAAATGGAAAACTGCATATTACAAAGTAATTTGCCTTTCACTAGCATTATAAGAATTTACAAAATAAAATAAAAATTGGAGAAAGAAGTGGAAAATCCAACTTTCGTTTTATTTAATTACTAATTAAGTAAAAATCACGATCATATTTAAATCAAATGAATTTATTAAGATGTTATAATGAAGGTGGTGTGAATTGAATTATCCTAATAGATTTTTTGCTGTTTATTGGTTAATTATGTCACTTGGGATAATTCAATTCACACCACCTTATATGAATATATATATATATATATATATATATATATATATATATATATATATATTGAAACACGCTAAGTGTTTCCCTCCGTAATTACAGATAATTAATACAAGAGTAGTATTACTCATTTGAACCGCGCAGTACAGCGGCAGGTGCGAGCGAGCGGTGGGGAATTTGCGAGCGCGACCGCCGCCGCCGCCCAGCGAGGGGAGGGGATGCTCGACGGTTGAAGGGGTCGCCAAGTGGCGGTTGAAAAAGCAGTGGCAGTGGCCGGCAGGTGGCCGGAGAAGATAGTCGAGTTGCGAGAGACGCGGTGTGGCGAACAGACGCCGAGTGGCGAAGGTTGGGTAATTACGGAGAGCGTGTGGCAGAGGACATACGAATAGTTATAGATAGAGTGAACCCATGCTAATGATGAGAAGCATGTAATAGTATTACGTGTATCATTATTGATTAGAAGCCGATGATTCATAGTGTAGTAGTTGCGAGAGAGAAGTAGAACGAAACCAAGGAGGGGCGCAGTAACAATTCACGCGCGTGGTGTGAACGTAACGGACATTTTCAAGACCCGGTAATTACGCGTGTGTGAGCGAAGGCGAAAATATCCGAGGGTGCGGCCAAGGGACTTCTAGCGCCGCCTCTGCAGACCAGCACAGCACGTGTCCACGTCATCGGCAGCCCAAGGACGCCGAGCCGCGGCGGAGACCGACCGTTGCAGTTGCCGGGGTGAGGAATCACCGCGACCGAATTGTTAATGGGGCCCCAAAGGTATGACAGATTACACGGTTAACTAAATCTTGGTACCAAGTTAAAGAGGTTCTTTTTGTAATTAATCAAGTGTATTGAACATTCTATTATAAATAAATTGTACTTGTTTGATTATACAAAATTATTATTTTGACGCACCAATATAGTACCAAATTCCTCAGATGACCCATTCGCGAGCAAGATACCCGACCTTTAGAACTTATAAATTTGTAGTGAAAAGTACCAACCAACAGGTGCGTCGCAGCTGGCGTCCGATCGGTGTATGCACTGATAAGTACTTCACAGCTGAGGCAGAACCAGGTACGTCACAATATATATATATATATATATATATATATATATATATATATATATATATATATAATTTAACTAGAAGTTTTTAACTTACCTTATTGTGAAATATACTGGCTGAAAATATTCTTACAACATGAGTAACTTGACCATCATTCCTAACTCACTCTCACGTGTTTACGGCTAGCCAATCACAGACGATCTTACAAATACGTTGGTCTTGACAAATCATATGGCGTTGATTGACTTAGAGACCTGGGGCGCTTATTTTAAACATTTTTAATGGATATTGGGCATCCACTGTCTCCGGTCATCCACCGGTGCAGTCACCTCATCACATAAAAAGTTAAAAACGTTTCAGAGATCCCTATTTTAAAACAATATGCAAATATCTCCCTGTAATTACACGAAAATGCACCAACAGGAAAAATCGGCTTCATATGCACCAACACTGTGTAAAGACACAGCATGCTACTCTAACCGAATAAAAAAAAACTTAGCTATGTCGTAAAGCAACGGACAAAAATATGCAAAATCATTGAAATCACTCTATAATTAGGAGACTTATGCTCTCCCAACTGTGCTACCGAGGCCACTGATAAAACGCATGTGGCAGTAATTTTGCAATCGCGTAAGACGCTATGCCCCGGGAGAGGATCGAACGCACTGCCTTAAGATTACGATTCTTACGCGGTGCATCCTGCATTACCGAAGCTGCTGTGGGAGGGGGGGCGGGGCATGCGGCATTTCTTTTGCAATCTTCTCAGATTATTCCGGCACAAAATCAATACCCCGGAGAAGGATTAAACTCAGGACCTTAAGATTATGAGACTGACGCATTGCTTACTGCGCTATTGAGACTTTCGACGCTGTGCATTTGGCAGTTCTTTTGCACTTGCTTAAGGCTCTTGCGGCACAAGAAGCTATGCCCCGGGTGAGGATCGAACTCACGACCTTAAGAATACGAGACTTATGCCCTACCAACTGCGTTGCCAAGACTGCGGTGCAGCGCAAGTGTTAGTTCTTGAGCAAATGCGTAAGGCTCTTGCGGCACAAGCAATTTGCATAGGAAAAGCATCGAATTCACGTTTTTCAGATTACGCTGCTTCGCTTGCGGCCAATTGCGCTACCGAGGCTGCTGAGGGAACGCATGTAACAGTTCTTTTGCAATCGCCTTCGACCCTTGCGGCAGAAAAGCTATCCTCGGGCGAGCATCGAACTCCCGCCCGTAAGATTATAAGAAGAGACTTACGCTCTGCTTACTGCGCGGCCGAGGCTGCAGACGCAGCGCATGTGGTAATTCTTGAGGAATCGCCTAAGGCTCTTGCGGCACAACGGCTATGCTTTGGTAGGGGATCGAACTCAAGGCCTTAAAGTTATGCGAATTGCTCGCTACTGACTGCAGTGCCGAGACTTCTTATACCGTGCATTTGGCAATTCTTTTGCAATCGCCAACGACTCTTGCAGCTCAAATCTAATCGCCAGGTGAAGATCGAATTCACGACCTTAAGACTATTAGACTTACACGCTGCCTATCAAAGTGCTGTTTAGTGCTTGTGGCAGTTCTTCTGCAATCGCCTAAGAGTTTTGCGGCACATAAGCTACGCCCAAGGTGAGAATCGAACTCAGGTTCTTAAGATTTTCTGTCTTAGTTGCTGCAAATTGGGCTTTCGAGCCTGCTGAAACAGGGCATGTGGCATTTCTTTCGCAAGAGCGTGAGACTCTTGCGGCGGAAAAGATGTGCCCGGGGAAGTCACGACCATAGGTTATGTTACTTACGCGCTGCCAAGTGCACTGCCGAGGCCACTAGTAAGCTGCACGTGGGGTTTTTTTACAGTCATTTAAGATTCTACCGGCACAAAAGCAATGCCCCGGATAAGGAGCGAACTCACAACCGTAAGATTATGAGAGTTATTCGCTGCCATCATCGCTTCAGTGCATTTGACAGATCTTATGCTTAGGGAAAGCATCGAAGTCACGTTCTCAAGGTTATGAGACTTCGCTCGCTGCCAATTGCTTTAACAAGGCTGTTGAAACAGAGCAGAGCAAAGTTACAACAAATTTGCGCTTGAGTAATTTACAAAAAATTATGTGTCTACAAGCGCGAAATATGACGCGGGTCATAAAATAATTGCTTACTGGGGTAAGCAAATGAGAATTTATATACCAAGTGTGCATTTTTTCTGAGATGGTTGAGTGACTAGTGCTGAGCTCTTTAAAACCTTACACCGTAGTGAAAATCATATGACCTTATTTCGAAATTATACAAAAGCATTAAGGAAGGAAAAGAAAATGGCAGAGAAACGTCATTTAAAACATGTTCTTGATGCGGAGGGTAGTAATAACTGGTTGGTATTTTTTAAATACGTTCGTAGAAGGAAAGGAAGTAAAGACGAGATTCCAGTTGTTCGTGTTAATAATTTGCCAATAACGGACCATAGGGAAAAAGCGCAGGCTTTTAACGTATATTTCAGCTCGGTTTTCAAGCAGAAATTCTAACAGTGTTTAGATACCAACGCTGATAGATAGAAGTAGTTTTCATATTGATGTAAATACTTTGCGGCAAAGAATAAAATTAATGAAGAGAGGAAAATCACGAGGTACTGATGATATTTCCACGGACATCATTAAATTAGGCGGAGAGGCTATTCTACTGTATTTAATAAGGTTATTTAATGTATCAATAAACAACGCTTGCGTACCGGAAGATTGGAAGCTGGCTCTCGTAGTACCTATACCTTAGTAGTAGCCTTACTTCAGTCGTATGCAAACTTATGGAACATCTAATTGCAAGCTATATCAGGAAAGAATGGAAGGGCAGGGAGTGACTTTATCAGGGTCAGCACGGTTTCAGAAATGGTTTCTCATGCAAAAGTCAGCTAGTCTTACTTCTACAGGACCCAGCCTACGTAGTTGATGAAGGGGAAAGGGTTGACGCGATAGTAATAGATTTTTCCAAAGCTTTTGATATTGTTCCACACGATCGTCTTATAAAGAAATTAATAGATTCGGGTATAGACACTAGAGTGGTAGCGTGGTTAAACGAACTATTCCAGAACAGGAAACAGAAAGTTCGAATCGGTAGTTACTTATCAACCTCGAGAAGCGTCACGTCAGGAACTCCACAAGGAAGTGTAATCGGACCACTCATATTTCTGGCCTTCGTGAATGAATTGCCGACTAGTTTAGCTTCAAATGTACGACTCTTTGCAGATGACTGCGTAATCTATGGGATTATCAACTCGGAGAAAGACGAGGATATTTTGCAGCGAGACAAATTACATATCTGGGCAGAAACAAACTTAATGGAAATAAACAATTCAAAGAGCAAGTCCATCACGTTTGGTAGGGGTCGAAGTTACAATGAATCTGCGTACAAACTGAACAATAATGTTATACCTCGAGTCACGTCTTGCAAATACTTAGGAATACAGCTAGACAGTAAATTGAGCTGGGAAAATCAAGTCAATTTCGTTGTAGGGAAAGCCTGGAAATCTTTACACATTGTTATGCGGATACTGAAAAAGAGTACAATGAGAGCCAAAGAACTGGCGTGCGACCTATATTAGAATATGGCGCGGTATGTTGGGACCCATACAGAATTTTGCAACAAAGAAATCTAGAAAAGGTCCAGCGTAGAGCATCAAAATTTACTTTCAGGGGTACCAAGAATAAAGGGGTATGGGAGTCACTCGAAATGAGGAGATTAAAGTCACGTCTCTATGCAATGTATATAGCGTACACAGGCCTTCGAGCGTGGAAAGAAATTCAAAGTCGATTAGGGAAACCAACATATTTCGGCAGAGCGGATCACATGCACAAAATTCAGACTAGAATTCAGAAAACGGAATTTGGGAAATATTCATTCGCGAATCGCACTATTAGGGACTGGAACGGTTTGCCTGTGACAGTTTTCGATATCTTTCCTCAAAGCCTGAGTAAATTTAAAAATAAATTACTTTCTTGAATGTAGATATGTGTTATAAATATATTTAATAAAATTCAGTGTACTTAACTATGTCTTCTATGTAATTAAGTATTATTATTATTATTGTTATTATTGTAGTTGTTATTATTAATGTTATCATTATCATTATCATTACCATTATTATTATTATTATTATGCGCAGTGCAGTGACTTTGTGAAAATGAGAGAAACGAGTGAGTAAGAAAGACATTACAGCTCGCTGTATTGCAGTGCGGTGAAGTGAAGTGTGGTGAAGTGGAGTTCTATGAAAGATTGCGCGGTGAAATGTTCATGTGATTTTGTAAAGCTTGTAGATTTTGTATAGTTGTTAAGTTCTGTAATGTTAAGTTAGTGTATTCTGCCACCAATTTCTCACACTTAATTGCAGAATTATTAATAAATCTAATCTAATCTAAAATGGATCTACCCGCCGGCATTATCTGAAAGAAATAATGCAAACAGGTTTAAAAAATCATTCCAAATTAAAAATCAGAGGTAAATTATGTGCATAATATGGATCATTTGGTAATCGAATTTTCCGTAGACAGATGTCGAGAGAAATAATATATTATGTTGACAGACACTTATGTTTCCTGAACATTAGACAAAGGTAGAGGCACTTATCGTGATAAACGCTGACCAAGAATCCGAATCGTCACTTCAACACTGTACTGGCCATAAAGAAAATTAATTTTTGATGAATTGTAACTCGTCATATCGTAGCTGTGTTGTTCCTTCTCGCCGTCATCGGTCGAGTAATTGAGGGCGAATCGCTGGGCTCGGGGAAACGTGAACTCGCTATCACCTCAGGGCCACTGCACGCGACGTCACCTTCTCAGCGCAATCGCCGGCGCACGCTCTGCTGTCCACACGCCTGAGCCCGCGTCTGCACGCTTCTGCACGCCACAGCACGCCCTCCAAGACTTGTTGCCCGCAAACAGTGGGTCAGAGAACTACAGAACGCGGTATTAAGCATAGTATTTACGCAAGATACGATGAACTCTAGGTTACTCCACAGTGAGTAAATCGGAGGACTTCTGTTTCTTTTGAAATTGGTAATTAAATAACGTTGAACGGTATCTTTGAAAATAAGATGATATTGATATAGGGGTGGTTGACGTCATACGTTTTATCTGTTTGAGTTTATTATATAGATAGAGGAAATTGCGCTGAGGAAAAATAAAAGAACATGCAGGAGACAGTGTCAAGGTAACTTACTTTTTTTAGGTCCCGACGTTGGTAGGATTTCGGACACTAGCTTGTCAACTGGGTCAAATTCAGTTGCTGTCTGGAGGAGACTTCTAGATGCTCGGATAGTTTTCCGTGGTTTCTCCGATCAACACCAACGTATGCCGGAGCAGTACTCTAACAAATGGGCCACGGACCGCGCGCAATCTTTCCTTACTCTTCCTTCTCCTATATTCACCCCTTACTTACACACACACACACACTAACATTCACTATACTACCACACATGCCGTGAGAACCGTCGGGAGCTTTGAGCTTCTTCCGACTGTGGCGGTGACCCGCAGATGGGAGATACCTGGTTGGGAGGAGTTTCTCGGTATCAAGGTCCCAAAAACATGTATTCGAGCGTGATAGATGATTTTTTCTAAATTAGTAACTGGATTTATCCAACATTTCGTTACCAGGGCCCTCTAATAAGAGTTTTCTGCCGAAAATTCGCCGTTTTTTTGCGCAGCATTTTCGATAATTGCGTGTTGAAAATATTGGGTTGAAGCAATAAGATTTTTAGTCGTTTGTCCCAAAAGCGAGGGCTAGACCTTTTCTATGGCGTAGTGGTAAGGCGCACGGCCAGTTAACTTCGAGGTCTTGAGTTCGAGTCGCAGTGGGAAAACAATTGCTGTCTGAAAACATTTTCGTAGATTCATGTAGTAGTGTAATATATCGGAGCAATTTCAAATAATGCGAGAAAGTGTGTGCTTTTAACATCACTATTTTATATCTGGATCAATTCAGTTGTTCCAGGAAAAAACATGACCGATAATTCCCGTTCTTTTGCATTTTGCTCCATAGTGGAATCACGATTCGAAAAACTTGAGTGAACGACAAGCGGGTGGATTCGAGGAGAAGCTATAGAAGCACTGGACGGAAAAAAACGCTCTGCTCAATGACGTTAGTAGCAATGCGATGATATCTCTTGATACTTACTGGGTAGCACATTGGGAGTCAGATTACGAAGCGAAGATCCAATTCGCCCCATCCCTATCTCTGACTGTAGAGGCTTCCGCGTGGAGGCATAAAAGTTGTGAAGGCAATCGGCCGCGATTTCCATTCTGCTGTCCGCCTCCCCACCCCCGTGCCAGGGCCCCCGCCTCGCGGGGATAGAGGCGACTGGCAGCGGCGCGTGGCCGCAGTGCGCGCCATGCTGCTTCTGGCGGAGGGCAGCCAGCGTGTCCGCGGCTCAGTGCCTGTGCTCCGCCCTCCGCCCTCCGCCCTCTACCATCCGCCCCGCGCCAGACGCGAAGCCGCATGCAGCTGCTTCCAGCGATGGATCCCGCGCGTGCCGTTTGGAGCCGCGTCCTGCGGGAGCCCTCCGCCCCCTCGTCGGCAGAAGCGGCCCTCAGCGGCGCGCGCGGCGGAGGCAGAGGCGGAGGCGGAGGCGCCACGCGCAATTGGCGCCAAACGAGTCGGGAGGCGGCGTCCCACGCGTTCGCAGCAGAAGGGCAGAAGCCACTCGCATGGAATAAAGTAGCATGGAACAGTAGTATGCTGATGAAAAGGAAACCGGAAAGAAAGGAAGATGATCAGACATATCAAAATAAGAGGAAAAGCAGAAATTCTAGAACAGAAAACAAGATAATCGATCAATTGAGAAACGAACCTCTGGTCTAAAAACCTTTTTTCGACGACGCGCTTAACCACAAGCCAAACGTGCCTGACATGCAGCAACGGCTACTTTGAAACTAATCTTTTCAATTTAATCTTCACATCCCAAGCCTCTTTTCACTCTTCCTCTGTGTCTGTACTCTGCAAATTGCTATTGATCCTTATTAATGTATTTCTTTAATAATAATTAATATAGATAGGTGAAACAAAGGAAACTACTGCACAAAGAGCATACATTTTATTGTGATAAAAACAACAGGAACTTAAAGAAAAAAACATAAATTTAATGTCTTAAAATATGATTGGCAATGCTCTGCAAAATTGCAAATGCGTGTGCGCTGCATATCATGCAAAATCATTATGTTTTGACGTGCTCGTTTGTTTACATATTATTTTTTATTCCTTTTAATTGAGAAAAATCATGTTCGAGTGGAGAATTTGTACCGTAAAAACCCTTTAACAATAAGTGCACAATTGTGCATGTTTTTATGTTTGACGGGGTCCTCGACCTTAAAAACTGCATCGTTTTCATTATCTATGCTTCGGAATGTGGCGTCAATGCGAGGTTTGATAATCTGTAGTACGACGTTCGCTTAGTTGATGAACCAAAGTCTTTGCATTAACTAAGCTAGTTAGGTAACATTGTGATTTACGAATGGATTTCTCGCAAAAATAAACACAGCTTCCCTACAGAGCACATCCTCGAATCGCCTCTCGAATTCGTTTGTAGCCGGCGGAGCTTGCTTACTAACTTACTAAGTTCCGAGTCCAAAAGAAGAGGAATCTACAGAAAAGGATGAAAGCGCTTTTCTGCCATCTACACCTTCCATAGATCGATTTACAACTCGAATGCTGAGATTACACTCATCATTTCCAATGTGTGCTTTTCCCTTCCTCGTAACATTGTCTTGAGATCATTTAGTTTTGAAGTCACAGCAGTTAAAGTCGGCCAGCCATACGTTAATTTTCAGTGTTTCTTCATAACTGTCTACACCCCAGGAATGTCATTATTTCCGATATCAAAGCTGCCAATCTTTTCAGGACTTTACCTCGACTCAGCCACCTTACATCTCTACTAAATTTCCGTTCCGTCAGTAGTGATGACAAGTATGGGTATCATCAGAAGCCGTCGAGGACGAATTTACGTCACATTGGTAAGCAGTGGGTTAAGATACACAACAAATTACGTTAAAATAATTTGATTCATTCTATGTTAACCTGTATTGTAATCATATAAAATCTAATCAATAAACAAGTGGGGCTACAAAAGCACATAATTTCCCGCATTATTTATAAATACTCCTCTATATTATTCTACTACATCCACCTACACATGAGATGAGAAATTGATGATTCCATTAAACAAACCTAAAACAAATTTGTGATAAACGCCCGACAACAAAAAGATGGGTAGCAAAAGTTGTGAGAACGGTGGATAAGTCCGAGAGATTCTGAGTAAAAAATAGAATGTAAATATTTATACATAATTATTTAAAACTTTGTTAGGCTAGTATTAGATGAGTGTATAAAACATCCCTTTCTTTGTATCCCTGATGAAGGCTAAATAAAAGCCGAAACGTTTGCAATTTAAATGATGTTTTTGTTATGACCGAAATTCAAGAACATTCCATTATATTTGTGATAATGATTTTTATGAAATTGATGAACCTGAGATGAAGAGCAGTATCTCCGAAACGTCGTATTGATTTTATGTGTGTGTATTGACTTTGTATGTAATGCGAGACATTAGCGACAATAGATATGTAAAATGTATGTTTTTAAAAAAGAAAACACGTTTTGTTTCCACTGTCTATAAATATACGGAATAGTAAATGTTAAACAAAAAATTCTATAAGTATCATTGTTCTAACTTCAATCATTTTTCCTTAATTTCGTCAAACTCAAAAGGAAATGTATATTGTTTAATAAAATCAGCATTTTCAAATATTGTTTCTTTCATTAAACCTATTTAACGTAACAGCAAAGGTATGTATTAAGATTTAGTAATGAAGCAAAGTTCTCTCCTGAAAAATTTACAAAAATTGAGTTACAGCAACAAGATTCTAAGCAAGGGCTGTGGCCATTCCTATTTGATTTTCAATTCTTTTCTTTTTTGTTCCTCTCGGATGTGGCAGGATAAGAGGGTAATTTGTTATTAGATACATGAAGGCAAGGTCATGCAATTTCTCAACTCTTCGGATATTTCAATGAAACTTTACTTTTATCGTTTTTAATGTCTTTGTTCTTATCAAGATGTGTAATAAAATAGTTATAGTTAGAGACAATAACGAATGTTAATTATCACCTTTCTTATTTTCTAGGACGATGTCAGCGAGTAGGTTGATGCTTGTCTCGTAGAGACATTCTCGCCTTGAAATTTCTTGCCATACTGTTCCACATCTCTGCCTGTCCTCGTCACCGTTTCAGAAGCACTCCAAAATTTTCGTTTCCCGTGCATTGTCCAATGAATTTCCAAATTTCAGCTCCCTTTCTCTCAGAAATTATTCCAATGATTATTGTGTCATTTGTAGCGAATAGTTTCCCGTTTCCCATGTAAATATTTCCCTTGCTTTGACCGCGATGAATCGGTATAAACGTTCCAAACGATATTGAAATAAAAAATTATAAATTAAACCATGGAAGTACTGAAAATTTAAAACCGAAATGAAGCCATTGTTAGAATTCATTCCATTACAAGGCACGCAGTGTGTCGATGCAACTATGACATTGTAATCAAATTTCACAATGTTATGCAGTAATCAATGAAACAATATTCATTATATCCTCAGAAACGTTTTTTATATTACTTCTATTTGAGAATTTGTAGCTTCCATCTCCGTGGATGTAGAAGTTTTCCCTGAATTGAAGTCGGAAGTGTCCGATTCTTGCATTCCGAGAGTCCTTCTTTGAGACTCACTCCACCTTCTTTAAACGAATGAAATAGTTAATGCGCAGTCCGGAACGTCGCTTTAATATGTTCGTCTATAAAAGTAACTTCAAATTAAATTTCCTCTTAGTACGCCATGCAGAGTTTTTAACTGTTTTTGACGTAAATAAAAAAATTTAAAAAAACTTATCGATTACTTTGAGTGTATTTGGCAAATGTGCATTCCCGCTTGAGATATGGCATAATATTCTGGGGAAGCTCACCCAGACCATTAGGTTAGACTAAAAGAAAATTATTCGAATAATGAAAAAATGCCATCCGTGTGATCCTTGCAAGCCTCTCTTCATTGAACTTGAAATCTTATCTCTTCCTTTCCAATTTATTTTCGATACTGTAATATATGTCAAAACTGACTTACTTAAAGGTGGGAACATATTTTAATACAATACTGATATTTATAATTACAACACACGTCGTAGAAATCCACATACAATACATGTATGGTACTTTACATCGCAAGGCCAGATGACATTAAACAATTGAAGACGGTTCACAAATTTAAGTTAAAAGTAAAATATTTTCTGGTACATAACTGTACCAGAAACAATTAGAGACTATACTGGCCATCAAAAAGAAAAATAATGTTTATTTTAACATAATAGAGATATACAATGGATTAGTTTACATTGGTACCCCACACGCCAACCGTTACACCACCTAAACCACAAACAGGACATTGTTCACAGTTATACCTCTAAATAAATAATAGAATAGCCTAAAAGATCATATTTTGTTATTTCAATCTAATAAATATAACTCAGGGTCCCTAAGGGGTCGCAAATCTGATTTTAAGGACGCTGTATTTGGAGATATGCGAGTGTTGTAGCTTATCGGTGATGCAGTTTGGATGTGCGCATGCTTGTTTGTTCAAAGATAAAATACAAATTTCTACATTACCATTCTTTTTTACTAACACCAATTTCTCCTACAGGCAGAGTTGCCTCAGAGACACAACTGCTGCTGTCTCTGAAGCAATTTTAACCGGGAGGTTCTAGGGCGGAGTCCCGACAGTGGCTGGTTCTCTTCACTGCACTGTCTAGATAGCTACGTGGAATCCAGCCACTTTCTGGAAGTGAATTATCTCTGCCGGTGCTCTGGTCTGTTATTTCTCCGATCAATACCAGGCGAATGCCGGACCAGTATCCTAACAAACGGGCCACGGATTGCGAATCTTTCCTTCCTCTACCTTGTCCTATCCTCACTCCTTACACACACACACACACTAACATGTACTACACTACCACACATGCAGGGAGACCGGCCGGGAGCTTAGAGCTTGTCCCGGCTGAGGTGGTGCACCGCTCAGGATGATACCTGTAGGGGAAAATCCACTCAAGCCGACGTAGATCGGCGCCGGATTTCGTCAGCCTGCGGGGGATGATCACCGCCTCCTTCCAGCATGAAAAAGTCTCAATAAACCCCCATAGTAATTGACGTGGTCGGATCATCAATCAGTCTTCTTGCGTTCCGTAGTCAGGTAAATATGATTACGCACTGCCATCACCACCAGCACCATCTCGTCGCATCAAATAACTCTTTATAAGTCTTCCAGGATGAAAATACACCGTTGTCGATATCAAAATCGCGAGAATGAGACGATTTTACGATGTTTGCACCGGAGAACAATTCTGTTTCCTTAGTAAATATATGACTGAGAAGTGACGTACGGAACAAGTGAGGGAACACTGAGGCAAACCCATGACGACAGAGATTAAAGGAATGGCGCTGTGGAGTTGCAGGGGTCGGGACGGGGTGGAACTGGCGGCGGGGCGGGGAGGCGAAAGGGCGAGGGCTGGCTCGCTGCGCGTCCCTCATTTGCGCGGCAATGGAGCGCGAAGCGGAGGGAGGGGCGGGGCGGGGCAGGGCGGGGCGGGGCGGGGCGAAGCAAGCAAGCAGCAAGCGCTCGGGCGGCCCCGCCCGCCAGCCATCGACCGCAGCGGCGATCGGCTGCACCGCCCACGCCCCCGCCCCCGCTGGTCACGCCCCACCGCTCCGCCGCCGCCGCCGCCGGCCTTTCCGCCAGCGGCGACCGCCACAGCAGCTCGTTGTTTGGGTAGCCGCGTGACCTCATGCGGGCTGCCCCCAATTTCCTCCTGCAGACCGCTCAGCGAGGGGGTGCCCCTTCTACAGCGCCCAACACGTGCACATAGTACTTTTATATTTCGGGCTGATCCCTTATCGCATTGAGTCGACTCCACATGGCGAACGTGAAGTGGTCGGGTCGGTGAACAAAAGCGAAGAAGAAGAGGCGCGATGGAGGGCATTCGGTTTCGTTCGAGTAACAAGAGCATTATGTTTACGTACTCAGTTGGAGTGTGGAAATTATGCGTTGGCACAGGCTCAAGGAAGTTTTATATTAATCGCTTAGGTCGAAGGCCTTAGGCTCGTCCTGGCCCATTCCTCAAGCGTCCAAGCATCAAAAATCAAAGTTAACGGGTTCGGTTAAAAAGATGCGTTGGCATAAAATGCGTAGGGCAGACTCAAGGATGTTATATATTAATCGCGCAGGCCGCAGGCGGGATTCTGGGCATCCAAGTTCCACACGCGTAGCGAAGCGTCGACATTTCAACTGAAAAGTATTCGTCCACGAAGTACTGTGGTATAGTGCGTTGGACAGACTCAAGGGCAGTTTACGTGGATGTCGTAGGCCGCATCGCAAAGCGTCACTGCACCTTTAAAGCCTGGGGTTCTAAATGCGACGCCATGCCCCTCGCGTTGGGCGTCGCAGTGTCGTCGTTCGCCATGTTTCGTCTCTTTCGTTTTGATAGGGGATAAGAGCCCATATTTGGAAGGTAATTAATTATAATATTGACGACCCAGTCCTAAAGAACAACTACTCAAAAAAAATTCTTTGAGTTAGATTCACTTTCAGAAAGGCACAGAATATTCTACCTATTAAAACATTGCAAGATCTCTTTAGACTGGGCATGATAATGCCATTACCGTTTAATCTGTATAAAATTTATTCTTCATAAAATAACCATTTCAAAACGGGAACTCGAAAAGTTTCACACTCTATATGGACAATATTAATTTTCAAATTCAAAACTTCAGCTTGAAATGTTTCATTTTTATTTACTTTCCTTACTACGTAAGTAGTAAAGAGAAATTATTGTAATCGTGCGGCGGATATGGACGATTCTTAGACGATATTTGTGCTCTTGTAGTTTAGAACTGTTTATAATTTGAAGTCTAAATAGCTGGTCACTTGCGAACATTTTGTCCTTTGTAAATTTGCTTCAAAGTGAAAATGGCTTCATATTGCAAGGCAACTGCAAGCGTTACAGAATTATGGGCCCCATACTAAGTATGTAAACATTCTAGTATTCCCAAGCGTTTGTTAAATTATAGAGAAAAACAAAACGTATAACTATATTTTATGTGTACGTTTATTTCTAGCTCTATTCTATTAATGAAATGTTGCATATTGTACGAGTTTCTGCTCGTTTCCCACTACTCATGATGTGGAATTGCGGTACCCAGAAAAGCTAAATTTTCGAAACATAAGGTTCAAAAAGATGTAATTTTGTGGAATACGGCTTAAGAAACATTACTAGTGTTCGTTTCGGAATCGGGTAACCCGGTTTTACTTACAAAATATCGTCTCCCAGATACACACAATGGTAATGCATCTAGAATGTGCGCCTGGAGGACTGTGGGGTAATTCTCAATCCTGTTGTAGCTTCCGGGGGATGGTGGACAAAGTGGGTTCTCAGCAGCATATTGTTACCCAGTGGCCCCTACCTTTCATTTCTCCGTTGTTTCCATTGCGCAATTGTGGCTCCCGTCCTCCATCCCCATCCTTCATAATCACTTCACCTCCACCTTCCTCCTGGGGTGGAAAGTCTAAAACACGCACGGGGAGCAGGGAAATTAAAGGTGAAGAAGGAAAGGAAGAAAAAAGACTAAAGCAGGAGAAACATGTGAAAGAGAATGTGAGTGTAATATATAGAGAGTAATGTGGCGAGGCTAATGGTACAAAATTAATATAAAAGCGTAAAATGTAAAAGGTGGACAACATAAAGGAGAGTAACGTGGAAGGAGTGTAAAATCTCAAGTTGTGTCATTGTAGCTGACGGCTGTGTCCGGCACCGCCAGAGTTTATGAGGCGAAGCGGCCAACTCGGCCAATAGCCAATAGCAAACGCTTCGACGGCGGGAGGGTCGCGCCGACGGTCGCCTCTGGAGCGAAGAGTCCTGGCCGCCGATGATTGGCTGCCCCTCGTGTTAAGCTGACCCGCAGAGCCACCGAGCTCAGATCCAAACTACTTTAACAGCCACGCCAGTTCACGCCAACGTTAATGTATCGGACTGTTATACCCAAGTTGGCGGGTTCAAATCCGATCGAAGCCGTGGATTTTTAAGGGCGAAAAAATCCTTCGTACGCCTTCTTTCGGAGGGGAAGTAAATCCGGCTGTTCCATGTTAGTAGATTTACTTGCATGTAAAAGATCCTCAAGCCTAAATGACGCCTCTGAGCAAAATTCAAATCACCAGTTACGTCGCCCAAAAAATACCTCCTTTCGTCTCTAGTGGGTGAAAGGAGCGTAGCGAAATTTGCGTGGTCAGACGGAAGAGCGGGCCTAATGGCCCGAGTCTCGCCACGTAAAATAAGGCATCAATTCAATTCAATTCAATTCAATTCAACGTCTTCCCTTTGAGCACTTGTACTTCGCCATGCTTCATATCACGCTACGTTTGGACTTCACACCCGCAGACTGGAATACAACTGCAGATTTCGACACTTCCGCGCGAGCCTCGCCTGTCCTTCCCGGACTGTGGGCGACTTCGATCCCGACGAGGCGCACCCCGCCCGCCCTCCACGCCGCGCGGCGTCCCGCCTCCTTGGTTCACCTCGCTACTGCACCGAGGGAGACGGGCTTCCCAACCACCATTGCTGCAGGGGCACTGCTCCACTATCCGATCCGTATCCAAACCCAAAGAAATAGGCAAACCTTAAAAAGGTGATCAAAATAATTACCATCTGTTTTTAAGATAGAACCTTCTGATGACGTTTAATAAGTAAGAACCAAATTTTGAAATATTCAGAGCATGATTACCGAAAGGGTTGCCGTGGCAGATTTACCGAAACTTAACTTAATAAAAATAGAACTGTTTGCTGTTTGCAATTAATACATTTATTCTCTAGAACGGATTAAAACTCAATTGAAATTGTTTCTGAACCTTCTAGACAGCTGGACCTCTAAAATGAAAATCATATTAAACTCAAACAAAGCTGACATAGAAATATTTACTCTTAATTCTTCTACATTACATACACTAAATCTGGAAGTAATTAACATAACAAACCAATAAAATACTTGGGTTATTAATAGATACCCACTTTAACAGGAAACTGCACATAAATCACAAACTAATACTGCTTAAGTTGAGGATTAGATTTTTCAAAACAATCACAATCTCTTCATGGGTAGTACTGTCAGCCATGTCGCTGCTTTCATACACTTCCCAGTCTAATGATGAATTGAAGTCGACATAGAAACTGTAAACGATAGTATAGGCATACAGCCAAAGAATACGTTTGCTTTCACGCAGCCAAGTGTCGAATAAATGACCCTGGCTGGCATCAGAAGTTTGTCGGGAAGTTTCTGATTCATGAAACGTGTAAACTCTGTAACGCACGTAGGCTGCGATCTCAGGTAGGATGTACTCTGCAGAGCAGGTTAGGCAGTGATCTCTGCCATTTCTGACAACATAGTGCAATGTTGGTGTAAGCACAAGTGTTTCGGAGCACAGCGATCAGCGCACGAGCTGATCAGCTACAGCAGACCAACCCAACTTGTTCCCATGTTGACCCAACGACATTGTCAATTACGATTTGCAGTGTACACGGGATCATCCTCATTGGATCATGAATCAATGGAAATGTGTCACGTTTTGACTTGCATAACGTCGATGGTCGTGGGAGATGAGTTTTTGCCTTCCAGGTGAACGGCTGTTTGACTCACCACGCCGAGCATATTCGGTTGACCGAGCCTGATCTTATTATTTTTAATTTAATTTTTCTGGTTCAGAGGATCAACCACTTTACAGAATAGTTACAGAGAAATTCACCCATTGAATGTAAGTTATGTTAGAATTATTACTAATAAGGAAGGTATTCCCTCTCGGATCCTCTCCAATGCAGATCCAATCCAAACCAGTGCAGATTGACTTTTTATTTATTTGGAAAATGTTTATTATATGTAATTTAGAATATGAATGTAGATGTTATGGGATTGGTTTAAGGTGGACGAAATTTGTCCTGGGGAAGTCTGGAGCGGATTCTTGCTTCTAGGGGTTCGCAAGTTTACCTTGATGAAATATGTTCTGGGCTGGAAAATTAGATAGCTTTGCGTAGAACCAATCTGAGATTCTGGAAATATGTTGGGAGATTGTTGGGAAATGGAGGTCTTTGTAAACTTGTGTAAAATCCACGGAATATTTACAACTATTCTCAAGACTATATTTTGGAAGGTTTTAGGTGTTTAATGGAAGAGTAAGCTGCGCATCCACAGTCCGCGCAAGCGTAGATTAGAGAAGGAAGAAGTGTGGCTTTGTGAAGATACAGTGAGGTTTTGGGGAGAAGGGAGGACTTCCTATTTATCATAGAGTGTAGTTTACGGAGAGTGGCATAAATTAGATTTAGGGGGAAGAGAATACGAGGTTTCCAAGACAGTCGGGTGTCTGATAGAACACCGAGACATTTAATAGTCTTGTGTTTGCGTGTCCAGGAGATGGAACTATTGGATACTTTTAGTGGGGGCATGCCAAGAATGCGTTTTAGGGCAGACGCTTTTGCTTCACATTGTGAATTGTTCAAATTTACTCTCCAGTTCTCTGACCATTTGCAAAACTTCTCTAGAACTCCTTGTGAGACTGAAATGTCGTGTGAAATATTGGGATTGAAAGTAAAAAAGACGGTAGCGACGGCGTATAAAGCCTGCAGGTACCGTTGAACTGAGGGATATCTGAGGTAAAAATATTAAAATGGGAGAAAGTGGGGATCCTTGAGATACCCTAGCTTTGATATTAAAGCGTTGGGATTCGGAGATATTGATTTTTACAGCAAAGGATCTGTTGCTCAGGAAATAATTTAAAAATAATAAAGGTAGTCAGGAATACCAATTGTTCTTAGCTTATACAGAAGACCACACGGACGAACGCTTGTGAGTAGTCAAAGAAGACAGTGGTGGTGTATTTTTTCTTCAAATTATTGGGATATTGATTCCGAAACGCGTAATAGCTGGTCAGTGGTGGCTAACTGTGGGCATAAACTCAATTTCACTTTGGGGATGATTTTTTGTTTCGTCTAAGAATTTGTTGAAGCGAATAAGGATGAGATTTTCGAACAGTTTTGAGGAGATTGGCAATAAGCTTATGGGTCTGTATCTGTTCGGATTAGAGGGTGGTTTATTTGGTTTGAGAATGTGGATAACAATTGAGTTATTCCAAGCAGGGGGGTAATACCCTAATCGAAGGCACCCGTTTAGAATGGCGGTTAAGAAATCGATGGATCTTTGCGGGAGGTGTTTCAATATAACATTGAGAATTTGATCACAGCAGGATGATTTTGTATTCTAAATGATTTTAATACTGCTTGAATATTTGCTGGACTTATATAACTCGTGGGCTGAGGAACCGAGGAGAATGGAAGATTCATGAAGGTTTCTATTCTGTCGTTGAAAGATATGTTGTTGGCTGGATTAGGGGAGAATATTTCTGAAAAGTGGAGAGGTAGAAGTGAGGTTTTCTCAAACTCAGTTATAGTTGTTGTTGAACCAGTTTTCAAGGCGGGAATTGGTAAGTTAGTATGCGTTATGATTTTTGTTATTCACCATAGATTGTCGGAGTTAGGAGTTAATTTATCTACCTGGAACTGGAAGCTAGCATTTCTTTGGAGTGCGAGAGCTTCTTCAACTTCACGTTCTTTTTTAAATTTAAAATTGATTTGAGACAAGAGAATCGATATTGTTGCCAGTTCCTACGTGCTTTCCTTTTCTCTGAAATTGATTTTCGAATATGATTGGGGATCCCAATTGATAGGGAATTTTCGGTTGGTAAGTACTAGGGGAAGGTGCATGCCGAATGGCAGATAGTATAGACTCAGTGCACATGTTGATGGCGTTATTTATTTCAAAGAGAGATTTATGGAATGATGGGGGAGGTAGGTAGGAGGTTAGAAAATTATTGTACATATTATAGTTTATAAATCCTTGCAGGTGTCTGGTGGATGAAAAGTAAGGAGGGGGAGTGAGTGTAGTGAGATTAATACAGGACAGTGGTCAGAATTAGATTCGGCAAGTGGCTTTTGGAAGATTGGTTTCGAGAAGGATTTTGTGAGAATAATGTCTAATATGTCGGGAGGGATGGTGCTATTGAAAGTGAAGTGAGTTGGTTCAGTAAAGACTGCTACTTTAATTTGATTTATGTTACAATATGTGAACGGTCGAGCGCTATTAGGAGAGGTTGTTCGACAGCCCCAGGATGTGTGCTTGGCATTCCAATCGCCAATAGCTGAGGTTGGGGTGGGGGAAGAGAAACACATTGATAGGTGGTCGGGATCTCTTGGAATGTTTGGAGGCTGTCAGCGCGGACCGGTTGATTAGGTTGCGGAGCGATGCGCCCTGTGGACGGGCGGCGACGGAACACGGACGGCGACGAAACGTGGCGCCTGATCCTAGAGGCCAGAAATCGCATCAGCTATCAGCGGACACTCGTGTTTCCCGCCCTTCCATCGCCGATCAGAAAGCCTGCATTGCGTTCTATCAATCAGAAAGCACGAACACACAAGTCCAGGTGCCACCCCTTTAAGCCGCCCCGCCCACTCGACAGCTGGTTCTACGCAACTACCGTGCATAAGTATATGCAATAGGAGCAACAAATCAAAACGTATATGGTCGAATGGTGGAATAAAATTGAGTTTGATATGGATTTGGATAGTTTTTAATATGTTCTACACGTTCCTGCTTACAGATTTCTTCAAACCGCATTAAACACATTTAACACATTAAATCTACCAGTGGACAATATGCGTTTTGATTAGTTGATCATCATTTATGTTGGAATAATCTGTCTTCTCAGTACATCTGTCAATATTATTTCCGCAAACAACGCTGACTAAAAAGAATAAATAAAATATCATTCCATTTTACCTATTAAACATAAAATATTTCAGGAAAATTATTTTTAAGTGAAGCAAAAACCACTGAATTTCATCGTTTTTGAACAAATAAAAATGTGAAGTCCCTCGTTTGTGCTTCCTTCTGCGGCGATCTGAGGAAGCACTCGCTGGAGATGACCCTGAGCGTTCACGCGAGCCGACTCTCAGGCTCAAGTTTTGTGCTATGCTTTATTATTTTTTTGTCAGCATAGTCTTAATTATCAATTAATAAACACGGTCACTGTCAAAGTAATTCTTCCCCGCGCTAACGTGCGAAAATGTCAGAAGATAGTCTTCCACATTTAAAAACATTGATGTTTGAAATGGCTTCAGGGCGATGTATTAATAACATCGATGCTTTACTTTTGAACACGGAGGTTTTGAAACATTATGTCTTGTTGTCGATGACGCAGTCCTAGCTGAAGGCGAAGTGAAGAGGAGATGCGACGCCCCTGTGCAGGCAGCGCGGCAGCCCGGCGCACGGCGCTGCGCTGCGGGCCTCAGCGGCTCGCGCGCCCGCGCCCACGCGAGCAACCGGATTCTTCTCCTTAAACATAATCAGTTTTGTTTTGCTTTACCAAAGGGAAATTGGTACTTTCATTGCACCACCCGTTTTAATGGAAAAGTGACACAAGTCACTACATTTCGCCATCAGTTTCATCACTGCGAAACAATACAAATTAAAGACTTAACAAAATGTGACAAAAAAATTGTTTTGATGGAACTTTTATTCAGCCTACAAAAATGGGGGATTAGGGTTTTGGAGCTCAAGAAAAGAGTACAGATTATACTTCTCCCCCATACATCACATACATACATACACATGTGTATTTACTGCTTTTCTTTTAAAGAAAATTAATCAAACAAAATCAAAATATATAGACTAGCAAAGTGGTTCAGGACATCAACTAATGTGTCAGCAGTGCCTCTGACCAAGAGGTTGTTGGGTTCGAATCACTACGGTGGCAGGATTTTGGACACTAGCTACATAGTTACTTCGAATTCAGCCGTTGTGTGGAGGAGAATTCTCGCGGCCGGCTGCTCTGATCAGTATTTTACGTGGTTTCTCCGATCATTACCAGGCGAATGCCGGAGAAGTGCCCACACAAATGGGCCACGCAGCGCCCGAAATCTTTCCTTCCCTTTCTTTGTTCTGTCCTTACCCGTTTCTTACAAACACACCCACGTGCACCACACTATCACACATATCGGGCAACCAGCCCCGCCTGGGGCGGTTCCTCACTAGTGGGAGATGCGTGGTTGGGGAAAATCCCCGCCAGCCGACGTAGGTTGACGCTCGATCTCCCTCCCAGCGGGGAGAGATCACCTCCATATTCGAAGACAAACCATGCACCACACGTACGGAAGTAATGACCTTTGCAGCTGATGCGCCTGGAATCACTAATCAATCAATCAAATCAACATATAAAAAATGGAATTATTATGTGTAGTAATTTGAAGTAAGTAGCAATTTTGAAGTTAAAATTAATAGTTCAAATACAGGATATTACATTTAAATTTACAAACTATTAACTAGTACACAGAGACATAAATTGATTGTAGTAACATAAGTCATTTATTTCAATATTTGAAAACTTTTAAAAGTTAAAAGTGCTTGTCTTAAATTTAAGAGGATAATTTCCACTACTCATCATTTACAAATAGACAACCATTGACGGCGTTTTTGCTGGCAACCACAGTTAAAATGCACAATGTACAAGCTGCACAGGTGCCCTAGGTGGTTCGACTTCGTTGTGGCAGAACCTCTCACTCTCCGGAAATTGAGGCGGGACGTGTCGCGCCCACGAGTGGCGTATGACAAACCAGGAATGCTGATGATTCGAACTGTTGAAGGGCACCCGTCCAGATACCTGGGGAGATATTCTCAAACGACATTGCTTTCTACCGCATCCAGTGTTTCGGTGCGGCCTTGCACAAGCGGCGAGGGGTGGGAAGAGGGCGAAAAGCTGCCTGTCCACCACTGGAGCCTGTACTCCCCTAGTACTTTCAAAGCAGTAAAGTAGGCTGCTGGCACAAAGTAAGATGCAAAATCTTAGGAATTTTACTCAATATTCTTCCCTTTAATATTGGTTTACAGAAATGAATATTTGATATATTTTATATTTTAAAATATAATTTCAAATAAAAGAAATCAAGTCACAAGGAAAACAATGGTGCCAGTCCCATTTTCGGCAATCTCTCCGTATTTTTGAAAATTGCAAAAATTGCAGATAGTTATCATTTGAAAACTACAAAATTTAAGATAGAGATTTATGCCTTTCACAATCTTATTTTTTTAATTAAACAAGAGATGATTTAAAGAATGATGTTGGTTGATCTTTTTGAATTTTAGAAAATTGCGCGTTGGAAATATTGGGTTGAGATAGTTACATTTTTAAGGGCCGTTCTGAGTTCGAAGATCGTATCGTCTCCATGGCGTAAAGATCAGGCTCACAGCGAGTTTACTCGAATCACCTGAATTCGAGTCTCGCTGCGGAAAAGTCATACTGTTTGAAAACACGCAGGTTCATATCGTAGCATAATATAACGGTTCAGTTCCAAATAATGCTAAAACTTACGAGCTGTTGTACCACCACTACCTTTTTTTAATAGGCGTTGCTTCAACAATGGACCAAAATGAAACAAGCACACATTGAAAAATGTTTAGAATTTCGAAATTATTTGATGTAATTTATAATAAAATGTTTCTTTCAAAATTATCTTCGTATGGAATTCGTGGTATTGGTGCAGAAATATTTGGATTGGATACCTTAGTACCTTAAACATTGATCTAAAAGATTAAAATACTGCACTGGCATGAAAGAACCTTATTTACTTATCTTTCTAATTATAAGAAAATTAGTCGTTTCTCATCTGTTCGAAACAAAACAACAGTTTTCTTTTGACGAATGATCTTTGCAAATAATAAACAATAAAGAGTACAATTTCAGATATATCGAATTGGTTTTCTAATAACAAATTAATAGTAAAGGAAGAGAAAACGATTTCAATTCAGTTCTGCATTTCAAACAGGCAATCGCATGCCCCAATGAAAATTAATAAAGTTCAACTGGCTGAATTTAAGGTAAAAACATGTCTGGGTCTCTCAATTCAGTCAAACCTCGAATGCAATATCCATATAAATGAATTAAACACTAAATTAAGTTAAATGTGTTACGCATTCAGTATTGTTTTAAATCCATGGAGCTCGAGCGTGTATTTTGCGGAAAAACTACATTTCCTCCCGAGTTATGACATGCTATTTTGAAGAAATACATCCAATAGCCACACTATTAGATTGCAGCAAAAAAATCGTGTTCAATAAGCAATTACCATTCGCGTGATTCCTGCACACCTTTCTTCATTGAGCTTGGAATCATACTATTGTCTTGCGTATTTATTTACGAATATGTAGTTTGTGTCAATACTGTCTTGCTTAAGGGTGGAAACATATTTTCATGCAATTGAAACATTTATAATTACAACACGCGCGAGAAAACGCACGTGAAAATATTCTGTAGTTCAATCTAGATTTTGTTTTAGCGTCTTTCAAAGACTGACGCCCAGAGAGTTCTGGCTGCCATTTGCATATACTGTATATTGAACGAGCCTTGAATTCAAATTGCATGCGAAACATTTATTATGGAGGCGTGGCTGGCATTATATGTTTGTTGCACCGCATTGAATCGTGACGCTATTCGCACCCTATAGGGCTTCCGTCTTTCTTGTACATTTATATACATACTCAGAGTGAGAGTAACGCTAGTTAATTTCATGAAAAATCAATTATAGATCTTTGAAACATTATTACTTTGTATAGAAATTTGAACAACAACAAAATGAAAAATATGCAATATCAAGGGGTTAAGGGAATAGATTCAGGAATCAATAAAAACAGCTTGGTGAATCATAAATGATATTTATCTTTCGTGGATGAAATGGAATTTTTAAATAATTTTTGCCCAGTTTGGCGAGTGACCAAGACTAAACTGCCTTGGTACCAAATGTGAGTTCGAGTCGCATTTTTGGGCATAGTTATTTGTTCTTGTTCATTGATATTTCATTATCAGCGCTTCACATCTGAAGCTTACCTCTACGTCTCACAATCATAGTCTTACTGGCGGAAACTACCAAACTAAAAAATCCATGTTTGGAATGTCTTAACTATATTATGAAGTACGAAAACAAGTGTTTGAACGATTGTAGAATAAAAACGAAGTGCAAAAACCAAAATATGCAGTGGAATTATTTTAGCATGGCCATTCAAGATCCAGGGCGCAGAGATGCCGGGCCAGCTCCTAGGGGAAGCTCTTCCCTTCGCAACGCGTGTTGACGGCCCAAGTCCAGTTGTGTAAACACTGAGCCTGCCAGCCGTCTCCGCGAGGTGCCAACATTCAGTTCTGCTTTCTCACTGGAGGGGAGAATTTGCGCGTGATATTCGAGTGTGAATTGTGTCAGTGAAGGGCAGAGAGTGATTATTGCGCTGCCTCCGGTTCAGAGCAAATTGCGTAAAAAAGTCGTTCACAGCCAGACGCGTCAGGATGTTGCAGAGGTATAATAAACATTTATTAAACTTAAAAAGACTCGTAAAAATGAAATCCTGACCTGGTTACATGAGCATTCTATTACACATTCGGAAGACATGAGAGATCCTGATTAGTATTCTTTAATTAAACTTCACAAGCCAAGGGAGAAGCTCTTCACAATTGTCGAGTTTTCGGATGAAGCAGGACACGTAACTCTGCGGCTTCCTTTTAACTGCCCAGAACTTAACCATATTGAACTTATTTGCGCTACAATAAAAAAGCATATTTCAGTGAGTGATAAACCATTTCGATCAAATGATGCCAGGAAAAATGCTGAGGAGCAATTTTTCTACAAATACACCGGAAGAGTGGAAAACACGACGTGACCACATTAAAAATTAAAACAACAAAGAAGCCTTTATTGATGATGTGAGTTATTTTTGATTGAAGAGTTATTTTTACCAGTAACATTGCAAACAATAGTAATGACAGTGGTAGTGATAGTGATGCTAATAATGATAGTATGCAGGAAACGGATGCAGTGAAAGGGATGACGATGCTGAGAGCAGAGACCGGCCGTCGTGTGAAATAAGTTACTCCCCTACCAAGCCTTAGGAAGACACCTTAGGAAGTTAATTAAGTCCATTAGCACGTGCTGCGCAGAAGGCTAACGTTTTTGGTTTAGGCCGACGACGAGCCAGACGCCAGCGAGCGCCGCATCCCTGCTTTTCCCACCACTTCACTTTACCCCTCGACTCGCTAATCCGAGCGACCATGCGAAAACACTACAGTAAACTGCTTGAGTTTCTATGATAAAAGTAAATGAATAATAAAAGGGTGATTTTACCAGAAGGTTAATGTAAATTAAAGATTATCAAATTAGTACGCCTCCCAAATACTTACAGAAATTTTTGGTTTCATTTAGTCACACGATTAATTGATTATTTTATGTTTCCGGGTGCGACAACGGCTATGGTCATTGGTCCCGTAAGTGTAGTGCATATTTATATCATGATAGAGCTAGCGTGATCTTCCCCCCCCCGTATAGTAATATCTGGCGCAGACGCACACGACAGCTTGCGGGGCTTTCCCCTACCAGGAATCTCCAACCAGTGAGGCACCGTCTCAAAACGGATGAGCTTCCGACTGGTTTCTCGATATGTAGGGGGGGTGTAGTGCATGTAAGTGTGTGTAAGTAAGAGGTACAAATAGAACAAGGAAGAGGAAAGAAAGATCGCGCGAGAACCCGTTTTTAGTGAACTGCTCCGGCATTCGCCTGGTGTTGATCGGAAAAATCACGAAAAACTACCTATCAGAGCAGCCAACTGTTAGAATCCTCTTCCAGACAACGACTGAACTCGTTTTAGCTATCCAGCTAGTGTCGAAGTTCCTTCGGTACTCGAACCCTAGGACCTCCGGTCAGAGGCATTGCAATGACATCAGTTGATGAGCCACATAAGACGGTTTAATCGCTTGACGTAATAACAATTCAGATATTACTTACTCTTTACAAAGCAAATAATTGACAAAGGATATAATCTTAAATTGTCAAATAAATAATTCCGAAGGGTACCAGTGGCGACATTTTAATTTTTTTTTTTTTTTTTAACATCTGCTTTATTTGCAATTTGTTCTACACGAACATTCGGCAAATACAATTGTACATATATTATCGACATGTAAAGAAACCATACAATTCTGGTTCTTTCTAAAAATGGTTTTAAACTAATTGTCCAGTTCAGAGAGAGAAAGAAAAAAAGACAAACAAACAAAAGCAACAATAAACAATATCACATTGAAATAACAAAAAACACAATAACAAACAAACATACAATAGTGCAAGCATTGTGACAAACAAAATATATCTACAGTACAATTATTTTAAAAGAAAAATATTATTTATATCTGTGGTCCAGATCAAGAGGATGTACTCTTTTCAATCTTCTTGTCGTTGTGCTGTTATCTAAGATGTTTATGGCCAGATGATTAATATGATTTTCGAGTCTGTGTTGGTATTTGTGAGATTTGAGAGTGATTTCCTCTTTAACAGTGGTGATATTGAGATCTTTATGTAGAGTGGCGTTTGATACAAACCAGGGAGCATTGCTTAATAGTCTCAGACATTTGGATTGAAATCTTTGAATTATTTCTATATTTGAATGTGATGCTGTTCCCCAGAGTTCAATTCCATAAGACCAGATAGGTTTGAGTATTGTTTTGTAGAGTAAAATTTTGTTTCCTAGACTTAAACTAGATTTTCTTCCTATTAACCATATCATTTGTCTACTTTTCAGTTCTGCTTCCTTTCTTTTGATCGAAATATGTTTCTTCCAGGTTAGCTTTTTGTCTAGATGTAGTCCGAGATATTTGACAGTGTCTACGTTTTCAATTAGTTTTCCGTTTATTTCTATTCTTGTATTTCTTGTTCGTCTGAGGGTAAATGTTATACATTTGGACTTTGTTTCATTCATTCTTATTCTCCAGAGTTTACACCATTTGTTTATAAGCTCGAGGTGCTCTTTCAATGTTCTTGTTGCCGTTTCTTGGTTTTCGTGCGAAGCTAGCAGGGCTGTGTCATCTGCATATGTTGCAGTGGTGACGTCTGGGGACTGAGGTAAGTCAGCGGTGTACAGCGTGTACAGCACTGGTCCAAGGATGCTCCCCTGTGGCACTCCTGATAATACTGGATGAAACGGTGTTATTTCATCTCCGAATTTTATTTGAAAAAATCGATCTGAAATAAAGGATCGAAGTATATTATAGTATGGATGCGGCAGACATTTCTTGATTTTATATAGCAAGCCTTGATGCCACACTTTGTCGAACGCTTGCGCGATATCTAGAAACATGGCGGAACAATACTTTTTATTTTCTAGAGCTCCGTTGATGGTGTCGACTACTCTATGAATTTGTTCTATTGTAGAATGACGATTTCTAAAACCGAACTGATGGTCTGGAATTGTGTCATTTTCTTTAAGTAATGGATATATGCGAAATAGTAATAGTTTTTCGAATACCTTAGACAAAGAAGGTAATAAACTTATTGGTCTGTACGAGGAAACATCTTGTAGCTGTTTTCCTGGTTTTGCGATTACAATTAATTGTGCCAGTTTCCACTGCGAAGGATAGTGTCCGATGCGTATTATTCCATTGAAAATGGATGTTACAAGGGCAATGAGTTTCTTAGGCAGTTTTTTAAGCATTTCTCCTGTAATACGATCATGTCCAGGAGCCTTATGATTTGGTAGTAGTTTCAGCCCTGCTGTGACTTCTTTTGTTGAGAAGAATTTAATTGGTGGCGACATTTGATGGGGACATTCCAAGAATTCTATGATTTCTTTTTCTTCTGTGAGTAGTGCTGAGGGGTGTGGTTGAAATGTTTTTGCAAAATATTTTGCAAATTCTTCTGCCTTATCGTTTTCCGTCCTAGCCCAGCTTCCATCGGTTTTACGAAGAGGGGGGACATGTTTTGTAGGTCTTTTTAATTTTTTAGTAATTTTCCATAAGGAGTAATCTGTAGCTTTTGAGGGTGACAACTTTTCTATTCTTTCCTTCATTTCCTCCGAATGAATTTCTTGTAATTTTCTTGATAAGAGGCGGGAAGTTCTGTTGAGTATTCGTTTGTCGTCCGGGTGATGAGTGCGTTGCCAGGTCATCTTCATCTGTCTTTTCTCCTTAATCATTTTTAGTATTTCTGCTGGGTATTTATTTTTTTCAAACACTCTCATTTCTGGAGTTGCATACACGGCTGCCTGTTGAATGTGTTGTATTAAGTATTCCACAGCATCGTCGATATCTTCTGGACATTTTAGACGGACCTTGGCAGTGGTGTTATGGTAAAGCCAGTTGCTGTATTCTTCCCAGTTCGTTTTTCTGTTTGTTAGGTATATGCTTTCTTTCTTTTTGATTTCAGAAGAACTGATTGTCAGTATTTCTGGAGAATGATCAGATGAAAGATCAAAAGACGGTTCTATTGTGTGATAGGTCTGTGCCATTCCCTTTGTGACGAAGAAATCCAAGACATCAGGTACCTTGTTACCATCCGTTGGCCAGTATGTGGGATTTCCTGATGAAATTGTTTGGAGTTTTAGTGTAGAGATGGCTCCTTCTAAAGCGCGACCTCTTGTAGTTACCAGTCTTGATCCCCATAGTTGATTTTTAGCATTGTAGTCTCCTCCAGCAATGAACCTTGTGCCGAGCGTTCTAAAAAACTTGATATACTGATCGGTGGTTATCTTGTGTTTTGGAGGGGAGTATATAGCTGAAATAACGAGCGGACCGAACTTATCGTATACTTGTATAGCGGTTGCTTGCAGATAGTCTTTAGCATTATCTTTGTACATATTGTGTCTGATTCTTGTTTTAATTATTACTGCTGTGCCTCCATGAGCTGTCCCATCTGGATGATTTGTGCAATATACTTCGTAGTCAGATATACGTAGATAGCTTTTTTCGGTAAAATGTGTTTCAGACACTAGAAGTATGTCAATATTTTCTTGATGTAGAAACACTTCTAACTCTCTTCGATGTTGAAGTATTCCGTTGGCATTCCAGGAGACAATTCGCAGTGAATTACTCATAGTTTCTTCATTATTGCAGTCATGATATTAATTAGGCTGGAGATTTGTTCAGCTTGCTTTGCTAAGATGGACTCGAATTTTTTAAATGATTCTTGCATTATGGAAATCAGATTATTTTCATTCGACACAGTTTGATTATTGATTTGCGAATGTTGGGCCATTTGTGCATATGTGAACTGTCTACCTGTTCCTATGGTTCCATTACTTGTTAGTGAGCTTGAATTGTTGCCTTCAGTTATGTTTTGCGTAGCATTTCTACGGTGTTGACTTTGACTAGGATACTTGCTGTTACGAATTTTTTGATATACTTCGCAGCCTTTATAATTTGCTGGATGGTCACGGCTACATAGAGCACATGTAGCTGGCGTGTCTCTCGTTTTAGTACAGGTTCGACTATCGTGATTTTTTCCACATTTGACGCAGCTATACGGAAGCGTACAATGCCGAAAACTGTGCTCGTAGGACTGACATCGCTTGCATTGTACTATTTCTCGTTTTTTACGCGGTGGTTCAAAACTAATTTTTGCATGTAGTAAGTATTCGACGTCATATATTTTTTTGTTGTTACTTTGAGGTTCTAAGTCCACAAAAAACAATGGTAGAGGTGCTTTTGTTAAACGATGCTTGATATTATGAATTTGTCTTACTTTGTGGCCTTGTACTTCTATAGCTTCTTTAAGTTCCGTTACGTCTGCTGTTGGGTGCATATTTTTTAATACTACCCGAAAGGCTCTTTCTTGTTTTAACTGAAAAGTATAATGAGCAATATTTTTTTGATTCAGATGTTTAACAAGCGTTCGATAAACCTCCGGTGTTTGAGGTACGATTTTCACATTGTTCATAGTAATTTTGGCGTCATCTTGGTAGGTTTTGACAAGTTTATATGAGAAGTCTTCATCTTTAATGACTTCTTTAATAGATCTGATCATATCAGATATTACTCTGACGCCTGGAATGAAAATAGGCGGTGTACGATATTTGTCTTGTTCTTGCATGCTGCCCTTGGTTGTTGTATCATTGATTTTCTCAGAATTCGAGGTTTCTTCCAAATTTTCATCACAAGAGAGATGTTCATACCTGTTTTTTGATGATACGGGGTCGTGTTCACTGTTAGTCTTCTTAGAGGGTTGTATAGAGTTGTCATCATTGCGTCTTTTTTGTCGACGCAGCGGGATTGTTTGCCATGAGCTGCACAAGGTTGAGGCCGTTTCCTGCGTTGTAGATTCTTGGCCGTTAGTTGCTGTAGCTTCTAGGACGGTGGCTGGGGTTTCTTTTTCACGCACATATTGCTGTATTTGAAATTGTAACTGTTGGTTCTGTTGCACTAATTGTTGTAAGTGTTGTTTTAGCTGTTGATGTTCATGCAATAAAAATTGGTGCTGTTGCTGAAGGTTCAGTGTTATTTCACTGTGTTCTAAAGTCAATCCGTTCGTACTATTGTTGACGAAAGCTTCACTGTTTTCTTGGTTATTTAGTATTTCTGTTGTTTGTGTGATTAGTCCCCCGAAGGGGACGTGGTCAGTTAACATAATTCACTTCACTATATATGTGCGGTATTGATTTTCAATAGTTCTTGACGCACCACTGTTCACACGAGAATGAAGTCACCTTTGTACACAAATACGAGCGGTCACCACTGTATCACTAATAAATTTGAACGGTAAGTTGAAAACGTTCCTAATTCACCACTGTTCACAAATAAATGCACTTCTTTCTGACCCCGGACCGGCACTAGTAGCGGCCGGGGCAGTCGGACTTGCGATAAGCGCTAGCCTTCGGCTAACTGGCGGAGCTGCGGAGCACGTCTGCTCGTGACCGCTGCTGAGCGAGAACTCGCGACATTTTAATGTACAAGAATGATGCGTCACACTCCCACGATTTTCAGCTCTTTAAAATCCTTTCAGGTAAGTCTATTTTTCTCTGTTCGGTAATTACCTTTCGTTATTTACGCGCTCTTTTCAGTGGGCGTCGGTCCCCTAGCTGAATACAACCCTTGGCCACCTCGTTTCTTACCGTCCACGAGGGGTGTGAAGGCCAAGTATATTTCGCCGCTGGTGTTGCGATTCGGCAGTCGCATCACGGCCATGTCCTTGGCGCTTCTGTATCGCCTCCCTCGACCACTTCCCTGCCTTCGCCTTTGAGAACCCCTCTTTCTGTGCCAGGACAGGGAATCCCTGTGGTGGTCTTCGTGACTTCTTTGTTGTGTGAATATGAAATTTAGTAGGATTTACTGCCAATCACGTAAACTGATATTGGAGATTAATTTATTCCTATTTTGGGTCAATGAATTCAATCGATCAGGTTTCTCGTCCAGTTTCGATCCGTTCAGAGACGTCTGAGATGGTCTATTGCATTGCTTCAGTACAGTAAATTTAGTTTCCAAAACTGTGTATGTTTTCTCGAGCTCTAATTTTACCAAGTTCGAGAGGAGTGGGACATGTATCTCATTTGCACATGTTTCTATTGTACGGAAGCAGAACTTTGTTCTCAAATGCTGATAACCACGTTACCGTTAGGTATTCTGGGTACCTTGACTCATGATTCAACAAAGCATAATACAAGAAGTGTAGGAATTCTGAAATCAAGCGCGCGTTAATATGTAAGAATTTTCGGATGAATTTCTGGCAAAGAATTTGCCAATATAACTCTTTTGCACGATATTGCAAACCTTATTGAAATTAACTTACATAAATAGTTGACTATTTTTTGTTTTATACAGTACGTTACGTTCTTTACTCTATATGTACATTTAATGCGTATATTCTCTTTTCTTGCATCTACTAGGAGTAGCGGCTTCAGAGAAATTTATCAACTGTTATGTTGTCAATGTTGTTTGTGACTCATCAACTCACAATGCATTATTTATTCGTAAATATTCTTTGTAATTTGTATTTTAAAGTTCTGAACTTTAATGAAATTGTTTTTCGTGCATGACCGAACTCATGCTAGTAATTTTCAAATTGATATTGAAATATGTAGAATGGGATTGAAAATCCTCAGTTCTATTGAAAATGGAAAATACTCATTTAAATGGATTATATAAAATATTCAACGAATAATTAATTTTGTGATTTGTGGCAGCGAATAGTCTTGTTCACAGCCACGTTTTCGAAAGTCGGTAACAATTTTTTTCATGTGGTTGGGACATTGCTAAATACAAATTATTTTTACTTCTAGAAGGAATTCGTTGAATTTCAGAGATAATATGAACACATTTCAAGGAAGACAGATAACACTTCTTAGCGAATAAAATACGAAACCCTTTACGTTTCCACGCAACTGCAAAGGTTCTGCTCCGAAAAAGTGCAGGAATACAGCTAAGTGTTTCGTTCCGACGGACATCCAATAACGGTGATCTCCCGCCCTTTGCGCTGACACTCAGTAAAAAAAACGCGTATCGGCTTATTGACTCTTGGAAGAGTTACGAGTCGTAAAGTAAAAGTCGTAAAATCGTAAACGACCTTAAGTGGAAATGCCAACGTCTCCTTGGGCCCCATGCGGCGAGGCGCGGGAAACGGGCCCGGAAGCCCGTGGGCGGGGCCCACACGAGGCCATGGGGGGGGGGGCATGGGGGCGTGGGGCCTCGGTCACCCGCGGCGAGGAAAGGGCGCGTCGGGCTTCCCGGAATTCCCGCGCCCCCTCCCCCGCCCGCCACCTCGCCCCCCCCACTGCAGTTTTGATATCGAAATTCCTAAGGCTATTGTGTGCTGCGCCGGGTTTCTATGGCGCGCGGGCCGCGTGGTCACGGCGGGCGGCGCGAGGCGCGGGGTGGGGCGGAGCGGGGCGGGGCGGAGCGGGGCGGGGCGGAGCGGGGCGGAAAGGCGAGGCGGGTTGGGGCGGGCGGGCGCGGACGTGTCGCCAAGCGGTACCAAGAATGAGGCCTCGCGCACTCAAATGCAAAGCAGGAGACCAAAAGAGGACGGCAGGGGATAGAATGACGAAAGGAGAACATTGCAAATACTTTGAATTGAATTGCAGTCTTCTTGCTGTTAAGAGATGAAATGCAACCGTCTTTTCCATTGAACATCGCGTGGAATTACAATAGATTGCCCCAAACGTTTTGAAGAGAAAGGTTTCTTTAAGTGCTTCTTCCCAGAAAAATAATTATTCATCCCAAAAATCTTACTTTGCGAAGGGTTTAAGGTATTTTCCCTCAATCTACTCAGCAATTTGAAAGCAACCTGATATCGAATACGTATGAGAAATTTGTCCTTTTACAGATTTCAGTCCCTCTATGCCCCTCCACATTTGCATTTGTATCTGAAACTTATGTTCCTTTGGAAGTCCAATACTTAAGTTAGTTTCACAACAGCATAAATAATTTACACTTCCTACCTTTTCTAACGATGCCGAATATGGAAAGGTATTGCCAAAACTAATTCTCAGACACTTGAAAGAATAAAAATAAACTTATTGCAGAACATAAAAAGCGTCTATTGCACACGAAATAATACCTCCCTCGCCATAATCCTCCCGGAACTATCAAAGAGAGAGATAATACAAGGGCGCTTAGTGAAGCAGCATTCACGCCCAGGTGGAGGAGGGGAAGGAAGAATTCAACTCAGCATTTCTCAATGGATTAAGGAAAACTGGGCGACAAACATGATCGATAGCGTGTTTATTTAAAGAAGCTGAAGAACGAGTTACAGACATTTAGTCTTTAAAATAATGCAAAACAAATTTATATCTATATATGATGCCATGATAGACAAGATATATTTGCATCTATATCACTATTAAAAAGTTCTCGCCTGAACACGGTAGCGAGCGGACGTGCGCCGAGCGCTCTCCTTCACGGGCGACTTCAGTGAGATAAGTTTAGCAGAGTACAACTCTATGAGTTCAGTGTACAGTGTGTAGTGACAATGTTTTCAAGTGGCTCCCCTGATACGGGGCAGCACATCGCTAGAGCAGTGAAAGCATTAAATCATCACAGTGAATTCAGTGATATTAATTCAACACCAATGAATGGTCAAGGTACAAGTGGCCTCGTGGGGCAAAACAGTGATATAATTAACTTACAAATACAACAAAATGCGCAGCAAAAATTAGAGCAACATCAATATTTAATGAATCAGGATTCACAATTGATGCAGATAAATCAACAACAACTACTTATGAGAGATCAAACAGGCTTCTATACAGCACATCACCAGGGCCAGCCCTGGGAACTTCATGGAACACAACCACAGCAATGGACTCAACAACTACAAGGTCCGGGGTCGTCTGAAACAACCTCAAATAAAACCGTGAGTACCCTAGAGTGGCAACAACCTCGAAAAAGAAAAAACACGCCTACAGTGACCAGCCCATACCAACTCCCTCGAAGCGCGCCAGTGCGCCAGTGTTTACGCATAAAAATCAATATGCAGTATTAGAAGACAAATCAGAAGTTGTAACTCCTAAAAAGCCCCCTATAGATCATAACATACCGCCAATATTCGTGCAAAGTGTTACCAATGTATCGAAATTAATAGAATTTCTTAAATTTCAAGTAAAAGACGAGGATTTTACGTACAAAATGTACAGCGAGGATGTAAAAGTGCTACCGAAAACCACTGAAGCTTACAGAGCAATAATTAAGCAACTTGACGAATCCGAGGCCAAATACCAGACTTATCAACCAAAGAAAGATAGAGCATTTCGTGTAGTGCTTCGATACCTGCATCCGTCAGCAAACATAGAAGTAAAAGCTGAACTCAAATCCAAGGGTCACACCGTTCGTAACATGCACAATGTACTTCATCGAGTAAGCAAAAAGCCGCTATCGCTCTTTTTTATAGACTTAGAACCAAGTGCAAACAATGCAGAAATCTACAATATCGACACACTTGTAAATGCAGAAATAGAATTTGAAGCACCGTACAAAAAGAAAATTCCAGTGCAATGCCATCGCTGTCAAGAGTATGGTCACACGAAGAAATACTGTAAAGCAACTCCAAGGTGCGTGAAATGCGGTGAAGAACACTTCACAGACGAATGCAAAAATGATGCAACGCAGCCGGCAACATGCGCGCTATGTTCGCGAAGCCATCCAGCCAACTATAAAGGCTGCCAGGTGTATCAAGATTACGTTAATAAACGTAACAAGCACAGAAAAGAAACAGTCACCATCGCCAAGAAGAAACAAAAAGTGCCAAACGCCTCAGATTTCCCTCCCCTCCCAGTTCGCCACTTTCAACCCAATCCCTTCTCTCGTACAGCATCTTCCCAAAACTCAACATACGCTGTACCCTACAATCAAAACCAAACAGATCTCTGCAAAATAATAGAAACCTCATTCCAAAAGTTCGAAAGCATCCTTAAACAACAATCTGAACAAATTGGCGCTTTGCTCAACCTACTGACGTCATTAATATCCAAGATGCATTAAATGGCACCAAGAATTAAAATTATTCTCTGGAACGCAAACGGTTTAATTCAACATCGAAGAGAGCTCGTAACTATTCTCAAAGAAAAATATATGGATATTATGCTAATATCCGAAACTCACTTCACTGAAAAATCCTACTTAAAGATACCGGGATATGATATATATAATACCAAGCACCCGGACGGTACAGCGCATGGAGGAACTGCTATAATAATTCGAAACACAATCAAACATTACGAAATAAACGAATATAAAACTGAAGAAATACAAGCAACATCTGTAATGGTGACAGAAGGTCAAGCTTTACTGACGATAACATCTGTATACTGCCCGCCCAAACATAGAATAACAGAACAAAAATTTGAAAACTTTATAAATACACTAGGATCAAGATTCATAGCTGGAGGCGACTTCAATGCAAAACACCAGCATTGGGGCTCACGACTCAAAACACTACGAGGAAAAATCTTCTTAAAGTAACAAACAGGCTTAATGTTTCTACTATATCGACTGGTGAACCTACGTACTGGCCCACTGACGTCAATAAGCTTCCTGACCTCCTGGACTTCTACTTAGCAAAAGGTGTGCATCTTGGTACAGTAGAAGTAAAATCGTGCTACGACCTTTCTTCAGACCACACCCCAGTAGAAATGACCATCAGTTCAAATATATCTGAAAGAAACTATCCTCTAAAACTAACAAGTAACAAGACAAACTGGAACAAGTACCGCGATTACGTGAACAATAAACTATCTGCAAACGCACTGCTAACAACTGAAGAAAACATCGAAGACGCAATACAGCACCTATCTGATACATTACAAGACGCTGCCTGGGCCGCAACACCAAGAGAAACAATAAATAAATCGTCAACGTATCCCGCAGAAATAAGACAAAAAGTGGTAGAAAAACGTCGACTCCGACGAATATTCATGACGACACGACAACCAGATGACAAAAGAAAATATAACAAAGCAGCCAGACAACTAACACGACAAATTAAGGAATACGAAAATAAATAATATTCTAATTACATTCAAGCACTATCACCTACTGCTGAAACTAATTATTCGCTTTGGAAAGCAACTAGAAAACTAAAGCGACCCCAACAGCACATCGCACCAATTCGAAAAGAAGATGGCACGTGGGCAAGAAGCGCAGAAGAAAAGGTCGAATGCTTAGCAAAACACTTTGCTTCAGTTTTCAAACCAGCAGAAAATGTAAGTACTATTGAAAATAAAGTGCTAGAATATTTGAACGTGCCTTTACAGTTATCTCTGCCCATAGAGCATCTCAACTCACGAGAAGTCGAACAAACAATCAAAAAACACACGCATCCTGCAAAGAGTCCAGGGTTTGACCTTATTACTGGCAAGATGTTGCAGGAAATGCCAAGTAAACGATATGAACTCGTAACAAGCATATTCAACGCGATACTTCGAAATAGCCATTATCCTTGTCAATGGAAATACGCTCAAATAATTGCGATCGTGAAACCAGGAAAGACTGCCACGGAAGTTAAATCGTACCGACCTATTAGCCTGCTACCAGTCCTATCAAAAGTATTTGAAAAACTTCTCTTACAGCGCCTCAAGCCTATAATTAAAGAAGTGATTCCTGACTTTCAATTCGGCTTTCGAGAGGGACACTCAACAATAGAACAGACCCATCGTATTGTGAACACAATTTCTCAAAGCCTGGAAAAAAAGCTATATTGTTCTGCAGCATTCCTAGATATACAACAAGCATTCGACAAGGTATGGTAAGAAGGAATTATATTTAAAATAAAAAAAAACTTCTCCCGCACTCCTACTATTTACTTCTCAAATCATATCTTTGCGATCGCCTATTTCAAGTGAAATATCAGGACGCTCTATCGGAATTCCAACCTATTTCTGCAGGAGTGCCACAAAGAAGTATTCTTGGGCCTTTTTTATATCTTATATCAACTTCAGACTTACCAACTACAGAAAGATCTACAATAGCCACCTTTGCAGACGACACAGCTATTCTTTCTGCAAATGAAGACCCCTCCTGCGCATCACAACATCTTCAAGAACATCTAAACAAAATCGAAGATTGGAGTCATCGTTGGCGAGTCACCGTAAATGAAACAAAATCAAAACATATAACATTTTCACTAAGAAAAGAAAACTGCCCAAAAGTAAAACTAAACAACACAGAACTCCACGAAGCTGATACAATCAAATATCTTGGACTGCATTTGGATAGACGCCTGACTTGGAAAACCCACATCAAAACTAAGAGAAAAGAAGCGCAACTTAAAGTCCTCAAATTGTCATGGCTAATAAACAGACAATCAAAGCTGTCCTAGCATAACAAAATACAGATTTATAAAACTATAATCAAACCAACATGGACCTATGGTATTGAATTGTGGGGCTCTTCCAGTAAATCGAATCTAGAAATTCTAAAAAGATTCGAAGCAAAAACAGTAAGAAAACTATACAACGCAACCATGGTACGTGACAAACAAGACGATATACAGAGACCTCGACATCGTCCCGCTGGAGGAAGTAATCGCCACGAAGAGCCTAGCATACCAGAGAAGATTGTACAACCACCCAAATCACCTCTCAACAAGCCTTCTAGATAACAGTGAGCATGTGTATAGACTGAGGAGAGAGAGTATTTTAGATTTGCCATACCGATTTTGTAAATGAAATTTTTCAATGTCATAAAAAGTTCACGTCGGAAATGTATCTTTTGACACCATTTGCTTATTGTTTCTATTGGAACAGATTGTAAATTATGCAGAAAATAAATTAAAAAAAATATCACTATTAAAAGAAGTATTAGTTTAGTACTTGAAGGTCAATATAATCTCTAACTGTAAAGAAACGTTGATGCAACAGAAAAATATTTGGAATTTAAACTTATGCATATATTTAAATTAATGCCATCGGTCATTGTGAAGGAAAACAAAAACAAAAAAAAACATTTGTACGTATGTGTGTATGCATGAATGTATATATGTGGATTTTTTATAGTGAGCTGTCTATACTTACACCTGATGTATATTTCCTACGACGTGTGTAAAAATTTTTAGATATTTGTATTGCATGAAAATGTGTTCCGACCTTTATGTCAGTTTTGACAAAACACATTGATATGAATATCAAGAGTCAAGGCAATGGTAGGATTCCAAGCTCAATAAAAGAGGCTTGCAGTAATCACGTGGATGACATTTGTATATGATTCTTAGTTTTCTCTGTAGTCTAAAAGTCTGGATATTGTTCGATTTTCAATTTCTCATATAATAGGCAGGAATGAACATTCGCAAAAGACACGAAATAAGCTGAATGAAGGATCACTGCTTTTGAACGAATTCTGAATGCGTAATATAATGAACTTGTTTGGTTTTCTGTTTATTTAAATGGACGTTCAATTGCTTGTTTAAAATGCATACCTGAATTAAAACAGTTTTTCCATCGTTTACTATTTAAAGATAAGAGTAATTCTAGATTTGTAACCTTTACATCTTCTTTAGTTTGAAAATATCTTACTCTTATAACTGCTACTGAATTGGTTGCTACAGGAACCATACCAATACTTAGTGGTCAGTTCTGGCAAAACTAGGTTTGTAGAAAGGGATACCAGCTTTGTTAGTCGAATAAGACGTGCTTATATCAAACTGTTCTCTCAGTTTTTCCTTTGCCTTGTTTTCGTATTACTAATTACCAAATGATGTACGTGAGATTTATGGAGTTTCTTGTCAACAGATATTTACTCCGTTTTTCGTGACACTTACAGGATTTTCAATGCAATCTCTTTTCGCCTGTTTTCGGGAACAAATAGCAAAAGTACTCGATTTACAACCGAAATCGCGTTTTCAGTGCAGTGTTGCTGCGAGCCAGTAGAGTGAAAAGAGGAGAGGGGAAAGATATAGAGAAAGAGAGAGAAAAGGGAAGGGGAACGAGGAGAAGAGAATGAGGAAGAGGAAGTGGCACCGGAAATGGGTATGGTATTTCGAGGGCCACGATGCCCTGAATCCAGCTTAATGTGCATGTTTGGACTAAAGCAAATACACCGACTCTCTGATTCAGCCTCCAACGTTCCCATTTCCAACTAGTGCACAAACAGCACATAATTTCTCGCATTATTTTCTAATTTGCAATTTTCGGAGTTCAACGAAAATGAGACCTGCGCCATTCCCATAAGCGTTCCTTGTTTTATCCGCGGAAACAATTTGAAGAAACAATTTCCTGTTTTTTTTAGAAACTGTCTTCTTTATAAATTTCATTAACTTATAGCAGACTTGTGAAAAAATTACTAGTTTTTTAAAAAATGTTCAAAGCCTTTTTTAAGGATCTGATTTTTTAAAACATATTTTGTTTAAGAAAAATCTCTATTTTCAAATTCGTAGTTGTGTAATTTTTTGCAATTTTTGCAAGGACAGAGATTTCGCCGGATGTGAGACTAGCACTAACGTTTTACCGTCTTTTGATACCTACGAGGAAAAAAATTGAAATTGGAGCCGTTTTTGATAAAATAATAGTTTAAAATTGCCTAAATATCACTCAGAGTTGTGCGAAAATACTCACATTTTTGAAAAATTGAACACGGTGTTACTACAAGACATCTTTCAACAACTCATTTTATTCTGAAAAAAATCTATATCTTGAAAATTGTGGTGGTAGAAAGACGTCCAAAAAATTAAACTTTTGCAATTTTCAAAAAACAAGTACTTTAACAAAACTGAGACCATCGTCATTCTGTTAAGCGTCTTTTCAACTATCCGGTAACAAAGTTTAATAAAAAAATTGAGCCATTTTTGAGACAAATTTGAAAATAATGCAGGCTTCATGGAAAAAAATCTCTGAAGATTAAATTATCCGTTTCAAACTCGCAGGACATCGAGTTCCTTTAAAAAAGTCGAGGAATATCAATTTTGGACTAAATTGGCTAAACGGTTCAGACGCTAGCGTCGACTTCAGGCAGTCGCACACAGACGTTTTGCCGTCAACCGATTTTTTGGAATTAAGGGCCTATAAAACATGAATCTGACTACGCAAAGTGTTAGAGAAAAGAATTTATACTCGGTAGAGACAAGATTTATTCACTTTTTCGTACCAGGGCCGGCAATGAAAGTTTTAATGTCGAAAATTCGTTTTCTTGCTCACGATTTCAACACTTTCAATTCTTTTTTGGAGATCGACAAAGTAAATGGGAGGGGATTGGCCAAAGAGAGTCAAAAACCCATTTTACTTTCGCGTATACATACGTATGTACGGCGTAATCTACGTAGTATTGGGAAAGTTATGAAATGCCGCGCAAAAAAACGGCGAATTTTAAGCAGAAAAAAATCATTGCTGGGTCCTGAAAACAAAAAAGTGGATAAATCCAGTTGCTAAATTAAGAAATATTTCCTATAACACGTGGTGTAGTCAGCATCACTGCTTAGTGGGTCCTTGATACCGAAAAAACAATTGACGGCAAACGTCCGTCCGTTTGCCAGTCTGTGAACACCAGTAGCACCTAAACCGAACGTACGATATTTTCCAAAATAGATATTTAGCGGTCGAACTGGTTCGACTTGAGGTGTCCAATTCTGAAAATCTTTATTGAAAATTTGTTTTTTTACATAAAGCCCACCGGACATTTTAAAAATTTACTCAAGTTCTCAAATTTTCTCAAAAACAAACGTTTTCTGTGTAAACTGGCTCAAATGTCCCCATTTTCGGAAAACCTCAAACACCATTTTCTCCTAAATGGCTCCAAAGTTTTCCTTCAAACTTTTCGAAGGGATGGTGTTTATTGCACTCTTTAATATGACGTAAAGTTAATTTGGGGTATTTTTTGTTTTTTCTAAAATTATACAAACGCAATTTTTTTGGAATATCTCTCACACTATTATTATGCACATTTACAGCAATTTCTAAACACTATTGTATTTGTAAGTTAAAGTGCTCCAAATGACTTCAAGTTAAGTTTTTCGAAAACCCAAAACTTTTCTATAAAAAAGAGGTTGAAATTCCGAATTTACAATAGCACTGAAATGCCATTTTCTTAAAAACGTAAAACGGCGCCAATTTTTTCAAAGAAAATTGCCACTTAGGACGATTTACTATTATTTAATATTCTTAAAATAATGTTTCCATTCTACAATTGGAAAACCGAAAAATTAATAAAATGTAAACAAATGTACATTGGGATTGATGATAGCTGGCAAGAGTATTTAGAAATTCCGAAGAGCTAGCCGAGACCAAAAGAAATAGAAAAATATTAGGGGAAAGTCCGTGCCATTCTGTAGTACCGTTCTTACAGAAGACACAATAAAGAGATTCTTTATCACTGGAAAGAAGCAAGCTCACGAGCGACGATAAGACGGAATTATATATTTTTCTATAGAATATCAAGTGCCTTTAACGTTATCTGTAATATTTTATTTTTACCAATGTTTAGTAAATAAAATATTTTTTTTTTAAATTGGTGCACGTCGGGACAAATAGTTTTCTACTCCACTGTCCACTCCACGTGTGTCACCTGGAATGCTTAGGAGAGCAGATAATTTTTTTCACCCAAGGATAAATGACAAAGAGGTACAAGATTATATAATTGGCCATTAAGAAACCTCTTTAAACTCATGGATAACATAGTATAACTTTACATTCATTGAGAATGAATTTAATACGGCACAACAATAGCACATTTCCGATTAAATAATAATGAAAAAATTGATGTGAAACATAATTCTGTACATTTGCAAGTTGCTTGCTGAATTTTATCAAAGTTGTAAATACTCGGGTTTTCCGTTGCATCATCGGCATGCCATTGTACCGCAAAAGAGAGGATGGGAGTATATAAACAGGGAGTGAATCCTCTGTCGTTGATGGTGGCAAACTCAGACTGATACGCCTTATATTTAATTACTACTATTGAATATATTGTTCACTAGTCATGACGTTGTAACTCGTAGGATACAGGCCTTGTACCTAAAGCTATAAAGGAAGTTACCTTGGAGGCCGCACGCGACACTGGATCAGTTAAGTGAAGCGGCTTAGCGTATCATTGCCAAACCTCTCAGCGAATCTGTTAGAATGCCCAGAGCATTGAGGGATAACCCCTGTCCTGTGACTTCACGCTCTTCAGCTTGTAGTTCGCTTCAACGCCGCTTGATAAAGCTGTTTCTCTTTTGTTCGTTATTCAGTGATTAATAATTCGCGATCCAGTATAATGTAATTCAATGGATGAAACAGCATTGTCTCACATTGCAATGATTGACCCAATATGTAAAGCAAAAAATACTAAATCTAAAAGCATGCAAAGGCAACGCCCTATGGGCAAACGCAGGCGGGATCGATCGCAGGAGGACGGAAACATTTCCTTACATCATCATCATCATCATCATCATCACCCCATCATCTACTCTAACCGGACGGACTGTGATACGCATTGCTCTCTGTGTTTCAATGTTACGCCTAGAGCCAGACAAATCGCATTGTATTATCGATTGTTCTCAAGGGCTTGCTTTCACAGTCTTGGAAGGCGCGCGCGCTCCTTATCTGCCAGCGAAATCTATACGAGATCTCTCTCAACGATGGGAACTGGATAGATTTTCAACATCATATTTTATTAATAAAAAATCTCCATTTTCAATTTAAAAATTGTAGAAAGACGCTTTAGAGTTGCTCTCAGACAAACTGATGGACGGACATACGTTTTGCTGTAATCCAATTTTTCTGTTTTAAGGACCCATCAAACGTGAATTCTGAGTACACAACGTGTTAGAGGAAGTAATTTTCTATACAGAGTGTCCCGGAAGGAAACGTCGAATCGTCGAAAAAAAGCTCTTAAGACAATTTTAATCACATGATGCCTAACAATATCCTTGGATATTACGAATGACTGAGCCAGAATAGCACTCAAAAGTTGATTTGAAAAAACATTTTATATCCAAAAATGTGCATTTCAAACACATAAATACTCCAGAAAGGTGTAAATTGTTTATTATTTACAAAATAAATTAATATATTTGTTCAGAAAGAAAAAATAATACCAATAAAAAACAGTCGAATTGTGGAAATTGGGTGCCTTTTTATTTCTGTGTTAATTTTTCTTTGTGAACAAATGTATTCATTTCTTTCGTAATTAATAAACAATTTACATTTTTCTGAAGTCTTTCCACTGGTGCTAAACTGCCACTATGAAAGACATATGTCACTATTCCTGAGGATGTAAGTTACCCAGAACTATTCAGATTTGGTATAAGTTAAAATCGGTATTTTAGTGACTTACTCTTTTCAATCTCTTATAAGCTCGTGTTAAACAGCTTTAATAATAAATTTACAAAACCATTTTAAGAGATATTTTATACGCGAGCCTCATCTGGATTAATGCAGAAAAAACTAATATTAACAAATTGCAAATTTTCCAAAGGCAGTGCCTAAGGATAATCAGCAACATCTCTTGGTTTAATACTAACAACCAACTCCACAAAGAACTATCCATAGAAGCCATAGCCATGTCAAATAACTTTCCTCCAAATTCTATTTCTCCATACCACAAATCCCCACATTAAATGCACTCAACCTCAGCCGAAATCATGTACAACGAACCCGAATTCCAAACAAATTCCCCTTCCATGCATTTTTGAAAAAATTACCAAAATTGTCACTTAATAGAGGTGCCTTTTTCGCTTCCTCATCCATTAATTAGATTTAAGCATAGTACGTTAGTTGGAGTTAATAGTAAGCAACCCAAAACATATGTATATAAAGTTTTCCTGATTTTTTAATCAACAATAAAATCAATTACAATTAAAATAGTGTCAAGGTATAACCACTTTCTCTTTACTAGAGGCCGGGCAATAACAATGTTTGTGACGAAAAATATCCGTTTTTTTCCTGTAGCATTACAATATTTTCTCTATACCGTGACCGATCACGTACGAGTATTCTCATACGAAAAATACTTTGTCCTTTACCGCAAGATATACGACTATTAACTTACGTAGTGTTTGATACCGGCAACATTGAACAACGTATTAAAATAATTCGCGTAGTAGAATCGATATCTGGAGTCGACCTGTGCGCACCACCTCAACTATTCCTAAGAGTGTTCCATTTTGATTAGAAGCAGTTTCGTGAACAGGACGTTCCCGTCCATAGTGAAGCCGTACGAACGGAAATCCTTTACAATCTCTCTAAATTATTTGAAAGAAGCTCTCAACAAGAGGTAATTAATCTGTTTGAAATACTATTCATGATGATTATGAATGAAATTCATGAAATTCTAAGAAGAATGTTTCAATTTTTTGCATGTGAAAGCTGTTAACACGTGTAGAGACATTACGTTTACACTACGTTTTCTTTTCCACAGCTTTTTACTTACTCTTCAATTTTTTCATTAAGTAATTATATATCTGGTATACCATCCTCCCAACCACCGCATTACATAGTGGCGAAAATGGTATAAAATTAAATCCAATTGGATGATTGTGACTGGACATACGTGTTCGTAACGACACGTGGCCTACCGACGGCTGGATCCCGTAATTGAATTCTTCCGTGAGAGCGAAAGCCGGACTACACCACAGCGCGAAATTGATAAGAAGGACGCCCGAAATCAGTCATCTGACAAGAGGAGCGGTCCAGGAACAACCAGAGTTCTCCAAAGAAGTAATCGCCGCCCAAGCCATCCGCCCCTCAATGCACAAACTAAGGCCCACGTTTTTCTTAAATTCCGTAAAAAGTGGAGGAATTTCTTAGGCGCCATTGCCGGCTGAAATTGCAAAAACGCAAGATAAGCTACCATGTGAATTGGTTGCTCCGCAGTCACTCGCTCAATATATTTATTTTAGAATTGCCAGAGATGAATATAATTCCACTACCTCGTCCACCGCTGCCAATGTCGAGCGGCGCGCAGCGTAGAATTTGTAGATCAAAGGGGAAGGGAGTAAAATATTGAACTGGACTGAGCAATGATTTCGAGGCAGAATTTCTATATATCTATATCCCTATATATCTATATATCCTCTATACCTATATACCCTATATACCTATATACCCTATATACCCTATATATCCTATATACCCTATATACCCTATATACCCTATATACCCTATATACCCTATATACCTACATATCCCTATATATCTCTGTAGGAAACATTCAGCATTCGTATTTGTGAGAATAGCTTGGCTAGAAGCTATTAATTTTGTACATCCTAGTCAATGCAAATTTCCTGTAAATATTTCATTACCTAAAACAAAAGAGTATATTACATGTCAGTGTAAATTTAGTGTGAACTGAAAACTGTAGAATTGCAGTTTATGAATGCTCTTTTCATATTTTGACTTTCTGAAAGAAAGAGTTTATTCTCTGAGTCAAACCTAATACAATTAGTAATACAATCATTTGTGTTATACTATTTAAGAAGAGAGAAATTAATGAGTCGTTTGTTTGGAATACCTCACGAAGAGAGATAGGTGTAAAAAATTGTAGCTAGAATTGTTATCATTAGGAAGGATCCTTAGGGACAGTATAACATTTTCTAAGTGTATATATTTAGGGTATTTTGAAAAGGGTATTTCATTATTTTACTGTGCTCAAGTGTTTTATATATATTCTAGCCTGAGCATATTTTTGTGTTTCTTCTCCATTTTGTTCTATCACAAACAGTGTACCCTTGTGATTTCAAATTATACCGTGTATGTTAATTTTTCAATCTTGTCTCCGTTTTCTTGTTCTAACCTTTTTCATCCACCAACATTATTTACCTGAGATCACTACTTTTAAGATTGCCCAATTTTTTGTAGTCAACAACGAATCTGGACCATAAGCAATTGTAGGGGGGGGGGGCTACTCCCTTCTCCGTAGTAAACCACTATGTGGTGCAAGAAGTCCCAACGTCATACAGTGGATGCGGACTTTGCAGAGCCGGAGCGGTGGGCAATTTCGCACTGCGAAAGCGTGCATGTTTTCACGTACGCGGCGAAGGTAGCAATACTGCGTAACTAGTAGGCGAGAAAGTAAAAATACTTTATCGGTATCAACGGACCCCAAAACGTGTGTTATTGTTGAAATCTCCATATTTTTAAATCGCGAAAAAACACCGTGAAATTGTAAATTTCATGGAGATTTTTCGCGATTTAAAATACTGGAAGATGGTGTCTCAATTCTGGTTTGAGATTCGGATTCAGTGTCGACATGCATAGAGAAACACGTGTCACGTCTTTGGCTCTGATAACGTCTTTATTTTGTGTGCCTGTGCTATCATACTTTTGTGTACCAGATACTAATAATATAAGTTTTTCTGTCGAAAGAATGCGACTAAATGCTTCAGATTTACGTTAAATGCTCTTTACTGCGTATGTAGTCGCTAAAAATGCAAAAATAAAATTATCAGATAAATGTGTTCAAAGGTTTTGTTGGCAATGGACTTACAGGAATCATATACTTAATAACTCATGAAATTAGCAGCAATCGTTACTGAAAAGTTTCGTAGGATATATGTTTATAATACCTATTTAAACGTGCCTTGTGCCATCGAATTTTTATAGTTTTCGTCGTAGAAAAAATATCATACAATCTAGTACACATAGTTCAGTTACAATCTTCATTGAAAGTGGAATAAGTAATTCGCTTAAGATATTTAATAGACTCTTTTGTAATAAACGGTGTCAAGAAATTCAATGACGCTTTCAGCATTCGTTATTCATCGTTGCCTGCTCGGCCGCCGCCGCGGAGGGTAATAATAGGCCAAGTGTCGATATGTTCGTTCTCGATAAAGCCAATGCCGGAACTAGCATTCTAGAGCGTAGTGGTTGCGGTGCGCTGGTCTCGACGCCGAGAACATTTGTAACTGAGTGCCTTTCTGACTGCCCCTAGTTACGACTGAATCCGATATAACTCTGATTTATTTCAACGAGTGCAAATGTGTACCATTACCTCCGATACCAATTGCACTGAGTATTTGAATAACATTTCTCAACCTGATAGAACTCTCATAAATGGTATAAAAGCTTATTGTCTGTGATACTAATTGCACAATGTAATTGAATGTTAATTCATGTTACATTGATGTCAAACAACCACTCTGAGTGAAAGGCTCTGGCTGTAGAGCGGCTACACAGATGCTATGCCAAAGAATAAATTGAGCTCTTCAGAGAAACAAAAAAATATATTTTTAGAATGATTAATATAGTGCCAAATCAATGAGCGATTGCGGTATTATATATATATATATATATATATATATATATATATATATATATATATATATATATATATTGAAACGCGGAGCGTTTCTTCAATTAATTAGAAACACAGAGCATGTTATTCTAATTACGACCATTTTGAACTGCGCGGCAATAGCGGCGAGCAACGGACGGGGACAAGGGAACGAATCAGGCGCGAAGGCGGCGAGAGCGGGCGAGACAACGGCAGTTAGGCAGTGTGAGATAGAGCTCGAGAGAGGTCGGAACGATATTGGTGCGCGCGGTAAAGAGGACGAAATCAAGTTGACTAGTGTAAGGAAAACTATCAGGAAGTGAGTGAGACGTGATAGTGGCAAATGTTGAACAGTGCAAGCTAATGATCGTGTTCATAGTGTCAGACACAGTGGAGAAAAGGGGCAAAACTATAAATCGCGTAGCTGGTACCTGCACGGGTGGTGGCCAAGTGCTCGCATTGTGGTAAATAGGAAAGTGGAGGAGAATCGACGAACTGTGTTACAATAAAGCAGCGAGATATTCTGCAAAGACCAGACGAACAGTAAGCTAAGAGTAGTGCATACTCCAGTGGAACGACACGTGCAACGGTCGGCGCCAAAGCAGAAGGATTTGCGCAACCGCCGCTGTGGGCCGACGACGCGGGAGCCCGCTCTGCCAACCGTCCGAAGGAGTGCCGAACCGCGCCGAAGGTCACCGATCGTCGCAGCCGTTGAAAATCATCAGAGAAAAAACGACATATTCTCGGTGTCCGAGGTATTGTAAAATCTAAAATCGCAAACTGAGTTTTGGTACCAAAACAGGGAATAATTGTATTTAAGGCAATGTACTAAATGTGTGATTCTAGAAATAAATCGTGTTTTTGTTCAGACAAAATTACAACTTTGTTTTGCCAATGTGTTGCCGAATCCTTAAGAGACCCATTCACGAGACAAGACACCCGTCCTTTCCAAATTTTAATGCAGTGAAAAGTACCGCCAACCAGATACGTCACAGCTGGCGCCCGAACAGTATGGACTCGTGTATTTAAGAAATGCGGCTCTGAGGAATTTGACAAAACATTGGAAGTTACAGTGAACATAAACTGAATTGAGGATATGAATATTAATGTATGTGAAGTGTATGTTAGTATAATTGTGCAACAAAGTAGATTTGAAAATAATTTGCAGGCAGTATAAGAATTTATTATTTTGGAGGGAATAAGAGCAATAATATATGCACTGGCAAATATGTGTAAAGATTTAAGAAAATATAATAATTACTTGGTGACTATACAATTCTAAATTAGTGGGCATATGTAGTTGATTTTTTGGGGAAAATAATTAGCATAAATCTAATACTGTTGCATGCACAAGGGCAGAAGATGTATGTTGAGGGATTATAAAATAGTTGTGGCAATATTCATGCATTAGTACAGTTCTAGAACAATTTACAGGATATTTACTGTGTATATGGAAACAAATAGTGTGCATATTTCAAGTGATGAAGAGTATCATAACCTCTGAGATTTTGTAATACAGATCAGTGTCAATTTGGTTTCCTTCATGGCATGTAAACCAAAGAATTTGTGAAAATAGAAGTAATTTTTTTTGTGAAAATACAAGAGGTATTTGATGTTGATTGTGCAAGTTGTATATATTGCTTATCTTGAATACATGTACAGAAGTGCAAGATTTACTGGTGATTGGTGGGAAATGTTAAAAATTTAAAGGAAAGGATATTGTTCAGTGACGTCTCTTTAGCAGTATTTTAAATGTGTATCTTGAATATTCATGTATTATTGTTGAGGGAATGTCACAAAGGAGGTATCGAACTTAATTGGGTGTGATTGTTGCAGAAAAATATATGAGTTAATTGAGAGGTGCAAATTAATTTAAAAGTATATAGTGGATTTGCATAATTTTGAATGTTATGTTATTAATAGTTTTAAAGGAATTTATTAGCAGTATATATGGGTGTATTTAGTGGATGTACTATGTATTATGAAGGGTATCCTTGTGTGAGGTTTATGTGACTGGGAAATTATGTTATTACAGAAATAGTGTATTTGTGTATTAAGTGGTGATTGAGGACATGTCGTTTATCACTCAATGTCCGAAGTAATAGTGTGTTAGGACAGTAGCAAGGAGCAGTTATTGCAGTGCTGGGTCCAGTTAATTAGTAGGGTAATTATTGTACCATTGTCGAAGTAGGCAAGTAGAAAGATTGTGTAAACATTACGGATCAGCTGGGGACGAACGTGAGGTTCAAGATAACGAGATGGAGGCCCGAAGCATAATGATGGATCAGGACGAGAAGGTGGGACGAGTAGATGATACGGATGAAGGAATTGGTGGAAGTAATTTTTTGGAAAGCAGGGATAGTGCAATTGGAAGCCAATTAGATGACACGTCGGGAGATTGTTTTAATGAAAAGGTAAAAATTACATCGACGCCGATGAACCAGGAGCAGGATACCCAAATCAGGAGGGCCGAGAAGATACCCATCCAGGTATAATGCAGATGATGATGAAGATTTTGGAAGAACAGAAAAGAATAGTAGAAGAACAGAGCAGGAAAGCGGAGGCACAGAATAGGAAGATATTGGAAGGACAGAGCAGAATGAGGGAAGAATTGAATGGGAAATTGGAAGAACAGAATCAAAAATTAGAGGAACAGGATAGGAAAGCTGATGAACGGAGTGGCAAATTACGAGATGAAATAAGTCGGCGAATAGAACGTCTTAATGAACAAATCGAGTTGACCAAGAGTGAGATGTCCAGGATTGCGGGTCGAGTAGAAGTTCAAGAACGATTAATTTCCGATGGATTTATGAAACAGAAGAAGGAACTAGAGTGTCAGCTAAGTAAATCGGACGGGGAATTGGAAACCCAATTACACCAACAAATGGATGCGAAGGTTGCTGCACAGGATGATGAGAGCGAGGGGATGAGAAACCAACTTCAAGACGAAATCAAGATAGCGGATGGCAAAATGGTGGATGTCCAAATCGAAGCCGAGGATGGTATTCGCGGAGCGGAAGTGAAAACGGAAGAATTGGAGCGAAGGATGGAAGAAGAAATCAAGGAAAACATACAAGAGCGCGAAGAGAAAGTGTTGGTACTACAAGCCGAGGTTGAACAGATAGAAGAGTGGAAAGTGTCACCGATTGTCAAGGGTGGGGTGGCACCATTTATGTCTCCAAAGTCACTGAAATTTTTGGGAGATGGTAAGGAAAACCCTCATGCATTTATGCGAGCAGCAGAACGATACTTAGCAATGTTGAACATATCAGAAAGATGCAAAGTCCAAGTCCTATATTCAATGTTGGAGGGGAACGCCCGGACGTGGGCCTATACATGTGACGCAATTCCTGAGTCATTGAAGGAGTTTCAAGACAGATTTTTCAAACGGTATGGGGACGAAGAGACTAGAAAATTACCGCCGACGAGAACTGTCAGGCAAGTACGTCGACTTATTAGCACGTGCAATTACTACGCAAGATTTTGTCCAGAATTTGCAGAGGTGATGGACATGCTAGACCAAAGTTTAAGAAGAGGTCGTAGATGGAAATGGGACGATAACTACCAGGAGGCATTCGACAAATTGGAAGCAATGTCCTACAACAGTTATTTAGTAGACCACCGTCGTCAAAATGGGACTAAATCGCCGTACAATAGGCAAGAGATGGTAGGACATTACAAGTTCCACAATCGGAAACGATGTCCCACAAGTGACGACAGTATTCAATATTAGACAAAGGTATATTACTTGTGTTGTATAGAAAACTAAATTGTTTATTAGAGTTGTCTTTATTGTCTGAAACTGAATTTGTACTACTTTATAGTATTTTGAGAAAAATGTTATGGTGTACCTTGTGGATAAGCATTTAGGGAGTAAGAATTATTTTTGTGTACTTGTGTATGTAAGCATAAGTCTTAGCATAAAACGATCATTTACCAATTCGATTTTATGAAAACAATTGTATTTGATGAATCACTTATTGTATAAGATTGTTATAACTGTTGGCAGGGGCCATATTTGTGTATTGGAATTTCAGGTACGTCACAATATATATATATATATATATATATATATATATATATATATATATATATATATATATATATACTGTCGGGTATATACTGTACTGTATTATACCGTAATAATAATACCACAGTATCATCATTCTTACAGTATCCCATTGAGAACGAAAGATAACAAATTGGTTTAATACTGTCCGCCCTTCCGTTTGTCTGTAAACATCTCTAGCCGCTAAACCATAGGCAGGATTTTCACCAAAATTGATATTTCCCGATCGACTCCCCCTGGATGGCGAGATCCAGCGTGATCCTACACGTCGTCTAGCGAGATTTTCCCCCAACCAGGTACCTCCCACCAGCGAGGCCCCTGCAGGGGGACCATGACCGCGTAGGCGGGCCTGGGTTCTGGTGGTGAGTTGTAGACGACGACCAGAGCTCTGAGTTTCACGACAGGACTCACGTCGTTAGCACAGCGGTGATTGCAGAGAGTAGGCCATGCTAAGCTCTTTCAATAATGCATCTCCCGTTTAAATATTTTTTTAAAACATGAGTAGGTGTTACGTAATTTTTAGTGAAATTGTGATTACGTAAACAAGATTTTCTAAACTATGTAGAATTTACTCGAATTCGACCAATTTTCATCAAAACATTTGAACTTTTAAAATTTGCAAATAATCAACTTTCTCTTTAAAGTGTCAAGAAGGTGTTTCTGCTTTCTCAGACGGTTGATATGATTGCCGTAATTACTTGCTAAACCGAATTATTTAAGTTCGAATCGTAGCGTGCGAGAAAGTCTTTGCGGCTTGGAAACACTTTTATCGGTTCAAGAAGTATAATACTACATACCCGTTAAAAATAATGTGATGCGACAAACATACAAGTATGCTGTTTTAACCACTAGTGTTCTTACATAAGATTGGAATGGGGGACGGGACCGAAAGTGTCTTTGAACACCGTCTCTCCGCCTCTGTAAGACTTCGCTGCATCGTGAGTGCGCTGTTGCGAGAGGCGATGCGGAGTGAGCGGCGGCGCCGGAGCACCTCTGCGCGGCGACGGCGCCACCCACGTCGGGGATCGATCCCAGGCCCCGGCGCGGCACCGTGGCCCTTAGCCTGCACGTCATCGCTGTTCTATTCGCAGACTAGCCGAGTCTTTTGCATACATGTGCTCGCTAAGAGCCGCGAGGCGGCGGCTCCAGGCAAATGCATCCAATGAGCGCGTTGTTCGTATTCATGACGTTCGATCCGGCGCCTCCGCAGCGCTGCCTCCGCGGCGCCGCGCCCAAGACACGGCGGCACAGCCTCGGAAGTCTGCTTCACCGCTTTCGACGATAATCCCGATTTCCTTCCCGGGCGACGTTCATGGCAAACGTCACTGGGCTCATTCGGAAGATCGTATACTTGGAACTTGGTTTTCTAAGCAGTGTAGTACTAGAAAAACTTGTCGTTCTGGCTCCGGACGTGTCATTAATTAAAACGTTGTTCATGCCAACTTAACGTGAACTACAGAAGTGTTATTTTTTCAAGAATTTTTAGAATGAAATGTTTGTCAGTGAAGACTGGACATTTCCAAAACACATGTAAACTGAAAATTCTGTCAAATTTAACTTTTATTTGTGCAGTAACACTCCCTTTAATGGTTGAAAATGCATGATTCACAGTTTATCAGTTCTATTTGCGTGAACCTTTGGCTAAAAAAAATATGAGAAAAAACTATTAAGAGAGAGAGAGAGAGAGAGAGAGAGAGAGAGAGAAAGTGTGTATTGATTACACTTCTTTCCAATATTAAGCCACACTCAGTTTTTTACTTTCAATATACAATTAAATTAATTAAATAATTAAATTAGTATTTTCTAAAAGAAAAACAATTAATATTATATGAAGATAATTTTTTGAATAACTTTATTTTATTGAACTCGCTGTACATGCTAAAAATGTGTGTCCCTATTTACATCTCCATTCAGTTTGGTTTAGATCACTGACTCGTCATCTTAACATTGATATATTTCATGCCAATGTAGTAAAGGTTTAAGTTTCACATCATCAATAGTATAACAGTCCACATTGTGTCTCATGCACTTATTAACCTGGCGTCAACTCTAAATACAAGAACAAAGTATTTTCTCTTGCTCCTACAATTTCTTCAATAATATTATTACGTATCTTGGTTTCTGACGTTTAATCATCGGCAAACATTAATCACAAGTACCAAAATTTTTCTATTGGGTGTCATTGTGTTCTTCAATATTGTCAACAAAATTGTCGTAAATCCCAGTCATTTCATCAATTGAAAAGTGTTCCCCCTTTCTTTTGTGTGATTTCTGCTTTTCTTTCTCATTGACTAAACCCGCATCCGCTTTCCCAATATGTGAACAGATACGGGGGGAAATTTCATTAGCAGAAAGAACATCTTTGATGTTTTAATTGGTGCCTTAATCATTATCTATATTGATTGTTTGTTTGTTAAGTATTTTAAGTAAGAAGAGATAGCTATTTCAAAACATGAACTCTTATATTTAAATAGATTTACAGGGTATTTGAGATGCAACATTAAAATTTGTTGAACAGAATTTTTGAAAGAATTTTTCATTAATGTAAGGAACTGAAAAAGAGATTTGAGGCAGAATTTAGAAGGAAGTTGCTTAGGGACTTGGAATATCCCTCTCTCTTTTTTTATTTAGCTGTGAACTAAATCTAAGGCATGTAAAGGTGTAGGCATACAACACTATCCACACCCACCAGCCACAGTTTGCAGAACATTACTTGATTCATGAAAAGCTGTTTCGGGAGTTTGCTATTAGGTATACGTAATTAATGACCAAATTATTCCTATGGTTTTGATTAACACTGATTATTTGATTAACAATGATTGATATTGTCATTTCCGAATTGCTTTTATCTAATTAAGGATTTAATAGTGATAGATAAATGTTTGCTAACACGGTGTCATAACATCACTGGAGCAGACAAAATTGAGTATTGTGGCACCGACAATGCTAAACAACATGCCTTTACATTAAATGAACGATACTTTTCAATTGAAGATCTCATCGTCGCGCAAGAGCTACAGCCAATGGTGTTTGCAGAAACACAAAATCCACATGAGATTGTTGAACGTGCAGAATTTATTAAAACAAATCTTTAATTACAATTAAAATTCAATATTAAAGAAAACAATATTAAACAATTACACAAAGAGCAGCACTCTTTAAGAAAAGCATGCTTTTGGTTCCATAATAACAAATTAATAGTAAAAGAAAATAAAACTATTTCAATGCAGTTCTCCAGTTTAATTCAACAGCTCGGCACTTCACCGAAAATGAACGTCGTGCCATTGACTGATGTTAAGATAACAACATTTTTAGGTCTTTCAATTCATTCAAACCTTAAATGGAAAGACCATTTAAATGAATTGAACACTAAATTAAGTTCTTTATGCTACGCTTTCAGAATTCTTTCAAATTCCGTCAGCCTTCACACTGCTCGTTGTGTATATTTCGCGAATGTTGATTCCTGCCTTAGATATGGCATAATGTTCTGGGGAAATACGTCTCATATCTCCCGGACTTTTAGATTACAAACACGAATTGAAGCAAACCCCACCCACGTGATTTTTATAAGCCTCTCTTTATTCACCTACGTATTTTAGCATTACCTTGTCTCTTAATATATGTATCATTGGTTTTTCTCAAATATGACTTACTTAAGAGCGGGAATATATTTTCAGCGAACGCCGTTGTCTATAACTTCAGCACTCGACGTGGTACTCATATTCATCAGGTAACAGTATCAACAGCTCACTACAAAAAATTCACATATAAGATATATATATATATATATATATATATATATATATATATACATTATTTTACAACACCTTGCCAGATGACATTAAACGATTAAATTCGATACAAAAGTTTAAGCCCCGAGTAAAATATTTTCTGCTGCACAACTGTTTCTATGACTATACCGAGTTATATGACCGACAGAATTAGAGACTATACCGAGCATACAAAAGGAAAGTAATATTAATTTTAACAATAACATTTAATGTATTATATATCTTTTTGATTGTATAATTGTAAAGAACATGTAACAAGTATTGTACTTCTGCTTCTGGATCAATGACCCCCATCTCGATCAGGTTTTCGTCCAGTTTCCCTGATCTTCGAGCAAATGCTCAGATTGTTTTGCTTCTGGACATAACTGTAACTTCAAATTAACTTCTCCCCATAGCACGTCACAAACAGTTTTTAACTGTTTTGACGTAATTAAATAAAAACCTGTTTACAAGATCGGTTTCACCGCTAGTCACTGTTGTGTAGCGCCATGCAGCACTCTTTCGCACAAAAACAACCATGTCTGGGACTAATGCTGTTTGACCGTAAACATTTGGACATATAATGTTCTTCCAGAATCACCTATGCGTCTTCGCTCGCGTTCTGCACTTTAGTCCGGGTCGATATCATCATCTGATGCATAAAAGTTCACTCTGCAAAATGGCAGCATTAACTTCATTTTCTCAATTTTTCAGGATTTCAGGATGGATTTCAGGACTTCAGGATAATGCTGTTGTTTCGAGAAACCCCTTAATTGGTAAAATAAAAATTTTGTCATTATCGTATGTGGATGATGTGGTATTACTGTCAGATAATGCCAATAACTTTAATGAAATGTTGGAGAATAACAAAGGGAACAGAGAGCTCGAATTAAATATGGATAAGATCAAAGTGATGGAGTACCATGGAACAGCAGACAGAAGAGTGAATGTGAGAAAATTATATGGAAGGGATGAATTTTAGAGATTTTAAGGATTTAGGGTTTTGACTGAACAAGCGAGAAAAAAACGCACAGCAGAAATAGGTAAGAAGGGGATGTGGCTGTGAAAAAGATGTGGGTCAATTAAGAGAAGGTGCAGAGATATCTGGACAAAGGGGATGAGGATATACGAGAGTATTGTTGATTATATTTTGAGGTGGGGCAGATATTTGAGGATGGAAGTAAAGGAAGAAACTAGAAGCAATACATGTAATAGTTTGAAGATGGGGGAGGACACAATTACACACTCGGTTACATGGTAAGATGTGAGACAAAGAGGCAAAAAATGAGAATAGAGATGAATTAAATAGCATGTAAGTATAAGGAAAGGATTAGGAGAGCGAGGGGAAACGAGTTATTAATGTAAGTTTGGTGGGAATCAGAGGCGGATTAATATTTTTGCCGCCTGTAGGCACATCAAATTTGCCGCCCCCTATTTAAAATTAATGTTACATTTCAAATTGTAACATTTCAGTAACAATTCCTCATTAATTTGAACGTTTTAACTTTAAAACTAACATTACATTTTGCACATTGTTTTCATAAATTAAATATTTTTTTGGATTAGCTAATTGTGGATATAAACTGTATCTTCATAGCAAATAACGTTCAACATTATTAACGTTTCAATACTGAAACGTTAACATTAAAAGGAAACTAAAACATGACAACTAGAATTGCAACGTTTTCTTTCGACAACGGGCCTTACTTTCAGATTCATATACTTCTGAAATCATAAGGTATACTCTAATGAAGCAGACAAATAAATAGCTTGTATTAAATATTAATATGATAGATTTTTATTCACAACAACTGAACGATTAGAATATTACGACGTTGTAACAGTTTTTATAATTTTCGATTTACCATTATAAACAAGGAATATAACATTTAACTTTTTGGATGGGTTTTTTATACAGTTGAAATAACGTTTTATTAATTATAGCTAATTTGTCTATTGTAAAATTTTGCGACGTGCCTTTTGGTGAGCAAATTCATCAATAATTATAGTATAATCTAAAACGCTAAGATAATTTTCTTCAAAACAAAATAACGCTAAGGAGTTCAGTCGATACTCTGCGGTTGTAGAATGCAAATAATTTTTAATCCTTTTTAAACAAGAGAATGAACGTTCAGCTGTTCAATTGGCCACCGGAATACATAAAAAGATTCGAAGTGCAAAGTCAACGTTAGGATAAATACATTCTAATTCTTCTTTCCGTAACCACTTTAATAAAGCTGCAGGATTCGTTGGCTTAACATCTTCGTCAAGGATTTTTAAATACGAACTTAAATGTATAAGCTCAGAAACAAGCGATTCTTCAAGATTTTGGAGAAATTGTGAACATAAAAATATCGCTGATTTTTCCAAATCTATCAAAGATAATTTTTCTATTTCAATGACAGCCTTAAATTTGTCATGTGCATCTTTATACGCATCAAGTCTCTTATTCAATTCTGCAAGTAATTTATCAACAATAACCAAATAAGTGTCGATTTTAAACTTGTATCGTGCGATCAGTTCTGCTGCATTCTCGTTAGTTTCATCACATTGCATTTTGCGTTTCCTTTTCTTTTCCGATTCGTACGCTTCAGTACTTGATAGCTTCTTACCCTTCTCTTCCAAAAGTTCAAAGTTGTCTCTTCGTTTTTAAAAGTTCTACAAGCTAAGTGTAAATACCAACCACGGAACTTAAATCCATATCGACTTTTTGCAGTTGTTTGTTCGACGCATTCAAGCGGTCTAAAATTAATCCTCAATCCTCGGTCATAATAGCAGTTTCAAGTCGATATAAAGCAACAATAAGACCTTTAGTTTCCGCACGCGTTGACGTTTTTTGCGTAGAATCATCAGATACAATTTAAAGGGCATCTAAAACATTTTGCCAACGATGTTTTAGAGCCTGACATGCATCATCTCGAACTGACCAGCGCGTAATTGAAAGACTTTTCAAAGAGGATGTACTGGATCCTTCATCTACTAAATTTTGAAGTGTGTCCCAACTTTTTGACATGTCCTCTCAAACGAAGCTCTCTTGAAACAAGACTTTTTATTACTAAAATGACACGCTCAAGAACATTCCTCCAATACGTTGCCTCGGTTTCAACTTGTTCAAGCAGCTGCTTATTCACTTGGTTTTCAGTCCACTGTCTGTTTTTCAATGCGGACGTACAGTTTCTATGACATGTACAATTCTCATGTTTTTTTAATTTGCTATGCGCATTTTTCCAATCATTGAATCTCTCCGATGATAATTTTGTTCTTACTTCTGAATTGCTTGAAAACAATAGACAAACACCGCAGAAAACAGTTCAATTTCTCTCAGAGTAAACAAGCCACTTGCGAGGCATTTTTTTCTTTACTGATATGCGTATACTCAAACATATTCGACGTTAAGTAACGAACTTTGCCATCATTGTACTCTTTTCTTGATTTAGAAAAGTCGTCGTTTTTGTTTTGTTCGAACCCATGCTTGGCAACATAATCACGTGTAGCTTCATTAATAGACCACAAAGCTGGATCGCTTTTCCAACAAAAACGATCAGTGGAAGTTATGGTTTCATCAATTTCATGTTCTTGCAGTTGTATACATTCGGTAGAAATCCTATTTAATTAAAAAAGAAAATAATAAATTATTATAATAATGTATTGTAATATTACAAATATTCTAGAAAGATTATTATATATATATATATATATATATATATATATATATATATAAATGTTTAATTAATTATACAAAAAAAGCTTAAACTATTTACATCGGTTGAATCGTCAACTCATAATCAATCGCAGTTATATTTTCAATTGCTTGAGAAACCATTTCATTTTTAGCTGTTTGGAACTTTGCAGTCTCATTATTAGATTCAGTGATAACCCTGAATAAATAAAAGATTCAAAATATTATGTGTATTATTACATATTATATAAAATAAAGTTTAGTAACATAATTATAGTAACATATTTTATGCTAATTTATTTAAATTCTATATTAATATTGTAAACAACGGCGGGGGAGGGCGCCAGGTTCAGCTCCTGAAATATGGCTGGATGGAAGTGTTGGGAGGTCATGAATTATAACACTGAGTCATTTATAACAAATAGTAGTTTATTCCTGGCACCATGAGCTGCCAGGGAAGTTACAGGTCGCAAAGGGCGACGCAAGTTTCTTACTAACTCTACTCTGTGAGCTCATTGCCCTAATTACTAATAGGCTTATTCCCTTAAGGCTAACATATTAGGCTTAATCTCTGATGACACATGCAATCCACCATCTATGATCTGCAGGGCCTGAACGCGGCCACTATCAATTTCTCGCCGTAAAATTGTCCTGCGAGGCAGCTTCGCCTCGTAGCGTTCACCGCTGGCTGTGTTGAGTCCCAGGCTGGTCACGCGGCGCCCTCGGAGGTAGGGGCGGCGGCAGTCTCAGGTCGCCGACCTCTCGTGGCGCGTCCCCTCTCAGCTGGTAGCAGGCGGCCTCAGGTCGCCGACTCGAGCAGGCTCAGTCGGTCGGGTAACCACGGGCGCTGACGTAATGCGATGTGGGCTGTCAATGGGCCCGGCGTAAAAGGCACGGAGACCGACGGGCCTATGCGGAAATAGTGCGGGATCCAGTGATCTCCCGCCCGAGTTTCCTCCGCGACAAGTCCACTGGTTGCGTTCAAAATAAAATCAAACTTTACTCTGGGAAAGTATTTCCCAAGTCGCGTTCCGATTCCTCTGCTCCGGGAAGTCTTTCCCTACTCGCGTCCCGATCCTCATTAATTTTCCTTCGTGCACCCTGTTTTTAAGAAAACTCCCTTCCCCCCTCCCAAAATGTTTCTAACTCTGTAAATTTATCCCTTCCCTCATGGCGAAGCTCCCCATTGGCTGAGGGTAACTGCGTTGCAGGATTCTAATTTACCAATCCTGTCGCAGTTTTCCTGTAACTTTCCACAGTTCGCTCTCCTTCTAACACCGGCTTCTCTCCTCTCTCTCGCTTCCCTTTGTCAAATGTTCCAGAAGCTTCTCGCAGCTGTCTGGACACGTGTTCATGCAGGAGTGCATTTTCAAGGGCCATAAACGGTCGGCATGGGCTAATCGGCAGCCTGCTGTGTTTAATTTGTAAATAGCCCCTGTGGGGATTCGGGTGCCTTACCCAAGGCGCGTGCCAAACGAGTGCGGGGGCGGGCATTGTTCGAAGGGGGGGCCGGCTGACGGCTGAGAAAGGTCTCGTTCACGACGCGTCGTAAATGTGTCTTCCTCTTAATCGACACCCGTGCCAACCCCTTCGGGACTCCGCGTTCCTCCCCGGGTGGCGGTAGAGAAAGGGGGCGCGAGGGTGTGTATTGTTCAAAAGGGGGGGTTTCGGCCGACTGCTAGAATGGTTCTTATGAGGGGCAATAAACGGGTCCGCCTCTGAAAGGGGCTGAGTGCGGTCGTGAGGGAAGCCCTTCGCGACAAAGCAGCCTTCGTGACCTACTTTTGCCTCGTTGGAAGCTATCTCTCGACGAGATTATGTTATTATTGGCGACGCCCCAATAAAATTATACTAATTGATTGGTGACGCCACAATATATTGTTCATTTTAACGAATACAACAACACATCGAGAATACTTAATTTCTAATCATTGTACTAAACATTTTTTGCATTTTGAGAATATTTTAGCAACACAACTCTGTATTAAAAATATATTAATGTTAACATTTATTTATCACAAGTTATTAGTACATGGAAAAAATATACAAGCTGAAAACTAAATATGTTATATAATATATATGTTTATACTAACTCAGTAATAGAATTGTCGAATGAACTGCAGCAGTGAACAGTTTCACTTATAGGTTTGAAGAATTCATTTTTTTGGTCTGATTAATTTCATTTTGACATTTCTCTTCCTTTTCTTTTCGGATTTTTGCATATTGACTTCCGCTGAGTCTTTTTCGATAATCACTCATTTTAAAACTTTAAAATATCATTTTTACTCAGCAGGCTCTTACAATAAACGATACACAACAATAATAACAAAAGAAAGAAAAGGGTTATTTCCAGATCCGTCTTCTAGAACTAACTCAACAAGTAATAGATGTCGCTACTTTCTATATAGCGCAATATGAATGCATGGCAAAATCCGTCAGCGATTTCTGATTGGCTAATTCAAACTCCTTACTCTAAGAATGTAATTCTTTCTGCTCAATCAACCAATCAGAAGTCGTTGGCGAATTCTTTTCATGTGTTCTGTAACATTGAAAATGTCCATATTTGAAATTCAAACTTAATTTATAAGTCAAAGGTTGAGGGGGCGGCTTTAGTCTCGTTTAAATCATTTTTAAAATAAAAATATGATTTATGCTGTTATAGTTTTTAGAGAACCTAAATTTGTTTTAGAAAACATCAAAAAAATTTTGCGCCTTTGAAAATTTGCCGCCCTTGAAAATTTGCCGCCGTAGGCCCGTGCCTACTGTGCCTATGCGTAAATCCACCTCTGGTGGGAATTAGATAACAATAAAGAAACCGAGAAGGAACATGTGAAAGGGAAGCTTTTTGTAATCATAAAGGTTATTTGTTGGAGAAAATGATAAGGTTATGAGAAGAAGGGAATGATTTAATAAGAAATTGATTCATATCAGTTATTGCAGGATGATTATAAAAGAAGATTAAACAATTATCTTATAACAAATGGTACTCCCAATTACTTAAGAGGGAAATGTAAGAAAAGAGACAGAAGGATAGCAAGGTAAAGATTAGGAAACGAAACTATACAGAAAGGATATTGCCTATTTAGTGAGGGGAAAATGTTGGATCTGTGAGGTGGAAGAGGAGGACCGGAAACATATATTACAGAGATGTCGCTATTTTGAAGAAGGTGGAATTATCAGTAAAAGGTGAGGTGGATATTAGAGGGAAAAAGTGAAAGGATTAGTATAATACAGAGATACAGGAATATGCGTAGTATGTAGCCTACTATTGTATACTTCCTGTATAGCAATGTGTACAGCTTGTATTGTATATGTATTAAGCGAATTCTACTATTGTATATTTACAAAGTTGTAAAATAAATATTCATTATATATACATACTTACATATCATTATATATCCAGAATCTCCCGATACAAAAAATACTTCAGATTCTATGTTGACTCTCATGAAGTATAGCAAATCCAGTTTTACCGAAAGAAAAATGCGTTGTCAAATGAAAAATAAAAATGAGTTGAAATGTTACTTCCGGGCGCGAAATTCAAACCGGCTGCCGCGTCATAGCAAACACCGGTTGTCGGGGATGTGCGAAGCGTAGTTTTTTGCGTTTTAGGTGAAGCTGTCGAGTGAGGCAAACATCGCTTGCCGCAAAGTAAAGTAATTCAAGAGTATCAAGGGTTTAATATGCACTATTTATTTAATCTATTAAATCTACTTAAAATGCATTTTTGTTATAAATTATAACCACGGTATGAAACTGCATAACAAAAAACGTATACGAACCAATCTTAATGAAAATTAACAAAATTCCTGGAATGTTCAAATTATGTTTGATATCTTTAGTGTGAACGAATTTATCGAGCTTTTGCATGCCACGTAAGATAAACGCAGTCCCCTGCAGTTTCTTTCCTTAATATTGCTAACAGCTATCACATGCTAACAGCTTTGCGCATCAGAAAAGTTCATTCAATAAAATAATGAGTTTATTGATTATTGTTAGGTCCACATTTACACTGTTGCTTCCTCAAGTTCCTATTTGAGCAGTTATAGCTACCGAGCCTGCTTAGATAATCCGATAAATGGTTGTACACGAATTAACACGTAGATTATCTTCCCCTGAGATGTAATATTGCTCCTCATTATGGTTACCTCGAATAATTATAAATACACTACAAATATGCGTTTTATTTATTTTGTTCATTTTTCCTCAATTCCGAATATCAAAAATTTCGCATCAGCATATATATATATATATATATATATATATATATATATATATATATATATATATATATATATATATAAGACAATTATTTATGCAGGATAATAATTAGCTAAAATATGTTTCCCTGTAAACAGAGTGGAGTTTTATTCATTTTTATCAACTATCATTTACATTATCATTTACAGAACCTATTTACAACATTTTGTTCTTACCTGTGAACAGAGAAACGACAATTCAAGCCCACTACTACCGCTTCTCTATTTACACCACTTACTTCAATTACAATATATCTTTCTTATAAATTTTCAATCTATACTCATGCGTATCTAAATTTCTTCCAACAATCGTACCACTCATTTTCCTTAGTCCTTAGTCGAACCACGCGCCAAGGGTGGGAAGCACGGCATGTTCAAATTAAAGAAAATATATTTTCTTTACACACACACACACACACACACACACACACACACACACACACATATATATATATATATATATATATATATATATATATATCTGGGTGGGTGGGTGGGTGTACAGATGTCCCAGCAACTACGGACCACCCCCATAACTTCTAGACGGTTCATGATATCAAAATGCAGTTTTCGCTGATCAATGAGAAATCAAGAGTCTAGTAGCATGCCATATTGAAATTGTATATACTATTTTTAGTTTCTGAGAAATTAAATCAATTTTGATTTTTTAAATGGAACTATATTTTTCTCACCAGCAATGGACAGATCATGAAAAGAGGAATAAAATGATATATCATGTTGGTATTTTGACAGTAATTTGAGTATATTACACTTTCTGACACGAGATTTTGAATTAAACGGACTATATTTCATGTAGCAACGCTTACAACTCTCGTTTTCAGGAAAGGAGGCCTTCTCAGCGTCAAGACTGTTGCGTGAAGGAAGACTGAGAGCGGTGGCAGAGTGGTACAAGAGGCATTACTTCAGCAATCCATGGTCTTCACACTGAGGTCACGCTAAGAAACACCAATCAGAAAGAGAAATTTTTCCCTTGATTCATCTAAATATAGCTTGTCTCCTACTGAAATTCCATAAATCGATCATTCCAAAGAACGAAGGAAGATGGTAATATTAATTAAAGTTTTCGAACTTGACAAGAATTCAACCACCTTCATTGGTAAATTTCATATTTAATTAAGATGATCACTCCAAATATAGAACAGAGTAATATTCTTATACTGATTTTGTGTAGAAAATGGACATTGACCCTTATATGAAAGAATTATTTTATAAGAGAACTTCATTAAACCTTTTTATAATTTAAAAAAAAATTAAAAAATCCTCAAAATTTTGAAATGCACATGGTGACACTATTTAGGATGTTATGGAAAACAATATGAAGTTGTAATTGTATTACTGCAACATTTTGAGATAAAAGTTTGAACTAGCTACAGATTCGTAGAGTGTGCCCATACAGGAATGCTAGACAGATAAAGGTTAAAGCAGCTCCATTTAATTGAGGACGAATGTTGTTCTGAGTAGAGAATCATTTTCGCGGTATTCTAATGCTGGATGTAACTAGGAAATGGTACGATCGTGCGTCTGCTTCTCGATATGAACCAGTGTCTGTTATATTCAATTTCAGAGTTTTGTTGACTCAAAGGTTTTATGGCCTCTGTCTATCCACGTGACTGTATTTGTGTCTGTGTATATCTTTATGCTTGAAAAGTATGTTCGTTATTTTCAATTCGGTAAACGCTCCAATGTTTCTTAATACTATTCCATTGCCATTAAGTACATCTTCATCGAAAGGTCCAATTAGTGCTTCTTAGGGTTCTTTCCCCACTCTGGCATTCAAATCTCCACTCAACATAACATAACCGTTCTTATTTATTCCATTTAGTGACTTCTGCGTAATTCATAAACTTATTGACTTATTTCTTTTCTGCCTTCTGCTGGAGCACACATACTGAATGTCAATAGATGTTTTCGTGATATTTGTAATCTTGTATACATTATTCTATCATTAACAAAATTGTAACTACGAATCATATTTTTAAAGTCTTTTTTAATGACAATAGCAACGCCTGAAGTAGCCTTGAAGCACTAGAATAGTACAGAAGATAATCTCGAAGATCTCTCTCCTTCCTTTCAATTTTTTTCCCTTTCTGCTATGGTTGCGATATCTATATTCATTCATGTGATTTGAATTCATTAGTGAGTTCTGTTTTTTTATGTGCTAGTTTGCGAACTTTTCATGCAGATATCTTAAGTAATTTAGTCCTATTAACTACGAGTAATTAAACTTTTCCTTAGCATTAGTCGTCATAAGTCTGACAGTCTCTGAGCATTGTGAAAGGGGGACATGTCCCCTGGCCGCGTTACGTGCGCTGCGCAGGGCTGGCGCGGTGGGGGTAATGCCCCCTCACTGAACATTTTTAAATTGTTGACGCTTCATGTACAGTTCCACCAAAAATCCAACTAACCACACTCGGAGATCCTCAAGTTATTTTAAATCGATCGGGGAATTTCTATTTTGAAGAAAATGGTTTGAAAGGTTTAGGTGCTACTTTTGACCACTGATGGATGCACATCATTGCCGTCAATCGATTTTTCAGTATCAAGGACCCACAAAACATAGATTATGACTACATACGGTAGACGAAGTAATTTACTATAAATAGAAACAAGATTTATCCACTTTTCCATTGCCAATATCTGGAGCTTTTCTGTTGAAAATTCGTGATTTTTCGGCGCACGATTACACTACTTTCTCTTCTTACGAAATAAGGACGAGAATGAAATAAACGTATTTATTCATACTTTATTTTTTATAGTCATATTATATCCGTGTGTATTATGCCTTAAATTCTTGCATATTTTGCGGATATTTAGGTTATTAAAATCCGGACCGTTGTCATTAGCGTTATTTGTGAATTTTGATACTGACGACCGGCTGACAGAACACACATTCTGAAGACATAAAATTGAGCGTTATTCCAGGTCCACGCGCAATGTGAGCTATGATAATTTTAACTTTGATTCCGTCGATTCCCAAATTAACCTTTTTCTCTGATTGAATCTGAAAATAATGGATTTTTTCTTTCGCAATACTTAAAAGTATCAGAGCTTCGTTTCACACTCAATCTTTTGGATGTGTCATTCGGTTGGATAGAAATTCGTCAATAAAGTGTTGTACAGAAACGAAGCATTTCTCAGAAAAAAACATTCATTTGAAACATTGGTTCTTGTAATTGAAGAGCAGACGGCATTGAATTGTTTTCCATTTGAAATGAACCAGCCAACAATGAGGCTGAACCAAAAAAATATATTTCAATGGCTTAGCGAAAAAAGATTAAAAATATTTAGTTTATATAAAATTAAAGCATGAAATATCTACTTTAAGAACGGTGTTTCGAAAAAAAATATCCGAAAAATTTAGTTTATGAAACATGATTTTTATAGTATTTCCCTACTATTACTTGACATTGAACAGCGTGCAGTCGGTACCACGACAATTAACGGCTCACATTTCATTGAAAATAATGAACACATTTCGCTGGAAAAACTCCTATTGTGGATATCTTGTACTTAATGTACAATTTCTTGCTCCTAAATATAATAAACCTCTTTCTCTAACGCGTTGTGCATTCTGAATGAATGTTTTTTTGGTACTGGAAACGGAAAAATTTGTTTACGGCAGAACGTCCGACCGTTTGTGGACAAGGCTCAGATGATTTTCTCCAAACTAGACATTCCTCGATCGATCATGCAGAACTTGATGCCCTGCAAACTGAAAATAGTTTTTAGTATTTTTGAAGGGACTTTACATGAAGCCTCAGCGACATCAAAATTTTCTCAAAAATGGCTCTAAGTTTTTGTATTGAAATTTGAGTATTGCAAAGCACGCTTACAAACATGAACCAGTTCCCATTGAGATTGAACTATCTGTATTTTCGAAAACCATTAACTCTATCCAATGTTTCAAAATTAAATATTTAAATATGGTCTTAAAATCTCTTTCTTCAATAGTAGTCTTGCAAAGTTAATTGCGTCTAATTTTCGAAAATACAGAGAATTCACCGTAAACAGTACCTGCGCCATTTTCATATGCGTTCTTCACCTTACTTGAAAAAATGTTAAAGAAATATGTTGTAGCCGTTTAAAAAAATTGTCAATAAGTAATATTACTAGCAAAATATCCGGCGTTGCCCAATTTTTATTCAATCCTTGTGGAATGGAAAAGGTCTCCGTGTCTAGCTGTCTCTGTGTCTCTCCGTGTCATGTGTCTCTGTTTCTGTCTATGTCTGTTTCTGTCTGTCTCTGTCTCTCTCTATCTCTACCTCTTTCTGTTTTTGTCTCTGTCCCTCTGTTTGTCTGTCGATCTCTGTGACTGTCTCTCTTGCTTTCTCTCTGTTTCTGTCTCTGCATCTCAGTTGCCTCTGTTTTCCTTTCTGTGTCTGTCTGTCTGCCTCTATTTGTTTCTATCTCTCTGTGCTCTCTGTGTCTCTCCGTGTCTGTCTCTCTCTGTCTCGTTCTGTATCTTACATCGTTTCTCTCTTTACGTCTCTGTCTGCCCCTCTCTCTCCCTATATATTGTGACGTACCTTAGTTTGCGGTACTTTTCACTACATTTAATTTTAGAAAGGACAGTTGTCTTGGTTCGTGAATGGGTCTCGTAAGGTTTGACAAGAACATTGGAAAAACTCAATTATAATTTTCTTTCAACAAACAAGTAATTTATTACCGAAATCACACATTTAGTACATCAATTTCAATCTAATAACTCCCTGTTTTGGTACCAAAACTATACCCTTGATCTTAGATTTCACAATACCTTGAATACCAAAAACAGTTCGTTTCTTCTCAGATGATTTCCAACGGCTGCCACGATCGGCGGCCTTCGGCGCGACTCTGCGCCCCTTCGGGCGGTTGACTGCGTGGACGCTCGCGATGCCGGCCCTCTGCGGCGGTTACACAATACCTCTGCTTCAACTCCGACCGTTGCACGTGTCTTATAAATCGAGTAGGCACTGCTTCTATATTACTGTCCGCCCATCCCTTGCAGTTTATCTCGAGGCTTTCTTGCGGCACAATCCACCAATTCTCCTTCGCTTTCCTTTTCACAATAACGCCGGCACGTAGCCACTACCCACGCCGTTATCAGCCACGCGGCTCACAGTTCTTGCCTTTTTCACCGCTGTTCCTGACACCAATACCACGATCACCACCTTGCGCTATTTAACATTTGCCACTGTCACACCTAACTCACCTCTTGATAACTTCCCTTACATTATTTAACTTAATTTTGTCCTTCTTTTACCGCGCGCACCAACATCGCTCCGCTCTCCTTAGAGTTCTGTTCCACACTGCAACTGCCGTCGTCTCGCCCCGTCTCGCCGCCTTCTCGCGCCTGACTCGTTCCCTTGTCACGTTCGTTACTCGCCGCCGTTGCCGCGCAATTCAAAATGGGCGTAATTGGAAGAATCTGCCCTGCGTTTCGAATTAATTAGAGAAACGCTCCGCGTTTCAATATATATATATATGTGTATATATATATATATATATATATATATATATATATATATTGTGGCGTTATGGGATTGTGCAACCCCATAACACCACCGTCTCGTATGTATGAACACCCACAGGCAGCGAGGAGAGCAGGCGCAAAGAAAAAGTTCATAAACGCGCAGCCTGGTATCCGTTGCCCGTACTAAACAAAAGCGAACTAGCGAGCAATGTTTTCCTTGTGAAGGGTTGAGAGAGGGGAAGTAGCCCCACCACTGAGAATTTCCCCAGGCGTCGGACAATAAATCCGCAAATCCGCAAGCGGAAGCCCTCTTTTTGATTGTCGCCGTTGTCGAGTAAGCAGCATTTAAATCACCGCTCGTTAACGTCAGCTTAGATATTGTTTGCCGCCGCAACGACTGCTAGGTAGGAGTTTTCGGCGTCGAACAGACGTTCTAGTTAGTCGTCCGCGAGATAGTGAAGATTTAGTAAAATGTTTCTTCAATTAACAACACGGGAAGTAAAAGTTACCCGTTGTGAGAAAAGCATTGAAAGTTCTTGTTTAACGAAGTAGAAGTAGCAACGAGCGAGGAACTTGCACGAGTATTCAGGGAAGTGCAAGGGACATTTTCACAACGTGGGCGTAGTCAGAGGCGCCGGTAGCAGTCGAGGGAGAAGAAGAGGGCGACTAGGAAGAACGGAAGAGGACGCAAGAAGACAGGAGAAGAAGAGGCCGACTAGGAAGAGCGGAAGAGGACGCAAGAAGACGGCGTAGACGGCAGAGGCGAATCCCGTCTCGTACGACGCAGAAGCTGGGACCGAGCGACGTCGGTGCAGAGGCCAGCGCATGACCATCAAGGCCAAAAAGCGGGAGTTCTCGAGGTAACGCTTAGAGCGCGGAAAGTAGGTCAAGTTCGCGTCGGCAGGGAAAAAGACTAGTATAGGAAAGTGTTAGGAAATTGAGGACACGGATGGCAACAAATTGCAGTATTCTAGGAGGAGATTTTTGATGCGCTATTGCCTGCCTTAAACATTCTATTTGGAACATTTATTATTCTGCTATTAGCAGTCACAGTTAAATTGTAAATGAGAGTAGTGCACTGGCACACATTTTTTCTTCGCATGTAATATTTTTCGAAGCAGGAGATTGTAAATTGAAATTTGGTTTCATGTGCAATGTAACTAGAATAGCATAAATTTAGATATAATTAATTTTCAAGGGAATTCCCAGTGTAGATTAGGATAATTATTTCAGAGAATCAATCTTGCAGTAAATTATATGTGTTCATCCATTTAGTGTGCTGTAAAGGTTTCTATTTGTGTTTTTGATCATTCTTTGTTAAAGTGTGATTCTATTCTTGTTTCTTTTGTCATTAACTTATGCCACAAAAAGTTTATGGGTAAATTATACGCTCGTTTATGTGCAATTTGTGTGATTTTATTGTGTCAAGGGTTCAAACCTTTCTCGCACCCTGAAGATCCTGCTCCCTAGATTTTAAGCTCTCTTCACGAGCAAAATCTTGTTAACCCGCTTACGGTTCATGCGTGCAACTGTGAAGGTGGCAGTTGTGGGCAAAGGTGGGGGTTAGAATATATATATAACGTATTAATATTGCGTATTGAAACGCGGAAGCGTTTCCATACGCAATTAAAGACAAAAAGTACAGGAGTATAATTACTACTCATTTTGAACTGCGCGGCATAGCGGCAGGTGCGAGGAGAAACGGTGGGGGGAAGAGTGGACGCTGCCTCCGCCGTGGCCTAGCGAGAGAGGGGGGGATTTCTGCCGTTACGAGTCGAGCGCGACGGTTGAAAGCAGTAGCCGGGAGACGGCCGTTGAGGACAGTTGCTGAGAGCGAGTGGAAGAAAGTGGCCGGAAAAAGACGGTTAGCTGTAAGCAGAGCAGGACATTACCGATGACGAAGAACGTGAAACAGTGTTAGGTTTATAGAATCGCTGATTAGAAGCCGGTAACGTGGAAGTCGGGAGAGATTAGCCCGTAGATACTCTAAATTGCGTTCGTGATAAGGAATGCAGTGGAAAGAACAATAGAATAGTGAGTAATGTAATGAATGCCGGCACGGAGTGTAACCACGTGCTCGACGGTTGCAAGAGGGGAGCAGAAATGAACTGAGAAAGAGTGCTGCGACGTCATCCAAGTATATGATAGAACGAAATGGACATCCAGGTGATGCTGTAAGTGTATGTGTGTGGAACTGAAAGCGGAAACATCCCGGATTGCGGCCGAGGAATTCTCGTCGCCGTCACTGCAGACCGGCGAGGCACGTGTCTGCGTCACCAACCGCCTGGGGACGCCGAGCTGCGGTGAAGGTCAACAGTCGCCGTCGCCGAGGGCGAGCAGCTGCGACAGTCGAATTACTTAATGGGGCCCCAGGTATGATAAGATTATATGGTAACTAGAATCTTGGTACCAAAACATCGAGGTCTTATGTATTTAATCAGGTGTATTATACGTTGATTCATGAATAAATTGTATTTGTGTTCATACTAATTTATTACTTTAATTTACCAATGTATTATCAATTCCCTCTGAAGACCCATTCACGAGTAAGACACCCGTCCTTTATAACCTTGATATTTGCAGTGGAAAGTACCGACAATCAGGTACGTCACAATATATATATATATATATATATTCTAACCATCATATCTAACCTAATATATATATATATATATATATATATATATATATATATATATATATATGGCTTGAAGAAAATAAAAAAAATCAGATTTAATGATTTAAATGAAATTTTCCGAAATTGCATTACAGGTTTTTATCATATAGCAAAGTCGTTAAGAGATTTATTCGGTTTTTATCGGTTTTTAATTTCATCAATTGCAATTTTATAAAGAAAATAAAGATACTATGTATTTGAGGAAACTGGTACAATACCATCCTAGCCCACAAAATTTTAAATTTGATTTACTTATAGTTTTGTGTTCTTGTCTTGGGTCCAAGTAAGCTTGTGACAAGCTCGTTCAAAGAAATTTTACCATCTTTTTGTGCCATACCGCCCTAATAAACTAGTGGTACTGCCAAAGCACCTACCTATTTTTTAAAAGATCCGCAACATTATACTACTACATAGCCAGCAAAAGTGTTGTCAAGCAGCTAATTATTTTTCCGCTCCCAAACTCGAACTCAGATTTAACATGCTAGCACTCATACCACTACCCCACAGAAGCGCCACATGGTTCGAACTCTGACAAAGGTAGAAAGGTATTTACTCGATATATGAAAAAAAACCTTCAACAATCAAAATATCCGTTAGAAGCCTCAGTTCGTCAATCAGGGTATCAATTTTGAAGAAAATAAGCTGAACGTTTAAGGCGCTAGCATTAACCACACACGGACAGACGGACATTTCAATCGATTTTTGGTATAAAGAACCAAGAAAACATGGCTTCTGGCTACACCACGAGTTAGAGTTTTTTAAATATACAACAGGATTTCTCCACTTTTTCATTACTAGAACCCTAGATTTATTCTGGCGAAATTTCGGCTTTTTCTGGCGTACGATTATATAACTTTCTCTTCTTATGAAGAATTCATAAGGTGTGAAAGTAACAATAATTACTGAACCGTTAGGGATATGTAAGTTGGTCACATGGCTAGTGTTCATAATGTATTTTAATCTCATGTCGATATATTCATTAGTTTACTTAAATTGGGTCATACAGATGCACAGAAACTCAACAATTGTTTTGACGTGGCATACGTTTTACAAATCACAAAAGAAAGTTGAAATCATGTTTAAACATTACAAATGCGCACCGGCGACCGCTTGGTTTTAAGTGATGAACCCGAACTTCCCACTTAACAACATCAGCCATCCACGAAAACAATATCTAAATACTTCCATATTACTCAAGACACAACTGTTTCAGTTCTAGCATTACGTCGCTGAGAAAATCTGAAAAGACAAAGGGGTTAAAAGTTGCAAATTTGAAAATAACATGCACACTTCAAATTTATTTATCTTAATTGATTGTATCTGTTATAAGTTCTTCAAAAAATTTTCAATTAAGTTTCTGCAATTTTCAATAGTTTTGTTCGGCAACTCAGAATTGTGACAAATAACTATCCCTGAGTGGGGCTCAAACAAGCCGCCCTAGTCTCCGAAGCACTGACAATACACATCATTTAGCCAACCTCGGCCAGCGTAGATGTACAGGGATTAGACACACTTATAGTACTCATAACAGTTTCGTGTTTCAGTTGGAGTATCAGGCAGCGGAAAAATTAACAAAATGTAAAATAAATGTGCTCTTGACAGGAAAAGATAGCGTTTCGGCAGGCATAACTCGACGCGCTAAATAATTTTTGCTGGTTGAAAGCCACAGGGAATTGTGACAAATAACTATCCACGAGCCAGCCTCCAAACAGCGCCCTTCTCCACGAAATGCTGAAACCAGACTCGACGTTTAACCTCTTCAGCCAGCGGGGTTTTACATAAAATTGGCACTTGTGTAATAGTCGTAGGCGCTGAAAGACAATTGATTTGATGGCTCATGCATATATTTGTAAATCTCATACAGACATCGAGTTTTTTATCTTGATTAATTCTATTTACGATTAGAATTGTTTAAAATGGTTTTCAAAAAAGTTTCTGGGATCCTCAATTATTACCTGCGGTGTCACAGAATTGTTACAAGTAATAATTCCCTGACAAGACTCGAACCAGCCAATCTTCCCTCCGAAGAACTGGGCCCGTACCCACCAATTTAGCAACGTCAGCCCTCCCCTGGGGACATGGAAGGAATACTTCTATATTAGTAATGTGTATGGTGGTTTCTGTTCTATGGCTGGTTTCATTACGGAGCCGAGTAATTGAGAAAATGTGAAAAAAATTGTTTCTCGGACGACAAAAAGAAAGCAGCCGTGATGAGAATGAGGCGTTTTTTGAAAAAATATTTTTTTCGTAAACTTCAAACGCAAATTATACAAAAAACTACTCGTTTTTTTCAATAAATTGAACATGACACTTTTTAAAGATGTAATTTTGTACAACCGATTTTGCCTGAAACAAAAACCTCTATCTTCAATATTGTAATTTTCGAAAAGAGCGAGCAATACCCGAGAACGGGACTAGCACCATAATTATTATCGTCCCTTGTTACATATGTGAAGAAAATGTAAATACAAAATTGGAACTGTTGTTAAGACAAAAAACTTCAAGCACAAATTACGCAAAAACTACTAAATTTTACAAAAACTTTACGTGATCATTTTTAAAAATCTAATTTTCTACTACAAACTTTGCCTGAGCCAAAAACTTCATCTATTGTTTAAAAATGTTTTTTGCAGTTTTCGAAAAATTGTGGATATTACCGAAAATGAGACCTGCACTATTCTCATAAACGTCTTTTCCACTATTCAACAACAAAATTTAATCAAAAAATTTGGAGCGGCATATTTGAAAATTTTGACAATGTCTGAGGGACTTTATCTAAAATACCCCCACAAAAATGAAATATCGGTTTCAAAAACCAGGGGTCGTTACATCAGCCATATCGATTGAGGAATGTGGGATAGGTAGGTGATGTGTTGCATGATGGGATCGAGGTTGAATTCATTATGTAATTGATGATTAGATATGAACCAGGGAGCATTAGTGATTGTACGGAGGAATTGGTTCTGTACTATTTGAATTTTGTTGATGTTTGTTTTTGCAGCATTGATCCATACTGGGCAGGCGTAGAGAAGAGTAGGTCTGATTATTGTTTTGAAGTTATTGCTGTTTTGTATGGGAGGTAATTATTTCTGTTTATAAGAGTTTTTAATTGATGCAATTTGTTTTTGGTTTGTATTATTTTGATGTCTATGTGCTGTTTCCAGTTCATTTTGGTGTCCTTGTGCAGTCCAAGATATTTTATGGGTTTATTTGGGGATACCATGGGATGGGCTCATTATTTAAGGTGAGTGAGGTTGGTGAAGTGTATGGTCTTAAAGAGAATATTTTAGCTGCAGTTTTGTTTGGGTTTAATTTTATTTTTAATTTGGATGACCAACTGTCTATTTGGTTTAGATACAGTTGTATGTGGTTTTTAATATTGATTAGAGAGTGGCTGGAGGAGAAGATAAGTGTGTCATCTGCAAACTGTGCTGTTTTTACTGTTTCATCAATGGGGATGTCTGCTACATAGAGATTAAACAGTGTGGGTTATAGAGGGGAACCTTTTGGTAATCCTGCTTTGATTAACCTGGGGTTTGATTGATAGTTGTTGATTGTTACTGCAAAGGTTCTGTTGCATAAATAGTTTTGAATTACTGAGGTGATGTAATGTGGAGTGCCCATTTTCTTTAATTTATAAATTAGTGCCTGGTGCCAGACTCTATCAAATGCCTGTGTTATGTCGAGTGATATGAGTATTGTATGATGTTTTTTCTGAAATGCTGTGTTGAGATGTTCTGTGATTCGGAGGAGTTGATGTTGTGTGGATATATGATCTGTGAATCCAAACTGCTCTCTTGGGATAGCTTTTGTTATTTGTAGGTGCTTTTTAAGACGTTGGAGTATTACTTTTTCGAAAATTTTAGACAGAGATGGTAGACGACTTATCGGGCGATAAGTTTCGGTGTTGGCTGAATTTTTATTTGGCTTTAAAACAGGAAGAATGATGGCATGCTTCCATGTGGATGGAAAATGATTTGTTCTGAAGCATGAATTGTATATATTTGTTAAGTATGCAATTGCGGAGGCTGGTAAATGTTTTAGTATTGAATTATTGATTTTATCATGACCTGGTGCTTTTTTTATCGGGAGAGAGTTAATGATTTGTTTTATTTCTTGAGGATTTGTGTAATGAATTTTGTGATATGGGCCGTAGTTTGGGAGGTTGATGGACTGTATTATTGTATTGTGATCCGGGTGCGGTTTAGATTGGTTGAGTGTGAAAGTCGACTCAAAGTAATTGGCAATTTCCTCTGCCTTTTCGGTTGGGGTGAATAACTTGCCTTTCGGTGAGTTGATGTGTGGTATTATTGTTTTCTTTTTTAGTATTTGTTTGGTGAATTTCCAAATAGAGTTATTTTGTGCTGTTAAAGATTGTATCTTGTTCTGGAATTTGAGATTCATATGATTTTTATTGATTTCTTAACTATATTAGTTAATATATTTAGTTCTGCTTTTATTTGTGGGTTTTTGGTTTGGTTCCATAGTCTTCTGGTCCTGTTTTTGATGCATATTATGTTTTTGATTTCTACAGGTAGGGAAGAATGATTAATTTTGTTATGTGTTTGAGTATTTGTGGGCTGCGTTTCTGTTATTGCTGTATGTATTATGGTGTTTAGTAATATTACGGCGTTGTCTGTTTCTATAGAATTATTTAAAATTTTAATTTTTGGTATTAAATTACTGGTTATATTTTGGAATTTAATCCAGTTTAATTTAACTGTGTTTATTTTGGGGATTGGGGACCGCGGGGGTGGGATTTGTCGAGTAAGTATATTTACCGGAAGATGGTCTGAGTCGAGTTCGTGATACGGAGTTGAGTAAAAATTTATATTGCCGTCCGTCACTCCGATGTCAAGGATGTCTGGTTGCTTAGTTACGTCTCTTGAATAGGAGGCGATAGTATATTGATATTGGTATTGTTTATGATTTGTGATAGTAATTTTCCTTCTGGATTGCAAGTACGACATCCCCAGTTTGTGTGTTTAGCTAGTATTAATGTTTTTGTGTTTGGGGTGAATAGATCAAGAATATTTTGGGGTTGTATTTTTATTGATGGAGGTTTATAGGCAGTTATTATATTCCATGATTCATTGTTCATTGTTAGGGTTATTGCCACTGTTTCAATTCCTGCGATGTTTGGTATATTAATTTCATGATTGATTATATTATTCCTGACTGCTATAAGTACACCACCTACTTTTTGTTCGTTCCTGTCATTTCTATAAATTTTGTATTCTGGAATGTAAAATTTATTACTATTGTTTAGGTGCGTCTCTGTTATGCACGCGATGTCTATGTTATATGTGTGCAAATATTGAGTAAGTTCTATTTTTTTGTATGTGATCCCATTTGCATTCCAATTTGTTAATGATATATTTCTATGGGCTTGTATTGACATTATTGTTATTGAAAAATGCTGTTACTGTATTTTGAATTGTATTGATTATTGATGGTATGAGGGAGTTTATGAAGTTAATAATACAGGACGATATAGAATTAATTATTGTATTTAAAAGGGGATTATTATTACCTTGTTGGTTTTGTTGGGTACGGTTTCGCTGTGATCTCATATTGTTTTCGAATCCTGATTGGTTTACAGGGTGATTGTTCCTAGTGAAGTTACGTATTGGCTGGGTAGGGGGTAGTGATGGAAATTGTTCTTGTTGGTTGTTAAAGGATGATGGTGGTGTTCTTTGGTATGGATTTCTTGTGTTATAGGGAGGGGTGGTTTTCTTTTCAACAATTTCCTTATAGTATAAACAGTTCTCATTTCTTACATCTGCACGGTGATTGCCTTTGCAGAGAATACAGGTGGGGTTTGCTTTACTTTCGGGACAAGTTACAGTATAGTGATTACCGGAACATATTGCACAGTTAATTTTGTGATTGCAATTGTTTCTAGAATGTCCAAAGTCCAAACATCTATAGCACTGTAGTGGACCTTTTGGTCTTTTTCTTTTTTCGGTGGTGACTTTGAGGTTGCAGATTTGATTAATGTTGAGTATTGTTTCCAGTGGTTCATTGCCGTTGAACTCGGCTGCTATTACAGGAATAGGATGGCTATCCTTCTGAAGACGGGTGATTTTAACAATGGATGGATGTCTTTGTTTTAAATCTTGCATAATTTCACTGTCAGTTATGGAGAGGTGGACATTTTTAAATACTACCGAAAAATTTTTGTTTGCAGGGTCTTTGTAGGAGTGGAATCTTCTATTTGTGTTGCTTAAGTATTTAATTATTTTACGGAAATCTTCCGCTGAGCCGGGATTTATTTTCACTTTGTTGTTTTTTTGTTCAGCCACGAAGTTTTTTGATACGTTAACTTTAATTTCATTAACGAATGAGTTGATGTTAGTCATCTCAGCTATAAAAATTGGGGGTATTTTATTAGATGTAGTAGGGTGTGAAGATTGATCATACTTAAGATAGTTGAAGCGGTTATCTGGGGGAAGACAATTGGTTTCCTTGGAGGCTAGTTCCGTAAATCTGTTACCAACTGGGACATTGTATGAAGATTGCAAGTCTATATTTTCATTTCTGAAGTAGAAGTTTTGTACTACGGAGCCTATTGAAACATCGTAACCGTCTGTGGGTGGTGCACTGGCTAAATCTGATGTGGAACCTTTAACATAGTCACTGTCACTTGCACTTGCACTGTGTTTTTTGTTATCGCTGTTGGAAGCGTCCTCGCCTACTGACCTTTTTCTTTGGTTGACGCTGGCTTCTACCTCACGCCGGCTGCCAAAGGTTACGAGCGTTGAACCTTGCGATGGGACTTGATAACATGAAGTTTCTGATGTTGACGATTCCATGGCTGTATCCTCGTTCGTGTCACTTTCACTGTGTGTGGTAGGTAAATTGATGAAGCTGCATTGCGGAATACCGCTGGAGTTGTGTAGCACGTAAAGAGCATTGCTGACTACGTTGCATGTTGAATTATTCACATCGAATGCCATTGGTGAGAGTTATTCGATGCATTGGATTAATACTATATTTTACTTTTTGCACTTATTACAAGAAGCACTTGAAATATAAACTGGTTTGTCGGTATCGGACGGGCCCGTACCGACGCAAGCGTTCCGACTTTTACGAGCGCTCTGCGATGTGAACGGCTCGGTGGACGGGACTCCGACGTTTAGGTCTCGAGTGTTAGATCTCGAGGGTTAGGGTGTTTTCACTTTACCTCTCTATCTTCACTTTCCTTCACATTTATTCTTTTCTTGTCCATATTAACTTGTTATCGTCTTTATTTTCTCCTTCAGCCTTTCATTTTCATCCATACTGATGGGTTTGACAAGGATGGGAGTCCGTTTTTCTCTCCCCAGGGAAACGAAACATCCGAAGATAAATCAAGCCCGATCAGAGGCTTTGAGGTAGCAGCCCTACCACTGGTCAAACCAGCATATGGATTAGTAGCCCTATCAGGTAAAACGATTACTAAATTCCTCCATATCTATAGCCGGACTCACCATACGACAATAAATACGCCAGAAAACGGTAAAGAATATGTATTATCGGAACGACTAGAAATATGTGGGTGGAATGTTAGATCTCTTAACGGCAAAGAAGAAGAATTAGTAACACTACAAAGATAAAAGAACATCGAAATATTAATGATCTCCGAAACATAGAAGAAATTGAAAGGAACAATGAATACAGGTGAATATAAAATGGAGTCTCACAACTAGAACATGCAACATCAGGTGCAGCTATAATTCTAAATAAGAAATGGGCCAAAAGAATACAATAATATAATTGGATCTCTAATCGAATTTTAACTGTGCGGTGTAAGGTGGGGAGAGTATTTATTTTCCGTCGTTTGTGTCTACGCACCAGAAGAGGGAAAGCGAGGAGTTTTATTGTCAACTTCAAAAAGCTATGTGTGAAATAAATAAGAATGACTATGAAATAAAAATAAATGAAATAAATGAATTAATGAAATAAATAAGAATGAATTGGAGTCCTAAATGCCAGAATTCGAAAATTCGAAATGGATGATGTGATTGGTAAATGTAATAAAGATCATGTGCTAAATTATAACGGAAAAACCATGCGAGACTTTGCTTGCTTCAACAACCTAAAAGTTATGAATACCTTCTTTCCACATAAACGAATATATAAGTACACATGGACAGCACGTGGACAGAGTAGCACGATTGATTACATCTTAGCAAATGAAAAGATGAGAAAATTCTTCATTGACGTAAGAGTATATAGAGGATGGGAAATATACAGTGACCATTGTGCACTGGTGAAAGAAATTAAAAATCTACAAACGATGGTAAAAAATGAAGAAAAAATTGTTTCATCGGACAACAGGCAATGGAAAATCTATTTACTTCAAGAAGACTCCGAAAATAAATTATACCAACAGCGACTAGATAAAATAAATGGAATGTACCCTGAAAGCTAAGATGTCGAAGAAGAATGGAAACGTATTAAAACAATGGTAGAGACTTCAACAATGGAAACAACTGGTACTTCTACTCAAAAAATAAAACGTAAGAGGCTACGAATATGGAATAAGGAGATACATCAGGCTGTGAATACAAAGCGAAAGGCATATTTGAAATATCTAAGAGATAGAGACCCTGTGTCAAAACAAGAATATTCCACTGCATTAAATTACGTAAGAAGTCTTACAAGGAAGGCACAACAAGAGAGCTGGAACAGATACATAGCTGATCAGGAGCATGATACACACGGGCGCTAGACAATGAACTACAAAGTAATGCAACATCTAAATAGAGAGGTGAAAGATATAGTAAATATTCAAATTGTGAAAACTGACCACTTCCTCTCTTATTATAAACGATTGTGGTCTGAACCTGGTCATGAAAACAAAGAAAAACCCTTAGAAACAGAAAGAGAAATTGATAAAATATAATATGAGGATCCGGAAGGTGCCTTAAGAAAAATAAAAAATAGAAAAGCAAGTGGAAGCCTTGGCACTAAAGGCGAAATGATCAAATATGCCACAGAAAATTTAAAAAAATCTCTTACACGTTCTTAATCTATTTTGAGAAAAAGTGTTTATGCCGCAAAGAGTGGAAAATTGCAGTAATATGCTGTTTAAGAAAAAAGACCGGTCGTTTTGTGAAAATTATGAAGAAATAAGTCCTTTAAATCTTACTTGCAAGATCGATTCAAAAATAATCCCTTCCAGAGTACGTATTATTGCAGAGACAATGTTATTGGAAGAACATAATGGATTCAGAAAGGGCAGGTCTTGTTCCGATAATATCTCCATTGACTAGCAGGTCATTGAGAAACAGAGAATTTAATAAAAAACACACACGTTCTTCAAAGATTATTGTAAAGGTTTTGACACAGTAAACAGAAATACACAATTTAATGTATTGCATCGTAAAAGTCTCCCGCTACAGCTGATTTCGGTCATTAGGAACATCTATAATAACTCAGAAATTGGTATCAAGGCCTAAGAGAATAAGAAAGATATAATAAGCCAAGAAGTAAGACATTGATGTAGTCTATCTTAAATTCTTTTTAATTTATATTTAGATGGAGCAATAAATATGTGGATATCCAGCTAACATGTTATATATAGTCATGACATGGGAAAAGAAAGAAACCTAATGACCATATTATTCTTGGATGACCAACTTATAATAGCAAATGATGAATATAGCCTTCAGAAAGAATTGTTTGAATTACAAAAGATAACTGAAATGTACAAATTGCATATATTCTACAAAAGTCATGGCCTTTGAAGGGATGGAACCGATTAGATCCAAATTAGTTGTATATAATTCACCTATAGAGCACCTTTCAAGTTTCAATTTCTGAGGATACAAAATGTCATACAGAGGGGATATATATATATATATATATATATATATATATATATATATATATATATATATTGTGACGTACCTTAGTTTGCGGTACTTTTCACTACATTTAATTTTTAGAAAGGACGGGTGTCTTGGTCCGTAAATGGGTCTCGTAAGGTTTGAAAATAACATTGGAAAACTCAATTATAATTTTCTTTAAACAAACAAGTAATTTATTACCAAAATCACACATTTAGTACATCAATTTTAACCTAATTACTCCCTGTTTTGGTACCAAAACTATACCCATGATCTTAGATTTCACAATACCTTGAATACCAAAAATAGTTCACTTCTTCTCGGATAGTTCCCAACGGCTGCGACGATCGGCGGCCTTCGGCGCGACTCGGCGCCCCTTCGGACGGTTGACTGCGTGGACGCTCGCGGCACCGGCTCCCTGCAGCGGTTAAACAATGCCTCTGCTTCAACTCCGACCGTTGCACGTGTCTTCCAAATCGAGTAGGCACTGCCTCTATATTACTGTCCGCCTATCCTTTGCAGTTTATCTCGATGCTTTCTTGCGGCACAATCCACCAATTCTCCTTCGCTTTCCTTTTTACAAAAACGCCGGCACGTGGCCACTACCCACGCCGTTATCAGCCACGCGGCTTACAGTTCTTGCCTTTTTCACTACTGTTCCTGACACCAGTACTACAATAACCAGCTTGCTCTATTTAACATTTGCCACTGTCACACTTAACTCACTTCTTGATAACTTCCCTTACATTATTTAACTTAATTTTGTCCTTCTTTTACCGCGCGCACCAACATCGCTCCGCTCTCCTTAGAGTTCTGTTCCACACTGCAACTGCCGTCGTCTCGCCCCGTCTCGCCGCCTTCTCGCGCCTGACTCGTTCCCTTGTCGCGTCCGTTACTCGCCGCCGTTGCCGCGCAATTCAAAATGGGCGTAATTGGAAGAAAATGCCCTGTGTTTCGAATTAATTAGAGAAACGCTCCGCGTTTCAATATATATATATATATATATATATATATATATATATATATATATATATATATATATATATATTAATATATACACGGCTTCGCCGTAAATAATACATAATCCATGATGCAACTAGGAGGAATGTTAGTTCAGAAAGGTAAATGTTTAATAAATATCGAATCGACCCTGAAGTACTGTAGGCACGGACCATGGAGACACGCTACCAACTGAAGGGTGAGCCCTGAGGCCACACTAAATACCACTCCAATTACAGTCGGAAATCTTCGGAAATCAAATTTTTGCGATTACAGCGTCACCTATCACAAATCAGAAAAAAAAGTTTCAGACAAAACTTATGTATTTTTGTCCGTAGAATCCGAATCTAAATAAAAAGTGAAGGTTCCTTTTTAAAATTTCAATGTTGCCCACCGCCCCACCCGCTGGGGCCAGGGGGTGCTGATTTTAGCATAGAATGATTACCCCTTCAAAACTGTTCAGATTTGGTCTCGGCTCAATTTTTCGTACATAGCTTATTTTTTTAAGTTATTTCATGTTGTCAAGTTAAATGGGACACCTGTATGTATATATATATATATATATATATATTGTGACATACCTGGTGGTGCCGGGTATCTTCACTGCAATATAACACTAAGAGAGGGTATCTTTTACGTGAATGGGTCCCTGGATAAGTTGGTGCAACGTTGGGGTGATTAATCATAAATTGAAATACAATTATAAACAAGATTTATTTTAAATCAAATTTGTTATTTACATAATCAAACAACATTTTTACACTCTGCCTTGGTACCAAGATTAAGAGTGAAATGCATTTCTCATACCTTCGGGGCCCAGATCGAATACCTATGAAGTTCGTAGAACCGCTCGTGCCGACAGGATTGTCGGCCTCTGCTACTGCTGCGGGCCGTCAGCGTCGGATGGCGTGGTAATCGCCCACGGCTGATGCTCCAGCAATTCTTCCCCGATCAGGATCTTGACACCTCGGCTTCGCACCTTCCTCGAATCACTGTCCGTCAGTGGGTTTAATTACACGACCCGCACCTACTCTGTATGCTGGTCACAGTTCTGTACCGCGCAATTTCAAGAATGTTTCCACCGCGCCAGCTAATAAAAACAACATCAATCATTCCACCAACACTAATCTTTCATTATACTGATACTTCTAATGTTCTATTTACACGTCAAATACTTTGCGGTTCCTAATAGCACATAAAATACGTCGCAATGTTATATGCGTCCATACACCGGCGGAGAACTCTCGCCGCACGTCCGCACTTGTCGCCGCTCTGCTAGCGTCTCCCCGTCACCGTTCTGCCAACGGCTCTCGTCCGCGATTCTCGTAACGAACTTTTTGCACGTGCGCGGTGCCCAGTTCCAACCGAAATTCACACGCTAGCCTCCCGGCAGCGGAGGCACCGTCGGCGGTGGCAGCGGCAGCTCGCCGGCCCCGGCGCGCCGCGCTCAGCGCGCGCACCGCGCAGTTCAAAATAGCAATTGGTTTCTTACACTAATGATTTAATTAGTGTAATGAAACACATATTCTGGGTTTCATCACCCCCCCCTTTCTTTTTTTGAATTTTTTCCACTTCTGGAAAAATTCACACTAGTAACATCGTCACTGCCGATGGTTGCACTCGTTTGCATATTGCTCGACGCCCTATATACTCTTATAACCTAAAATCGAATTAACATGTGATTACTTATTATTAATCCTAACATTACACTTATTTACACTTCACTATTTTCCATGCATGTTGAACCAGATTTCCGATTTGAAGCTTGTAGTGTCCTACTATGTCTTGTCTCTTGTACGACGGTTCATCCCCATTTTGCTGACATTGATTTCCCAAGTCACAGTTGTAGGACATAGCTTCCAGCGTGTTGGACACATCTTGATAGGTATCATCCCATTTCCAGCTACGACCTCTTCTACGTTTGTACCAATGGTTGACCATACCATCACTCTTCCCTCGCCCCTGACTTCGCTCCATTCTTGACCTGCCTACATCTCCTTCACTCCCATTCGTTGGGGCGTCTGCAAACATGAAGTTGTACCCCTCCAATATCTTCAAACCCTTTCCTAAATCGGTATGATCTGCTCTGCTCAGTAGGCTTTGCCCAGTGACAGGATACTGTCGCGTTGACATGCAAATAATTCCTTGATATTTTATAGGAACAAATAATGTCTTTGGCTCCATAATGCTCTTCGTTCTGTATTCACTACGACTTCCCGTGATGTAGTTGTAATGGCTATTCCTCTAGTCGCTCCTGATGTTTATTTGGGTTTCTTCATTCCGCTTTCGTACAGAAATCTTGTTTTCAAATTCCTTCAAAAATTTCGGAAATATACCAAAATTCTCTGCCCATGTCCTGGCGTTCTCTTCTAACATTGGGTGTAATAACTGGATCTTGTATCCTTCCAATATGTTGTTTGATGCTAGGTGCCGTTCTTCTGCTCGCAGAACTACCTTAGGGTTTTCCGTCCCATCTCCCAGAGATTTCATCGACTTTGGAGGCATAATTGGTGTCACCCCATACTTGACACTTGGCGACGTTTTCCCGTCTTCTTCCTGTTTAAACTCTTCTTGTACTCTTTTCTCTTCGCACCCTTGTATATTTTCCACGATTTCTTCTTCTACTATACGCTCCATTTCTTCTATTTTCATTTCCATTTCTTCTTCCATTATTAACTTCAATTCTTCCGTTTTCACTTTCACTCTATAAACATCCTCCTCGGTCTCGATTTGGACCTCCACCGTTTTGCCCTCCGCTGTCTTGACTTCCTCATGGATTTGGTTCGTCATCCCCTCGTTTCTATCTGTTACCGCTACCCTAGCATCTATTTGATGGCATGATTGAAATTTTAGCACTTCATCTTTCCTATCCAGTTCCTCCGCTTTCCCATACGGTTTTTCGCATATTTCGATGAGCTTCCTATTCCGTTCTTCTGTGATTCTTCCCATTTCTTCTGCCGGCTTCTTAATCTGTTCTTCAACCACCTTCCCGTTCTGTTCTTTTATTAGTTTTCTATTCCGTTCCTCCGCCTTCCTATTCTGTTCCTCCTCGGATCTTTTCTGTTTACCTAATTCTTTGCTCTGTTCTTCCGCAAATTTCTCAATCTGCTTCTCCGTTTGCTGCCTCAGCTGTTCTTCTAATGAATCTTCTGCCATTACGCCCGTACACGCTTCGTATTCTTCGTCCATCCCCAAGTCAAATCCTACCGCCTGGCTCCCCAGTTCTACCACCTGCCGTTCTAGATCTATATTTGCTCTGTGATCGACCAGAAAATCCGTCCCTATGATTACCGAATACAATAATTTTTTGACTACCAGGGCCACCATCTCGTATACTTGGTTGCCAATCCTGGCTTGAAACATGATTTGTTTTGTGATGGGGCTTGACTTCTTCTGAGTTGCCCCAATCACATACGCCCTATTCATAGGCAAACACATTACTTCTTTTCCTGTTGCTTTTAACTCCTCATACATTTCTTCTGATACTACTGTAGTCGTGCACCCTGTATCCACTAAAGCTTCTTTAATTATACCTTCACATTCTATCGATATCGTGGGACATTTCCTGATTCTAACCGCTGAGTTCTTACATCTCCGCCACGGTTGGGTATCGTAGGTTACCGGCTGCATAGCGTTTATGGAGACCGCGTTTACGTCATCGATTTCCGCGTCCGCAATGGGGCCACCTATCACCGCGGACTCTATTAGTTTAAATAGTGTCCTTGATCACTACTTGTGCTAGGCTGTGCTAATCGGTCGGGTGCATTCCCGCCCCCGCCTCGCGTCTCCGTATGGTTTGAATTAGATCTGTTCCAGTCCGGTCTCTGGTTCCCCGGCTCTGGTCTCCATCCGTCTCCCCCTCTTCCATGTTGATTTCTCTGGTAATCGTTACTCCCGTCACTCCCTTGCCCCTGGTTACGTTCCGATCTAACCATATTAACATTCCCTTCATTTCTGTTCTTTGGTACGCCTGCAAATGTCAAGTCGTACCCTCCTAACACATTCTGGAATCTTTCCAGGTCGGTGTGCTGCACACTACGTAAAAGATTCTGCACCGTAACTGGGAACTGTCTCGTCAGTACACATATTATTTCCTGATCGCTCATCGGTGGGGATAGCGTTTTGTATTCCATAATACGCCTTGTTGCGTATTCCCGCAAACTTCCCATTGACTGGTTGTAATGATTATTCATTAAGCTGATTTTAAAATTAATTTGAATTTCCTCATTCCAATACCGCTCAAGGAATCGATCTTTAAATGCCTTTACTGATTCGGGAAACTTATCGAATGTATCGGCCCATATCCTTGCGTTGCCTTCTAACATTAAATATAATAATTGTATTTTACACCTTTCCGAAGTATTGATAACATCTAGATGTCGTTCTGCTGCCTTCATAAATATACATGGATTTTCTTTCCCGTCTCCTGAAAATTTTAGTGATCTTGGAGGGGTAAATGGTACCGTCCCGCTTGCTGCAATTGGGGATGCCTTGCATTCTTTTATTTGTTCAATCTCTGTTCGTAGTAACACAACCTTCTCTTCGCATTCCCGCTTATTCTCCTGCATTTCTTCCTTAACTACCGATTGTATCCTTTCAATTTTCTCGTCCTGCCTAGCGGTTTTAATATCTAATTGCTGATATAGCTTATTTTCTAATTCTCCCCCCAGATTGATTACTTGGGATTCTAACTCCTTTTTCTGTTTCCCTAATTCTTCAGCGGTCCGTTGCTCGTGACTTTCTACCCGCTCCGCGATTTTAATCATCTCATTCTTCGTTAACTCCATTTGTTCTTCGGCGCGTCCTATTCGCCCCCCTATTGCATCTAATTTCCTATTCTGTTCTTCTGCCAACTTCCCAATCTGTTCCTCTACTTTCCTATTCAGTTCTTCAGCTAACCTCCTGTTCTGCTCCTCTGTGAATATTTTCTGCTCCTCAGCTGACTTCCTAATCTGCTCCTCTGTGAATATTTTCTGCTCCTCAGCTGACTTCCTAATCTGCTCCACTGTGAATATTTTCTGTTCATCCAGTTTCCTATTCTGTTCCTTCTGTCCTTCCAATATCTTCTTATTCTGTTCGTCTACCTTCCTACTTCGTTCTTCTGCTTTTCTATCCCGTTCTTCTGCTTTTCTATCCCGTTCTTCTGCTTTGCTCTGTCCCTCCAATATCTTCCCATTCAGTTGTTCGAACATCTTCATCATCATCTGCATAGCGCCTGAATTAATATCTTCTCCACCCCCCTGATTTAAATTCCCTGCCGCTTGGTTCATCGGCGTCGACATAATTTTCACTCTTCTATCAAAGCCTTCCCCCGACGTTTCATCCAATCTGCTTCCAATTCCACTATCCCTGCTCTCTGATAAGGTACTACTACCAATTCCTTCATCTATCTCTCTTACCTGCTCCGCCTTCCCCTCCGAATTCAATACTACGTTTTGCTCCTCCATCTTAGTACTTTTACCCTCACGTTCGTCCCCAACTACTTCAAACCGTTCACCCGATCTTTCCATTTACCTCTCTTGACAACAATATAACAGTTGTCCTATTAATTAACTATACCCGCCACAACACTGTATATCCTTCGTGAATGGATTAATTCACTTTTATTTCAATTGCTAATTGATGACGAACAACCCTCACTCACCACCAAAAACACAATAACACTAATTCAGTAGCCATATAAATCTCCACTCACCTACCAATGCATAAACATACTCCTTACAACACATATATTATTACCATTTACACATATACACTGCTGATAAACTCATTAACACTATTACATAAATGCTTTCAGATTATAGTAAATCCCTTATTAATTGAAATTACTTTTCAACACACTTATTGTTATATTATGTACATAATCATCATTCACATTTACATGTCATATCTCCTCCCTGAATTTTCCTCAATAATATCATATAACTATTCACAATAAACATTCACACTGCTGGTATATATTTCCCAACCTGGTATCTTTTCTATTAAATTCCCCAAACTTCACCATCACCAATAGATAATGCACTACTGAGTGAATGTTCCCAGCAAAGAGGAAACAAATTAGTGCACAATTTGTACAACACTATTAACCACCTTTATATTCTCACAAGAATTATTACTACTTCCCCATTTATTTACTTTCCATGTTATTAAAAGTTGCCAAGCAATTCAAATATTATTAATATGTCTTACAAAATTTGAAATTCTATTACATTATAGTATTTGTAATATTTATATGTGTAGTTTTCATCACCCCAGTACTACAATAGTAACTTTATATAGGTTGCTCTCAAATAATTTCCTATATCCGCCCACAATTACTTACACAACACCATTTTTGTAATTATCAACATTTCATTATGCTTACTTGATTTATGCATGTTTTGCTAACACATGTATTGTTACTTTTTGTTGTCTACAATAATACACTTTACACTGCCTGCTTCTCATCTGTACCCTGCATTACTATACAACAATTACATGCACATTGTTTTCCAACATTTCACCAACTTCCCTAGGGCCACATTTCTTAATTATACGTTATCCACTTGTTCGGGCGCCAGCTGTGACATACCTGGTGGTGCCGGGTATCTTCACTGCAATATAACACTAAGAGAGGGTATCTTTTACGTGAATGGGTCCCTGGATAAGTTGGTGCAACGTTGGGGTGATTAATCATAAATTGAAATACAATTATAAACAAGATTTATTTTAAATCAAATTTGTTATTTACATAATCAAACAACATTTTTACACTCTGCCTTGGTACCAAGATTAAGAGTGAAATGCATTTCTCATACCTTCGGGGCCCAGATCGAATACCTATGAAGTTCGTAGAACCGCTCGTGCCGACAGGATTGTCGGCCTCTGCTACTGCTGCGGGCCGTCAGCGTCGGATGGCGTGGTAATCGCCCACGGCTGATGCTCCAGCAATTCTTCCCCGATCAGGATCTTGACACCTCGGCTTCGCACCTTCCTCGAATCACTGTCCGTCAGTGGGTTTAATTACACGACCCGCACCTACTCTGTATGCTGGTCACAGTTCTGTACCGCGCAATTTCAAGAATGTTTCCACCGCGCCAGCTAATAAAAACAACATCAATCATTCCACCAACACTAATCTTTCATTATACTGATACTTCTAATGTTCTATTTACACGTCAAATACTTTGCGGTTCCTAATAGCACATAAAATACGTCGCAATGTTATATGCGTCCATACACCGGCGGAGAACTCTCGCCGCACGTCCGCACTTGTCGCCGCTCTGCTAGCGTCTCCCCGTCACCGTTCTGCCAACGGCTCTCGTCCGCGATTCTCGTAACGAACTTTTTGCACGTGCGCGGTGCCCAGTTCCAACCGAAATTCACACGCTAGCCTCCCGGCAGCGGAGGCACCGTCGGCGGTGGCAGCGGCAGCTCGCCGGCCCCGGCGCGCCGCGCTCAGCGCGCGCACCGCGCAGTTCAAAATAGCAATTGGTTTCTTACACTAATGATTTAATTAGTGTAATGAAACACATATTCTGGGTTTCAATATATATATATATATATATATATATATATATATATGTGTGTGTGTGTGTGTGTGTCATTCGCGTGCTCGTCGTTTGGTGCAACCGGCCGATACACCAGTGTCCCGAAAGCGTCCAACTGTGCAACATGACATTTTCTTTGAAGCAGAGAAAGTTTCTTTACGACACTTGCGACTTAATTCTGCCTTTAAGTGTCGCAAGAGGTTTATTAAGAAATTTCAGGGCGTGAATATTCCACATCGGTCGACAATTTTGAAGCTTGTAAAGAAACCCAATACTAATTGACAAACAGACGTGTCGAAAACGCCATATACTAATACAAGAGAAGGTGAAAAAATATCTGCCAGGTTACAACAGTCCAAGAAAATCTTTGAGGCGTCAATTGTTACTTTCAATCGGATTCGGCAAGTGCTCACTGCAACTGCTGGTGCATATTCTGCAATTGCTGCTGTTAGATTCATTCATTTTTGAAATAATGTTTATAGTGACGAGTGATAGTCGTGGGTAATGGCCTCCTAGATCATCTGATCTGACTTCTTGTGACTTTTCCCTTTGGGGTTACTTGAAAGATCAGGTGCACGCGGAAACCCAGCATTCGGAAGAAGAGTTCCGGCGCTCTATTGAAGAGAAAATCACAGTACTTCACAAGACTTCAAAGGATAAAGCAGAATATGTTCTGGAGGTGCCAATAATGCAGTCTACCACCACTAGAACATCCTAGAAGGACACCACTTTCAGCATTTTCTTTAAGGTACGTTAAGCAGCGCAGCAATAGTTCTCGTATGTAAGCACGGGAGTTGGGTCAGTGTTTCGCCGGCGAATGAGCCCTCGACTGCCCGGGCGACTGGGCCCTAATCTTCGGCGAAAGGTAAAATAATCTCTCTGTTTATGCACACACACAATTTTTTTAAAATAACTCCATATTCAATACCAGGGCAGTAGGAAGACACCGAAAACAATTGAATATTTACAATTTTCCAATATTCACTGACGGTCGAATAAGCAGGCAAACGTTTTGCCGAAAAGCACTGTATCAAGAACCCACAAAACATGGATTCTGACTATACAAAGTATTAAAAGTAATTCAATACATATGTAGGAAGAAGATATATCACCCTTTTCTGTATCAAGGAGTCACATTATGAGTTTTTCTGTCAATAAATTGCCGATATGTGCTGCAGCATTACACTATTCTCCATTTATTACATGAGAACTTAGTAGGCAATATACATGTTTACGCTCTTAAAATACATTTGTAGTGGGGAGTCCAAAAACACAACTACATTTTTAATTAAAACCAAATTTAAGTTAAAAACAAATATTTGATGAAAACCAAAATTTTCATTAAAATCGATTTCGTTCAAAAGATTTTATTTAAATGGTATTATAATTAATAAATCATGCATATATTAATTTGACTTCTTTTGTTTGGATTCTCTTATTAGTTTTCTGTGTTCTTTTTCTCTGATCCTTTATTTATGCATTTAGTTCTGTTTAAAGAAAGTTTCAAAAATGACATATGGGCTTAATGCAAATTATTCCGAAATTATTTGTAGTATAGAATTGCACAGACTTTCTCGTAGTAAAGTTTTCTAATTTCTTTGGTGTGGAAAGGCTGTACGGTCTTGCCCTATCCCCTTACCAGCTGCCACCTATCGCTATTTTAACAGAGAACTGTTGAGTTTTCATAAACTTGATATGCCATTATTTAAAGCACATATACCCATAAATACAACAATTTGAACAACTTGCTGCTAATGTAAATATTAACAACGTGAGATACAAGTCAAAAAAATACATTTCGTAATTTGAAAACACGAAAGAGTAAAGCAATATGCCGTTTATATCATCTCATAGAGTGCATTTAAAATTATTTCTACCAAAAGATTAAAGAAAACATTTGGAGCCGTTTTTGAAAAAATCTAGTTTTATAATTGTTTTAAATTGCAAATATTGCACGTAATATTGTGCTAAAACTATAAAATGTTTCAGAAAATGTACATGGAATGGAATACTTAATGGAAGAACCAATTATGGATAACAAATTTCATTTGAAGAAAAAATATCTGTCTTCCAATTTGTAAATGTAGGAAGATGCCAAAAACCTTTTGCAATTTTCGAAAATTCAGAGTCAACAATGAAAATTTAACCTATTCCACATTTATACGTGTATTTTATTCTGTTACAACAAGAAATGTAAAGAAAAAAATATCTAGTGCCGTGTTTGAGAAAATTATGAAAATGTCCGGGAGGTTTCATGCAAGGTACCCCCAAATTTTCCAGGAAGTTTTTCAAAATCGCAGCGCCTCAAGTCGGGCCAGATCGGACGGGGAATATCCATTTTGGAAAACATCTTAGGAATGGTTTAGGCGCTAGTTGTGTTCACAGACGAATGGACAATTTTTCGGTATCAGGGGACCACAAAACGTGTTTTTTCGTTGAAATCTCGAGATGAATTTTCTACAGCATTACATACCTTTCTCTATACTATGTATAAACTCCTTATATTCGTAGTATGTACGTATAAACTTCGTATATATGTAGTATGTATACGAAAAAGTGAAAGTAAGAGATTTGTTCCAAATTTACAGGATTTTGATTGTAGCCAGATTGATAAGAAAGAATCAGTATAAGAAAATGTTCAGGCGGAAGTGTTGCCCACAGACGGAGGGACAGTCTGTTTTGAAATGGTATCCGGGACCCTAAAAATGCGTATTTCTGTCAAAATGTCGATATCGATTTTTTGCTGCATTACAATCAATTTTTATCTACAAAGTGTAAGGCAAAGCAAAATCATCAAGAAGTAAGTTAAAATTTTATTTCAAAGACGCCATGAAACGAACGGCTACGTTCAGAGACAGTTGATTCATATGAATTGCGCTTTCTCTGTATCTTCAGCGTTGCGGGTTCCACTCCCTTTTTGGCACACAGCCGTTGCCTGTATTTCTTCATTAGGGAGACGCACGTTGTCGCCGCTAATGAAGAAATGACTGCCGGACGCAGTGACCACCAAAGTGCCGGGCAGAGTGCACAGCCCATTCCGAATCCCTTCCACAGTCCATACTTCTTGCATGGAGAGTCCCCATAAATTCACTTGTGTGTAATGGAAGTGAGACAACACCATCCGCATGAAGCCGTTGCCGGACGTGCGTGATTCAAGACAGCAGAAATATGTTTTCACGAAAGCTGGGGAAACTTCTATTTGATGCAGTAATACAGTGGAATGCCAATAGGAAGAATGATCTAAACAGACTGCGGCAGATACGAATATGCGAAATTGTTATATTTCGAAGAACAACAGTGTACATTACACATCTAGAGTCTGCTGTATTTGTACTTTTTATCACAACAGGGAACGTATTCGCCCAAGATATCCTAATAACTGTTAATAAGTAAATTGGGCCACCATAAAAGTATAGTCGAATTGAAAATTCTCCACGGAGAAACTAAAGAAAACAAACCAATCGTACAAAATTTCTAATAGTCTATAATTATTTGGCCAGTATTAAAATAGTGATAAAAAAGTTGATGTTATTTTGATTGCGATTTTTAACAGATAACAGATTGCATTTTTTAGCTCACCGATTTTTTTTCATGTAAGCAAGGTTTTTCGAAACAGCTTGTTCTTTTGGAAGAAGAGATGGAGGGGACACTGTTAGCAGTTACTGTGTTTGGATAAGGAACCGAAGTTCCTGAAGTGAAGACGAAATTCCGAGTGGCTTGTGAAAGTTGGACAAACTTCATACACTTCGAGTACATTTCTGAGGGCTGATGTGTGGGTAGCAGAGATGACAAAAAAGGGGTAAAACGCTGATCTCAGTGGACTAAAATCACGAAATCAACGGCACATGTTATTATAGACCGCTTTGGCGAGAGGAAAAATTTTGACAACAAACTACTAGCTCACCCTCCAATCTTAAGAGACAGATTGAGCGAATCACTGCTTGTTAGGTGAAGATTAGTCAGTGGAGCGATACCTAAATTGTTCACTCACTTTTTACTCACATGTTACTCACTGGTAGCTGGAAGGTAACTTCCGACTGAGAATAGAGGCAAGATAGCGGTCGTAGATGCCTGTCAATAATTAGTCTTGCCTTAGGAATGTCTTTGTTTTAGACGGGCTAGGATGCGTAGCTTCACGTGTTTTTGTTTTAATGCGCTTCCTAGACTGTTAGCGTTGGTTTGTTCATGAATTGGTCGACGGTAGCAAGGGGTTGTGGGAATCAAGAATGTCTGTTTGAAAGTATAAAAACTTATTTCTGGTGACGACGTAGCGTCTGCGTGGTGTGTGCAGTCACAGGTGCACTGTAGGGAAAATCCGCAGTGCTGCCTTATGTCCACTCGTCTTAGTGAACGATCTCTTCCAACCTTCAGGTGTGTTGATTTAATTCGTGATTATTACTTGTGAAGGCTTTCAAAAGGTGGCTTTGCGTGAGTAGAGGGCAACAAGAGAAGAACGAAGAGAAGCCGTGTCATGGATGCGTTTCAATGCACGTGATAAAATTGGAAATAAACAGAATAGAGCACAGAAACGATCAACAAATATCAAACTGTATATTTTGTTGCCATTATATTCATTAGATTAAAGAAATTAAAAATTAAGATTCTATATGAGTTTGCGCAGTTACTTATGCTATCTCCAAAATTGGTTGAAATAAGGTATTACGAAATTCGACTGAGGTAATGTCGACTGTGTGTTACTGTTCATTTAAGCTGCAATAATGTAACACATTTATTATTCACCATAAATAGATGAAAAGATGTTAACCTGATTTTTCTTCAAAGCATAGAACTAAATTTGAAGCACAGATTCAAAATTGTCCAATTCGCCGCCCTTATAACATTCAGATCAACGGAACCGTCATCACAGAAAATAGTAAATGTTCCAGTAGGATCATTCCGTGTCGAGTGTAGGGCTCCCCGCGCGACTATTTCGGTTTTTGATGAAATTTTGTAAACCGAGTCCCACTAGTCTCAAAGGACCATTTATGAAGTAGTAGCTTCATAGGTGAAATCCTTTTTGACATATAGTTGTTTCTTTAACTCCATGCAGCGTCATTGACTATACGACTATTCGATTTTCGCATATTTGTCATACAATGTTTCCTTCTTCGTTATTGCTAAATAAATGAAAATAAACTTACTTGTGTAACTTTTTTTTTACTTATTAAATGGAACTACCAATTTTGCATTTATTAACCAGCAGTTGGCACATTGCAGAAAAATTCCAGATTTCAGAAAAAAAATATTCAGAATTTAACCCTGAATTGTTTCTTTAATAAGCGTAAGAAAAATGTGAAATCAGCTCCTAACAAATCAATGCCACATTGTTTTTAAATGCATACTTTCACCCACTTAACCCTAAACATTACGTCATAAATTAATTTTAAAATTGATTATTTTGGCAAAAATCCCAAAAATAGGGAATATACACCCTTCTTTTGCAGTACAAATGCCCAATAGAATTTCTTGCAAACCAATTTTATTAGAAAGAAAAGATTTTGAGGATTATGAAGTTAATTTGATTATCCATCGGAGGCATATAATGTCCAAAATGTAGTAAAAAGTGCAATGGTGTTTATGGAAAAATGTTTTTTTCTCTTTATTTTCAGTCGCATGAACGACTACATTCTTAGCGACTAGATTTTTTATAACAGGTGTTTACAGGCAATTATGGCTTCACCTGCCATTACATTAACACAAATATCGTAAAGCATCGGTCATAACATAATACAGCATCACATATTATTTATCTTACATACCATCACCATACAGTATCTTCAGGACAGGGTCATAACAAATCTTTACGAGGATTACATATCATTACATTAACATAAGCATCCTAACATATACATTATAACATAATATTATTTATCTTACATACTCGTAACATAATCATACAATATAATCGGAGTAGGATCATGACACACATCAGCTCGAGAGATACGAGTAGGCTTATTACATTTGAAGCATGACATTTGTGTCTTTTTTCAAAATTTGACAATCTGGTTCTGAAAGGAGTAGAGTACAGGATTTTCTCTATTTCATTTAGATTAAAATACATAGTTCTAATGTGTTCATATTTGCGACAAGAAGTAATTATATGTTCAACTGATAGACTTATTTGACACATGTCAGCGGTGGTGAGGTATTCTCCAGAAAGTACCTGTGTGTAATTTTAGAATGACCAGTTCTTATTCGTTTAATTAAAACTTGTTCGCGTTATCTGGGGGTCTGAGTTGAGTGATGGGAATAAGTCGATTGATTTGTGGGTATTACTACTTTTATGACATCGCAATATCAGTTCCCATTGCTGGATCATCTTCCTATGTATGAATCTTATGACATCTTCTTGGAATATCCAGGGTTAGGTCTTACATTGTTTCCTTGGAATCAATTTCTATCTTTGTATTAGTTTCATTATTATGTATTTCGGTCATAATAATTGGATCCAGCCTATTAGGTAAAAGAAAAAAAATTACTGATAAGTCTTGAAGTTTAATAAAATGAAAAGTTCTTCAATTAGAGCCGTCGTTTCAAATTGTGTTTCATCGTATATTTTGAAGTTCACCTTTGGAATTTTATTAGCGATGATAGTGAAATCGGTGCAGTTATAGATTATCTTTTTAAGCGCTTCCAGAATTGCATGGTTGAACATGTTTTCTTGTCTAGCAATGTTCATAAACCGTAATATTACCAAAGACATGGGATCCTTCACTATGACCTCAGAAAATGTTGTATTATTGCGTCCATCAATGAAGATATTGTAGTTATTTTTGTATTTGTCATAGGTTTCACAGTATTTTAGCTTCCATTCGTCTAAGTCAAGGGTGTTATGTTGAACTTCAACCGGAGATTTGTCAACTTCAGTGATGTTGATGGTGCAGGTATTTACAGCGGGGATCCTTTGGCTTTATATAGGTAGCCTCGAAATGTTGAGGGAGCTGAATAGCGTAGCTACTTTGTAATAGAAAGGTGTAGAAAAGGTAGCTGTGGATTTCCACTTCTAATTCCAGGAGATACATCATTACGTATTTTCTTGTTTAGGGATGTTTTGGCTTTGATTGCGTATTTGACTGACAGGGTTTGTCTTCGAAATGCGATGTTAGTTTTAGCCGCTTAGATGAAGATACTACCAGTTGGGCTTGTGTGAAAGCAACCAGTGCTTATTCTGAGACCGCAATTGTGCAGGGAGTCCAGTTTTTTGAGAGTTCAGTTGCATGCTGAATTATATATGATAGATCCGTAATCTATTTTACTTCTTATTAAGGCTTTGTATGTAAGTACTAAGGTATTTTTGTATGATCCCCAGTTGTTGTGATTAAGATACATTAGGATGTTATGCCGATGCATTCAGCGTATGTTTTAGAAATATGTTCTTGCCATGTGAGCCTGTGGTCAAATATAAGAACCAAGATTTTTGTATGTGTGACAGTCTTGATGGCTTTGTTGCCCAGGAATAATTTCGGGCAGGAGGAGCTTATATTTTTAGAATAAAACCATACATTAAGATTTAGTTGTCGAGAATTTGAAGAGTGATGACAGTTAAAGTCCCCAAAAATTATGAAGGGCTCTTTTATCTGGTTAATAATATCAATTTCGATTTCTTGTTGTTGGTATCAATTAGAGATATAAACATTTCTGATACAAATGGGGTTAGTTGAAATAATTTTAATTTCCACACATTCCATGTCTGTTTGGATTTTTAGAATTTCACTGGGAATCGATATTTTGGAATATAGCCAAGCCACCACATGCATATTCAGGGTTGCTTATATTTTTAAAGGTGCCAGTTCAGTTATTTCCCATGTGTTTTTCCTGTACGTTTGTTTCTTATATACAGATTATATCAAGGTTATATAATTTACATAAATATTATACGTTTTCTAACCTTCTGTAAAATCCATTACGATTTCATTGCAGAAGTATCATAGCTTACTTCTTTGTATTATATTCTACTTTCAGTTATATCAGCATGATTTAAATTCTATGGTATGATTTTAATAAGTACATACAGTGCTTAGGTACTGTATAAACTGAATTCTGCGTCTGAGGTCTCTCAGTTGGGAATATTTTTTCTAATTTTTTGATAACACTTGTAAATATGCCCTTTATAGATCTTTCATTCAATCGTTTACATGTTTCTTTCAGCATACCAATTATTAAAATCGGTTAAATTATCTTTCATTATAGGAATGGGGTCAGATGTTCTAAAAGAGTTTTCAAGGAATGATTTGAATTGAGTGTATGAGAGAGGAAGTTTGTCTTGTTTGGATTCAATATAGGTTTTGGTTGGGAGCAGAAGGTCTTCTATTGACTTGTTAACTAAATTGTCTTGAGAGGCAGGTTCTTCATTTGCATTTTTCACTTGAGGGTTTACAACCTTTGTCTTTACATTTTACATCACTAGTTGATATATTCTCAGGTGTAGAGGATGATTCAGATGGGAGGTTTCTTTTGTTTATAGGCGGGAAGTTTGTGTTGTTTATAGCAATTTTCCCAGCGTATTTCAAGCTCTCCTGTGCCGAACGGTTTGTTAGAAAGTAGAAAAAATACGAAGAGGCAATGACTAAAAACTTACAAATGTCGTCTGAAATGAGCTTCTTGAGGGTTTGAAGCACCCTCGAGGGAGAATTGATCTGTGAGTGTGCGAGGGACAACAGCAACAAGCCAGCCCAAGTGTGGAGCGCGGCGCACGAAAGCCTTTTAGCGCGCGGGGCGTCGAGGGGCGTCGCCGGGAGGGGGGGGGCTGGAGGCGTGGCCCAAGTGGCGCCAGGCAGGGCCATGGCCGGGGGCGGAGGGCGGATTTCCCGCCCCATATGTCGTTCCCGTGAGAGTGTCGCGCGCGCAGCCCCGGAGGCAGCGCCGGCCGCTTCCAGCCGGCCGATCACGGCGCCCCGCGCGCCCCTCCCGCTGCGGGCGCGGCCGCCGAGGGCAAGGGCGCTGAAGACCGGCCGCCGCGGCCGGCCGCTGTTTGTGTGCACGTGCGAACAGCGCGTGTAATGGAAAAAGCGTGTCGGGGAGAGTGCATTAGCGCCCACTTGGGCGTGAAGCGCTCCCCGCGACGCACCCGTGCGAATAATGAGTGATCGGCTCCCGTGTCCTCTCGCGCGTCCTTCTGGCCGGAGGGGCTCGCCCGCGTGGCCTCTCCTGTTTTGAGGCGTTCCTCGAATGCTAATGCGGGCCTTGCAACCACTCCTACTTCCTCGCAGCAACCCTCCAAACCGCCTCACGTGCTTCTACTATCACTTCCCGCGTCCCTACCAATAGTTTACTTTATATTGCTCATTCCATGAAATTCTAGAGGCATTTCATCATTACAACCAAATCTCCAATTGTCAGTGTCAAATCACTCGGTTCTTGCTCCTTCCTGCCTTCGTATCGAATACCTCTGACATCTTTCTCTAGGAGAATTATGCACAGGTCAATGAAAACATATACTTCAACTATTGAATTAATAAAGCAATGTAGGCTTTCACGACCGCTGCCAATATTTATATTGCTTTTCTGGTTGATTGGCCGAAGACGATTCAAAATAATTATTTCCGACGCTTCGTCCGCCCCTGCGGCAGACTTCTTCAGTGTCGGTGGGGCAATAGGCATGCCACCAACCGGGTGGCTGCTTACTGACTGGCTAAAGAGAAGGCATGGAAATTAAGTAGTTTTTTATTTTATTTATTCGTGTCCGAAACAGTTACAACCTGTTTGTGACGTGCGATGAGGAGTTAATTTGAAGTTACATTTATGTCCAGAAGCAAAACAAGCGGCCATCTCAGCATTTTCTCAAGGATCTGGGAAAATGGATGAAAACCTGATCGAGATGGGGTCATTGACCCAGAAGCTGAAGTACAGTCCTTTTTACAGGTTCTTTAGAGTTACACTATTCAAATGGTAAATAGTACATTAAGTGTCATTGTTAAAGTTAATATTACTTTCCTCGGTATAATCTCTAATTGTATAGAAACATTTGTGCAGCAGAAAATATTTTATTTAGGACTTAAACTTTTGTATCGAATTTAATCGTTTAATGCCATCTGACAAGGTGTTGTAAAATAATGTACATGTATTGTACGTGAATTTTTTGTAGTGAGCTGTTGTTACTGTCACCTGATGAATATGATTACTACCTCGAGTGTGGTGCTTATAGACATCGGCGTTTGCTAAAATATATTCCCGCCCTTAAGTAAGTCAGTTTTGACAAAAACCACTGTTTCTTATATTAAGATACAAGGTAAATGTAAAATACCTGGATTAATAAAGAGACGCTTACAAGAATCACGTGGGTGGGATTTGCTTATTATTCGTACAATTCGTTTTTGTAATCTAAAATTCTGAGAGTATAAGTATAAGATGTATTTCCCCAGGATATTATGCCTTATCTCAGTCGAGAATGAACATTTGCGAAACACACAACGACCAGTATGGAGGCTGGCTGAATTTGAAAGAATTCTGAAAACGTAGCATAAATAACTTAATTTAGTGTTCAATTCATTTATATGGACGTTTCATTTAAGGTTTGACTGAATTGAAAGACCTAAAAATTTGGTTACCTTAACATCAGTCATTGGCACACATTTTATTTTCAATAGAGAACTGAGCTGTTTATTTGAAATGGGAAAACTGCATTGAAACCGTTTTCGTTTAATTTACTATTAAATTGTTGTTACGGAACCAATTTGAAATATCTGATATTGTAATATTTACGGTTTTTTGATGCAAAGAATATTCGTATCACTCGCAAAGAGAACTATTCTTCCGTTTCTAATCGTCGAGCAATACTACTACTTCCATATGAAGGTAATTAGTTCTAAAGTTCGTAGTTCTACATAGTTTTAAAGAAAAATGCCCTGGACCGGCGCCACCAGCATCCGGCTTGGCATAGAAAACGGAAGCTTAAAAGTGTAGCGCGGGTCTCATTTTCGGTAAACTCTTCAAATTTTCGAAAAATGCAAATTTAGAAATAATGTCTGAAAGTATGTGCTGTTATTGCACCACTAGTTTAAGATTTCTTTACATTCTCCGAGGAGAACGTTTAATAAAAAAAAGCAATTTTTGGAAAGTTTTGTAAATGTTGTTGAGGTTTCATATAAAGTACCACTAAAAGCCAAAATATTCATTTCATACTCGCATGATCTCGATTTGTACAGATCGATCGGGGAATATGAATGTTTGAGAAAATCGTCTGAACGGTTTGGGGTTACAGGCAGACCTTTTACCGTCAATTTTTTCTGTATCAATGGTCTTCAAAACATGGGTTCTAACCACACATCGTGTTAAAGTTTATCCACTTTTTCGTTACCAGGGCCCAGTAATACAAAAATATCTGTAGAAAAACCCCGTTTCCCGGCGCACGTTTACAATATTTTTCTTCTCACAAAGTAAAGTTAACACGAAAATGTAAAAAGAAATTGAAAATGTGCGTTAATTGTGGGAAGAATTATTTAAAAAGTAGGCTACTTCAATTCATTTATGGTTGTCAATTATAGAAAGGTTTTCAAGATTTAATAACATATTTTTATTTCTTACTTGTGCGTGGAATTTGAAATATTTGATGTATTTTATTATTTTTTATTGTCAATGTTTTAATTATGCCAACGTAACTTCATAAGGCCTCTCATGATGCCGGATCTCACCGTGCAGGGGGGCATCACTGACACCTCTCGAGGAAACATGTACTAAAATTACTAAACGTAACTTAGTGCGCCAGGAATCACAAATCAATGAACGAATCACCTATTTTCTTCTGTGTCCGGGTCCGTGGCGTGGCCCGTCGGCCCTCAGGCCCTGGAACGCCTCTTCATCGGTCCTCTGCCAGGTCCCCGCCAGCCAAGCGCCGCCCGAAATGCCTCGCCAGGAGCTTCCTTCACTCGGCCCTGGCACACTCGCTCGATGACGCCACTGGCGCTCGCTCCCAGCACTTCTCTTTACTTCACGTGCAGCGTCGGAGATGTCACAAGTAATGTGTAACGAAATTGAGAGCAACTATTTGCAAGTTACTCTTCCACCACCACTTCCACCATAGGTCCATTGGCAAACGCGGATAACTAAACACCACTGTTCGATTCGAAATCAGGACGTTCTGTTTCGCAATTCCCACACAAACTGGAAATTGATCAGCAAATTAAGAGGGCAAAAGCTGCTCATCTCTGTGCGCACTCTCTTCCCTATATTACAGAATCTAGACGATATTTTGTGAAAAAACTTCGTGAAGAACAGTGTATTCTCGCAGCAAAACAATTTTGTGATGTGCGTCGCACTGCTCTTTTACATGTACTATCTTCGTCAGCAGACAAAACTTCCGACGCAACAATCTCGCTCGTTCCTTTCTCTCCGTCTACCGCCGTGTCCACACTCCGAACGCGTCTTGGAGCCCACCTGTCGCTCAGTGAGAGCGTAGGCTTCCGCAGCCGGAGTCAGGAGCTACTTTGCCTGTCCGGGAAACGATGCGTCCTAGGCACAAGTGCCAACGTTTCGGCCGCCATACCGCGACCTTCTTCAGGGCGAAATGCCACAGTATGGAGGCCGAAACGTTCGTACCTATGCCTAGGACACGGCGTCTCCCGGGCAGCCAGGGGCCAGGGTTCGGTTCGCGGAGCGATTCTGATCGGTGACGGAACGACACGTCACACAACAAAGGGAGAAACTGATGGTCTGATACGTCTCAACGCAGCTCAACGCAGCTCAACTGATGGTCTCAACGCAGCGAAACTATTGAAAATTGAAAGTGAATTTCTGGAATGAAGATTCCTACGTCCTGCCTATGAGGTACGCCACCACAAAGAACGTTTTTATCTTTCTTCAAAATTCACCCTCTGGTGTGAAATTGGAGCAGTGCAGGGCGGGGCGAAGTGGGCAAGGGGCCGGACGAGGAAAGGTGAGAACGACCACCCCTCTTCACCTCTCCCAAAGGGAGGGCAAGCGTAGAACCGAGCGGGGAAGGCGAAGCAGGGGCGGGTAGGGCGAGGCGATCAAAGTGGTCGGACGTGGCGGAGTGAGGGCGGAGGGGGTGCGAAGCGGGGCGGGGCGGAGCGGAGCGGGGCGGGGTGGAGAACGGACGGAGGGGGGCAGACGGGGCGGAACGGGGGAGCGGGGGGAGTGGGGGGAGCGGGGGCAGAGCCGGAACGGAGCGGGGGCGTAGTGGACACTGTTGAGCCGGAGCGTAGAGAAGTTCAGCGAAAGGGTGTGGAGCGGGGCATTGCAGGACACGGCGGTAATGAAGTAAATCAAATTATACCACTTTTTGATAAAATTAATTGATTTTCCTGCCTAACATGATTGTGATAAATAGCTGTTCGAGAGAAACGTCGGGTACTTCGAGTAAGGTCACTGTAAATAGGACAGTTCACATTTTTGGTAGTGTCTGCGGTGTTAAAAAGAGGAAAGAGGCCGATGTATACGAGTTTGACAGGAGTCTGGTTGTGATGGCACAGCGCCTTGGTTCCAGCCTACTCTCTGAAACGGCTCGTGATGGATGCTCGCGTGCTGCCGTTGTGAGCGCGTATGAAAAGTGACGCATCGATAGGGAAACAACGGCGCGTCGACCGTACTACACACGCACGATGCGAGGGCAGCGGAAGGTGTCGAGCGTTGGCGGAAGCGACTGCAGGTCAGTGTTCGAGGAATCGCAAGGTACAATAGCGGTATCCAGAATAATGATTCTCGGCACTCTGTTCATCGAACATAGTCGCGGATGAGATTCTAAAGTCAAAGAGAAAAAGTCACATTGGGGTAGTGGTGATAATACAAAGGTTCATCGGAGGTTATTTTATGTCGTATAAAAATATACTTCAAAAACTTGTATTCAATCGAAAATGCAAAGAAAGTTAAAGGTTTTTTGAGAAATTATGCCAAAAATACAGTGTATTCTAGATCGGGCGAATTTCAATATAGTCGTGGGCGCAGAACATCGGTGATATGGCTAAAATGAAGGATTCAAAAAATGAAATACTTTGGTGAACAATTTACTGAATGAGAAAGTTTAATAATTGTTATATATCACACAAAATAGGCTCAACGCATATTCATCGGAACCATTAATTTTTAATAGAATGTTTCAAAATTTAAACTCTAATATTATAATTGGAAATCAGTCATAATATTCGCTTTCTATCTTCAGCTTAGGCGGCACTGGTGGGAGAGGAGGAATGATGTTCTTCTTCTGTCAAGGTTTGAGTGCCGTGGGGTGGAGAGCGCAGGATCTCGGAAGCTGTTATCCCCAGGTGACAAGAGGAAAGAGGGTGGGAAGCGAAGAGGAGGAACAAACTTTATTCCGAGCGTGGGAATCGTGTGCAACGCATGGCATGTAACGTAGATTGGTTCTGTCCTCCCTAACGTTGAACAGCTGACTGCTTTTCTCGTTCTGCTCCGGTTACACAAACAATATTATCGATTTGTCGATCTTAATAAGCACTGACTGTGGTTGTTATTACACAAAGGGCTGTAGAAAATATAATAGTAATTTAATAATACATTGTAATTTAAAATTGATTAAAAGAAATAATACAAGAAACATTCCTCAGCCAGCTCGTGGCTCAGAGCGAATGTCTCTGGCGGTGACAAGGAGACACGGGTTTGATTCCCGGACAATGTGAAATTTGTTCCAACAAAACGAGTTTTCATACTTCATAGGGACTAGTCCAACCCCTGTAAAACGTTCCGAACCCTACTTCTATCCCAATTCCCTCCCAATTCTGGCCACTGGCTAGTGACGCAGGAGGCGCGTAAATGGAGATGCTACCTGGCGGTCCTCTTAACAACATACTGTCTACTCTTACGGATACTTTAGCGTTAAAATCACTAATGTGGTTTCAAATGACCTAGTAGTTGATTCGACCATAAATAAAAAAGAGACGTTCCCTTGAGTCCAAACCATATGTTATTAAAATAATGTTGACTTAGTGCACTCATATTTGATGCACAAAATTCCTAGTTTCGAGTAAACTAACAAGGGTCCTTTCAACAGGTTCAGGTCGAAACATGACCTGATTTTTTCTATTGAATGATATTCACTCTTTATATGTTCCGGGGGGGGGGGGGGAAGTAGTTGCTGTCGCGCACTAGACGTTATTGAAAAAATTTAGAATTTGTTCAGTTTTGGCCACGTTTCCTCTAAAGCCATGGACAACCCTTGCTGCTGCGAACGACTCACGTAGAGCTGTCATTGCTCGCTAGAATCTCTATTTATCGATTATGTCTGACAGCTCGCTGGACGGAAAACAGTAGTCATTTCAGGGAATTTTGTGATACGGTATACTACAGTAGTGCTAAAAAATAGCATCACCTAAAGAGAATGGGCATTCTGTATTTTCATAATCGTATGTGCTCTCAAAATATTTTAAAAAAATTAGTAGAAATCGGTAATCATATTTTATGTGGTTTATTACCTTCATAACTCGCTCGATTTTTGTAAATCAAGTGGTGTCTTTTCTGGATTATATTGCAGATTACAACTGTGAGAAAGGCGATGCGGTTTTTTGAGAACTACTGTAAATTTGTGGATTAATTTTGTTTAATTGTCAGTTAGTTACTAGGGATTAATCAAAATTAGCACAACGATCAATTTTTATAAGATTAATAAAAACAATTAAATCGTTTGTATTTTGGCAGATTTATCTACATTAAAATTGTCGATTATAGAGTTATATCATTTCAATTAAATTTTAATTTTTTAAATTTCTTATGTTATATTTACATTTAATTTAAAAAATGCTGTTATTTCGGCAAAAATCGAGCTTTATCGTAAGCACCTACTGACAATGCGGCGTATTCTGCTAGGCGTTTTTGAGCGGCCCCGAAGGTGATGTTTTGCTTATTGATTATCGAACGAAACAATGATAGTCACGGGTATTGTTGTTTTGAAGCTAATTCAACAAGTGTCACCACCATGGATAATGGTCAAAATGACTGTTAACTGGGGTGTTCTGCAAACGTCTTGAACTCAGACATCATACATTGAGGTGTCTTTATCAAAGAGACAATGTTAGCCATACGTGCGTGCCGCGGGCATATTTTCTCATCACATCGGGTTTCTGTTTCTCAATGTCGAAGCACCAGTGCCCGGAAGAATAGGTTCTGTGCTGTGCTGTGCTGTGCTGTGCTGTGCTGTGCTGTGCTGTGTCGTGCCGTGCCGTGCCGTGCCGTGTGCCGTGCCGTGCCGTGCGGCATTGCGGGCTCGTCAAGGGCGTGGGCGATGTCATTAGTTTAGTGTTTCGCTGCCCTGAATTGGAGCTCGTGCCCCTAGGAGCGCTTGCTCCCTGGCGGACATTCTCTCACAATATGCAGGGCTGCACAAACCCCGCGGGAACGATGATTTGCGATGTGTGAACTTTTGGTATGTTTTTCAGTATTTTCCAGTGCGCGACGGCACCCAACTTTTTTTCAGCTCATGTAAATAGTGAATATCTATCGAGAGAAAAATGAGGCCAGATTCAGTGGCGGCTGCTACTTAAGGGCTGTAGCGCGGTGCCTTCCCAAGAAAAACCAACCACGGGAAAAGTTGCAGAAAATAATAAACTTGTAAAGGATTAAATAGACTCGTTTAATTTATGCATACCACCAGCGAAAGTTTTGAGTACGAATTTAGTTTTCTGTGCCCGCTTACGCAAAAAATAAATGCTTTTATAATGGGTCGTATCGTGGATTACCGCGAGTCCGTCCGTAGCTGTGCTTGCCAGGCAATGGAATCTTGAGGAAGAGTGGGGTACTAGGAGTTGGGTGGGGCAGCAAGCTGGTCTTAAGGCTTTGTTCGGCGCTCCGCACCTCTTAAGTAGCCTTAATAGGTGCGAGTCCGCGCCTTTTAACTAAGCTAGAATACCGACCATTTCATGTAACTTCATGAATTACTTTTTTGCTGGAAATGGTTTTTAAAAAAACATCTTTTCGCGTGAGCACAATTGTATTTTCCGTTATCATCGTAAAAGTTGTCTTGGACAAGGATTAAAATTCCGATATATGCAAACCGGTTGTACAGTATGCCATATTTTTCTCGTTCAAGACATATTTCGAAGAGGTTAATGTATCTGATACTTCGGACATATGGATACATGCCGTTAACCTAAGTCGCAACCCACCCGCCGCCACTGGCCACATTTCGACCTGTAACTATTGAAAGGTCCCTTGTAAGCTTGAAAGTTTGTAAAGGTGCTTTTACTTATGGAGCAACAATATTTCCTTTCTCTGAAAAGCATTATCCCTCTTATTTAGATATACAATCTCTGTCCACTTGATAGATAAGAACGAGAGGTCTCCAAAAATGACAACTTAAAAATGACCTCAGTATTTGAGCACTAAGCCATAAATTTCATTTCTATCTACATAAAACTTTGGAACACATACTGAGGATTGCAGCAAGATGATAATTCAATCTCAGAACAACATACTATTATTTACAAAATTACAAGAAATTTACAAGAAATACATACTATCATTTACAACATACTGTAAATTAAAATTACGCTTCTATGAAAACAAATAACCATACCAAATCACGAAACTTCATTTCCGCATATGAGGGTTAAGAAACACGTTTAATACATTTGATTATAAATTTGTGAAGGATACACCATCAGAGAATATTCAAAGGAAGAACAAAATCTGTGTACAATATGGCGTAATTCAACTGAAAATAATTTATTATATCTAGAGTACAGTAGGCATTCTATGGCATTCGCCTCTTTAGAGAGCTACAAATTTACATGGGTCAAGAGACAGGTAATCGTCGCTGATATTACATTCCTACCATATTTTTCGAATAGCATGTGAATTTTTTTTCGCATTTGTATTTTATTACAAACAAAGCAATTTGCCTCTTTCAATGACGAGTCGAATGTACGCCCGCTTCCCTTCCATTAGTCCACAATTTCAATGCAACATGAAATATGAATGGCAATTGAATGTAAAATGTGTTTCAAGAGTATTGCGTTAATATAATGCAACAATTGCAATAACATTGCAGCTCAATGAGATGTAAATGTCAGACAAAGAACATTCTATTTACGGGAGAGAATTTTACTACTCTGATATATCAATCCGAAATTTATATAGTCTTCAATAACGTACTGGCAGTAATGTTATGTTGGTTATCTTCTGCATTCAAACTTGATACGTTTAAATTAATGGCCTTTTTTACAGACATCAACTACTAAAACAAACCGATTAAGCATAGGTTAAAACCTTTATTAACAATGCTTAGAACGTAAATGTTGTGAAACCATGTTCCATACCGTACATTGTTTCTAGCGAGTTTCAAATGACGATTCGACTTTGATTTCGAATCTCCATCGAAATGTTCTGCAATCCAATATGTGTTGACAATTACAAATAGATTGTACAGGTTATCACGAAATCTAATTTGCTCAAAGTCATATCACTGGGTACTTACGAGTCAGTTACATAAGGGCAAAAGTGAGTTAAACATTGTTCGTACTTATTATATAATCGCACATGTATAATTGACCTGTACGTACATTTCAATACGACAGATTAGGTTCATATTAGGTTTGCAGTGTTCTTAAATGGGTACCAGCTCTAATGAACGTGATGTTAAATATATTCTTTACCTTTAATTGTGTTGGTCATCCCGGGAGCACTTCACTTACGAGACTAATGCTCTTACCCGTTGACGCGTCCGGAAAAAACAATGAACTAATTCAATTGTGATGGTAAAACACGTCAGTTATGTAATGTAAGTTCTCTGGTGAAGTCTGATAAACTGTTAATATGATATAAAATTATTTCGGAAATGCGGATTTTTATTAATAAATTATTTTGTCAACATTTGTCTATTCCAAACTTGTAGTGTTACAACAGCACATACTTTTTCGCTTTATTTCTAAATTTTGCTATAGATTAGACTACATTAAAATATTAGATCTTTAAACCGAAAATTAAATGAAAATAAGACCTACGCCATTCTATTAAGCGCCACTTCTACTGTCCATGGACATTTTTTTAAAATAGAAATTCTTTTACAACAGATTTCATGTTTTAAATCTCTTTTTTCTAATTTGTAGTTTTTAAATATTAACTTTCTGTAATTAGCAAAAGTACAAAGACCTGTAAATGGGATTAGTATCACTTTTCTACCGTCTTTTGATACATACGAAGATACAATTTTAAGAAAAAAATTGTAGCTCTTTTTTTAGAAAATAAGTTTTTAAAGTCTAAATGCCATGCAAAATTACGCACAAAATATTCATATTTTTGAAAAAATGGTATATTGGGGCGTGTAAAATTTTTGACTGACTTTTTCAAAAAAGGGTCACCCAGTTGTGTTTTGGTTAGTAATCCACAATTATATTGCTCGCATTAACTAAAAAATGGACGAGCATAAACTTTCTCATCCAATAGCATCTCATTTACTAACAAGCGCTATGTGGTAAATCACTGAAGTGGCACTTTTTTATGAAAATTGTGGTAACTTGTGTTAATTTCATTAGAACCCATGCGCTAAACCACAGACAAATTCAGGAATTTCTATCTGAGCGAAGGTGAAGTTTTTTGAAATCTCAAAAATTTTCTGTGGAAGAGATTCAAATTTCGAATTTAGTAGCGCTTAAGCGCCATTTTCTTAATAAGGGCTACAGATTTTTCAAAGGAAATTGACACTTAGGTTTTACTGTTTTTTTAATGTTTTAATATTTAATGTTTTAATGTTTAATGGTTTAATGTTACTGTTTTACTGTTGTTTAATATTCTTAAAATAATATTTCTGTTCTACTATTAGGATTAGCGAAAAATTAAGAAATTTTTTTAAAATGTACGTTCGACGGGGATAAATAACAGCTGGCAAGAATATGTAGCAAATTCGTTTATCTAGCTGAGACTAAAGGAAAGAGGAAACTTATACGGGAAAGTTTGTGCCATTCTGTAGCACCACCAAAATTTTTAAAAATTTCAAAGCTTCGACTCGAGCCCGATGAACAGGTCTCTTCAATTTGTAAACAATCCTACGCATGGCTTAGGCGGCTAGTGGTGTTCACAGATGGATGTTTTTAAAATAACCACTTTTTTGGTATCAGAGGTCCCCAAAAAGTGTATTTCCGTTGAAACCTCGAAATCGAATTCCTCAGCATTACTTAACTTTCTCTATACTACGTATATTACTCCGTATATACGTTCGTATACGGAAAAGTAATAAGGACCCAAGAAAAAGGCATGAAATCACATGATGAAGAATTTCATGTCCAATGCCGAGTAGACAATATTTCGGTCACCAAATCTTCTTTGATGGACCGAAAGACTTCACTAAAACTGTTACAAGCAGGAAATTCAAGTCCCACGTTTCCAAGTATTGTGAAGGAAGAGCATTACACCGTTTGCAGTGAGCTAGACGGAAGGTCTCTTTCCCATTTTCCTCCAGAGAGAGACTTAGCTGTCTTCGCTCAAGCGCAGTTGCGTACGGACTCCACTTTAGCCTGACCGACCGTCTAGCCGAGTGCAGTGTGCTACCTGTACAACATTTGATGTGCCATCTGACATCTTAGTCGGCGCATTACTGAATCTATTATTAAGCAATACTAAAATTCTTTCAGTTAGAATAGATAAATTCAGTGACAGCGCCCAGGCGACAACAAATTTGGCTGAACATCACAACGTATCGGTGAGCTCATCCGTGTCGGCCAAGGCATCATTGACTACTCACATGAAGAAAACATGGCTTCATCCCAACTATTCAGCACGTCTTTCCCAAATTATGTGAAATCCTCTTTCCCTCCTATTAAACAGTTTAAAAACACAATCGGAAATTGACGAATCCACCTTTGTTTTGTCTACCTCTACAATCAACTCCATTCAAATTTCTTCCCCTAGCACTATACAGGCAATTCGCGCTCCAAATCATCCTCGGCTACCTGAAAGCATACAAGTACTGATAACAAGAAAAAAATTAATAAGACACCATTAATAAGACGATACATTTAGTTCACCAAACACAGATTACCTCACCTAAAATCAGAATAAAATCCCTTAATACGACTCGTCCGAAACACTGTGACTTTATTCCACTTCAAGGAATACAAAAATACGTCACCGCTATACGCTCATGATGTATCATTGTGGAAAGCGACACGTATGATACTAGGAACAAAATTAACTACTTTAATTCCACTTTTCAAACTCATAACATTTCGGAAGATTTTCATAACGAAGACATTGAATTTAATAGCTCCCTTATTTTTGACACACCAAGACCTATTCCTTTTATAACTCCCAAAGAAGTGTATCATACCATCAAAAACGTACCGGCAAGAAAGTCACCTGGTCATGATCTCATCAACTCCATTGTTTTGAAAGATGTCCCCAGAAGTGGCCTAGATTTCTAACCAAGATATATAACTTGGTGCTAAGGACAGGATATTTCCCCAGTTCTTGGAATCTTTCCGTAATCATTTCTATTCCAAAACCCAACAAAAAACCCTGCCAACCCTACTAGCTACAAACTCACCAGTCATACCCTTTCTGTCTAAAAGGCTAGAAAAATTGCCCTTTAAGAGACTCCGTAAAGTTATAAATCAAAATAATATTATTTTCTCCCTTTCAATTTGGTTTCTCTCAATTTCATTCCACAAGTCACCAATTACTGCGTCTAACCGAAAATGTCCATGAAGCATTTCATGCTGGCCATCATTTAATAGCAGTCTTCCACGATGTCGCACAAGCGTTCGACAGGGTCTGGTACGAAGGGATAATATACAAACGCGGGGAACTAGCCAAACCGAAATACTTAATACCTTATCAAATTTCATTACAGATCGCACATTTATTGTGAAAGGGGCCCAACCCTCTTCACCACGGATATGTTGAGCAGGAATTCCACAAGGTTCCCCGTTCCCGCCAGTTCTTTTTAATATTTACATTTCAGACTTTCCAAAGCATCCTAATATTCACACTGCCCTTTTTGCAGATGGAACTGTCATTTTTGCCTCTGATAAGTATCTCAACACTACAAGAAACTTAATTCAGGGATACACGACCACTAAAACATGGTGTAGAAAGTGGAATATTACGATAAATACAAGTAAGTCCTCATCCAAAGTTTTCACTCTTCGATTTCCAGCCTTTCCACTTCCACTAAAATTCGACTCAACAATAATTCCATGGTGATTCACAATCCCCCTCTACGTTTTTAGGCGTCCTAATGGATTACAGATTGACGGGGAAAGACCACGTCACTTCCATGGTGAATGAAGCAAACAGACACTTAGGTATTCTTCGGCCAGTAATTAACCGACACTCCACATTAAAGCTCCATTCTGCTCTCCTTACTTATAAAGTCATTTTACGTTCGTTACTCACGTACACTTGTCCAGTCGGGTGTAACGCCGCCCCTAAAACAATTAACAAAATTCAAAAATTCAAAAATAACGTCCTTAGAACTGTAGTTAACGTCCCTTGGTATATAAGTAACACATATCTCCACAAAGGCTTAGCCATAGAACTCGTTCTAACATATATCACCAAACTTTCTCATACATTCTTCCAAAATCTTCCCTTAGTTACCGGTGCATCTCATTTCAATCTAGGTAATGAGCATCCCGTAGACCCTCGTCTCGGGACAGACTCCCCTTTCACATCATCTTTCTTAATCTGGCTGATATTAGTTAATGAAATAAATACTCCTGCCATCAACAGTCAACAATATGTATTCCCCCACTTCAATACTCGCACTGCTTCATTCTAATGTGCAGCTCCTGCCTTTGTCTGAAAATGCTAGTTGCAATCCTAAGAAGTATTGACGCGCTCCCTGTTTCGAGTCGTTTTCATGCTACATGACAATGTTGGGAGGGCTGTGAAGGCCAGAAAAGCAAGCGAAGTGTGTCCAATAATCCGATACGCCTTTGTTTTTTATGGCTAGTTGTGCCGTATATCGCGAGCTGTCATGGATGCGTGCTTGGAAAATGTCGCAGTACTGCATAAACGGCCTCTGTTCAAATACAGAACGATCGAAGTTTCAAATATGTAGTCGCACATTGTTCCCATGAGCAAAGGCTTTCAGAAGATCAACAGCGAGTGCGTTGAAACAAAAAATTACATACTATTTTTAATCCCATTCCTCATATTCCCTTAATTGCTTATTCCATCAGAGGAGTGTTTGGGAACTCATTTAGAAGTGGTTAAAAATTCGACACTCTCACTTTAAAAAATCTGCATGTGTTTGAGGGAAGCAACAATGCCCCGACTACCTCCTTTTATTCTTTCGCCTCACTTCGTAAGAGAAGAGGGTATTGGGATCGTGTAGCGGAAATCGGCGATTTTTAGACAGAGAAACTCTTATTGCCGGGCCCTGGTAACGAAAATGTGGATAAATAGTGTTCCCATTGTAAAAATGTAGAACTAATGTACTACAGTACATTACTTCCTTTAACACGTTGTTTAGACAGAATCCGTGTCTGGTGAGTCCTTGGTACCGAGAAGGCGATTCACGGGAAATCGCGTCTGTCAGTTTGTCCGACCGTCCATCCGCCCGTCTTTCTGTGATGTCCGTAAAGATTGCACCCCCACTTACGAAAAAATTAAAAAATAATATCCCATAAATCTGTACTAAAAAGTGCTAATTTAAATTTAAAGATTGTGAACACATGCAGAACATCAAAATATACCACGTTTAGTGCTAACTTAGCGTTAACTCAGGATCCCCACCCAGGGAAAATGCATGAATAAAAAACTAAAAATAACAGAATTTTGTACTAATTAAAGGCTACATTTTCATACATTCAGCAACTAAACAAAAACGATATCTTAAGAAGATTACCTTCGATATTTTGAATGGTTGAACCGTAATAAGCACTTATAAGTTGTTTAAAAATACTCTCTATGCCAAAATTGAATTTCAGAATCATAGAAATACTCCAGAAACATGTAAAGTGTCTATTATTTACAAAAGAAATGAATATATTTTGTTTACAAAGAAAAGTTTACAAAGAAATAAAAAAGCAATTAAAATTATGTAATTCAGTACATTTTCATTTCCGTTAATTTTTGTTGTGAACAAATAAATTTCTTTCTTTTGTAAATAATAAACAATTAAAATGTTTTTGGAATGTTATATGTTTCTTAAATGCAAATATTGGCTTAAAAATCTTTTTTCAAATCAAATTTTGAGTGCTTATTGCAGCTCAGACATTCGAAATTTCGAAGAACTATATTAGACAAAATGTGTTGACTTGACGTGAAACTAGCTCGTCTACGAATAAAAGTAGTAAATTTCACTATTCTGCATCAGTTCAAAACTTTTAAATTTGGGTATAAATTCTGGAAAGGTTGAGGGAAAGAATTCCTCGGGTCAGGGATGATCATACCTTTACATAACTAGAAATGAACTACTCTATTTGGAACGGCTGCCTATCTAAAACATCCATTGCAAATTTTATTGAAGTAGTGACAAGAGTTCAGCAGGCTCATTTGAAGTTCCCTCAGAAGAAAGCATTACTTCATATCAACATATGCCACATTACATTTACCAACTGGCTTTGTCGATGCCAGGGTATGTTAATGCTCAAGGAAACGGACGCTTAAATCAGAGTGACAGTCAAATAGTTCCTGAGTCTGGATTTCAGTACTAGATGGCGTATTCTCTCTAGCCAGGAGAAATGGGGGACTTGATTTGGTGCGGCTCACCCATCATGTGCTTGGAGCAGCACTGAACGTACTTTCTTTAAATTTTCTCTTCGTGTGTGTTCCAAGGACGGTAAAATATGGAGCTGGTCCCATTTTCGATAAACTCTTTGTGTTCTGGAAAACTACAGAATATTAGCATTGCAAAAACAAAGTATTGAAGATAGTTTTTTTAAAATGAAATATGTTGCAAAACATTAGAGATTTAAAAAGGTCATGTAGAATTTTTTGAAGGAACAGTCGTTTTCACGTAATTTTTGCTACAAGATAATGTAATTTAGGACTTTTTTTTTCAAAAACAGATCCGAAATTTTTCTTTAATGATTTTCCCATAGATAAAGCAATTAAAAATGGCACAATTTTTCCTTTAACTCTCTGAATTTTCGAAAATTATAAAAGTTAGAAATAATGCAAAAAGGTATGTGATGTTTCACCGCCGCTTTTTTCTTGTTAACATACGTTGTGTGGCACTACTTGATTTTATATTTTTTATTTTATTATTAATTTTCAATGTTATTTTTAAAATGTGATGCTAATTTGTACACGTAGAAGTGGTATTTTAGTATATACTATTGAAATTAATTCTTTTTTAGTGGATCCAAAGGTGAGGACAAATCATTTTGTGACAGAAGTGCTGACTTCCGTATGAAGCTATTTCGGTAAAATATTAAATTTACAGACCCTGTTACAATAGCTTTGAACTCTTAATTCCAGGGCCTTTCTTGTTGCTATACCTTGAAAAGATAGCCCATCGATGTGCAGGAATGTGTACTTCCATCGTATTTCATTCCCACAGGAGTGCCACAAGTATTGAAAAATAATAGGGATTAATAAGGAATCCTGACCATACGATCTTGGGAGGTGAAGGGTAGGATCTCTTCCTGTTCACTGAACTGAAACACAAAGAAATTGCCAGAAATATGATACTGTTGACATGAAACAAGCTGTCCAATTTTGATGTTGCATGTAAAGGATAATTCTTAAGAACGTAGTTCAATGTTGGTTTCCATTATCTTCCAGGGAGTGGCAGAATTAGTCATACTAGCGTATTCGTGCGAGAACTCTCGAACTCCCTGTTACTTTCAGCCATGCACTACAATCTTTCAAAAATTCGTATCTCCAGCTACCGTTCCAGTACGAAATGTTCTCTCGAGGGTCCCAATCCCGAGCAAGAGGCAATTGCCTCTGTTCTTTCGTTCGATAGAACAATAACAACATAATTTTGAAAATTCATTCAATTGTACTGCTCATGCAGTTTCTTTTTCTATATTAAGAGGGGAAGTTGTTAACTAAATGTGTTTATTTGTTTAAAAAAATAAAAACGTAACTTCCAATATATTTATGAAATTTATAATAAAAATAAAGAACATTGAAATTGACTTTTGTAAAAAAATTTGAATAAAGGTTTATTGAGTGTTATATGTATTTTCTTGAAAAAATTCACAACACTTCCTTGAAAACAGCATTTTAAGTAATTATATTTTTTCCTTGAGTTAGCTATGCGATTTCCTTGATAGTCACAATAACATTACAAAATCCTTTACTCTCGAGAAAGCTGCTTAAAGTTATCCAAACGAAAAACCAGGATCGGGCAAGCATACCCTATTCTTCAGAATATTATTTAACTTTATTACCGAACTGAGCGGAACACACGTGCAACTTAATCGCCTGGAATATCAAATAATTAGTTGAATTTCACATACAGTTGCAGATTGCATTGAATTGAATTGAATTAATGCCTTATTTTACGTGGCGAGACTCAGGCCATTAGGCCTGCTCTTCCGTCTGACCACGCAAATTTCGCTACGCTCCTTTCATCAACTAGCGGAGAAAGGAGGTATATCTTGGGCGAGAAACAGGCTATTTGAATTTAGCTCAGAGGCGTCATTTAGGCTTGAGGATCTTTTACATGCAAGTAAATCTACTAACATGGGACAGCCGGCTTTACTTCCCCTCCGAAGGAAGGCGTACGAAGGATTTTTTCGCCCTTGAAAATCGACGGCTTCGATCGGGTTTGAACCCGCCAACTTGGGTACAACAGTCCGAAACACAGTCCGAAACACTAACCGTTACACCACTGCCGCGCGCAACGGTCGCGCTATACACATAAAAAGCAATCTTCATCGGTATCAAGCAAGTATTAATACTTCTTGTTGCTGCGAGATAGTTTAGGTTTATTTGCATCATAATCTTGAACTTAATACTTATGCAAATGTTCCCCATCAGGAGAGGCGTGGGGGGAGGGGGGGAGGTAGAGGTAGAGGAGGAGGCGGAGCACGGAGCCCCTTCCCGTCGCGTCACCCTGGCGCTGCAGGCGTCAACAATGCAAGTTAAAAGGCCGGCCCGCCCCGCCCGCCCCGCCCGCTCCGGGGTGAAGATATACGCACGGGCCGCGCCTGGCCGCGGCTGCCGGCGCATGCGAGGGCGCATCGAGCGCGCACCCTCCCCCTGCTCCACGCGACGGCCGCGCCGCGATTTTTATCGCCACCGATTTAGACGTGCGGTGGCGGGCAGCGGGCGTCACCTGGGGGTGTGCACCCCCCTCCCACGCGGAGCTCTCCGTCTCCGTGGAGATGGTGCGCCGCGAGCGACCCACGTGGCTTTTGGGGGCTCCAGCGCGCGATTTGACGAAGGTGAAGCCGATGCAAACTACTTCGCCAGCTTCCACACATTCGGTCTGTGATCAAGCGCAAAACGGGAGGACCGGCGATGCTTCTTTCGCAACTCGCTCATTTGCTTGAACTCATAGGCACACATCCGCATTCGGCAATGACATTTTCAATTTCGCCTTTTCAAGGACAGTATAAGTAAATCTCATTTAAACGCCCATTTTAATTCGTAAAAATATAAGCAAATAAAGAAATTTGATCCTTAAAAGTAAGTGCTTGCAGATGCAGTTTTATGAATGTGCTACGCTGAATGCGCTTACGCATGCATTTGTTGGACCCACTTCAAGCACCGTGCCTGTCATTCCTTTTCAGTTGGGTTTCAGAGGAAGGTAAACAAATAATTGAAATGTTTTAGAATGTCTACCTGCTAATGTTATGAATATGGTCAATTCTTTAGAATATAATTGCAAGATGTCCGTCACGTATGGGATATCAGTACCGGAAGAGGTGCCTCAGGGTCATCAACTGATGCTGTCACTGCAGTGCCCCCAACCGGGAGGTCCTACTTTCGAATCCCGACGATCGCAAGGTTTTTCTACACTAGCTAGATAGCTCGGTGGAATTCTGTCGCTGTCCGGAGGGGAATTCTAGCGGCCGCCTGCTCTGATCGGTAATTTTCGTGTTTTTTCCGGTCAACACCAGGCGAATGTTGGAGCAGTACCTTGAAAACGGGCCACAGACCGCACGAGATCTTTCCTTCCTCTTCCTCACACTCCTACTTACACACGCATTCACATGCACTAGCACAGCTTGGAGCTTGGTGCTCTGCGGGTTAGAGACATCTGGTTGGAAAAACGTGTTAACTTACACTAAGCATACATCAGCATTGTATGGCGGTGCTCTCCACAAACGATCCTACGGGTCTGTGATTTTACTGCGTCGCTCAGTTTCGCTAACATCCGTGATCCTCGGCGCTTCCCAGAATATTATGGAATATCGTCTGCTTAGAACCGAATTGTTCTAACTCCACTTTTAATAATCCGTGTTCATTTTTGTTCCAGCTTCTTTCCTGTTACTATTTTAAATTGAAAATGCATGATTTACGATCATAAGGAGTTGAAAATTACTGTTACATTTTGTTTTACTCCATTTTATATCTTGTGGTGCATTCCAAATTGTTCTTACTCTTTTAGCAAATTACATCATTGTTTAAGCCAGTCAATGAGAGGCAAGTCACAGTAGAAGACTTCAGAATGTATAGTGATGTAAAACTGTGGATTAAGCGAATTTAAGCGAACCATGAGTGATACTCATTATAATTTAATGAGGGACTGAAGCAATTGGTTAGAAACAAGGATACTGAATAGTATGGTATGAGGGTACTGCCGTTCGGTCGGGCAATGATATAGCTAGCACTGTGATTAGGCTCCTTTAGTAAATCGTGAAAGAGAATCCACACTTCCCAAAAGCCTTGTGGTCTGATTCATATGTGCCTAATAACTTTATGTCACTTGCATTGATGACCTTTCTGAAACAAAATTATCATCAAGTACAAATAATGGACCCTAAGTATCACGTATCAGAACACAGTGCAGATCAGGAAGTATATTCAATGCATAGTGTAATTAATCGCCATTTGAAACGCCTTGATATTCACTCTTCTTTCGCAACAATAAGAGCGCTCTTTAGATGTCGATCAAACAAGACATTTAAATTAATTCAAATGAAATCTATTTATTTTTATTATTACAAGGCTATAACTAAACTAAAGAATTTGAGTAGCATAACATGCAATAAGGTGGAACATATTGTATTCACGAGAGATTCTGGAGACGTTAATTACAGATTTTCCTTCTCTGATGTCACATTTAGAGTTACTAATTTCTTGAAACTCAAGCCAAGAAGATCTAACAAAATACGTTCTGTTGGTCTGCTGTCCAAAACAAAGCAAATCACTCTCTATCTAAATAGATAGATATATAAATCTTAAGAACCTAATCTCAAGTCCTAAAGCTAGTACGGGGTACTATACATTAATTCTTCACAAGGCAGCTCTTAAAAGAAGTTATAATATTGTTTTGTGAAATCTACAAGTATCATTATTCTAACACCAACTATTTTCCTTAATTTTGTTCATCCCAGAAAGAAAGAACGTTATTGTTTAATAAAAGAAGCATTTTCAAACTCTGCTTCCCTCATTGAATCCTTACAGCTTAATAGCAGTGGTATGTATTAAGATTTGTTTCGAACTGAAACTTGAAAACTCTCTCCTGAAAAAGTTACAAAAATGGAGTTAGAACAACATGGTTCTAAGCACGCGATATCGCAGGCGGAAACGAACTACATTTGCAAAATATTCTCAACGAATTGCATGAAATGTGACAGAAATTGAAACAATTCTGAATACACAATGTAAAGTATTTTATTTAGTGTTCAATTCATTTATATGGATATTTCATTTGATGTTTGACTGAATTGAGAGACCCAAAAAGTTTGTTACCTTAGGCTCCATCAGCAAATTGCTTTTGTTCACTTTCAATAGCGCCGGTGATTGCCTGTTTGAAATGCAAACAGCATCGAACTGTTCTTTTATCACTAATTTGTTATTACGAAAATAATTTGAAACATTTGAACTTGTACTGCTGCTTCCCCCATACTGAATATCCAATTTAGAGCAACACCACAAATTACGGAATTCGCAATTAGCAATATACGAAGGAAAACGTAATGGTCAATGACTCAAAAGCTTTTGAAAGATCTAAAAATATTGCAATAGGGGCCTCATTTTGATATACTGTGTAAGCAGCATTACGAAGAAAATAAAACAATGGCCGTCTTGAAGAAAATAGTCTTCAACAGATCATTACCATTATACACTGAAAATATTATTTGAGCAAAACGTAATACATCCAGGGAAATGTGGTATTTTGTAGTTTCTCAAATTTAAATGTATTTTTACCATTGAAATTTAATCACGATAAATAGTGACTTTCATTAGAATCTGATACCTCTCAGTAACCTAACTTATGCTTATAATTAAAACAAGCAAAAGCTTTAGAAATAATCGTTATCGTTTGACTTTCTCGCCTTACGAAGTACCCTGTCCCCGATCCTTTTACAGATGCGTGATCGACGTAAAGTAAGCTTACATTATTCTACAGGAAAATATTATATATTTTTTCTAATTATTTGTAACTAAATCATAAAATAGATACCTACAAGGACGAATAAAAATCAGCCATAAAATATCAAAATTATATTTTTAATGCAGGGAAATACTCTGAAAGAAGTATCGAGACTGATCCTAGAAATAGCTTGCCACAAATGCTGAAGAATATCAAATGCAAGCTAAAGGTTATCAGAAGCCACATAATCGTATTGTAACTAACATTATTCCAGACATACGCTATAGCTATTTGGCTTTGTGGATCTCTGCTTGGAGGAAAGCTGCTGGGGGACGTACTGTAATATCGTTAGCCCATCCTACTCCCAAGAGATTGCTACGTGGGACACGGGGGGATATGTTGGCAACAATTCAGAAATAAGTTAAGCATCTCCGGACATGTGGAACCTGCAAAACTAACTTGCACTTTGTCTGTTTAATAGCAGAGATGAAGCCAAATGAGGTTTGGCACATCCTTTCCGGTCTTTGAGTGCAGTATTTGTGATGTTGCTTGCGGCCACAAATATAAATATTTAGAACATTATTAGGACAAACGCGAAGTTCTCTCGATATTCCTCATCAAATCATACAACAATTTGTGAATTATATTTCGACATTTTAAATAAGATTTCTAATCCGTTCAAGTTTTTTCTATTATGTATATGTATTGTATGAATAATACTGATGCATATCATAACGATAGGAAAGAGATATGCATCGGTCGTTTTCATTTCAATTTATTAAGACTGACGATCAACCATCATCAAATTAACGTAGTCCTGATGTATTTCAGCATCTTTCAGCTTCTTTATTTGGCACATCTTCACGATGAAGTCTTTTAGAAATGAATGTCACTATATTATAATGAGTAGATATTTTATGTGCATAAAGCTTTTATCGTTTTTGTGAACATTTTAAAGCTGATACATCTATTCTGGGTACAATCTTACTTGAAAACATTTGCTACTGCCGTGAAGATGGAGCTTGATTTCACTCATACTCAAGCTTTTGCTGGAAAATTTACTATTTTCTGGACCGGATTTCTTGTGTTAATTAGCATGAGCCTGTTTGCACTCATTTGACAGATTCAGTAATTTTTTCGTGTAAAATAATTTTCCTTTAAATTTACTTGATTTATTTGTAATCTAAATATACCATTATAAGTTTAACACCACTATTTGTATGTAACAGCAGGAGTGATTGAAGCTCATTTAGTGGCAAGTTTTAGGCTATTAATAGAGAAAAGAGAAACATCTCTTTGTTTCATCATTTCACAATATTTAACTCATTTGGGATAGGTAATAAAAAAACTGCAAGAATAGGGAATAAAGGTTTCTTAATGAACATTGAATGGTTTTAGGAGCTGTAGAAATACTATGATCAGCATTCAAATTTCACGTTCGGTAGAATGAGGTTTTCCAATGAACTTAGGAAATATATTTTTTGTAATGCATTCCATGTTTCATTTTCACATTTTTTGACACCTCTCAGTCCTTTCATGCAATACTCGTATTATCGCTAATATTGAAGTCAAACGCTTTGACGTCCGACTCCTCCAATTCTTTCATATGTAATGTCGCTGCCACGTAAACATGAACATGAAAAGACATTGACCAATCGCTCTGTAAAATCCTTCTTTCCAACAAATCATTTAAAGTAACATTTGCTGAACATTTATGTCATTTGCTTCGCTATATTAAATTCCAATGTAAATAAAATAAAACGTTTTTAGCATTTCTTACGCTTACATGGCAGCGACATTGATGACTGATGGAATGGGACATCATGTTTGCACACATTCATAGAAAATTTGCATCGTCGAATTAATCCACTGTTGACATTACTCTATGTACGAATATGAGTACGTCAATTCAGATCTGTGCATTTCTCCAGAAGACGAAAATAAACGCAGAAGAAACATTCGTTTGCAGCGAGTTTTACTCTTCTCATACTCTTTCTTTGCAGACTCCGGGAACAAATTAATGTTTCCCTTTCAGTATCTGACATAGTACACTTTTGTTATTATTGAGATGTCTATGCGCGGCATTTGGAATGGGCGCGCTGCTGCAAATTAAATTTCTGAGGCTGTGCTGCTGCAAATGGAGGTGCAGCTTGAAGATCCCCGCGGCCGCGACGCGACCGTCTCCGCCTCCCGTCGGCGGTTGTCTCCTCGGTCCCCGCCCCCGCCGCCAGCCAATCCCGCCACCTCCCCTGACCCAGCCCCCGCCCCCTTCGCCCACGGAGCCGCGATGAAAAATTGCCCCGCGCCGCCTGGCCGTTTCAACCGGCTATCGACAGCCGCCTCCGCGACGGGCCCACAAACTCGCATTGTTTACACAAACGTCACGTTACGGCGAGATGCGTTAAATTAATTCTGTACCACACGGCGTGTATGAAATTTCGTTAAACTACTCTCTTTGTGAGGAAAATTAATTACCCCCTTTTCAGTATTAATTACTTCCCGTGTCTGGTCGGCGATGGGCAAGTTAATAATTGTGAGAGGGATTTTCATTCTCACGACCGCCAGGCAAGCATACAGCAAAAATATGATGGCGATTTGTGAATTGGACGTTATTAGCTTGAGGGCTTTTTGGTGATGAAAATATTTGCATCGAAGTCATTCATGTTGTCACTTTCCTGAATTTCAGCCACTCGAGCCTCTTACTCGGAGATGGCTGTAACTGACAACGTAAAACAAAGGCTGCGAACTTTCATTAAATCACATCGTAAAATAACTAAAATGTAATATAGTAATTATTTAGGAGTGACAGTTAATATGTATAAGAATATTCTGGAAGATCTTGTTGCATCAAATCGTAAATTAACGCTTTCATCTTGTCCGCTTTCAACAATGCTTAATCAGGGAAGAGACACTGTTACATCAGAGTGCAATATCTTCCCACGCTTCGCCACTTTTACAATATCTCTCTTATCTTCTTGTCTATGGCATGACCGTACTGTGTAATTCTAGGACGTCACATAGCATATTGTGTACATTGTCCTCTCATAGTTTCAGATATTAGATTAGATTTCTACTAAACGCGTCATTGTTATTCGATAATTACTGTCGTCCCAAACATTTTACGTACGTTTAACATATCAAAGTGCGGTTTGTGGTAATCGGTAGGTGACGTAGGAATCCACTCCTTAAAGTACTGGAATGGTTTCCAACACTTTTGCTGCGGGCCTATTTTAAGAAGTCCGTTTCGTCAGATAAATCATAGATTTTCACCTTCTCACTAGCAGCATACTTACGTAGAAAAGTGAATAGTAATGCTGCTGCGGAAAGGTACGGTTTATCGACAGAAAAACTCGTACTGTGAGTCGTGAGCTTCAAAATTGCAAAATTTGAAAAAATGCGAGAAAGTATCGAAGATGCGAGAGTTCAACGAAAATGACACGTTCATTCGTGCTAATTTTTTTGTTAAAAAATGGAGTGATTTATGATGTTTTTATTATTTGCATTAAATTTAAGCATAAATTTTAGCAAATCTAATCGATTTTTTAAATAATTGGGCATGACTTTTTTAAAAATCTGATAACTTAAACAAGATTTTGCGACAGACAAAAATCTCTTTCATCAATATTGTACTTTTACAATGCCAAAGTTTTGCAATTTTCAAAAAATCAAATCGAATTTCATGAGGACCATTTTTTTTGTTCATTGATACATACGAGCTGAGAAAATTAAGAAAAACTTGGAGACACTTTTATGAAAATAATTCTTGAAAAATTGCCTATATTTCCCCCTAAGTTACGCAAAAACTATACTCGTATTTGAAAAGTTTTACATGAACTTATTTCATGATCTGTCTCCAAAGAAAAGATTTAATAAAGGAAAATAGCTATATCTTTAATATTGTAATTGTACGAAGACTCCGAAAAAAAAATGTTGGGCTTTTTCTATTCTAAAAAATTAGGCATTTCAACGACAATGGCCTCAATGGAAGATCTGTCTTTAATGAATATATTTCATTAGAGAAAAATATATTGTAATTGTTGGAAGAAGCCGAAAAAAAGTTAAACGTTTGCAAAGTTTCGAAAAAGTTAAATATTGGACCTAAAACGAGAACTGCACCAATCCAATACAACCAATTAGAGGAAGTAATTTACTATTTGTAGAAAAAATATTTACTTACTTTCTCGTTACCAGGGTTCGTCAATACGTTTTTACTGTCGTACGCGTCAGGCGCATTATTTCAATACATTTCCTTCTTAGGAAGTAAGGTCGAGAAAGCAAAATGGATTTACAACAGGCATGTCTATGGGCAGCGCTAGCGTCTATACGTTCAATGGATTTTCGCCAAAATGGATATGCGTGGATCGATTTGAAAGAATTTGAGACACTGCAAGATTGAAACGGGTATTTTAATTTTTTAGGCTATTTTGTATGAAGCCTCATTTTTAACGTTTTCTCAAAAAAGGCAGCATTTCTTTTATTAAACTTTGTCCTCCGATATCGTAACGAGCGCTTAAAATACGGTACAATACTAATTTTTGGTAAAATTTCTGAAATTTCAAAAGTTGAAAAAGGGTTTTCCGTATGTTTCTACAAAGACAAAGTGAAGATAGAGATATTTTTCTTAAAATTCTTTTTGTTTTTAAGTCCAATCTTGTGCGGTCATGGGCAAATTTTCAAAAATATGAGTAGTTTTTGGTTCTTGTGCGTGTAACAGGCAATTTTTAAACATGTTCAATCAATTATTTTCCCATAAGTGGCTCAAGGTTTTTAAATTTTTTCATCGTAGTTATAAATGAACGTTAAAAACAGATGGTAGTCGTCCCATTTCCGGCGAACTCTCTGTATTTTGGAAACTTGCCTGGCAAACCTACAAATCTGAAGATGGAGAATTTTGTCTTAAACCAAAATTTATCTACAAAATTAGATCTTAAAAAAATGTCGTAGAATGTTTTAAAAAACGAGTGCTTTCCCTGCAATTTATGGTCGTCGTGAAGCCAAAGTAGTTAGGTTGACAAATGGTCTGAAAACCGCTTCAGTTTAAAAAAAAATATTTCCACTGGTAAAACAAGGGACGCATTAAAGAAGTACATGTCTCATTTTGATAGAACTCTTTGAATTGGCGAAAATTGCAAACGTTAGAAACGAATGTGTTGTAGCATCACTAGTTTGGTTTTAAATATGTTCGTGTACCTACATTCACTGTAATATTTAAATTAAAAGAATGAAATAAATTGAGAAAACATTATATTTTGTGATAATCACCGAGAGACACAGTATTGAAATCTCCACATATAACAACGGATTGAAAAAAAAGATTACTAATTTTGTTCAGAATTACCCGTAGATTTTCTCAGAAACTCAAGAATTATTGCAGTCGTAGTGAATGTGGTTGTAAATACTAACAAGAGTCTCTCCCAAGAGTAATATTTTCACATTTGTTTACATAACACATTACATTAGCACATTTAAAACTTAAAATTGTAAAACATTATTTTTATTTCATCACAATTCTCAATGATTATAACAATTGAATTGAATTATGACTGAACAAACGTCATGTTTTACAATTCTGTGCTAAGATGACAAAATGATATGTCATACTTGTACCAGAAACAATACCAAAGTTAGCAAAGCGTCAGAAGAGAAAACCAAGTCCAACTTCCTAACGATCGCTAACCAAAAGTTGTCAATAAGCGTAGCTCGGTCACCAAATACCAACGGGTCACAATCCCGTAGACGTATCTTCTGTCAGCGTAGACACTTAATTTCACGTGGCGCTCACTCGCTGTCGATCCGTTCCAAATCCCTTGATTCTTTCGACTGCTTACCGTGGCGGTTGCTGGCACGTTAAACAATAGGAGCCGTTGTTAGCCGAGACTCGCCCCTCTGGCTCGACGTTGTTGGAAAGAGTCCTGCGCTTGCTGCAACTCCAACGCCCCTCCAAGTGCACGTGCTGCCCATCGTGCGCGCGCGGCGAATCTAAAAGTTCGCCGCACACATCACTTCCCCCCTCAAATGCGTCGAACAGATCGCCTATTCGGCGCAATTCTCTCCTGGGAGGCGTGACCGGCATCCGGCAGCCTCTCGTTCTCGGTGTTCTGATGACGCCGCGGCGTATTGCTACCCACAACGCAGCTCCAGCGGCAGATGCACCTTCCACTGCATCACAGACCTCAAACCGAGGACACACTGCGACTTGGGCTGCTCTCATTCCGTGTGCTGAAACGAGTCTCATTTGAAAGTAAACATTTCCAGTAGTTTCTACCAACAGTGTAGTTGACTTTGCCAAAATGAACATTTCAACATTTTTATACAAAAATCACAGGAAAATCCGAATAGATACAACTGCATCTTACAAACACCTCTTTGTCTCGCTAAAAGAAAAAAATAATCGCTATGTTCCCTCTGTCCGTCTTAGTTCAACAGTTCTGTACATATTCTCCAAAATTGATATTCCTCTATTGATTTGAACGATCTCGACGCTTTGCGACTTTGAAACAGATATTTTAATTTTTAATGGTACTTTACATGAAGCCCAAAAACATTTTCAATTTTTTCTCAAAAATTGCTCCAAATATTCTGATTAACCTTTGTTTACGGAAAGCGTAGAGGAGGCTTAAGAGAATGGCGTAGGTCTCACCTTCATTAAAATCCCTGATTTCCTGAAAATTGCAAAAGGGGAGTTTTTGGCGGGCATCTTCCTACAATTACAATATTGAAGATAAAGATTTTTTCTTAATGAAATCTACATCTTGAAATATGGCCACATACAATTCTTCGAAAATATTAGAAATTTTGCGTAATTTTGCTTCAAATGTAGGCAATTGTTTAAAACGTTTTCGTAAATACGGCTCCAAAATGTTCTTAAAATTTTCTCCACGTATGTATCGAAAGATGGTAATATATTTTGCCAGTCCTATTTTCGGTGAACTCTCCGTATTTTCAGAAAATTAAAAAACCGGTATCATTTCAATATTAGAAAATTGAAGATGGATATTTTTTCTTAAACAAAATCTGTTTTAAAAATCAGCTGTTTAAAAAATGGAGATATACAATTTTAGAAAAAGAGTATTTTTTGTATAACTTTGCACTTAAAATTTATTCTCTTTGTGAAAAAAAACATTGTTTTCAAAAAATTGAAAGTCAGTCGAAGTTGGAGTTAATTGTTGCCATCATTGTTCCTGACACGTTCCTTACGGCACTGAATTGCTTTTTGATGACGTTTAATTTGCTCATGAAAACTGATTTCGTCATTTAGATCCTGCTTTAACATGTTTAATTGCTCATTTTACTTCTTATAAAAATATTCTTCTTTGTGTGACGCTCCCAATTCGCCAAAAACACCACTTGCTTCTCTGATTGAACCACCAGCACCTCCACCCTTTTCAGACCCACTGCTCATATCACCAAGTTGTGAATATGGTCTAAACCCGTAATTTGACATAAGGCAATAAACAGTTGATAATTTAGCAAAACGAAACACAAGGAATATTAACACACATGTGCAAATCTCACAACTACTACGGATATTGAATTTACTACCAGGAAATTACTAGTATAGAGGAGAAGTAAAGCTCCTCGATCATAAAAGCATTATATTCGCATCCATCACTCGGAAATATCGTAACTTCTTCCGTAACCTGACCAGTCAACACAACTTGCCTGCGTGTTTGCATTGGAAAACTTACGTTCTAACGTGTTTGAGGTGAAATCCTATTACTTAACTGCACGAGTGATGTATGTAACTGAAAATGCGCGAGCGGCAAAATGTGGAGTGGTCTCATCCCTTAACGTAACGAGTCGACTCTGACCTCGCGAGGTCGGTGAACGAAAGCGAAAAGCGAATGGCGGGAAGGAGGGTATTATCTTTATATAATTCGAAGGACATTTGGAAATTATGTGTTGCAGAGTCTTAAGATTGTTGTGTATTATCGTGTAGGTTGAAGGCGAGTTTCGCCACCCAACTTGGACACGCGTTGCTGAAGAGTCAAGACGTCACGTTAAAAGTTTTCAGGAAAAAAGCACTTTGGCATACATTATTATGTGTTGAAGAAACTCGAGGATGTTTTATGTTAATGGCGTAGGTCTAAGGCCGGAGCCTTTCCGTGTCGTTGGACGCACGTAACGAAGCGTCACAGCGCCTTTAAAATTTGACGTTATAAAGTCGACGCCGTTTTGCTTGCGTTGGTGCAGCGCGATGGTGTCGTTTGCCATGTTCTCGCAGAAATGAGCCGATTTTGTATCGTTCGTTACGATAAGGGATAAGAGCTCTTTTCGCCCTTTAGAAACCGAACTTCATTGAAACGTGCAATAACGCCATCTATCTTACACTCCAAAATTCCATAGAATTCTCATACTTAAACCTAGAGAAAGAATACGTACTTTTGCAAAGTTAATATTTTGCAATTTTCAAAAACACAGAGAATTCGACAAAAAGAGACCAGCATATTTTCCTTTACCAGTTATTGTAATATACAATGAAAAATTTAAAGAAAAATTTAAATCCCATTTTGAGAATTAATTCTTTAAGAAATGCAAAAGTACATGTAAACAGTTCGCTCAATTAGCAAATCAGTGTAATAACAAGTCTACTCGACACTCAGCAACATAATTTGATTTAAGAAATGAAAAATCTGAAACTGAATTAACCAATAATTCCCTTGAATTTACTAAACCACAAAGTCAAAACGAAAATCTTGCAATAAAAAAGAGTAATTTCCCTTCTATATATAAGAGAACCCTCTCATTAGAGTCTTTATCCCAGATAGGTTCTGAAATTAATAAGATAGATAACACAAACTTGGATAATACTAAGCTAAAAGTAAAAAAGAATTTTATACAAGATTCAAATCTTATTAGTACTCATGTTAAGATCTCTCACAAATCTCTAGATGAACTTCTTGATCCATTAAAGACAAAGTTCGAAGCTAACTCAACTGACAACCCCCTCACTTAGAGCCAATTAAAATAATTCATTGACAAAGCTTCAGAATCCCACCCCACCACAAAACCAAACAATAATTGTCTGTGAACTTTCACTTGACATTCCATCTATTATCCAAATAATGACTGAATCCTATCCATTACTTACAGAAAGGTAAGTAAAGTATAGATTATATTATAGTATAGAGTATTATCAACAAGTTGAAGTGTGCAGGAGAACAAATGGATGAGTCGCACACAGATGCATTTGAGTAATAACTAGAAATGAATATCATACAATGGAACTGTAATGATTTCTATGACCGTTTACCACTCCTGAACCCATTAGTTGATGATAGTCTTCCTGAGATACTATCTTTACAGGAAACAACTTTAAAGGCAATCAGTCCGGTAAATTAGCTGGTTATATTCCATCTTTTGTAATAGATATAATGCTCAAATTGCTTCCGATGTTGTAGCTATCCTTGTTAAAAGTGATATTTATGTATATGATATTCCGCTCCAAACTATTCTTGAAGCCACAACTGTCAAGGTTAATATTATCTCCAATATTAATGTGTGTAATATTTATTTCTCCAATAGGTGGAACTTGGATACCTATGAAATTGATAACATTCTCGTACAGTTCCCCAAATCTTTTACTGTCACCCATTTTAAAAATTAGTAGTGGAACTGAAAACAACATTGATCGTAGTTTTGCCTTAAATAACATTACAGTAGAATTATATGGTCTACCAACAATTACATTTATGATAGTGACCACTATTCCATTAGCATGATTCTTCCAGACTTGGATCTATTCTCCAATCTGAGATGTGAGCCTAAATGGATTCTAGAACAAGCTAAATTGCAACAATTCCAACAGTTCATTAGCTCCAATATTGCAACTCTGAATCAACCAATCAACCTGAACTCTCAAGAGGTAAAAAGTTTAGAGCAGGACTTCATTTCGCTCATTCTAGAAGCAGCAAGAACTTCGATTCCCCAAACTTTAGATATAATTAAAAAATGTCAGGTTCCGTGCTGGAATGAGCAATGTACTCTGGCCATTAAAAATAAAAAGAGAGCATATAGGAAAGTTAAGAAAAACAAAAGCGTGGTAAGTGGTAATGTTCACAAAAAAGCAAGAGCTTACTCTGAAATCCACAATGATCAAACCATGCATACGTTTTCCTCTTCCATCACACATCAATTTCCTACATCAGAGATATGACATAAAGAAAAAGCCTATAGTGGAAGAAATATTTCTAGTATTGCTACATAACGTATTGACAGTACTGGCTTAAAACATGTTGGATCTCAAGCCGTATGTAATCTTTTTGCGAACGCTTTTGCTCAAAATTCAGACACCTCGCACAAACACCTCAAACAGAAATGTATACCATAAAAACATTGTGCTATTAACTGGGGACTATAACGAATACTAGAACAATTCTTTCCTGATGGAAGAATTTCGTTATGTATTAGATCTGAGAAAAAATTCCGCACCTGTATCCGATAAGCTCTCAAAAAGTATATTGAAGAACATTCCTGAAGTTGGACTCAAGTATTTACTTCGCGTTTGTAACTATACCTGGACTGAACAACATTTTCCCGACCAATGTAGAGAAGCTATTGTTGTCCCCTTAACCAAACCTAATAAAGATCTCAATCTACTGACGAATTACCGCCCAATCTTCCTAAGAAATAACATCTGCCGGTCTGGATGACCGAGATCGCTAAGGCAGTAGTGCCTAAGCGCTCTCGGACCGAAGGATCTCAGGTTCGAGACCCACCTCGGGCATGGTTGTATTGTGTTCGTCCTTTCACCCCGTATCATCATATAGTGTCATCCTCATAGTTACCATATTCGCAATAGTGGTCGCTAATGACCTAGAGGTTGATGCGACCTTAAATAACAAAAAATATAACATCTGCAAGATATTACAGAGGATGGATTGTCTTCGCCTGAAATCGAAATTGGAAAACCGCAACTTAATCACACCACACACCAGAGCCCTGTCCAACGTGTGGTGCAGCAGTCTCCACCTCCCACTTTATTCTCGAATGCCCTGCTACTGGTAATATAAGAAAAAGAACCCTAAATTCATTACTCAGTTCCACAGAAGGGTATGCCAAAATTCTTAGAAACTACAAAACTGTACATCCTTACAGACATTGAATATTGTATTAGTACTTAAGATAGATTAAACATAACATGTGGTGGAAATGTATGATTAACATATATATTCGTGTTATGTTTGTCTATACAATTGTATAATGACAGGGGTCGCTGATGATCTAGTTGTTAATAAGCGACCTTAAATATTTTTTTTAATTACAATATTGAGATAGAGATATTTTCTATAATTAAAGCTGCTGTTTAAAAATATATATTGAAAAAAGATTGTGCATCTTTTTTGGAAAATATAAATAGTTTTGTATAATTTTGCATATAATATAAGCAATTATTAAACAATTATTTTCTAAAAGTGTACCGTTTTTTAATTTTGTTCACCGATAGAGTACAGGACGCTTAAAAATGGCGCATGTCTTAGTTTTGTGAAACTTTCTGAATTTTCAAAAATTGCAAAAGTTAGAAATAATGCATGAAAATATTTGTTGTAGTAGCTCTACTAGTTTCCTATGAATGTTTGTTTGGATAGAGCACAATGGACGGACTATTATAACGGATAAAACAGTTGATCATAACCGTCTTGATATCCTAATAATAGGCAAGGAAAAGAAAACAGTTTCTATAATCGATCCCTTTAACTCACAATTTGCGGAAGTCAGAACTGGAAAAAGACAGAAAACAAGGGAAGTTGACAGTTAAATTAAAAAACATTTGGAAGTTGCACGACGCCTCCCATTTCCCCATGGGTCATATCAGTTGAAGGAATCGTCACTAGGAACTTTAAAAGAAATTTGGAGAATTTATATATATCTTTGACGAAGCCAAGAAAACACCCTCCTTCAAACATGTCATGTTGTCAGAAACTACATCAATTCATCACTTTCATGTAGTTCAAGATGAATTTCCTTCCTGTCCAGTCCGAGACTAATCCTATAACATCAATTGGGCAGGTGAAGTTTTTCTCTGCTAAAGCAGAGAAAGTGTGAAAAATCGAATAATAATAATAATAATAATAATAATAATAATAATAATAATAATAATAATAATAATAATAATAATAGTCGGCCACGTGGCGCAGACTGTTGCGGCAGCCGTCGTCTGCGCCGAGGAGGCTGCACGTTCGAGTCCTGCGTAGACATGATCGTATTCGTGATTGTTCCTTCACTCCTCCTCATCATCATGCTATCATCTCATAATTCACACTTCAAGGCGTAACAACATTGTCGTACTGAGGAGATACAGCTGAAAAAGCTAATCCTTGTGAAATCCTTGTGACGTTAATCGTGTAGAGTAGTCAGTAATGCACTATATGCCTATAATAATAATAATAATAATAATAATAATAATAATAATAATAATAATCTAGGCGGAAGATACGATGGATACGCCTTAATAAACGAAAACCTTCACACCGCTATTCAAGGAAACGTTCAATAAGAAAATAACATTCACTACAATTGTACACCATCTTAATGTAAGCTTGCAAAGACTGTGCACAGGAGTGAAAATAACGGCGGCAAAGCATAAAAAAATCTACAGCAGCTGCAAGACCTTATTCCGTCACTTCATTTTTTAAATCATTTTTCACGGGTAACGGCGTGTAAAAACTAAAAAAGAGAACCATCTCTATTGATCCTGACTCACGAAGAAACAACTAATGAATTCAACATTCTTTCAAGTGATTATGATGGGTGAAGTGCTTGACTTACGTGTTTACGTTTATTGTAGATTGGTTCTCACTAACATGTCATTTTGTGTACGTTTAGCCCTAATATTTTAAATTTTAATTTCACATTTTTTTCCCAATCAATGCAACATGAACGCACCTATCTTTCACTCTGAATATCTGAAGGTTAAGAAAAGATGAGTATTTTTGAAAGAAAATATTAGGAACGTATTTTGACATTACACGTGTAGTGCACTTTAGTACTACTTTGTAGGCATACATTAATAATTACAAAAAATTCAAAAAATTTTGTAAATATTTCATTTCTTCACGTTGGTACAAAGGCTTGTCATGTACTTATCTTGGTAGCTGTGGTCTTGACCACACTGGTAGCTGTGGTCTTGTTGTGATCTATGAGTATTTTTTTTCATTATTTGGTAGTCTATTTATTACTTCATTATATGGTAGTCAGATTATAATACACTTAATTCGAACGCATAAATGCCATTTTGTTGGGAACATTTAAATTTCCAAAAAATAATTAAACATGATTTTTTAATCTCCCGGGTTTTGTTTGAAGTAGAGATGTTTTTAAGATTTGGTTGGAGTACACGTAAAATGCAAGTTGCTATATTATAATATTATTTCACCGTCACTTATACAAGAAGAATACACTGCTGTGCCACCACTTGTTAATATTTCATATTCTGTTATTCCTAATGTAAGAATAATTTTAGTTATGCTATACAATTTTGGTTAATTATCGTTGGGAAATGACTCGCGAGAATATTAGGGATTCCTGTTAAATAAACAGAAGTGCAGTTGTAACACAATAACGGTAGATATACCTCTGGCTTTATATACCCCTTCAGGGTATACGCAATACAGAATTTGCACCTCCGTAATGCGAAACGAACACATGAATAATCATTGCCTAAAGCTTGCGGGCGTTAATAATAAACAATAGGAAAAATGAGAGTAGTAAGTGTATTAAGCTTAGAGACTCGTGTTAAATACAACTAGCTGTTTAGGCAACAATAACCGCGCAACAAATTAATTCACTATCGTTCTCCGGTTGCTTTCGCAGTATATTGTTCCGCGGCGTATCCGGCAGCTTAGCGTATTATCGCGTTGTCGCATGTTGCCTAAGCCGCGCATGCGACGCAGTGCGTTAATTAGCTGAAATGGCTGAGAGGCCGCGAGTATTACTGAAGACAGGCTGATGGCCGGCGCAGCTGCGAGGGCTCCAGGGCGGGTTCACTTTATTGGTGCCGGTCGCGCCAACTACGTAGCTCATCATACCCGTAAGTGAAGTGCATGAGCACTTCACTTCCACCGCATACAGGAGTCCCACGCTGGATCGTGAGATCCAGAGTTGACCTACACGCCTTGCTTGCGATGTTTCCCCCACAGGTGTCACCCCCAACGGTGAACCGCCCGACACTGTTGCCTCTGAACTCCCGGCTGGTATCCTGATGTGTGTGATAGTGTAGCGCATGTAATTGTGTGGGTGTGTGAGTGTAAGGGGAGAGGAGGAGATGTCTTCGCGTTCGTTCTATTGAACGCGAGACGGCGAAGGAGAGGAGGGCGCAGTTGGTACGCCCACACGCAATACGCATATTTGGCTTGGAACGTCACGCTACCTGACGCGGCTGGCGCATGTGGCGGTTCCGCCCTCGAGACGGCGTGGCCGCCTGCGCGAGAGGAGGCAAAGCGGCGAGCAGAGAGAGGGCGGCCGCGCCTCAAGGGTGGAGCCTTCCGTGAGGGCGGCCGGCGACCCAGAAGGCAGGGGGCACTCGCAGCTGTTTCGTGCACATGAGGTCGCAATGCACGAAACCAGATTGCAGCGCGCCAGCTCACGGGGACAAGAATAAGAAAGGAAAGATCGCACGCGATTCGTGGCCCGTTTGGAAGGGTATTGCATTCACCTGGTACTGATTCTCCGTAAAACATAGAAAACTACGGATGAGAGCAGCCGCCAGCTAAAATTCCCATCCAGCCAGTGGGTGAATTCGGCCAGCTATGATGCTGGCACGTAAGCTATGTAGCGACCGCCGTTCAGACTCGAACCCTAAGCTCTTCCTACCGGTAGAATGGGGCGGAGCGCGCGGTGGAACGAGGGAGGGAAGGAGGAGAAGGCAGAGAGTGGCGTGGAGGGGCTTGGCGGGGTTGGAGCGTGGCGGGGCTTAGGGGTGGCGTTTCTGGGCACAATGTGGTATTGCGTGCAGCAAGGCGGGGCGGGGCAATGTGTGGTGGAACTGGACGGGGCGTAGCGCGAGATAGCGGGGAATGGTGGGACGGCGTGGTGTATACAGAGCAGGCCCGGGTGGTGACCGGGGAGGGAAGGGGGAGTACGCAGTGCGTGGTATGGAGGGGCTAGGTGGAGCATGGCGGGCTGTGAGCATGGGCATAGGGGCGTGGCTGGACATAGTATGGTATTGCGTGACAGCATGGCGGGGCGTGGAGATGCGTGGCATGGCGAGAGGGGCGAGGCGATGCGTGCGGCGACGGGGAGTGCGTGACCAGCATGGAGGGGCGGGGCGGGGCGTGAGCAATGGCGGGGTGTGGAGGGGAGGGCGCGGCGAAAGCAGGCCGGGGCGGGGGAGGGAAGGGGGCGAACGCGAGCGGGTGCGAGGCGTGGAGTGGGGCGCGGCGAGGGCAGAGCGCGGCAGGGCGGGGGAGGGGCAGGAGAGGGGCGGGACGCCTACACAGGGGATTCGACTGCGGAGGCGACAGCGTTGCGGTGCGGCGGCGAGATAGGCGCGCGGGATTCGCACGCGAGCACGCCGGGGGGCGGGGGAGGAAGGACGGACGCAGAGGAAATGGGACAGGAAAGAAAAAATTGGGGCTTAGTGCGCCTCTAACGGCGAGGAAAGAACGGATTAGGACGCAAAAGGGAGAGCTGTGCTATCTAAGGAGACATTTTTTTGCTAGAAAATGAAATAACATGGCTAGTTCTCTTTTTGGTGAGACTCACTCTTACGCTCCTTGGTGACAACAGGAAAACCCAACTCCGCTTCGCACAAACGAAAAGTTGAAATCGGGAAAGAGTCCGCACTTTAAGAATTCCGATTCACCGTAGAATCACTGCCAGGTCAGGAGTAAATCTCAGAATTTTATGAAACATCACTGTATGCCAAACTCTTCACTCGTTATTAGAAAATTCGCATTTTTTCAGTGATCAGCAATAATATTCTTTCTATTGATATTATATCTTTGAAAAGTGAGTCATAAAATGGCGTATACATTTGACTCGTTCGAGCGCACGTCGGGGCCAGAGGTTGAGTTGCTACTCTAAAAACCCCGCGCGCGTTCGATCTGACTAGTATTATGATTTCGAAGGGCGTCAAATCCACAGTGGCATGTCCTAGGTCTACTTGCGGCGTGTAAAGGATCGTGGCTGAATGCCCGGCCACGTTCAGATTCCCTTCTAATCACAACCCATATTCGCTCTCCAGGGAACGCAAACAAATGGGTAGATATTAGTGTGACGGGCGTTGCAGCGCTTTCTCCGTGGCAAATATAGGAGTCATAATTCTACTAGCGACGCTGGAAGCCTATGTGGAGCCAACTAAAACATTCCCGGCAAATGTGGCCCTTGTTGTGGTTTAGCCAATCAGTTAAATTCCAAGGGCCAGAATATTACAACTTTTAATTCTTTGTATATTTCGAATTTCTAATAGTGTTAATACATTTCAACACCTGATCAAAGATGGAAGTTCAACAATTACGTGGGAATACTTTCCCGTTTCGCAGTTGTCAACTACCGTTGCAACTCCATAGCTACTACGCCTGTGATAATTGTTAAAAATGATGATTTGACCTTTCGAAGGCAAGCCAATCCTACTAAACCAGAAATCGAACTCGGATCTCTATGTATACGGTCAGTTTTCCACTTGAATTACTGAGATCGTTTACTCGCATGTTCTCTGCGAAGAGCCTTAACGAGATACGAGTCCTTCATAGATATACTATTCATATCTTCTTAAGGCTGTTAGAAGAGTTGGTGTCTGTCACAAGCTCAAGTATACAGAGCAACTGGACGGACAGGATTTGGGATAGTTTCCCGGCTGGGCCACTAATGTTTTCGAGCTATCAAAACATAATGCATAACAATCTATCTTATAGAAATATTGACATTGTATGTTGAAAATGTTTCCCTACTCTCCCTTCTTTCTATTTCTCTTAATTTCTATTAAAATTATCATTATATCAGGAATTTTTAGTTTTTGTTTAATTAAAATCATACTAAACACATAATTACAATGCTCAAATATCTCAGGGCTTTATTTTCTCTGATACGCTTTCAAGAGTGGGCCTGGAAATCCACCACTCATTACGAGTTTTCGGCTGAAATCATCTCTATTTGTAAAATTTATGATCAACATATTCTAAATTATTATTGAATTAATAAAACCATAATTCATGCTAGTTACTGTAGCACAAGAATGCATCACGTTATTTATTTCCATATACTATCTATCTCGTAGCAACTTCACATTCTACCTACATTTCATGCTGACGTAAACACACATATAATTATTTACTGTCATTATTATACAATAATATAAAACATCAGATTCTCACTACACAACATACAAGAACCATTCATTTCGGTCGTGCTCAGATCTGCGCAACTTTACCTCATTTGAAATTCATTCAATGGTCATTTACTAATTAATTATATTTTTATTGATTTAAATTCTACTGCAGTCTTGGCCTTGAACAGATTTATAATGTGTTTTTCTTCTGTAAATATTCACTTCCCTTTTTGAAGAATACACAGCATACTTGAACGACGAATTTTTTTCATGAACAGACTCCATCCATCTTATGACACATTAAAGTTCTAATTTTTGTCAGCGTGAATTTTTAATTAATAGTTCTGAATCCACATTGTCTCTTCGTCGCAACTATTTCAACTAATGTTACGTCAGTAACATTATGTAAACTTTACTCGACTTATCAAATGCAACTTTCAACAGAAACATATTTATCGCGGTGCGTAAACGTATCATATGGTGACCTTTTTCAATATCTCCCTGACCGTCTCCTATGACGACTTTCTACCATTTCTCTCTGCTTCTTCTTGCAATAATTATTTTTGTTCGATCGTCTACTGTTCGCTTTTTTGGCGCAGTTCCAGTTGTAAATCGTTTCCTTTTCATAACTTTCATGCATCATTGTTCTTTGGTAGGCCTATCACGCTTTCCCATTCCCTACATCTTCTTTACTTGTGCTATTTTATACGATAAACATATTTAACTAATATTTCACTTCTTATTTACTTAACATGTAAGTAATTTTGGCATTATTAATGTATTATCAATGTATTATTATTGATTGGTAGATGATTCGGAAGGAGACGACTGTCTACGCACGCAGCCAATGCTCTGTCTTGTTGTAGATCAGGGATGGCCAACTTCGTACTCCCCAAGGGCGCTTTTTTGTTTTAAATGAAGGAGAGGGCCGCAAAACTAATTTCAAAAAATGCACATTCATCAATAAAACAAAACATATGAAGTAAAATTATGCAAAATATCATTAAAACCATTTTAATGTCGTGTATAAATCAAATGAAGTAAGGATAATAATAAAAATAACAATTGTATTTTAGTTTATTTTTAATTATGTTGTTCACACAAAACTAAAGTTAATACTATTAGACGGCTGCCTACAAAAATATGAGAACACAATATCAAAATAAAAAAATGTAAATAATAGATGTGTACCTACCGCTACTTCAAGAATTCTGTGCCCAGCATGAATGAATTTTCTTAATTAGTTATTGTTATTAAGAACACTGTGGTCGAGCACAATCATTTAACAGCTTATCAGAGTCAATTTGAATGGAAGTGGTTTGCTACTTTCCGCAAATCATGAAGATGGTTGATTGTTGGTCTGCTGCGGTATGTTGATTTTATTATTATCATTGTTGAAAAAGTGAACTAACAAATGAACTTCAGCAACAGGCGTAGAAGCTACTTTTCTGTTGAAGTTAAGTAGTTTAGGATATTTTTATTTTGGGCATCAGTCTCCAAAGTACAGTGCCATACGATCTTAACTGAAAAATGGGCCTCTTTTCAAATCACAGAGTTCTAACTGAATGGCATTGTCCTGTTAAAAAAATATCAAAATTCATTGGATTGCTAAAAGAGAGATGTGGGCTCATTTCATTTAAAAACAAAAATTGTTCATTGAATGACTCCGAAAGCATATTTAAAGCTGGAATGCTGAAATCACTAACTGGGTTATCTTTCGTTATTTCTTTGCATGATGGCAAATAAATTAGATTGTTTTTTGAGGGTACATTTGAAACTTTTTGTTGACTTACAAAGCCGTCTAAATGACCAACTAACTCAGGTATGGTTATATTATTTTTTTGCTCCCATTGTATCATTCTCTCATTTGATGACTGTAATCCGTTGTATAATAATACTCATTGCGATACAAAATTCATTATGATATAAGTTCTTCACCAATCACAGAGTTTACAAACCAAGTATTGATAGTTAACCATTCAGTGAGAATAGTTCTAGCAAAGGTGTCGTCCGATTGGGTGTGTTAAAATTGCATTTCATACTATATTACGCTTGTCGGTTTGTATTTATTTTCTTAATAATAAATTATTAATTTTACTAATAATTAATATTAATAATAACAATGATAATATAATTATAATAATAAATTTTATGTAGAATATTGTTTAAAGTGAATTGTATCGTAATTTCACATTGATTCTATTTGACTAGTGGTAAAGGTAGAGAGAGCATTTGACTGACGTGAAGATTAGAACGCAAGTCATTTTGCGTTATATGTTGCTGCCGTGTGATTGCCCTTAAAAACCTGCCAATTCTTTATTTTAAAACGGCTAGTGAACCCAAGGTTAGGACTTCGAAATTATTGCCGCAACTTTTGTACTCTCGTGCAGGCGTACTCGTAAACCAAAGCCACCTTCAGAGGGGTAGGATAGCTGACCGCTAGGTGGCCTTGGCTGACTCCTGCAAGTCAACTGTCACGAAACGATTCAATGCACGTTTAACTTATAAAACGTACCATAAGCCGTAGCAAAAGTACCGTATGAAACTCGATGTAATGGGTATTAATAACTAGTGTGAAGTTTACGATACTCGATCGTTCCTTCCTCGTAACGTAATATCACACCCGTGTGTTAATACCCATCATTACATCATCGTTTGAAAATGTACAATTGTGGACGGAGAGTACACGAAAATACTCTAAACTCAACGGTTTGTTGTCCAATTATATTAAAACTTACTGTTACATGTATATTACAAAAATATATTCGGTTTCTCATTTGTCCTGAAACACTCATGTTTTATATTTATTTACTCAAAAACACATTAAAAACCGCATGTGACGTATGAGGGAGAAGACCATCTGCGCACGTTTTCTTTAGTTTCAAAATCCCTTCCATCATTTTAACTGTAAATAGTTGAAAGATGAATACAAGTTAAATAAAGATAAATAAATAAAAATTCAAAATTCAAAAACCACGAAATTAGAAACATTTAAAAACATATTACACATTTTCGTTCCCGAGGTATAGAAAACTTATTTGAAACGGTAAACGAACTGCAGATTTGATTTTCCTGTATTTCTAACAAAACAGTAACTCACCCCCAGATCTAGTCCTACCACTACAAGCAAGAGGAGAGTTCAACAAAACGTGCGCATACTAAAGCTACATTTTCGTCCAGAAGCAAAACAAGGGGCCATCTCAGAATTTGCTCAATGGATTAGGGACACTGGACAAAAACCTGATCGGGATGGGGATTATTGACCCGGAAGCTGAAGTACATTATTTATTACAAGCATATTAAGTATTTTTTAAAAAAATAACAAATTCAAATGTAAATCATTATATTCATTATATATCACTGTTTTGTTAAAATAAACATAATTTTTCTTTTTGATTTTCAGTATAGTCTCTAATTGTATAGAAACAGTTATGCAGCAGAAAATATTTTACTTTTAACTTAAATTTGTGTACCGACTTCAATTGTTTAATGCCATCTGGCAATGCGTTGTAAAGTAACTTACATGTATTGTATGTTGATTTCTGGTAGTGAGCTGTTGATACTGACACTTTATGAACGTGATTTCTACAACGTGTGATGTAATTATGAATATCATGATTGCATGAAAATATGTTCCCGCCGTTTAGTAGGTCAGTTTTGACAAATATTACAGATTCGTAAATAAATAGGCAAGGCAATGGTAAGATTTCAAGCTCAATGAAGAGAGGCTTGCAGGAATCACGCGGATGCCATTTTTTCATTATTCGAATAATTTTCTTTTGCAATCTATAGGTCTGGGTACTACATGATGAGCTTCCCCAGAATATTAAGCCATACCTCAGGCGGGAATGCACATTCGCAAAATACCCACAACGAGCTGCAAGAAGGCTGAAAGAATTCTGAATGCGTAACATAATGAACTTAATTTAGTGTTTAATTCTTTTATGTGCCCATTCCATTTGAGGTTTGACTGCATTCAGGACCTAGAAATTTTGTTACCTTAACATCAGCTAATTGCTTATTGTTTATTTTCAATGGAGTTTATGATTGCTGATTCGAAATTCAAAAATACAATGAAACTGTTTTTTCTTCGCTAACTATTAATGTGTTATTACAAAACCAATTTGAAACTTCTGAAATCGTACTGTTTATTGTTTCTTTTTTGCAAAGAACATTCGTGTCATCGGCAAACAGAATCGTCCTTCCGTTTTTAATAGACGAGGGCAAATTGTTTACGTATAACAGAAAGAGGATAGGACCTAAGTTTCAACCTTGTGGGACCCTATATTGAAATTGTAAGGAATCGGAAAGATAAGTAAACCATTTTCGTGCCAGTACGATATTTCTACTTGCTCGCTTGGTTTAATCGTAAGTCCGATCGTGATTCTTTTATACATAAAAGTTATGCCCTCGTCCATTAGAAAACGAATAACAGTCCTTTTTGCTGACGACACGAATATTCTTTGCAAAAAAGAAAAAGTAGTAAGGTTGCATATGTTTTGAATTGGTGTTGTAATAACAAATTAATTTGAAACAATGGGGAAAGAGTTTGCATTTCAATGTCGAACTGTCATGTGCAATTGAAAATGAATAATATGCAATTGGCTGATTTTAGAGTAACAAGTCCTTCAACTTTTGAGTCAATGACCCGCATCTCGAGAAGATTTTTCGTCTAGTTTTCCTTGATCCATTGAGAAAATTTTGAGATGGCCACGTTACTTCTGAACATAAATTTTGCTTTACAATTCGCACGTTTTATTAAGCTCACCGTTTGCTAGTTGTGGTGGGAGTAGACCTGGGGTTGCAGGTTGCTGTTTTATTAGCAACACAATATAGTCAAGTCTACAGTTGTTTACCGATGCAAGTCAGTTTTCGACGAGTATTACTTCTTAGACGAGCGAGACTTTCTAGTTTTCAAATGTTTCTAACCATGCTTCGTTGATACTTTATTCATTACTCTACTAGGTATAGTATTAAGGTGGGGTAGGGATTCTGAAGCTCAAGAGAACGGGCGTAGACTCTACTTCTTCCTTGTACGTCACATTCAGTTTTTACTGCTTTTGACGAAATTAAATTAAATTGTTACGTTTTTAAATCTTAACATTAATTATTTAGTTTGATTTGGAATCGGATGAAAATTAACATTCTAGCTTAATGGGGTAATACAAAAAAGAAATTGATAAGTGAAGTTTCATGCACTTTATAGCTTATAGTTGTTTAGATCAGTCAGCACTGATTAGAAACTCTTGTGTATCATTACTTGTCACAAAATTCTTATAACTTCAGTACTCTTAGGAGTTGTAATTTACGACTTAGGTCGTAAACTTATATGACTATAAATTAAAGGCGGAAACGGACCAAGGAGGGCTGGACGAATGGGCGATCGTTTGAAGAACAATAGCGGAGCGCGAACGACAAGAGAAGGGAGAGAGCACAGCTCGGAGCAGGGAAGAAGGAAACGGAGGGGGAAGCGAGGTGGATGCTGGAGATGGGGATTAAGAGCGAGGACGTGCGCATGGACGGGCAGGGACAAAGGGGAGACGGGCAGGGGCGTGGCAGGGGGGCAGGGGGCGGGGCGAGGGGACAGCGCGTCGCCTCGCGTCGCACGTGTCCCTGCTCTTGTCTAATTGCTCCGACTGGCTGTGCCTCCCGCCTGGCCTCGCGCCGCCCGCCCCCTCGCCGCTAATGAGATGAGGATGTACGACGCGACGCACCCACTCGCCGCGGATTAAAAACGATGCCAACCTCCGAGCTAGCCTGTGTTAAAACAATTCACAGTTTTTCCACAACGTTTCTTTCGTGGATTCTTTCATGGAAAAATTATATTTAAAATAACTTGAAAGAGAAGATATTTCAACGTCGTTAGCAGTTCTGTCTTGTTCCATTTTGGAATAACGGAATTGAAAAAAACCTTTTTTGTGTGAATCTTGCCAACAGGGCTATCATCTGATCAACAGACCTACGGTGGGTAAATACATGGTACTTCAGAAAGTATTGGGCAAAACAAATAACTTGAACTCAATATGAATAGTTTACTTTATAATATTAAGAATATTGGTTGCCATATTATAGAGCTACTGATAGGTGTATTGACATATTTTGTGTGAAGAAACTCGACGTATCCCAAGTAATTATTCCAAACTGGAATGAAATTTTATTGGTATCTCCGACGTGGACCAGAAACTGTGCAATTACCGCAATGCTAACATATTTTTTTCCGCTGGACATGATTGTTTTTGCATTAACGATCCTCAAATACGAACTGACGCAATGAGGAAAGAAACTGAAGCGCTTGGTGCACTAACATTCTATGTTCATTTGCATATATTCCCTTTGTTTAGGTACTACACTGATAGCTCTACCAACGTCAGCGTTTGTAATAAGAAAATAACCGAGATGTCATCACTTTCCAGAAACTAGCATTTTTGATGCAAGGGTATAAATGAAATAATTTCAAAAGAGAACTTCTACGCCACGGCCCCAATTTAATTTTTAAATTTTCTCCTTGTATGTATCAAATTGTGGAAAAAATGTGCAGGCTCCATTTCAAACAAAATATCTGTATTAAACTTAATATTTCAGAGCTAAAAAATTGAAGGTAAACATTTTTGTCTAAAACAAAAATCTCTTCTAAAAATCGTCTCTTTTAAATAGGTCATGTATAATTTACCAAATCGAGTTGACCAGTTTTTTCTTAATTTTTTCCCGTGTAGTATAAAAAATGGATGTTTACAAGATTGGTGTAGGTCTCTTTATGGATGATCTTGTTGAATTTTCGAAAACTGCATGTTGTAAATATTGGATTGAGCCAAATAGAAGCGTCAGCTCTAGTTAGAACGTCAGACAGTTTCCTAAACGTAGAGATAAGGCGCACGGCGAAATAACTCAAAGGACTAGAGTTCAATTCTTGGTGAAAAATAAAGTTTTTGCTAGTTGAAAACACTTTTCAAATTCATGTAGTAATATCATATTGCGAAGCAGTTAGAAATAATGCGAGAAAATAAGCCCTGTTGTAGCACCACTAGTTTTAATTTTTGTACTACAATCAGGGGATAATATTCTAAGATGCCTGTATGTGACTTCAAAATTAATCAAGGAATAAGTAAAAATTGATTTAAGAAAAGAAAGAACCTCGAAGATGGGGAGAGAAATTAAAGTCGTTGCAGAATTTAAGTTTTTGACAAGTCAGGACATTTCGAAGGAAATTGGGAAACCAAGTTAGGTGTCGTGACTAGCCAATGAGAATAAGTTACGTATTTTTGGATTCTGTCGTGTCATGCACGTCAATTTTACAAATCAGACCACAATCGCCATTGTTTTCTGAAGGCGAATGCGCACTTGAATTCCAAATGACATTTTCATTTGCAATGCCAGTGTTGCATTCTGTGTTCACCTGTGCGTTCTCAAGCCTGGTTCTTCGTCTCTGGCTGGGCCTCTGAGTGGAGAGCAGGGGGAGTGGAGGCGGAGCGCGATGGAGCGGGCGTGCGCGAGGGCGAGAGCAGGCTACTGCGTCACGCGGGAGGCGTGTGCGCGCTCAGGCGGCGGTTCGCCCGGGGCTCGATCTGGCGGCCTCGCAGAGGCTGAGTAGGCGGCGGGGGCGATGACCGGTGCGTCGCAATAGCCGAGATAGCGGAGGGGGGGGGGTAAGGGCCCTGAGGCCTGGCCGTAGGCGGGCAGGACCTCGCATCGTGACGAGCGGTGGGTGCGGGGCGACAGAACAGCGGCTAGCACGCGACGCCGACGGGTAATTGATTGATTGATGGTAGTGTTTCGGAGCGCGTCAACTGGTAAGGTATTAGTGCCATAAGTGTAGTTCAAGCTTTCCTCGGGAGGTGGCGGTGGCCTCCCCCGCTGGATGGCGAGATCTGGCGCCGACTTACCGTCAGTTACGAAGTTTTCCCCTATCAGGTATCTCCCAACAGCGGGCCAACTCCCCAGCCGGGGCAGGCTACAAGCCTCTGACCGGTCTCCGGCATGTGTGGTAGTGTAGATAATGTAAGTGTGTACGTAAAGGGAAGGATAGAACAAGGAAGAGAAAGGAAAAATCGCGCCCCATCCGTTGCCCGTTTGTTAGGGTACTGCTCCGATGTTCGCCTTTTGTTGATCGGAGACCACGGAAAACTACCGATCAGAGTAGCCGGCCGCCAGAATTCTTCTCCAGACAGGGACCGAATTCGACCTAGCTATCTGACCAGTGTCGAAAACCTTGCCATCGTCGGGACTTGAACCTAGGACCTCCCGGTCAGAGGGGATCATCTCGCCGAATGAACGGAAGGGCCTCAACGGCAGAGATGCGACGGCAGACGTAGCGCGATGCCCGCGCCAAATGGAAAGTGCGTTTGGAAGGCCACGGCAGGGCGCGCGGGGGAGGGGGGAGGGGCGAGGGGGAGCGGCGGGCGGGCGCGGGGCCAGGGCCTCTAAGAATAGGCAACGGGAGGTGGAGCGGCGGCGGACGCACGGGCCCGGGAGGCTGGCGAAACGACGCGCCGCCCGCGCCAGTGGGCGCCTCGAGGTGCCCGCGCGTACACTGCCTGCCGCTCGCCTCGCCGCCCGCCTCGCCATGCCCATGCGCCACCAGCCGCCCTCGCTGCGCAAGGCCACCATGCTGGTCATCGCCAACCACTTCGAGAGCATCTGCTACGGCGTGCACTCCACCGAGGACCACTACGAGATGCTGGCCACGGACGCCTACCTCGACGTGGAGGGGCCCTTCGCTCACATGCGTACGTACGCCACGCCCCCCCCCCCCCCCCTCTGCTGCGTAACGCTTGGCGCCACACCGCACTCAATAGGCATTGACGAATCCTCCCTCATTCATTGCTTCACTGCCAGCGCGTATCCACACCACACATCTGTCATTATCCACCTCAGTTTCAGTGCGGGAATATTTTTTGTGCGTTGTCCTTTTTCCCATGCTTCATAATGGTGATTCTATGTTGAATAAAGGAAATGAACAAGATTGACTTTAAATTTATGTATTCTTGAGTAAGTAATAATAATGAAAAAAGGTAAAATATTTTGTCCTTAAGTCATCAACAGATGAGATTTGTATGTTACATTATATCACCATCATAATAATTAAATATTAAAAATAATCAGTACCAAGAAGTGATATTGTGCTGAAAGTGTGTTTGAAATGGAATTCTTCAGCAGCAGTCACAGACACTTCCTTTGTTCAATTCCTTTTCTGAGTCCAAAACATTAAATTACTGACGTGATTATTATGCTGTCATCATGTATACTTTTATACCACGATTGCAACGGATGGATGGAATTAATTTGGGTCCAAAAAATAAATTCGCAGCTGTTAATAAATGGTTGTTTCATCAATTATAGATATAGCTTGTGCTATTCTTTCGATAAAGGTATTTCATGGTATCGATGGATGAGCACAAACGTTAGGAATCCTTGGTGTAGGTCTTGTTTGTTTCTATGATCATGTCGACAGATAGGAAGTTTGGAAGTCTACCAAGGAACAACGTTCTCGCCAGAGATCTCAGTGTGTCGGTGGCAAACGTCATTCCTCACACGGAATTTCAAAAAATCTCTTTGGGGAGGGACAACATTCCTTCGACACTTTTCATAATTGAATTAGGGTTTCGTCGTTACTAATTACCATAGTGGTGGTGAGTTACAGCAGTTGTTTTGTGATTCCTAGACTCACGTATATTATCGAAATATTAACTACACAACCTACAGAGCACGAGATCACACAAATGTTTCACGACAAACTACGGAAATGGAAAGATTAAGACGATTAATGTAGACATTGGAAACATATTTTACTTTCTCCCTTACTACGTACAATGTAAAGAGAAAGAATTTTAATCGTGCGGCAGAAATGGAAATTTTTGGAAGAAAAACTCGTAGTGTCGGCGCTCGTGACGAAAAAGTGTGTAAATCTTGTTCTTATATTTAGTAAATTACTTCCTCTAAAACGTATAGGCCAAAGCCACTTTTTGTGTGTTCCTGATACCAAAAGTTCGATCGAAAGTACTTTATATAAAGCTTCAACATTTTTCAAATTTTCTCAAAATAGCTCCAAATTTGATTAAACCATAATCTTCGGGTAGCGTAGAGAACGCTTACAAAAATGGCGCAGGTCTTATGTTTGTGGAATTCTCTGAATTTTCGAAAGTAGCAAAACCTAGAAAAAATGCCACAAAGTAGTATGTGCTGTTGTAGCACCACTAATTTTATACAAAACGGAATCGCTAGATTCACAGAAAACACAAGAATAACGTGCAATAGCGACTGAAAAGTCTGATTGTGTTCTCACGTTAATCCCCTGAAAAAAATACAGAGGATGTTTTCGTTACCAATTTCATTGGCAACGTCCGTTTGCGAAGAAAATTATAGACATTTTTCGAGAAAATGGGTTCCCATGCTAACACCATACAAATAGATTATAAAATAGTAAATTTGTGACATTTTCGAACTTCCATTACTGTGTTAGCAGGCATGTTTTATTACGTTGCCAGTTACCTCGACATAATAACAATGGACCTTGAAATCATCTCCTATATAAACACAGTTGCGTAATCTGACGTTCTAGATCTGCACCCGCTTTCTACGAGTGAACTTCGTAGCTGCCATGAACCATTTCATGAAAAGTTTGAAGCAGTTCCAAGAAACAGGTCGCACCCCACCCTGTGTTCTCCCCTTTCCAGTCTCCATAGAGCGATTCATGCACCAACTACAAATGTCTTCTGATGGACAACATTACTAGAATAGCTTTTGTGTTATTGTTAAATTTATTGTTAATTGATTGTGCTAACTTATACACTCAAATAGTTTCACTCTAACTTTCGTTGCCTAAAAAGTATTACATTCCGATTTGAAACCAAACTATACTTGTACAGTTATATTTGACATTATACACTGATTCATGAAATTCTCATTACTTGTGTGTGTACTAGCAGCCACCTTCACATCTTTCTTTTCTAGGCTATCCTTATTCCCAAGATATGCTTTACTTCCCGAAGATACATAAATTAAATTTTAAATTTGCAAATGCAACTATATGCAAGTTCAGTATCCCCTTTTCTTTGAATGTCTTCTTTTTATTTTATCGCACTTACTTCGTAAGAAGAGAAAGTTATGTAGTTGTTCGTCGGAAAACAGGGGATATCAGGAAATCGTTCGGGGAATATCAATTTTGGAGAAAATTGGCTGAACTGTGATGGAGAAAATTGGCACTAGCGAAGACCACCGACGGAGTGACGGACAGAGAGAGGAGTTTTGTCGTCAATCGATTTTTCGGTATCAATGACCAACAAAACGTGGATTCTGGGTACTCCACGTGTTAGAGGAAATAATTTACTATACATAGGAACAGGATTTACCCACTCATTCGTTACCAGGCCCCGGCAATAAACGTTTTTCTGCCGAAAATTCTCCGTTTTTTGCGCAACTTTTCGTAACTTTCTCTCTACCGCGTAAGGTTTTTATCACTTTCTCAAAATTAGACATGAAAACTTCCAGTGGGATAGAAGTCTTGTAGTTTACACAAGACTGACAAAGTAAAGATAGTTTTATTGGAAAGTATATGCTACAGCAATAACAACCATACCCAAGAAGCTGGTCCCTTGCGAAAGCTTTGAACGTGGTAAATAATTGGGTAAAAAGTGAACATATCTCTCCCAACGTCAAACAGCCAGCCCCTGAACTGAGCGTTACAGCACTTCTGGTTCGGTGCTGTGCGAGAGGAACCATTCTAAGCTCTCTAAGCGTTGAGGTAAATGTGCACTGAAAGACAAATGGTTCATTTTATTACACAATATTATTTCTGTCTTTTTCTTTCAATTTAAATTTACATAGATGTTTAGGGGTCACTATAACGATAACGATAACTATAGACAAGATAACTAAATCTCCAAGAATTTGATTAAGAGTTCAAGAAGCTTTCATTTTGTAGAATACTGGTTACGGGGCAATTCGAGCCACACCTGTCTCCACCTTCTTTCCATTTCCTTTTTATTGGCATTGCAAGTTACATAGCGATACTATGGTACTTTTACATATGTATTTTTTGGCAACTTTAATTAACCTAAAAAATAACTTAATTCTAAAATTAACTACTCAGGGTAAGGGAGTTCATGAAGCGCCTTACTTGTTCTCCAACTCGGTCTGTGTGTTCAATAAGCTTGAATTGGGAACCTGTCTTTATTCTTGTACGGGAATCTGGGATTTGAGCGTTGTTGAAACGGGATAGGTGGTCGTATTGGTTGATGTATGTGTAGAATTTGCTAGAGATCTTGGTAAAGAATGAAATTATGTATGGGATATTTAATTATTTGTGCCACTGAAGATTTCAAACGAAACATGGGGCTAGAGTAATTGTTCCGATGTATTTATTTTGAACGATTTGGATTTAATTTAAATTGGTTCTTGAGGCATTTAACAAGATGGGACACGCATAGGTCAAAATAGGTCGGATAATATGCTTGTATAGAGCTATTGCATTGTTTAAAGAAATTTTACTTAGTAATTAATGAGTGGTTTTATTTGGAGGATCTTTATATTTTCTTGATGCGTTTTTGCATTTATTTGATGTCACCATTGTAGCTTCGTATCAAGATTTAGTCCTAAATATTTGATGTTTTGGTTGGGTGTCGTCCAAGAAATTAGTGAATTACTGATTTGGAGGGGTGTGTGAAAATTTTTTCTGTGTGTAAAGATTTTTGCATTAGACTTTTCGACATTGAATTTGAGTTTCCATTTTATGGACCACTCATCAATTTTGTCTAGGTGCCTTAGTATCTTATTTCTTATGATGTTGCATAAATAACTGGACCCGTATAAAATAGTAGCGTCAGTGAATTGCCGGTTGTTGGTCTTGGGTGCTACTGCGATGTTAGCTACGTAGAAATAAAAGAGTGTGGGAGATAACGGATATCCATGGGGGAGGTCTGTTTGTATATTTCTAGGGTTTGATGTGTGATTGTCAATGGTAATCTCAAAAGTTCTGTCTGATAGAAAACTAGTTATGTGTTGAGAATCTGTAGATTTTAATTTGTGAATGAGGCCGATGTGTCAGACTCTGTCGAAGGTCTGAGTTAGATCTAGACATGTGACGATTGTATTATACTTTTTCTGGAAAACGTCCTGTATGAATTCATTGCCCCTTAGTAATTGGGGGGGGTTGAAATGGTATTAGTGAATTCAAGCTGATGGTAATGGATAGCCTTACTGTTATTTGTGTAGTGCTTTAATCTTTTAAAGATAATTTTATCAAGTAATTTAGCTAGTGTGGGTAGGAGACTTGTCGGTCAGTAGCTTTCCGGATTATTGCGATTTTTGTAGGGTTTGGGTATCGAAATAATAAAATAGAACTTCCAGTTCAGTGGGTAGTAGCCTAATCTGAATATTGAGTTGTATATATTGTTCATGAAACTATAGAGTTTGATGGGAGATTTTTGAAAATAATGTTAGAAATTTTGTTATGCCCGGGAGCCTTTTATTGGGTAGCAATCTTATTAGGGACTTGATTTCGTCAGAGGGGGAAAATTTTATTCTGTATGGAACATTACAATTTGGGGAAAGGGCTGATTGTCTTACAGAGTTGCCGTCGAGGTGGTTGAGATGCGAATGCGGTGAGAACGATTGAGCAAAGTTATCTGCTTATATTTCTGCTTTTTCTAATGGGATGTAGCAATTGCATGCAGGCGTATTTAATGGAGGAATTAATAATCGTTTTTTTAGAATTCGTACAGTAAATTGCCAGCGTGTATTATGGGTGCTTAACGATTGGATCATTTATCGTAAGAAGTGTGATAATAGTTCTTAACAGTGTTTTTGTTATGTTAGTGTATTTAATTATTTTTTAACACAAGGACATTTGGTTTTGATACATACTCTGCTAGTTTCATTTTTTGTTTTAATTATGCTTATAATTGATTTTTGTAGATCGTTGTGACGTTTTTTGTGTATAACTGGAGGTTTAGCTTTTATCATTGAGCTAATTGTGTTTAATATTAAATTGTTTAGTGTGATTACCGATTGTTCTATTTCCATTTTATCATTTACAATTTTGAATTTTGGCGTTGAATTAGTATGGTGTTGAATGTTTTGCAGTTGATACGTGTTGTATTCAAGGAATACGAGGGTGAGTGAGAAGCGGGGAGTTGCTGTGTCAAGATTATTGCGGGGAGGAGATCTGAGTCTTTTGGCATTCAAGTCTCTTAATATTATAGTGGGGACTGATTGGTCATATAGCCAGTTGAAATTTGTTATATAAATCTTTATTTCAGATTACTTATATAGAGCTATTAGTGTGAATTTTGTTATTTATTGGTAGGTTTATCGCTATGCACTAGAGATCAGGAGTAAGTTAGTTTTGATGTTTGGAATATAATTATTTATTATTTTATTTTATTTACTAAGTAATTATTACAAACAAATTAGCAAAATAGAATTATGTATTAGGAGTAGTACATCTCCTCCTGTTGATGAAGGTCTATCCTCTCTTTGTGTGTTGTATCCGGATATTCTAATGCTGTCTTTAGGATTTGGATGCGTTTCAGTGATTGCGGGTATTTTTACATTGTTAGCTGTTAAGAAATATGATAAATTGGCTTTCTTGTTTAAAATTCCATAGGCATTCCAATTCATGAGGACTAAGTTACTATTGTGTTAATGCATTACCATAGTTATTGATAAACGCTGACGAAATAGAATTTTAAATATTACTGATAATAGAAGGAATGATTGAATTTTGTAAGTTGATAATAAAGCTAGAGATGGAAATTTAATTGAAAGGAGAGTTGTGATTGTTCGAATTTACAGCGTTGGGGAGGGTATGTGTATTTACATATTTACTCGGCTTGAGTTATTTCTATTGTTGGAACTAGGAGGGGCAGATTAAAGTTTGTAATATTTTCTGTGGGAGGGAGAAATGGAAAGTTTTGGTTTGAGAGGGTGGAGGAGTATTATTGTTGTTGTTAGTTTTTTTTTGCTCTGGCCTAAATGCTTTTGTTGCCGATTCCAATAAGTTCTTGCAGTAAGAACATTCTGGAGTACGTAAGTCTGCCTGATGAACGCCATTGTACAGTTTATATTGTATTTATGAGTATTCTCCTTATACGGACAATTAAGCGAATAATGCCCTTCTGCGCAGAAAATACAAGCTAGTTCGTGACTACAACTGCCTTTTGTGTGCCCGAAATCGAAGTAACGAAGTCATTGAACCGGACCCCATACATTTGTTCTTTTGTTTCGGCATTACACATAGGTTACATATTGGTTTAGTTTGGAGAATGGTTTCTATGTTCTGTGAGCCGTTAAATTCTTCTACAATAGGCAGTATTGTACAATTGTTTTTGTGTAGCCTGATGACACTTAAAAGGGAGGGGTGTTGTGATTTGAGTTCTTGATGTAATTCCTCCTGGGTGATGGATACGTGAACATTCTTGAATATTGCAGAGAATTTCTTGTTCCTTGGATCTTTGTGTGAATGAAAGTTCCTTTTTGTTTTAATGAGGGATTTAATGACTTTTCTAAAGAGTGTAACGGTTGTAAACTTAATTTTTAGTTTGTTGTCATTGTAGTCAGAGGTGAATTGGGGAGTTACGTTGTTTTTTATTTTCCCATTAAACTTCGCTACATTTGAGATGAATTTCACATAAATTGGAGGGATTTTCACATTTTCGGAGTTTTCCGGGGGCTTGCAACGATGAACCAAAACCTATTGCCTCGGTTCTCCAGATTTTCTAGAGGTCCGAATTTGTTGCCAACAGGCACTGAATAATGATAGTCTTCGTCTTTGGTGGGCTTTTAAAGAGGTTGTTCTGTTGGATTACTGTCTGCATGGACTCTTTTTCCGAAGTTCCCGTTTACGAACACGTATTTCACTACCGCTGGGAGACACATTCACTGCGCCATTGCATGGAGGTTGGCTACTAACCTGTTGGGGGCCACCTGTAGCCAAGTCAAGGTATGAAGCATTTGTACCCTGTATTGCTGCCAACGTGAGACTGCAGGCGAGATGGCCGTTATGGTATTGAAGTCCCATACTGACGATACCAGGGGGTTGGCTTTCATGCTAAAGGGTGGAGTTTACCTCCTTGGCGTTCTCTGAGTTGAATAGGAGCGTCATTGACTCTGCTACGGCTTGGCAGAGGCCAAGGCCTGCCGAGGCGGCTTCACTGTTTATGTTGATGTATTAGCACTTAACGAAGAAGTAGTATGTCTGAAGCACTATAGAAAACACTGCATTATATTACGAAGCACTATTACTATTTAAATCACTGTTAGTCTGAGAAGACCGCGGGAGCTGAGTGATAACACAGCCCAGCATTGGCGGTATTTCTGTTAGCTGCGCTGCTCGGAGCTCCACAGGGGAAGAATGTTCGCGACAGAGGCTCGAAGCGAACCCACCTGTCGTCGTCTATCCCCCGCCTGTCACCTCTTGTTTTCCTTCATGTCCCTCACACATCTCCAGGTGTGGCTCACCATTTCCCCACATCCCCCCCGACTCGTGTCCACATAGAACGCGTGTTCCTAAAAAAGACATAAAAACCTGGTTTTAAAGGTCAAGGGCGCTTCATTCCTGCATTAAGTGTGATTATACACTGTGACGAAAGTCATGCGATTCCTCGTAATACCGTTTCGTACCTCCTTTTCCCGAAGAAGTGCAGCAACTCGACGAGGCCAGGGCTCAACAAGTCGTTGGAAGACCCCTGCGGAAATATTCAGCCCCGTTGCCACTACAGCAGTCCATAATTGCGAAAGTGTTGCCGGTGCAGGATTTTGTGCACAAATTGACCTCTCGATTATGTACCACAAATGTTTGATGGAAATCATGTCGGGCGATCTGGGTGGCCAAATCGTTCGCTCGAATTATCCAGAATGTTCGTTAAACCAATCGCAAACAATTGTGGCCCGGTGTAACCTTGGGTCAATGGCTTCATGGTGTCTGCACTACACTCGAACCCTACCATCAGCTCTTACCAAATGAAATTGGTACTCATTTGACCCAGACACGGATTTCCGGACGTTTAGGGTCGAATCAATATAGTCACGAATCCGGGAGACGGGCTGCAGGCGATACCCTCTGCACGGTATGTGTATACGGTATGCGGATTATATTTCATGTAGCATCCCTTGTAACTCTCGCCTTCGGAGAAGGCGGCGTCAAGACTCTTGCGTGGAGGAGGGAGACTGACAGGGGTGGCAGTGAGGGATAAGAGTCATAACTAGAGCAATCCATTGATGATTGTGAGGTCACACAATCACCAATTTTAACGATCAGCATGAGAGATTTTTCCCACTGATTCATCTGGATTTAACTTGTCTTCTACTGAAATCCCAAACAACGATATAAAAATTGCTAGCTTAAGATGAAACTAATTAGGGGGCGGATTTCAATGATTTCATTTTTATATACCTTTTTTAAAATGTTTCGTCAATTTCGACTAATAAATCATTTTTACTTTTTCAGTCATTTTTAGTGCATTTTTCGCTCATTTCATCGATTTTAATGTCATTTTAATAGTACTTGCTTCAAACAATATTTACGAGGTCTAACAAATATTGACCACAATTCCACCATAATTCCTAAGTAGCGTAGTCGATTTCTTCACTCATATATTTTAATGTCAGCTGCTGTGAGCACTATGTAATCTAAGGTCCCTGTGATGTTTATCGGCGCCATTATCAGTTTAGACAATTTCGCGATAAAGGTAGATATTTTATTTTAAAAACAGTTCAAACCCAAAGTTTGCAAGCTGAGTTCACTTGAACGATAGAAAGAAGCCTCGATTACATCAGTAACATATCCAACAGTTTGAGTTGTTCATCTAAAGTGGTTCTGATCAAATTTTTTGACATTTTTCTTTGATTTTAGGTCATTTTAAAAACATTTTAAGAGCATTTTATTGATAATTTTTGGTAAAGTTTAGGTCATCAAAATCCGACCCCTAAAAATAACAAACATCGCTTTCAAACTTGACAAGAATCCAACCACCTTCGTTTGTAAATTTCTTTTTTAATTAATATGATCACTCGACCACTTTGCAACCATACGACTACTGCTTTTCATATATGAAAGGAAAAAAAAAAAAGAAAAAAAAAAAAAGAAAAACAGTACACTTCCGTCTTATGTCGTGGTTTTTGTGGCAGCACGTGGCGCTATGAAGTGAAAACTCTGTAATCAGTACAAGCAGTCGCGACTGCGGTTGCGCATTTTCGTTAAAGTATGGTAAATTTACACTGATATAACTATCAAGAGAATTTCAAAATTTTTATTGCTTTGTTCTTTTCGTACATGTTTAAATAAGAAGTTTATTAAAAGGTAATAATAGAAATGTCTACCTATCCATTATTTAATGAATTAATCGAGATATTACAATGAAAATCTTAAGCATTCATTCCCTACCCGTTTTAAAATGATGCTTGTTTCTGCCACAACACAATGAGCCCCATTCTTGTAAGTTTGAAAATGATCTTTATTATTATCGTCCTTCCGCTAAATTTTTTTAGATTATCGTCGCTTTGGAATTTCAGTAAACGAAGAGTTCAATTCAGATGAACAATTGGGGAAAAATTTCCCATTTTGATCGTTAATATTGATGTTTGCTCATATGTTTTTCGTGTCAAGACCTTGGATTGCTGCAGTTAAGCCTCTATCCTTCACGGCCAACCCGGTCTCTCTCCACGAAACAGTATCGAAGGCTACCTTCCCCAACGGGGACTGTTGCAAAGGTCGCTAAAGGAAATGTCAGTGTACTTAAAAATCATATGTCAGAAAGTCTAATTTTAGACACAAATTACTATCAAAATACTAACATATGATACATAATGTTTCCCTCTTTTCATGATCAACCCATTGTTGGTAAAAATATAGTTTTTAATTTAAAAATCAAAGATGATAAAATTTCTCGAAAACTAAAAACATTATAGACCATTTCTCTAAGGAATGTTACTTGCCCCATGATTCCGCATTGTTAAGCGAAAAGTGCTTTTCGATATCGCGATCCGTTTAGAAGTTCTGGGGGGTGGCACATAGTTGGTGCGGCATCCCGTTATTTTGGTTGATTGGTATTTCAGATTTGGTCATTTTTTTATTTGGGCACATAAATTATTTACAGAGTCCATGTCTTGCCCTTATCGTATTCAAATTGTATCATTCATTTTTCAGTCGTTGGCAATGAATTTAACTTTTGCTCCAAAATTTGATACTAGCGTACCACGAATTAAATGTTCTGCGAGTGCGTTCTGCCTACTCTCTGTCAACAGACTTTTCGGTTAGTACATTTTACTAAGAATTGCTCACCTGTGGAAACACCCAAATATTTCGCAAAATCCTACTCTTCGTAAAACAACAATACCAATTTCTCTCTTAGTAAACACCGAGAAAAATCTGGTTAAAAAATCATTCTTAGTGTAATACAATTTACAGTAATAATCAAGGTCATACACAGGCACGCACATACAGAGGCAACATAACATTCATCAATGACGACACGCTCCGTTAACATACATCCCCGGGCATATTGTGATGGTACATTGTACATGTTTATTCAATATTCTCATTAATGTTGAAATTACTAGATGCACATCAATTGACCAGAGAGCTATGCAAGGAAGCGGCAAGATAACCACTACAGCGTTATTTAGTTTGATAATATACTTTCTTCGTCCTATAAGTAAGAGCAGCAAAGGCACAGAATTTAATTGCAAATTGGGAAACCTCTTGTTCTTTAGTTTCTCGTACTGTACCGTACCTGTACAGCATATAAAGGTTTATAGGAAGTATCTAGGAAAAGTGAACTGATGCAAATATAGATGTCAGGATTTTGATGATAAATAATTTTTCGGATGTCTCTGGTACCGACAAACAGTTGACTTTTTAAATTCTATTTCAAAACGGATATCCATTTGTGATTCATATAAGCATTGGAAACACACATGATTTGAATGAAAATGGACAATACTGGATCGACGTGTACACTCTATACGCCATTCGAATTTGAAACGTATCTTAAATTTTCAGGGTACTTAACATTCCTTTTAATTCTTAGAACATTTTCAAAATTTTACCAAAAATGGGTGGAATTTCTTTCTTTTAATTTTAGTTCCAATAAAGCGAAATGTATTCAAATGAACATTGTCTAGGTCCACTTTTGTTAAACCTCATGAATTTCGAAAATGGAAAAACGCACGATTCAGATATTCATCAGTTGTAAACTGGTATATACAAATCATTCAGTTCTATTCTAAGCTATTCTAACCTATTCTAAGAGCCCCATTTAAAACATTTAGGACTTCATAAGTTGAACCCGTGAATCATTTATTTATTTAAGGTCATACTACAGTTGGAAACTGTATGTGACGAGGGAGTATATAATGGGAAGAAGTGCAATCGTCACATTACATTTCAGTTACATCCGTTAAATTGAATTAATTGTTTCAGTAGCTGGAACATCTTTCCCAACATTGGAGTGTGTTTATAATACTTTCAAATTCAGTGCATCACATTTTTAGAAGTCAACATACTGTTTTCAAGTGATGATGTCCACTATAAAATTCTTATTAGTGTATATCATTATCAACAAAATAAATATATGTGACTATCTGAATATGACTTCGCAACCTAGTGTATATAAATCCCTTGTTGTTTTTCACGCAGACGGATGGACAAACACATGGACAGACCGACAGATGGACAGACAGATAGATGGAAAGACGGACAGATGAAAAGACAGATGTTTTGCCATGAATCGATTTTTCGGTATCAAGATCTTATATTACGTGGATTCTGGCCACACAATGGGATAGAGGAAGTAATTTACTGCAAAAAAGAACAAGATTTATCCACATTTTTTGTTGATTCCATAGGCTTCCACGGCCGGAGTGTGCAATGTCTAGGCTATCCAGGAAGCTTGCAGTACGCTCTGAGGAAGGCCACAACACATGTTGTGGCCTTCCTCAGAGGCCACAACGTCATTTCGGCCTACATAGGCCGAAACGTCAGCCACATTGACACAGACGCGGCTCCTCCAAGATAGCCTAGACATTACACTTGTTTGCCACCAGGTCCCGACAATGATAGTTTCTCTGTCGAATAATCGCTGATTTGCGCCACACGATTAAAATAGTTTGTCTGTACTACGTACGGAGTAAGGCGAGAAAATCAAATCGACACAAAATCAAACATAACGGAGTATATTGATGTCCTGTTCAATTTCAACCAACATGGATCACGCGTATCAGAAAACAATTTCTCTTTCATGAAACTGAGGCGTAATGGTTGTACGAAAGGGCTCATTAGTAAGATTACATGTGATCTGTATGGGTGATTTTCTTCCGATGGTAACGTATGGTAACGATGGTAACGTTCAGTCGGGGACAATAAAAAAAGTAAAATTCTGATTAAAAGAGAACTAGATAAAGTGCAAAGAGCGTCCCTTTTAACTTCAACGGGTGCATGTATAGAACTACCTCCACGGCAGCAGCACAAGTGATCGCCAGAGGGTGCCTCTCGATCTATCACCGCAACTTGTGACTGCTAAGTATAAAATAGAAAAGAATCTTCCACAACAAAGAGGAACGTACACTCCACTCGTTGAAGGAGCGTATAGAAGATTGTACTTTAAAGCGATAGGGATGTTGCAACGCATATGGGAGATAAATGATACGGTTACAGAAGCAAGAGTGATTTTCTACCTAGTGTGCAAACTAAAATGAAATATAAACATTTTGCGGACGTCATGATCCATGGCTTAGATTATTAACGAACATGATCAATTTAGTGCAAAATTATTTAAAATGCCACTAGTCTATTCTCCCGTCTGTGCGCGTAAGGAGGTGGAGACGGCATTGCATCTCTTGTGTGAATCTAACGGTGGGAAAGACTGCACTTCGAGGTGGAGCAAAGGACATTGAGGTAACTGAAAGTGCGCATCTAACAGCTTTTAAAAACTAATTTAATTTATGTCAAAAAAATCTTAAGCTGAATTATAAATGATGGCCCTAAAAAGAATTGCAGCTCAGATCTCCAATGTTTAAGATAGTAAATAAGATGGAAGACAGATTAAATTGGTGATGACCAGTGATCATTCAACGTATGCATGCTATTTTGTCTGGGCACATCTCATATTTTCAACAAACAGATGTGCTGATTTTAAACGTAGAAAGCTCAATGTAATTTCATGATTCTCTTTCTTTGAATATATGTAAATTCATGAGAATTTTGATCTTGATTTCAAGTTAAATGTGATCATGATGCTAAAATTAATTTGTTAAAATAATTGACAAATTAAGAAGATAACTATTCAAATATTTTCTTGTTAATTAAGTTAAGTTTAGTTGATTTTTCGGAACAAATTAATATGAATCGATTATTTCTCTTTTAATAAAGGAAATGTAATGACTTACCGCTGTTTGCGGTGTAATACACGAGATTTGAGTTGCTAAATACATACAATTATGTACATTATATATACTTTACATCAACATATTATACACATCAATTAATATTATTCGTACTGGGTGATTCAAACTTACTTTTACAAATGAAAGTATCTTCCGTAATATGAAATATTTGTTATTACGAATTAATTTATTGAAAATACGTCAACATTCATTTTAATTCGTCGTAGTGTTCTATTATTCACTTTTCCCGGACATATCGACGTACAGTGTCGACTGTTTACCGTGGGGCATTGCAATAAGTCTACAGCAGCTACAATTGCAAATGCTACGTGACCTGCAACGCAAGGGAACACATCATTTGTCTATACACATAGCGGTGGCGTATCTAATAAAGTGACGGCGCAGTGTACACACCAATTGTTACTAATTGCACCCATAGACAACTCTAAACTATTTGATGCACATTTACCTCCGCTACAACGTGAGTGTTGAAAATTAAAATTGATTATTTCATCAATTTACCGACTTGTATGTAGCAGGTCATCATTGTCCTAGCCGTCATATTTGAAATGTTAATCTGAATTGACCCTCATTCTTCTCGCAAGTTCTGCAATAAAAATCTCATAAAAGGTATTTCTTTAACAGCTTCACATTATACATAATGTTTATCAATTCAAGCTAGAAATGTTCTTCAATTGGTTCAAAGGAACTGTTCATAGACCAAATACAATAAAACAATGACGAATCAACAATGCACATTTTCTCGTATTATTTGTAACGGTTACGTAATATTATAATATTGCTATCCTTCTAATTCGTTATTCATTATTTGAAAATTTCTTTCCAATAAAAAAAGTGCGAAAAATGCGAATTAGCCATTTCCGGAATTCACATATTACTCCAACGACTACATTATTAAAGGTTTTAATGTAATCTATTCTTCAATATTATACCTTTAATTCATCACTAATGGACTTTGAAGGTCGGTATATTTCAGTTAGATATTCACTGGCTATCCTCATCCTTTGTATTTGTAACTACCCTTTGACACATTCATCATCCTCCCACACTTTGGTACATCTGAGGTCCACAGTTCCAAAGTGGCTAGAACATAGCCTGCTGTGACCTCCGGCCCGCATCGACTCATACACCTGTTTAAGAGTTGAGGAGGAAAGGTAGGGCGCATTCAGTTAAGTCGCAGTCCGGCCGACTTTTTCGTGTTTGCACGTTTTACAAAAATACAGCACAACACGCTGAAGCCAATGGCATAAATTTATTTTATTTAAAAATCCAAATTGTCAAAAAATTAAAGATATGTATTTGTTTTCGAACCAATATTGCTTCATTTGGGTTGTGATCTTTAAGTGATGGCTAGTTGCACTAGGATAGACGTTGGAATATTATAACAGTAAATAAACGTTACCGATATTCGAGAAAGTATGTGTTGTTGAGAGTATAACCAACTCTAATTAACCTTTAATATAACTTCTGTATACGTTCTGCATCGCCACTTTATTCAGCAAGTAAACCGTTCACATTATTGACAGTGACAGTCTCTAAACCTATTGTAGTGCAGAAAATGTAGAGAGAATTTGTTCTTCACGCGGTGGCTTTTACACACAGTGGATGTAACATCTCCTATGCGTTTGAAAGAGCGCCTTCTATTGTCATAATATAAAAGTCAATATCTGACGAAACTTTCTGCAGCTCAATTACTTTATTTCTTCACGAACACCAGTGCAGAATGACTTTCCTACCAACCTGAGACGCGCTATCAGAAATGACACATGTATACCTTCTTTAAATAATATTGTGCACTACATGTTCATTGGCAAAAAGCGATCATCTTTGCCAAGCTCTCCCCTATATCCTCAAAAAATTTGTAGCATTTGCTATTCACAAATAACGCTAACCTACGAGTGTAGTGCAGCCCTTCGAGTCTTTGAAATGCGCTTTAGGCTGTGGTGGTATACTCGTACAGGTGCGGTAAAATCGAAAAATTATAAACAAAACACTTTCTACGAAAGTCTATGCTGATATGCCCAAACCTGAAAGAGAATTACTTATTGCTAATATAATGAAGGGCTGGTTGGTACTTTTTGGAAGCAATGACTCGCCTTGGATATAGAATATAACTCAAACGTGCAGTGCAATCAATAAGTGAAGGTAAATTATCAAGCTATAGTAACTGTAATCGCTTCTCGGGTGAAATTAAAAGGAAATGTATTGTTTTTGTTACTCAAACTGTTAGTTTTTAACTAGTTGCAAGCAAGAACTGCGAAGATCTCTTACGAGTACTTTGTCAAGAAATTTATTTATGTTTTTTTTCCATTGAAAATTTCCTGGCGCTGAAATTAATTTCTTCGCGTTTATTTCCTTTCTTACGTTAAACGGCAATGCCCATTAATTTTTTAGTTTGAGGGCATTTGTTGCGTAAGTTTTTTACTTTTCTCAAGTATCAGCAATTATGAAACTATCAGCTAATTTTGTATATCCTGTGAATAATTACAAGTGTTGAGAGGTTTTTTGTTTAAATACATTTACTTTGCGAGGGGCATTCGTGTTTTCAGTATGACTGTTTGTTAGCTTTGGGTTTGTTAGCTATTGTATTATACGTGAATCTGAATCTGTATTGGGTACAAAGTTGCCAGATAATGGCAGACGTCCAGTATTGATTTCAAAAGGAATACAAGTAGTCATTAGTTCAAAAAATGGTGTTGGAAATTTCCGGTATGATATTTTATTTTTTCTAGTAGTCTGGTAGCCTTTTGACCTCTTGAACATCATTCTATCGAATAGTTTTTGCGATTTGCGAGAATGGAAATAACCGGAGAGTCGGAAAGGAGTAATAGTATTTTTATTTACTTTTGTTAGAATGTAATATATATTTGCAGTGAATATTTGTAATTATTTTTGAATTAGTTTAATGCTAATGTATTGGAGTACTTTTATAATCTTCCTTAAATACTTATTTTGTAATAAATTCAGATGTTACTCACACATTTATCTCTATTTATTAGGTTGGAAAAAAATAATCTGTCTCTAGTTTGTCCCCATCTCTTCCCACCCCACCCCACTTCTCTTCTCACTGCTTCCCTTTGCCCCAGTGGACCTACACCCCTCAAATCCGTCCTTGCCCTACCCCGCTCCGCCCCGTCCTCCCTTGCCAATGCAGGAGATTATCGTTGAACATCACGTGCATTGCGGATGGCTTCCTCCCGGCGAACTTCCGGTAACGAATATTAATCTGGATTATCATCACACATCGATAGGTAAACATCGCATGAGTATAATAAGATCCAAAGTTTTGTCATGAATGACATATGTCTCAAAAAAATTATAACAGTTTAACCGTTTAAAAATAAGCTGTTAAACATCCTTACTTTATACTAGTACAATGTGGCGAAGCCGACGCTGTAAACTGTTTTAAAAATAGTTTCATGTGTTGAAAATGTCTTTCAGACTTAATTTTTTTCATGCCTAGCTCTGTTCAATTATATTCTTTCAGTATCTGACAGTGAACTTACCAATGAATTGTAGTAGCTGATAATGTTATACTCACGTTTAAAAGTTGTCAACACCCAATGGCCTTGTTTCTATATATCAACCTCAATACCGGATATACGAGAACTGGTCTTACTGAAATTTCAACATTATAATTTCCGTAACAAATAATTGCAGGTTAAATAGTTAAATTTTAGCTATGTTTTTGCGCTTTTTTGCTAATATGCAAAAAGATGCACATTGCACATTTGCATTAGTACAGATGCTAAATGCGAAAATGCAGATGGTTCCCAATTAGTTCCAAAAATTCTACATCGCAACATCTTTTAAAACTACATTTGATTCTTCCCCAGATTTACTTAACACTTCCGTATTTTTCTTCCACAAGTTTTGAAGAGATTAAAGACAAACTCAGTCTCATTTGTGTTCACATCTACTTCTGCAATTGCTCGTATTATTTGTTTTATATGCGAATCAAGGGTTGCATGCAAATCTAACATTGAAAGACGACTGTTTTGTATGTTTATGTGAATAATGTGTTAGTTAAGTTTAATAAGAATAAGTTATGAAACACATTCATTTGAAAATCGGTATTAGCACACCTACGTAAGAACGGAAAAGTGCGAATTCGAGCATGCTGTTCATAAATTCTCGAGCACTACTCACAGTTTTGTTTTCCCCATATTCACTTCAAATTCTTCAAGTTTAATAAGTTCCGAAGCAATACTGTTCGTAGGTTTCCGTAAATTTATTTTTTTAAATACGATAATTTGAATCTAAATTGATATTAGACTGCAGCGCGATTTACTCGATTGTTCAATCGTTCACACAACACGATGTCAGCATCAGTGTTGCAAACGTCGTGAAAGAAAATTATGGCGTATTAAGTTAAAATGCCTTTGGGTACTGGAGTTTAATCAACGTCACCTACATAGATATATTTAGGAGGCGTTGGCTTAATTTCCGGGATTATCACAAAGATAGCAGCGCCTAACACGAAAAAGAGCAGATTTTGGAGATTTGAATCTTCTAGCCGGATTCGACAACAAATTACCAGTTCCCCACCAGGACACCGAGACGCGTCAAATGACATATCAGACGGCTCGATTGGTGCACGAGAAGTGGTCTAGTCACGAGTGACGGAATCGCACACATCCGTACATCTACACACATGCACACTCAAGGGTTTTACCCGAATTCTCTATAGAAATGGAATGCATTTATATAGAATAGAATGAACTGAGTCCCTGAGATGGCTCGCGGACAGTATGTCAGCTCTCTGCGAGGCATCCAAGAACTCAATTCCCGGCCGTGGGAAAAATGAAGCTGTAGCTTTCTAATACAAATTTGTCTCACTTTATAAACTTGTGCTACAAAGAAAAAGCTCAGGTAGGTCAAGTAGGAAAGGTGCGGTAATGGGGGGGTGTTATGCTTGAAAGCATGTATCTCCCTTATCCCCAGGCGTGGATAATACTAAATTAAAACAGAGCCCAGGCCTGGGTGACACCGCTAGCTGGCAAATATCGGATTAATCCGACTCTAAAATTTCAAATACATGCATGCATAATGAACTGAAAAAAGTAATCTAAATTGTGCCTGAAAGAGTGAATTTCCCATTGAAATTATTTTATAAATTAAGGTGTTATACTGAATACTTGTTCTTAATGCTACTCTTCTCTTGAGTTCAGTAGATGTTGTTTTGCAATTTTTGCATGTTCTTATTCGAGATTGCCTTGATATGAACCTTTCACGTTAATTTTAAATCATCAAAAACGTATCCTAAATATTTAACAATTGTTTGTTCCCATTGCCTCTCCTATAATTTAAGCAGAGGAGGAAGCCAAGATTTATTTAAATTTATGTTAATTGTTAATTTGTACAACCAGGTTATGGTCATATTTATATTGTTTAAGGGCTTGTTATACTCACAAAATATTAATTTATGTTATTATGACCTCCGAATATTGTTGTCTAGTCCTGCAAAATTACCCTTTCTGAATCGTATGGATTTGTAATATTTTGTAAATATACTCTGAAAACCAAGGAAGTGTGTTTGACCAAGATAGTGTTTGACAAATATTGGACGCATTTAGATTCAAACAAGCGGGTTAACACAAGTCGCCTGAGTATTATGCGACTTGTTATGGTTGATATGATCTAAATAAGTACATAATATTACGAATTTAATTATAAGTAGTTACATTTTTCAGACCACCCAATCTTGACCAAGAAATGAAGTGCTTTAAATATATATATATATATATATATATATATATATATATGTGTGTGTGTGTGTGTGTGTGTGTGTGTGTGTGTGTGCGTGTGCGTGTATGTATGTATATATGTAACTTGGCACAAAACTTTACAAAATATGTTGAAAAATCCACTTAGGAATTAATTTCTTTACTTTCATACAAACTTTCAACGATATTCAGGCGAAAACGTTACTTTTTTATAGCATTTTCATGAATGCTTTTAAAGATATGTCTGTTGACACGCAAAAGCGTTTCTTTTCGTGTAAAATTGATTATTTAAATAAATCAATTAAATATCATAACTTTTTCGAGAAATAGAAACATCAACGTGAACTTTCCCACAAGAATAGAGTGAAACTTCATGAAAATTCAGCACTTGTTCTTTTGCACTACTTCATAATGAAGCCCCAGAAACTTTCAACTTTCCGAAGTTTCGCCAAACTTTTCCACCCGGAACCTCTGACGCCGAATTATGGCGACTTATACGTATTCGCTTTCATAACTCCACCCTGTCCGAACGTGGATAAAACTTACAAAATTTGATATTAATTTTAAAAGCAACCGGATCGGCATAAGCAGGAGAACAGCGGCGGGGCGCAGCGCGGTCCTGCGGGAGCCGCATCTCGAGATCCCCTTTAAAAGCGAACCAACCGCCCCCCAGCCCGACCTCTGTTCACTCCCTGCCCCACGGGCTCTCTCTCCCCTCCCCCTCCCCCTCCCCCGCCCCCTCCCCCTGCCCCTCGTGCCCCGAGACTCGGGACTAGGCGAGCAACAGGGCCCGTTTCGGTCGCCACCTGATTACGTTTTTATTGCAGGCAATCGCCCTAAATCATAACGCTTCCTCGCATAAATTTTGCATTCGCGTTCCTTCCGGCTCGGAAATAAGCACGATATGTTAATAGCGTTGCAGCGCACGATGAAACGGCGTCACGCGATCTCCCGGGGCTCCTGCACAGCTGTCCTCGAGGAGGAAGGGCCGACCGCAGCGCCCCGCCCCGCACGGGGCCGGCCCTCGCCCTCGCCCTCGGGAGCGCTCCGCCGTTTAACCCCGTCGCTTTAACGCGGGCGAGACGCAGTTTCAGCGCAGAACGGGACGTGGGGTCGCGGTGCACGCGCCCCGCCCGACCGCCCCTGCTCCGCAAGCGCCGAGACGGCCTTTAATGCAGAACCGCCCCGGCTGCGGATTTCCCGAAGGAAGGAAGCAAGGAAGGCACCGCGATTAAATCCGCCGCGATGGATGGGGTGGGCGCGATACCTGCTCGAACCTACCAAATGGCGGCCAAAGACAACGCCCACGCGTTTACAAAATTTATATCCAACAATAAAAATTGGACACCGAACTGAAATTGTGCATTTAATAGCTTCTTAAGAATACATTACTAGTTAAATATCAGCATAAGGACCATTTGTGAGATGTTGATCTTCTATAAATTCCCGCTTCCTATACATCTGTAAATATACTTTACGAAAAGGTATATTCACACTTTTTCTTTTGCACTACTTCACAATGAAGCCCCAGAAACTTTCGACTTTTCGAAGTACTCATTCACTTGTTAAATTTGACAAATGTGTAACTTCCCCCTTCAGATCGGGTGCGGTTCACTTAGCAGTTTCCTTCAATTCCCCTTTGACGCACCTCTAATCAGAATCACTACTCCCCCGCCTCTCTCCACAAACGCGATGCCTTGTAGTCATGCCGGCCAGTACTACGGTGCAAAAACACGACCCCTCCAGAGAATGAACAGCCCGAATTCTTTCCAGACATGGAATGTGAGTAACAAACATGTAAAAGACTCGTCAAATTATATGATTCTGTTTCGGCGAGACTGTTCGTTTATCATTAACAAGAACGAACTGTTTAGACATTTTATTTTAATGTTATTGTACAGAATATATAGAAATGAAAAGAGTTGATCTCGTGATTTGGACGGTCTTGTAAGACTCTTGATACGGAAAAAATATATTACAAAACTGGACTGTCTCTCAACTACACTAGCGCTAACACCAGAAACAGTTTTTACCAAATAATACAGACTCTCTTATCAATCTGGCTCAATTTATGGCGCTCAGAATTTGAAAGGAATCTCGATTATAAGAGGTAAGAGAGATGAAACGTATTTTACATTTTCTCAAAAACTACTAATTTCTTCTTTCAATTTTGTGCTGAAATACAGTAATGCGCGATACAACTACGGCAAAAGTTGTATGTTCATTAAAATTCTTGAATTTTCGGTAATTGCAATAATTGTATTTTCCGTATTTTCTTGTATATTAATTATTTAAGCTAGATGTTGTTCTTAATATGATGCACTCCTCAATATTAGCACATTAATATATCTCATTATAGTTTTTTCAAAAAATATTAGTTATTACGTAGTTTTGAATTAAATCGTGTCAATATGCCGTAAGTAACTGATCAAGATTTTTATATAAACTACTCCCACTTTTTCTTTCAATTTTTGTTAGAACTGTGCACTGAATTATGTACCATAGATTAAATTTTCATTAAAAATTGAATTTTACAAAAATTACCCTTTACTGAATTCCTAATTCTTCGTGCGTTTTTAATGTTTATATTGCAGACGCATTTAATTATTTGTAAATAAAACAGAACCAAATATTTGTACAAAATATCTTGAAATATCAAAAATATATTCAGTATATATGAACAGGAAATAGCTCATTTTTAAAACTCTAAAAATAAATTTCGTTAACAATGGGGCCTTCTCTGCCATTTGTATTACCTAATGGTATCTTCTCTGTGAAGCGGCCATTTTCTTCGAAAATTTTCATATTAAAACAGTGTGAGCTCTCCCATAATATTCCGAAAACATAATTGAAATAAAGATATTAAGGGTCCAACAAATTAACAAAACGTAATTTTTGAATGCAGAATTTAAAACTGAAAAGGCTTCTTAGTATTGTAATTAGCGCAATACATTCTGTGGGATTCGTATGTATAAATTTGGGGATTTGAAGCGCATTTGCTAGCCATATATATGCATTAAATATAATAAAATATTCTTAAGGCATGAGTCTTAAAAGATATAAAGCTGTGAAGCTGTGCTTAGAAGATATAAACATATTGTGCGTGCGTTACGAGCCATTTGGTGAAAAGAATTTTCAAAAATATTTATATTTAATAAAGTGTAATATAAAATCCAAAATCGTTAAAAATAATACAAGAAGGTCTGTGATTTCATGAATATTACGTTATTTTCTGTATATAAGTTTCCTTTGGGGGGTTGGTAATTTTGAAAGTCTGTGAATTAAAGGATAATTGCATACGCACGAGAAAGAGCAACACACAAGTTATTGCTTCGGAATGATATGCTTTCTAACTAACCTCATGTTTTATTCGAGGAAAAGAGCTTCAAAAATACGAAGTTCAATAACAGTTTTTTCCTCTAATTGATCAGCTATGATGTATGCTAAGTTCGTTGTGTTATACGAATAAAGTTGTATTATTATAAATAACTTAATTTAGAGTTAGGGGTGATTTGCAGTTACAACCTTATCCACACATGTAATCTTATTGCATCCAAGGTTACATAAGGCAACGTAGTAAATACATCTGACATACAATCTTTTTACGTACTGCAATTCTCAGAAAAAGTAAATTTAATAGTTACTCATTACGAAACAAAATACAGTTTCACTAGGTCTTCTCTACCATTTGTATTACCTAATGGTATATTGACACACATTCATTTCGTCTTGAAATGAAAATTTATTCTTAGAGTATTGGAAATTATTAATTACTAATGGACCCACTAATTAATTACCAATGCTTCGCTATTGCAATGTATTACACTTCACAGGCCTCTAGTCACGTGATTGTTAATCACACTCTACGCTATGTTCTGCAAAAATTGAAATAGATAAAATACATTATCGTGAGTATGTGTATGTTCTATGTTCTGGCTTCGACAAGGTTCTCAAGAATTCTATTGTTAAAACGTTCTCGCTCAAGAATGGGCATTCATTCGCTATGACACTGTCTTGAAGAAATTTGATTTACTTGTCCGAGATAACGTTCAAGCAATAATTCCAGCTGATCTTTCACAATCGCAGGGGCAGAATTGCTTAATACTTGAAGGTGCGGCGGGTTGTGTAGAGCTTCAACTCAGGGGCACTTGAGTCAGTATAAACGCATAAAATCATCATCCACGCACATCTATGTAAAATATACGAACATTCCCATTGTACGATGCATATATTAGTTGCGCAAATGCAATCAATGAATTTACAAAGTTTTGTCGCAATCAGATGAACGGAACATAAAAAGCGCATAAAATACGTACAATCAAACAAACATTGCTTTTTATATATTAGATATGATACAAAATTAAGGGAACGTACATTGCATTACAACACTTTAAACTAATTTTCAAGCAAAGCAAATGAGTTTTTTATCATGTCTCATCAAGTATATTGTATTTATGCCTTTCCATTTGTCATCATAAATTTCCCTATTTCTTCTTACTGACGGGGAGTACTTGAGTAAAAACTTGTGAACCTGTTCCTCTTCCTCTTAATTTTCTTCTTGATTCCTAATAACTTAAATTAACAGAAACTGCTTTTTCATCTGAATAGTAACTTAAATTCAACTTCATGGGCAAAATTTGTTCTTGAAATGTTTATGAAGAACATTAAGAGAAGTTTTACAGTAGTAAGAAAATCTTTGAAGTTTGGCTCATGTAACTTAATTACTCTAAATGATTTGCGTTTATCTATCTGTTTCAATAATTTCACTAGACCCAAGAATAAAAAAACACTACTCCTTTCGTAGTTTTATCTATTGAACCATGAACATTGTTTACTTCCTGACAGCATGAATAACCAGCAATAGAATATTTCATCGCTCAGGATTAATTCTTGTATCTTTCTTTGTGCACTAAAGGAATGTATTCTTTATGAGTTGATTCCTGTTTCGGGGAGTAGATGAGTCCCTCCAAGAAATCAAATCAATACATTAACTTTCAGAAGAAACTCTGACCTGTAGTTTTTAAAAGAAACTGGCAAAGATCTATTCCAGTTCTACCAGATTGCTCTTAATTCCATCAACAGCAAGTTTTTGTTGTGCTGAAATGGCCTGGTAGATTGTTAACATGTAGTCAGGTTTTGTACAACCTTCTTCCTTAACGGATTCCTTTCTTCATGTATTCAATTTTCCTAATTTTATTTGGAGATGAAATACTTCCAAACTCCATTATATAATGTCTCTTAGTACCTCAAACAAGTATTCACTGAAACAATAGGGCAACGACTAATGAAAGACTGCGGATAGAATCCTGACATTCCAACGATATTCATTTGTTTGCTTTGATGGCTTTGATGCGATGGAGAGACCATCTGGGGTGAATACCAGAATTCGAAAGATTATAACGCGAAAGGATGTAGGTATTGTAATGGCTTAAAGGCCTTCGGCCTAGCCACATAGGATCAAGTAATCTAATTTGTTTGTAATAATTACCTATTAAATAAATAATAAATACTTTATGAAAATGTTCCAACCGGTCGCACCGTGTTTATTTTACCTGCACATCTGATAACCTTTAATTTAACGTATGTTAAGGAATCAAACTTCTTTTACATTCCAATTGTGTTCGTAAAGAATATTTTTTTCAATAGTTTTCACATTAATTTATCACATCTTGTCAGAAAAGAAATACCTAGATAGACCGCTGGCGGAGAACTTTTTTTACAATGTCACGAGAAAGCTACGAGTATTATTACAATCTCCCGGCAAGTATAGTTCTTGCATATGCAACATTCAATTCTTATGCTATGTTCATTCAACCGTATACACTAACAAACAACTTACAGTTAGATTTATGATAATGACATTCCTGTTTGCCTACTCAGACTTTCCTAGAATCTGTCGAAAGACTACCTAGTTAATAATCTCTATTAGAAATCATACTTTTCTAAAAGCAATGGAAACAAAAGGAGAATATGGGTCCAAAGCACAATTCCTCTTATGATATTGAAAAATGGGGAGAGAGTCAGATCGCCATTATCTCTGATGAAACATTGAATGTACGACCGACACAAACGACCATTATGCGTCCGGTATTAGAGTACGGAGTAGTGTGTTGGGATCCGTATAGAAAAGGTCACTTAAACCATGAAAGAGTTTAGAAAGTAGCAGCAAAATGTATTAAAAGGGAAATTTCGTTAGGAAATATTTTCAACAAAGTATTGGCATGGGAATAATTGGCAAGCCATGGGGGTATAGTAATGTTATGTATATTTTAGTAAGCATTGGAAAAAATACGGCACAGAGAAATTCAGGAAAGACTGCCTGAACCCGTTTACGTAGAACGTCACGACCATATTAGAAAAGTACATCCAAGGAAACAGAGAACTGATTTTGAAAAATACTACTTCGTAACTAGGACAATCGTGTCATGGAACAGCGTGCCTGCAGCATCAATGAGGACTTTCCCACAAACAGAAAGACTTTTAGATAAAGAGTATTTCCAGTAATAGAGTTGTAAGCGATAAGATTAGTGGTCTGTGAAGGGCCTCTGCATTTAGTAGGCATGCCTTAAATGAAATAATATTGTACCATATATTGTACTGTATGTATTTTAGTGCTGTTTATTGATCTATATTATTGTATTAGATACATAGAAAGTGTGAAGATTAATGCCCAAGCAAATTAAATAAATGTTGTATCTATGTACGTTTGTTGATTGATGCGTATTAACTGCTATGGTCATTAGTCCCGTAAGTGAATGTTACATACACCCGCCAGCGGGACATTTCTTCAGCTGAGACAAACTCTATGCTTCCAACTAGTCTCCCAACATGTATGGTACTGTAGTGCATGTATGTCTGGGCGTGTGCGTGTGCGTTTGCGCGCACGCGTGTGTGTGTGTGTGTGTGTGTATGTGTGTGTGTGTAAGGGATAGGAGAAGACAAAGATGAGGGAAGGAAATTCCCGCGCGGTCCGGGGCCAGTATGTTAAGGTAGTGCCCCGGAATTGTCCTGGCCTGGTATCGATCGAAAAAAAAACACGGAAAACTACCGGTCAGGGCAGGCGCCCACTACATTGAATTCTCCACTAGTCAGCGGCTGAAACCGACCTAGTTAGTGTCGAAATTCCTCTCCCGGCCAGAGTCGCTAGAGTGGCAACAGTTGTCACCCTGAACTAACTCAGCCGGTCAATGCAAGTTCGTGTTGGGCCTCATAATCCTGAGATCTAATAATTCTTATTCCATGAATAATTGGTCGAAATCAATTACATAAATTTATTTTAGGACTTTCTTATTCTTTTCTTACATCGACCCCTTTTAAAAAACAGTTTGCTTCACCGAAGCCCTTCAATTCTTTTCTATTTATACAACATAGTAAACATAACACAAATAATGGCACAAAAGTGATTTTAAAATGAAAATTAGAGAAAGAATATGAACGAAAGTTTTGAAAAAAGATTTATTAAGTTAATGTTTTATTTTTTTGAACTAATATCATGTTTAACTTTGCAAATATAAGCAAATTTTCAGAAACAAAATCAAAATTATAATTGCAGAAAAGATTGATTTTCGATAATGGCAATGATGTTAAAATAAAAGAGGGAAAATATTTTCTAATGTATTATTAAGTATTGTACAGTTTTATACAAGAAAACAATTATCTTATACAATTATATTTTTCTAAATCAAGGGGTCCATGATTATACCAATCAGTGGCTGGTGTATAATGAGCAATAATCTCTTAGTCTAAACCTTGATCATCATTGACACTTTAAAATTTCATCGATTCCCATAGGACACCGATTGGAGGCTCAATAAAAAAAGTACAGGAGAGTTAGCTCGACCAATAATTGTAGTGTTTGCCAAGACCCAGTAAACATAGTTCACATTAACAGACTTAATTTCTACAAAAACGTCTACGGTCACCAGAAGAATTTTTCTTCAATATATTTCAGAGCTGTTGCATGATAAAAAAGTTCCTTCGACTCCGCTCAGCACACTGGACAATTGCACGGATGCAACGAAACCGCTAGGAGTGTATTAATTTTGGCCAGTGGCAAGTAACGGCATTTACGGAATGACGGAATTGTCAATATTAAATTTTTTAATTGGCAATTTTATGCGATTGACGCCTGCAGAGAAATCCTGCGGACATACAGTTCGTACATGCTAGTAAGAATACAGTACAAAAGTATACATACATAAGTATACATAAGAATACAGTACATAAGACGGCCAAGTCGTCCACAAAAAGCGAAGCTTTTCCTGGCTTGCTGTAACTGACAAAACTACGGAGGGACAGACGCACTGCCATTAATGGCGAAAGCAAACTGGGAAACTTAATTCTGAGCCCAGTAGAAGGTCGTCCTCGGCAACGGGACAACTTGTTGCCCAGGTACACACGGAAGTACCTGTTGGTTTCAAAGTTCTGAAGGAAGGGGAGCGCCTCCCTGCCTCACGAGTGTACAGTACGCACGATGCAGAGCCTCCGTATGGCATCGAAAAATTTCTCAATTACCAAAACATATTGCCTTTAAACGTTATTTAACGACCACAGAAGTGGAGATGTTAACAAAAGGTCCAGAGCTGATCTGTGTTGCCTGAAACAAAGCGAATTGGAGTAAAAAAATACGAGAAGTATGCCAGACGTCTCGCCATTCACTCAAAATATTTTCCGACACAATTATATTGGAAATTGGCGGTCATGCGATTCAACTGTTCGCTGCGTCCTTTCCTTAAGGAATGCAATGACAATGGCTTCGCGGCAAATCCCAGGGAATAAATATCCCTTCCAAGTTTTTGAAAACTGGAAATTTCATGTATTTACGAGAAATTTCATGCTTCAATGTTTGGTTGAAGGTCTGGATACGTCCTAGAGGCATCAACTTTAGCAAGGGCGAGAGTAGAAGAGAAACCCTCCACGAAGAAGCGTTGTGGTCGTCTTCCAAGCCATTCGAAATATCCAATGAACAGCTCTCGAACCTTCTCTCAGAATTCAAAAAATTCTCAGTGTTGTTTCAAATAATGGAAATATTTTCGTAGTTAAAAACTAGTTCCTCAACTATGTCTCCTTTCGCCAAACAACTCCAGAAGAAGTGTGACAAAAACGTGAAGACGGATACACTCTCTACGATACTGATTAATTTTCGCTTACGATCAATCGGTCTCGAGATCTTTTATCGTCAATCACATGTTCGGTGGTGAGTACATCCATTGAGCTTCTCCAGCCCCATCTTGCGGTCGAGTACTGTGGTGGAGCAATTGGCATTCCACGAAGCACAACGGGACGTCATTGGAGTCGGCGTTGATGGCTAAAATACTTACTGCGCTGTCAGTAAAATAGGAAATTCTTTGGGAAATTGTCGTATAGGTATACGAACTTTTTAATGAATCTCAATTAGTGCGATGGATGAGTCAGTGAGACGCGGGAATGTTAAAATCAGAAATATCAAAGTCACTCCCAGGTAGTTCATTAAAACAGTACAATGTAATAAAGTATAAAAAGATGCAATGCAGAGAATCAGATCGATGAGCTTTGAATAGAAGGGAATTAGAAACAAACACGTGACATCACGAAGAGCGTGAAGGCTATCGTCACAAAACTGTATATACAAAAACTACGGAGGGACAATGTTAGAAGGAGATGATGCGTTTCCTGAAAACAGATGACGAAGAGTCTAGTGCGAGAAATTTTCAGTTTTATTTCCTGTAAATGTGCTTGGAAGCCATTTATTCACGAGAGAGCCATAGAGGTGACAGAGTCCCTATTTTTCCTCGCTTCAGGGCACCCGCGTGAGACTCTGTCTATCGCAGAGTCCTTTTGACTGCTGCGGGAAACGATTCGATTCAATTGAATTGAATTGAATTCAATTCAATTCAATGACGCCTTATTTTTCGTGGCAGGACTCAGGCCACCAGGCCGGCTCTTCCGTCTGAGCACGCAAATTTCACTACGCTCCTTTCTCCATCTAGCGAAGAAAGAAGGAACATTCAGCCTTCCGCTGGATGGAAACGCTTTTTCAGGTTCACGTAGTATTTTATAAATTTTCATTGCCATTACAAATAAAGCAAGAAAGTATCTGTTGTTATATCACCACTAGTTGTAAATGTAACCCCCCTCGGTGATAACGGTATGAAGACGGAGTTTTCCTTGTGTGTGTGCGGGTCTACAAAATATGCATGTGATCATGTAAATATTGTCACGTCGTGGGGGTGCGAGTGAAACACAGACAGTATAGAATTGTTGTGTACAGATTGATTTACATGGTTATTTACATGGGTAATTACATTCCTAAGGAACTAGCGCTGCACTCCCAGCACCGCACTTCCCTGAGGCATCCCCGCTCCAGCTTGACACAGACCCCAGCGGCTAACCTTAGCGCCGCTCCTGGCCCTCGTACCGTGTCGAACAGCCACACTTCACAGCCGAAGCTCGCGATAACCCCCGGCGGGTGACAAGTTACTTCCGCACCGCGATTCGGTTCAAACTCGAATGCCGGCCGTTCCTTCGTTAGCCGCTTTTTCGAGGAATCACGTGACTGATCTCCATGAAGTCGACCGGCGGCCCGCGTCACCTCATTAACGGATTTTGGGCCCATTGCAAACTCGGGCCCGCCGCTGCTGTCGGACGCAACTGTCGTCCCGCTTGGACACCCACGTTCCGACAACACGCCCCGGCCCGCACCCTCCGAGCTTGGTAGCCGGCAGCCAGCCAACCCCTCCCCCTCGCCGGCCACCCGACTAGTGAGGTCCAGCGGTCACGTCACGACGTTACAATCTGTGGCATTACCTTGGCATACAGCAATTGTACATATAGTGTTAGTGTAATTAATGTAGTGTAAGAATAATGTATATAAGCAGAATATTGTATATATGTGTTCCTTCTCGAATAACCTTGCATGCCCACCGCAGATAAAATTTCGAGTGACCGACCCACGGGGAAAAGCGGGCCACGACTACCTGAGCGAGCAAAACCGTGCCCGGCCCTGCATTACAGAATGTAGACTTTTATGTGTAATCAGCTTACCTTTTTTGAGCTGGTCGTAAAGATAATGCTGGTCTGCTTGAGAAGAATAACACAGGTCGCTTCGGCGTGTGCACACTACCCCGTTAACCCACAGGCGAGACTTACACCTGGTTTCGCACTGCAAGTAGATGCGTGACGAGAGCGACAGACACAGAATCAACTAGGGGGGCTCTTGCGCATCGTATCTGACTTCAGCCAATCAGCTTCCGACTCCAGTTTGCGCCACAATATTAGCGGGGATTTTAAATGCAACTAGATACCAAACCTCGTTACAAGACATTGAAACAGATTTATGAAGTATTTATTTTAAATATTGCATCTTGTACCCTCCATCGCGCTATTGTTGGTTGGTTACAGTTCAAAATTGTCACTGTGTTGGTTACTTTCAAAATGTTGCTCAACACTCCTCGCTCTCCATGCAACATAACAGCCAGCGTCTCGTCGGGCTTTTCAAATGAAATGCCTGTATTGTGGTCACGTGGTTCGTGACGCAAACTGGTGCTGCGCAGAACGAACAAAAATCGGTGGGCCGGAGTAACTGGCCCATATCTTTCCACCATGAAATCAACTTCCTCCAGAGGCATGCTTCTACGCTGGCTGTAACTCTCGAACCATCAGCTCAAGGAATAAACTTCTCTGCGCCGACTGACTCTAATACCAAGCTGTCAGGTTACACCACGCCCTGTTGTTTCAAAAATTATATAATGTGATTGTCTGAATTAAAATTAGTTACAAGTATGAGGTTTTCATGTGGAATCAAAGACAATGAGTGAAATACTTCCTTATTGTAGAGAAAGTTCATTCATCAATATTACGACGTTTCTTTGCCGGGTATGACCACATCACCAGGTAGAAGAAGTCTGTAATTTACATTAAATGTTTTATATTAATAAACTAGTAATAACTTCTTATACCACCCTTCACGGTTAGGCATATACCTGTACCGTCTACACAGAGTCTCCATCCATCTTCTCTTTGGTCTTCCTACGACTATTTTTTTTTTTTGGTACGCTATAGAAAGCTGCTTTTGAAAATCTGGTATCTTACATTCTTACAATATGTTGTAACCATCTGCCTTTAGGTTAGTTTTTATAGGTTCTATTTTTAATCATTTCCGTTTGTTTTCGTTTCCAAAACATTCGTCCCTTGAAGACCATTTTAGAGTACCTTTGCACTCCTTTGAAGACGTTTGGTTATCTAACGAACAATATACAACAAGAATTAGCTGAGTACGCATTCCCTAGTGGCATAGCTTTTTTTCACACATTCAAGAAATTGTGCAGCGTTGCAGAAATTGTGCCGATACCTGCATGCCGCTATACTTGCGTCTTCCTGTTTCTCACACTGGCTAACTTCTCAAAAAGATTTAGCTTTGAGCTTATCATACATGTATTTTCTTGATGGCTCTCAGTCTAGATTTGCACAAAAATCTTATTCGACTTGCCTTTATCCTTTGATTGTTCTGTTCGTAGATACCCAGCTTTCGCAAACATAGAGCAGAATGGGAATTACCATAGTTTTTTTAAAGTATTTTTTTTTAAATTTCTTGTCTCGTTTTATTTTTTAGGTTCCACATATTGTTTGGAATCTCGAAAGTTTGCTTTTTGCGTCTCTAAGTAATAACATAAAAGAAATAAACAACGTAAAGTTAATGAAACATCCACATCGAAAAACAGTTTGATTGTGATATATCTGTAAATCAATAAATAACCACGAAGGCCCTTCTAGTTCAAATGTAAAACATGAATTAATGAAAGCATAGACCTTTAAAAATCATTACAATAAAAAATTTAAAAAGTTATATTTTTTTCAAACCAAGTATAAACCAAATTTAAACAACTAAGTATGCAATTATGATATACTATTTAATTAAAAACTCCTTTGCTGTTTAACAGCCATTAACAACACTAACCATTGACCAAATTTAATTATATACCTCTTGTTGTTAATCATCAACATCAACATTGTCATTTCCATCCAGTGACTTCACAATGACTTCAACATCAGACTGATAAATATTGTCGCATTTATAATTTTGTCCATTTGTAGACATGAATTCTGATTACATAACGCATAGGAAGAATAATTTATTAAGCTTAAAAACAAGATTTATCCACTTTTTATGTTAGTAGGGCGTGGCAATAAGAGTCGTTATGTTGAAAATTTGCCATTTTCCGGCGCACGATGGCAATACTTTCTCTTCTTACGAAATAAGGGCGAGAAAGAAAAAAACGAAAAATGAAGATTTCATTTGTGCTTTAAGGGGTCATATTTGAATTAATGTATTTGGCATTTTGGGTCGATAGGCCGACTTTGTCGGTGCGCTAACGGTGTCCTCCATGCCTGGGCCTAGTTCAATTCTCGTGCTTTGAAATTTAAGAGTAAGAATTTGGGTAAGAGCGACATGCGGCGAACATGACTTATTCCCTTCACTGAACTAGCAAGATCCGCCTGCCTGACCTATTCTTCGTCACACAACTACATAAACTGAGACGATTTTAAAGGGAAGGTACAACTATTTTTGCTTCGACCGGGAATCGAACCCGGTACCACACCACAGGAAGCTAGGTTTACATATGTAAATAGTAATACTAATTGAATAGCGAAGGCCCAGGAAGATATGACGGAGGGCATCAACTGATGTCACTGCAGTCCCTCTGACCGAGAGGTCGTAGGTTCGAGTCCCGACGGTAGTACGATTTTTTGGCACTAGCCTGTCAGCCAGGTGAGGTTCAGTCGCTGTGTGGAGGAGAATTCGGGCTACCAACTGTTCTGATCGGTATTTCTATGTGATTTCTTAGATCGACACCAGGCGACATGTATCAGAGACATTAAAATCTACATTTCACATAGATTTTAATATTCCTCAGTTCTTCAATAAGCAATATAAAACCAAATACAAACAAGGCTCGCTCATGGCTCAGAGCGAAGGCGCTAGCCTTTCACCATTCACCAAAGCGGTTCCGGTTCGATTCCCGTCGATTCCCAGGCAATCTCATGTGAAAAGTGTTCCAACAAAATGAGTTTGACTGCTTTACAAGGGCTAGTCCAACACCTATTGTCCAACAGCCCTACCACTTACCTAATTCCTTCTTAATGTTGTCCGTTGAGTAGTGACGCAGGAGCACGTAAGAGGAAGGCGCGTACGCGGAGATTCTACCTGACCGTTCTCTTGACAACTGGCTGCGACGAAACTGGACAGTAGACCAATATAATAAGAAATGTCATTGCTCTCCTAGGGGTTTGGAGACGCGCTGCGTCAATACTGACGTATAGTTTGTTTAAAAAAACGGTCTCCTCCAGTATTGAGGATGATCGACAAATGGTCACCACCTACCTGCCCATACTGCAGTATTCAAGGCATTTAATGTTGTTCGTGCCATGTAACATAAGTGTGTATGAGAGTTTGTAACTCAACAAAAAATTAAAGATATATAGCTTAAAACTAAAGTTTCGAGTTGGAAATGGGGTCTAAGTGAGCTTCATTCACTCGAGATAATTACGCTATCGCGCTCTAGGCACAACTGTTCTCCTTCGTGAGAAAGATCTATGTAAACTTCATAATAACTTAATTACTAACGTTACTTAACTACTAATTACGTTAATAACTATGGTTGTACGTATACTAGATTTACATAATTTAATTTTTCTGAGAGAAATAACATGGATGCACGAGACGGTGCCCAATTCCTATATATTTTTAGTCTGTTTAAGTCTTATGTCTGCTTAAGCTTGGCTACAAAACGCGAACATCCATTGCTAATAGAATGATGTCAATAATTGATCTATACATATATGAATTAATACATTTGTGTGACTTCATTCTCGTGAAATGCTTTCAGCAATTCACTTTTCTCTAAAAGCTATACTAAAACTTCATTACGTGTTAAAGAATGTAGGCCCTTTCACCTGACATCACATACACACCTGTTTTATTACAAGCGTATGGTAGAAATTTGGTCAGTGAATTTCGAAATCTCCAAATCGTATATTTTGTTATGAAGAAACACTATTATAGTTTATATTGAATCTATTATGGACATATCGAATTATTCAATAACACACTTTTTCTCTTCCCCTTCAGATTTGAACATCGAGATCCCGCTTTATCATTCGTGTGAGGGAATAAAGGCGAACAAAACTAATATTAAATCTAAAATCAGTTTTTATTATCATTTTTCAGGACTGAGAAGATGCCATTTTTGTCACAAATTCTATAAATTACTATTTTAAAGACAATATTTCTTCATTAAAGCCTCTTATGATTTTATTGTACCATGCTTCGTCAGATCTTGTGAGGACAGTTTTGAATCCTGGGTCAGGATCAATTACGGGAGAACCACTTTAAAGTGATTAGTGTTTGCAACAGTTGATTGTTGCTGGCGCCCCGAAACTTGTTGTGACAGCGGCGGCGTTTTTTCCCCCGTGAGTGTCGCCGTGAATAATACAGGGCCGCGCGCATCGTCCCCGCGGGGCCATCCCACGAGCTGCAGAAAGTTGAGCGCCGCGGGCGGGGCGGGCGGGGCGGAGGGCGCGAGCGGACGCGTGTATGCTGGGCACGCGCCGCGCCTGACCCACCAGCGCTAGAATATTCCAGCGCCGCGCCCGCCTCCCGACCGCACGCCGGAGAAATGCGCGTACGACGCCAGGCCATGCGAAGCGCCGCCCCGTGCTGTCGATAACTTGTTTCTTCCGCCCCCGCCACTACCCGAGATACACCGCTCCGGCTCCGAGTCCTTGAAGGAAACGCAATAGCGGAACCCAAAGCGTTCAGCGCAGTGCCGCGCCTGCAGGTGGAGCGGCGGAAATTACGACACTGCGGCAGTTAGTAATTCGATCACATCATATTGCATCATTTCTGCCGACAGGGGCGTGTAAACGTCACTAGGCGTCAGGATGCAGTTTCCGATTCCTTTTCCTTCCTCCCTGAACCCTATATACTCGTTCTGAAAATACTTTGTGTATATTGGAAAGCAAAACAGGTTGAAAGAAAATAAAATGTTAGGATTAGTTCATTTTTATGATTAATGAATTAGATTATTAATATCAATAACAAAATTATGTGTATCATCAGTAATCCCGGAGGTTATCTGGCACGTGCTGACTATAGAAATAGTCCGTACATCGAGTGAAATATCTTACAAAAATTTTAAAATAAACACACTTGTGATCCTTCATGAACTTTGATTTCAACCTTCTATATGTTCGGATTTAATTACGTACAAAATAATCAGTACATATAAATAGAAATTTAAATATTTCTTTTATTTCAACTCGGAAAGATCTATTTAATAACTGATTCGTTCTTACAAAGAAACAAGACGAATTCATTATATTATGAAAAACCAACAACACTGCTGGCACGCGCGTTCCCTAGACTTCACTTCCCAGACTTTTACTTTACGTAGCTTTTAGTTAAGAGAAAGTTATGTAATCGGGCTCCGGAAGATGGGAAATTTTTGGCACAAAATCACTTTTTGCCAGGCTCTGGTAACAAAAATGTGGGCAAATCCTATTGCTAAGTGTAGTAAATAAATTACTTCCTCTAACACCTGGTGCCGTCAGAATCCGTGTTTTGTGGGTTCTTGATACTGAAAAATTGATTGACAGCAAAACGTCTCTCTATCCGTCCGTCCGTGGCCATCAACTGCGCTTGAACTATTTAGGCGATTTTCTCCAAAATTCATATTTCCCGATAATTTTAATTGAATTCGAGGCCGTCTGATTTTGGGAAGTGTATTTTGGTTTTCATGGCAACTTTGCACGTAGCCTTAAAAACATTTTCATTATTTCAAAAGTGGCACAAATTTTGTATTAAACATTTTTTTCTTGAGACTTGAAACAAATACAAATTTCAAGATAGAGATTTTTTTCCTTAATGAAGTATGTTCTTTAAAGACATCTTGAAATTGGGTGATGTGTAATTTTTCGAAAAGAGTAGTCGTGTTTGTGCAATTTTGCGCAAAATATACGAAATTTTAAATATTTTATCAAAACCCGCTACCTCTGTTTTATTTAAAGTTTCTCCTCATATTATCTCGAAACGGGAAAACAATGGTGCTAGTCCCAGTCATAAAATTCCAAACTTTTGACATTTTATAGCTACAAAATTGAAGATATTGATTTTTGCCTCATACAAAGTCCGTTAGAAAAATCAGATCTTTAAAAAGGACATGTACAATATTTTGAAAAAAGAGTAGATTTCGCTTAATTTGTCTGAAATTTATGCAATTCCAAAAAATTTTTTTCTCAAAACCGCACTACTTTATTTCATACAATATTCTTCTCGTACATAACAATGGACTGAAAAAATATGGTGCAACTGCCATTTTCGCGGTTCCAGCAGTATTTTCTTGATTATGTATTTTCGAAAAAAGCAAAAATGTCTTGTTGGAAATATTGGGTTAAAACAATTACATTTTTAAGCGTCGGCTCGAGTTCGAACCACACGGCGCTTCTGCAGCATAGTGGTAAGGCTGACGGCGAGTTCACTCGGAGGACCTGAGTTCGAGATTCGGTGCGGAAAATATTGTTTTCTGGTTGAAAATGCTTTTGCATGTTTATGTGGAAGAATAATATAGCAGAACAGTTATAAATTATGCCAGTAAGTATGTGTTTTCGTATCAATAACCCATAAAACATGGACATTGACTGCACAAAGTGTTAGAGGAAGTAATTTACTACATACAGGAACATTATGTACAAGCATATCTACTTTCTCGTTACCAGGGTTGGACGAGTTTTGTGTCGAAAATTGGTTTCTTTCAACTTTAAATTACAATACTTTATCTTTACTACGTAAGTATTTAGTGAGGCTAGAAAGTAAAATCAATCGGTTTCATGAAAAAAGTCCGTATCTGATACATCATCTTCATTTTACAGATTTGTTCTACGGACGAGTGTCATACATTCTTCTGTATTTATCATCTATAACAGATTTAAACGTCTCTCGGATGTTGTAGGCACCGAGAATCGTTTCGTGTATTATTTCAGTAGTATTCTTTTGCGGCTCTCACACGCAACCAATCTTTTGATGAGATATTTAAAGAAAGAGAATTTCATGAAGACGTGACGAATTGTACTTTGACTTTAAAATATGAAGGATTTGTTTAAAAACGCATTTAAATATTCATGTCAAATGCAAGCCGCAGCACTCAGTACGCCAGTTCGTTAAATAACTCATAAAAGCATAATTCTAGGGTTTTAAAACCTAAAATTTTCAGACCAAAACCTCAAAGATACGTTCCAAACACTGTAATCTACAGGATGAGATATTCTTGGACATTCTATTAAATTTTTGCTGGTTCGGCAGTTATCGATACTACCAATGCTACCTATATTTAAACCCTTGGTGATGGTGGCCATCTTTGTGACGTCACGCTTAGAAGGCTTAGATTCATCTATCGTATACTATTCACGCTTTATGTGTACACCGTGGTTTGCGCAGACTGACGAGGTTTATTTTCATAATTCAAGATTCGCTCTCGTAGCAACAACTAGAAGTACTATTGATAGTTGCTTGATATTGATAAAGATTGTTTCTTATGAATATAGTGAAATCATGCAATTAACGTTTTGCTTAGCTCTACAAGTGCTTTGTACCTAATTGTGGCGGGATGTGGGTGTACAGTGAAGAGTGAAGACGTATCTTGTTAGATTTAGTTTGTGTTTTTCCTGTACAGTATGTTCGCTATTAGCAGTGATCAGTGAAACTTTCAAGTCAGCGTGTTCGGTCACGTAGCTTTCTCTAGAGTAAAAAGCATTTTTAATATTTTTGGGACTATCGCGAAAAGCTGTCAAAGAATATTGATTATTTACTTCAAATTTTTAAGGAAATGTTGTGTATTGAATTTTACTACGAAATCTCTCGATAATACTGAATAACACTTTTTTGAAAATATCTTTTCGACATCAATTGCATTGTTTTTTGTTTTTTTATTAATTGCATTGTTTGATATTGTGTTAGTACATCGGAAGTAACCTTTAAAGATTTTTAAACAAATAAATACGTTAAATGCTACAAAAGGCACAGACATTCCCGTATTAGTTTTCTATTTCCTTTGGTCCCGGTTAGCTATTCGAAGTGCCGCATATATATGCCTGCTGCCATGTATCGCCGCCCAAAGTACATTTTTTTTACTTTTTCTTATTTTTCGGTTTCCTAATAGTAGAACGGAAATATTATTTTAAGATTACTAAAGAATAGTAAAATCTCGTTCTAAATAGCAATTTTCTTTGAAAATGATGAAGCCGTTTTTAAAAAACTGGCGTTTTAAAAAACTGTACATTCGAAATTTCAAGATTTTTTCACAAAACAATTTCGACTTTTCGAAAAACGTAATTTAAAGTCATTTTAAGTACTTTTCTCTTAAAAATACAATAGTGTTCACAAATTGCTGGAAATGTGCATATCAAAGGCGTGAGAGATCTTTCAAAAATTTTACATTTGTGTAATTTTGAAAACAAAATACACCGAAATTAACTTTACGTCATGTTAAAGAGTGCAACTACTACTATCCTTTTAAATATTTGAAGAAAAAAGGAGCCGTTTTTCAGAAAATATTTTCTTGTTTTTAAAAATGCACATATTGCAAGCAATATTGCCCGAAAATACTTAACTTTTCCAAAAATATCTCAAGTGCTTCAAGAAAAGTACCCCCAAAAACTAATGAATGATTTTCAAAATCGCAGAACTTCGGCTCAAGCCAAGTGGACAGGGATTTTTCAATTTGAAAAAGATCGTATGTATGGTTTTGGCGCTAGTGTTGTTCACATACATCAGACGGACAGACGGACGGATATTTAAAAAAAAAGGTTTTTCTGTATCAGGGAACCCCAAAATGTGTATTTCCGTTGAAATGTCAAAGTCGATTTTTCGCAGCATTACATAACTTTTCCTATACTACGTATATTACTCCCTATATACGTATGTACGAGTATACAGGAAAGTAAAAATGACAACACGTGTTTCTCTGAACTCCATTTTTACTACCATCTTACAATCAAATGATCATAAAATGCATACAGACTTAAAGATAAAAGACAATACTACAAGACTTTATAAATTCCAAACTGATATGTACGATAGTTTTTGTTTCACAACGTTTTGAATAATAGGTATATTGCCCAGGACACAGGAATTAACCACGTGGCGTATCCCTCAGGATCGAACGTGATAATGTAGGGGGCCGAGTAATCAGGGTGAATGTTTCATGAGGTTTCACGTAATCGCGTAAAAACTCTAAACAGCAGTCACGGGAGAAGAAACAAAATCAACTTGTAGGAGAAGACAGGATACTAGATTTACACAGGCAATGATAAAAAAGGTAATCAGCAGCAGTCTTATTGATAATGCAGTACCTAGTGGTCGACGGTAACCACTTGTGTATTACAGCAAGAAAATACCATTAACTTTTCTGATTACCTGAATGTCATGGAATAAATCAAGTCGATTGAACGTTTTCACTCCATGTCTCGGAGCTACAGAAGAGAGGCGTTCAGAAGAAATGAAACACGCAATAGCTTCCCTTACAAACCGTGACACAACTTTCTTGAAATGTAATGCCAGTTCGCTTGTGTTTCCACGGGTCAGCCATTTCCTGCAACATTGGGTCTCTTGCGCAGCTCTTCGCCAAAGAGCGTCCGACGCCCGGCAAACGATCCACGCGAAGGCCGACAGCAGGGAGGCCCCGCCGTCCACTGCGCTGGGGGCGGGGGGAAGGCACGGATCGCATCGCACAGCGGAAGCGGAACGAAGACAGATGGGCGGCGGCGCGGTGTCGCTCGATCAGCGAGCGAGACAACGCGACAGACCTGCACACTTCCCTTCCCACGTCCGACCCCTTCCACACCCCACCTCCCCCATTACCCTCCTTCAATCCACTCCCCCTGCCCCCCCATCCCCGCACACGGTGGCCCGTATTTCCTCCGACGGGGGGCGGTCGGCTACTTCACTAGAGCTGCCTCATTCTGCTCGTACGTGCTGCTTCCCGAGACCCGGTTTGCTCTACACCAACTTCTCTCTTCTGGAAATTGAACGCTTTGTTTCCGGGTTTGAAAGGTCGTTCTCGAATGAAGTCCAACATGATCTGTTGATTGTCATTTCGCCACATTTATCCACATTGTTGGGCTAATGTGCGATATTCTTAACAAGTGGTGACCAAATGGTTGCGAAGTAGGAAGAACGGCGTGTTTGCCCAAGAAATCGCAAATATTGTGCTCCTCGGAATATGACTCGGAATACGGAATTCGTACTTTTTAACGAGGGCAAACTGTAGCATGTAGTCTAATACCGCATTGCAAGAAACGGGATTTCAATCTTCCTCTAAGGCGACTTCTACTTTGATAACGAAATATGCAATTGTTCCTCACGAAAACAAAGAGTTTTTTAATATTTCCACCAAACAAAACACTAATTCATGAAATCAGATGAACTGGTTGCTATTTACAGGTTAGCTCAATGGGGCGGACTCCATGCTACCATGCCGCCGCCATGCTACAGTTTGCCCTCGTTAAAAAGTACGAATTCCGTATTCCGAGTCATATTCCGAGGAGCACAATATTTGCGATTTCTTGGGCAAACACGCCGTTCTTCCTACTTCGCAACCATTTGGTCACCACTTGTTAAGAATATCGCACATTAGCCCAACAATGTGGATAAATGTGGCGAAATGACAATCAACAGATCATATTGGACTTCATTCGAGAACGACCTTACTTCTACACATATAAAATCAGCGACATTATTAAAATTGTATTTATTCACTGTATTCCCACAAATCAAAAGATTTAATGAATTAACTCACCTTTGTATTTCTGATGCTACAATACCAAATATTTTCTCGCCTTATTTATAAGTTTTTCAATTTTCGAAAATCAAGAAAGTTCTCCGAAAATAAAATCTGTGCCATTTTTATGCTTCCTTTGCTCCATCTTTGAAAAAAATAAAAAAAAAATGCTGCTCCGTTTTTCAGAAAAAAATTACAGGAAAAATTACCAAAAACTACTCTTTTTTTTAAAAAGAATGTTGAGGGTCTTTATGAAAAATCTATTTTTTTGAAAAAGATTTTATTTAAGAAAAATATCTGTCATCAATATTCTGCTTGTGCAACCTTAATTTCTTGCAATTTTCGAAAATATAGAGTTTTCCGAAAATGGGTCCGCCGCCATTTTTTCACGTTTATAAGACTTTATCCAAGAAAAAATTTAAAAAAAACTTTAATGGAACAATTTTTGAAAAAATATTTATTTTAAATATTGCATATATTTCATAATGCATTACGCAAAAATGCATAATGAATAACCCATTGTTCATGGTCTTATTTCAAGATCTGTCTTTGAATCACACTCTACATTAAGAAAACAACTATAGTCAATATTGTTGTTGTAAGAAAACGCCGAACAAATTCTGAAGTATTGTATTTTTTCTAAAAATTATGGGTTTCAACGAAAATTAAACCCACAATTATTTTAAGCGTCTTAATTTAATTTTACAACAAAATATAACATAAAAGTATGGAGCCGTTTCTGAAACTAGTGGTGCTACAACAGTACATACTTTCTCGCATTATTTCTAAATTTGCAATTTACAAAAATTCAGAGAGGTCAACAAAAATGGTACCTGAGCTATTCTTTTATGCATCCCTTGTTTTAGCGTAAAAAACAAATGAAAACATTTGGAGCGGTTTGTGAGAAAATGTGTTATATAAATTGCGTTTTTTTCAAGTAAAAATTACTGGAAAACGACCCGTTAGAAAAAAAAAGTTGTAGATGACCTTTAAGCTGTAACTATTGAATACATGCATTAGACTATACTTCACTGTAAATAGATAAAAAGGTATTAACTAAAATTGTCTTGAAAATATTTGAAGCACAAATTCAAAACTGTTCAATACTTGTGTGTACTGTGTCTTTGTATAGTTCGAATCAACAGAACCATCACTCGTCACAAACAATAGTTAATGTTCCACGGATTAAACTAACACAGTTATTTAATGCAGAAATTGTTAATAGTTTTTGACGCAATCACCACTCATAACTTCTTAAGTTCGTTAAAATTTAAGTAATCTTTTAAAATTTGTAAATAACTTTGTGGAATGGTTAATAACAAATACACGCGTAATTTTACTTCCAATTAATCTCCAACAAGCAATATATCATAAGTCTTCCATTTCCTTTTTCTTGTTTATATCATGTTCGTACCTATTGTCCTAGCAAGCTCCTCGTCATCGTCTAATACACGAAATATCCATTCAGCTTTATTATCAAGTGATTTTTCATTTTCGAATACATCTCGTGAAAATTTTAAATATTCTGTTGTTTTGAAGGATGAGTGTTAACCTTTTTTTAATTTAAATTCTTACAATACATAATACTGTTTTTTGCGAATGTTTTTTTTCAAAGATACTGTTTTGTTCTTTTCTCGTTCATTCATATTCCTTGCAGTTTTGCTTGTGATGGCATTTTGAGGCTTTGAAGTACTTCAGTAATTGAATTTTCATTTCTACTTCTTAGAACTTTTTCAGCCTTCCATTGTACTCCATTGGCACTCCTTTCTTATATTCAGTTAGGATATAGATTTCCTCTATAATAATATTTACTTTGTTTTGTAATCTTATTATCCACTCAGGCATCTTATGCCTTTTCTTTATTCTCCTACTCTCAGGCACTTTCCCTGCCACCAGTGTTGCCTCTGAATACAGTAACTGTTGAATACTCCTTACTGTGGGCTGACACAAATTTAACAGAGCGCTTTTAGATTATATCAACGACTCATTGCTTTGTTTTCACATATATTTTGATTGGATTTCTGTTATTTATGTCCATCTTCTTCATTTCATGGAATTTTAATTTGATATTTTATTTCTAGACCATTCAAATCAAAGCTATCAATTGAATTATCTTTTTAAAAAAATTATTATGACTATCCATTTATTCCCTTTTCGCAAGTTAATTAATGAAGGCTTTTATTTTCTCTCTCTTCGTTTACATTGTTTTTTATTATTGCCTAATAATTATTAATCCTATTTATTTTTAGATACTTTAAACATGGATTATTTTCTAAGCACCTCCTTAACAGTCGCTAAATATTTGCATTAATGTCAGGTAAAATGCCAGGGTTATTTTGGCTCCATTTTTGAAATGTTCCCCTACTGTTGCTGTTAATGATGTTAATGATGGCGTAGTGGTAGGCCCTCAAAATTTCTTTACACTTCGCTTGTGTCCACTGATGTTTCTTCCCTTTTTTATTATAGAAGACTCTTCTTCTTCTCCTTATTTTTATGTTTACACATTGCTGGTCCGCCGGAAGACTTGGTTCTCAAGTAACAACTGTCTTTTCGCCAAGTATGTTATTTGCTATTTATTTAAGAATTTGAATTTAGAAAGTTCTGGACAATGCGGCACGTATTTAACATGACAGACTTCTGTATTAATTTTAGAAGCCTTGGAGGGATATCAAGATTTTGAAGGTTTTCTTTGACGTGTTTTTCTATAAAGCCAAAACAGAAGATAAGTAATGGGGCAATGAATGAAGGTCCTGTTTCCATTGATTATTATTATTATTATTATTATTATTATTATTATTATTATATCATTAGCATAATGGACATTATGTCGTATCTCCAATACAGTAACCTTACAGGGAACCATAAATAACGTTTGTTAATACACACAATTCAACTATACTCTTACATTATTCCGTTTCTAAATGCAGAAGGATAATTTTAACATGATAAAACCCAGTTTACCTACATTTTTGCTAGTGAATATCAAGTCAAACAACTATACTGACTTTCGATGAAAATGGAGTTACAACCATCTGATTCCTAATCATCGATATAGTACAGGCATTTGTAGGGTAAATATCAACTACTGGCTGTTTATTTAATAGCCAATTGTTGGAATTTGACAGGGAGTGGCTGACAAAGGCATAGGCGCTGACTTCAAATCTCATCAGCTATTCAAGTGTCTTTCAGACTATTCTAAAATTCGAAAGTTGAAAAACGTTCTTCTTAGAGAAAAATGAAGATATCTACAAAGTTACAAGTCAATCATATTCAGCCACCGACTGAGTGCAGCTCAGAGCCAGGACTGCCGCGGTGTGTGCGGCGATTCTGACCAGATGGTCCTAGGGTTCGCGTTCTCAGGGAGACGGAACTTGGACACTACTTCTAGCTAGAGTGAGTAGATTCAGTAGCTGTCTGGAATTATAGCGGCCGACTGCTTTGGTTGCTCTATTTTTTCGGTCGTCGGTCGATGGTTTCTCCGATGAATACCAGGCGAATGCCGGAGAAGTTCCCCTTACAAACGGACCATGTACCGCACGCCATTTTTTCTTTCGCTTCCTCATCCTCTGCTTACACAAATCCAAAAGCTTGTCGCGCGAGCCAAGACATTTTCCAAGCTGGAGGAGATATCCTGGAAAGGATATCACCCGCAAGCCAACGTATCAGTCGCCGACGTCAGGTCGGGTCATCCAGAGTGAATGGAATCACTGCCACCTGCAGAATAAAATATTCCCTACAGAAAAGGGGACTAATGTCCATAGCTATTGACGTGTCCGGAAACAATCAAGCAAAAACAGATAACAAACCTACATAACTCGTTATAGCGCATGCACGTCTGTCTCTTATTTGCAGTTGCCTAAGACATGACTGCATAGAGGAGTGGGCGAGGGCGAATGGCGGGCACGTTGGTGGCCGCTGCGCCGAACGTGACATGCGCGAGGGGCGCGGGGGCGGGGCGGGGGCGGGGCGGGGGCGGGCGCACGGGCGGGCGCGTACGACGTGCCGCCTGAAGGCCGCAGGGCTGTATTTGCGGCGCCGACGCGGCCCTCTCGAAATAGCGTCCGGTGGCTGCGCGTCAAGTATTCCGCCCCTCGCCCGCAGCCTCGCCTTTGTCCGCGGCCGGCGCTTTTGCGCTGCGCCGGCGACCTCCTGCCGGCCATCCACCTCGCCCGCGGCACCCACGGAACGGAGTGGCGGCGTGCCGCCCGCCCCCGTCCCCGCCCCGCCCCTGCCCCAGCCCCGCTCAACCCCCGTCCCCTCATCCCCCGCCCCCGCCCCGCCCTCGCCCCGCCCCCGCCACGCCCCCGCCACGCCCCGCTCCTCCCCCGCCCCGCCCCCGCCCCGCCACGCCCCCGCTCATCGCCCGCAAGCCCCGAGGAGGGAACGGGCGAAACGAGCAGGCCGCTGGCAGGAGAGGGCTCGAGAGTGGAGGCCGCTGGGCAGGCGGGTGAGAGGGAAAGCGTCTTGGAGAGCGCCAGAGGCAGCATTCCGTGCACCGCCAGAGGCTTCGAAGGGCAAGCGATCGCTAGGGCCGACGCACGCTGGCAGCTCACGAGGGGAGGGCGGCACGCCTTGGACGCGCTCTGCACTGGCGGAGGCGAGCAGTCGCACTGAGAAGACAAGGGCACGGCGATGATCCTTGCGAAGCTACGCACCTCTCTCCGAGCAATCACAGACAATTCTCTGCACAATCTCTTCGCACAATCTCTCCGCAAAATTTCCAGAAAACCACGCAATTAACTTCCAACGAAGCAGTCCGGGTAATCATTTATTTAATTTAAATTTAAGAACTCAACTTTCTCACAATGAATATTTTGAAATCGATATGATGAGACATAAATTAAATTACATTCAACAGATACGTTGTAAATTTAAAAATAGTTTTTTTCATGAAAATTATTAACCAACTCTGGCTTAAAAACAATTTCAAGACTGCATTTATGTACTCGCTTTCACTGTTCTTACTTCCAAAACTGCTCCCTCCCTTTCGTCTCTTCTCTCCTGTGAACGATTTATCGTAGGCCTCAGCGTTGTGGACGGATGACAAGCGAGCAGACAGATGGGGGAGGGTAGACGGACAGAGGGGTGACAGAGGGGAGCAGACGTGTTGGCAGAAGGCGGGCAGATCTCTTTGGATATCATTTTTTTGGTCTCAGTAATCTCCGAAGACGTGTTACTTCTGTGAAAAAATTGTTATGTCCAGTCCATTCGTGTGTGAGAACGTATCATAAATGGTACAGTAATATGGAAACTTCGACGCGTCGTCCATATATGTGTAGATCATGGCGCATTGTTGCCAGAGAGCAGTGCTGTCTGTCACACAGAGTGAAGGAACCGCAGGGCACAGTTTGAAGTATCCTTCTCAAACTGTACATCTCAGATGCACATTATTGACGCTCAAGATCACGTTTCAACGCATATTGTTAATCGATTGTTTGATTAGTGATTCAGCCACGTCAACTACTAAGGTCACTAGTTCCGTACGTGTAGTGCATTTTTATCGCTGAAGGTGGGAGTTATCTTCCCTGTTAGATGGCGAGTTCCGGCGCTGACATACACGTTGACTGGCGAGATTTCTTCCAATCAAGAATCTCTCACCAGCGGGGCACCGCCCCAGCCGGGACAGGCGCTGGTCTCCCGACTGGTCTCCAGAGAAGTGAGGTAGTGTAGTGCGTGTGTGAGTAAGTATGTTTCAGTAAGGATGACAATAGCACAAGGAAGAGGAAGGAAACACCACAAGCTGTCCGTTTGTTGGGGTACTTCTCTGACATTCGCCTGCTTTTGATCGGAGAAATCACAGAAAACTACCGATCCGAGCAGACGGCGGCTCCAATTCTCTTCCAGACAGCGGCTGAATTCGACATAGCTGACAAACTACTGTCAAAAATCCTGCCACCGTCGGGACTCAAATCCTAAGACTTCTCAACTAGGAGCATTACAGTGTCATCAGTTGATGCCCTGAGCCAACTATGGTGGTTGTTAATTGAACACTGAAACAGATTGGGCTGAGGAGTCGAATACTTACTCGCCCTCTCACTCACCCACACTCCGATAGCGCAAGAAGAGGGGCACCGAATGCACGTTGGGAAGTGGCTAAGTGGTTAAAAGTCGTCAGATCGATGAACACCGATTCCTGGTTCAACGTATCAACGGCCGAGCAAGTGTACGCCTTTACGGAGGATGCTACATGCGGGCACCGCTCTGCGAAGACTGATCTGACAAGGAAATGTAGTAAACTGGGCGAAGTTGCTTTCTCAAACACTCAGGATCATTATTCCGATACTAGCTTCTATTCGACACTGCGTCGATACTGAGTACTGTGTTCAACCCAGAAGGTGTAGGGAACCAGTGTGCAACGCCGCAACAGACCTGGGCTGTGAGGATTGGACAGACCTCGTATCCGGTCTCCTCCAGGAGGCACTGATAACAGCGCGAGCTTTGAGCTGCTTTGTCAGTCGTCGTCAGCCAAATTTCCTTTTATTCAGGGCGGCAAGACATTGTATATACAAATTCATTAGATTCTCTATAGCAACTAGTAGAATTATGCAATATTTTGAAGAAACTCGAAAACAAAACCGCTGATTACTCCACTCACCAATATTTTTACCTTCAGGTGTATATTCTGCCGAAAACGCATTATCTTGCAGTGATTACGATTATTACAGAAAAAATTCTTAATAAGGCTTATTAAACAATTATTATCTAGCTACTCTGACCGCAAGGTCCTGGGGATCGAGACCCGACGATGGCTGTTTTTCGACTCTAGCTAGATAGCTAGGGGGAATTCAGCCGCTGACTGGAGGAGAATGCTAGCGCTTGGTACTCCGATTAGTACCAAGCGAATATCGGAGCAGTACCCTAACTAAAACGCCACAGACCGCACGCAATCATTCCTTCCTCTTCACTGTCCTTACAAACGCATTCACTTACACTTACATGCACTACACTACCACATGTGAGGTGACTAGTCGGGAGCTTAGAGCTCTAGAGCTGGGCCCTGCTTGGGGAATACCTAGTGGGGGAAATCACTGGCAGGGCGACTGGAAGTTCGGTGCTAGATCTCGCCATTCAGTGAGGACAACGAAGAGACGGAACACCGCCACCCCAATTAAAAATATTCTCTACATTAACGGAAATAATGATCAACGTTGAGGGGCTGGAAATCTCGGTTAAGATACATCACGTTATACTTTCTGATATTTCATACCACACTGCATATACGTAATTACAATCTTACCAGAAATCATTTCAATTGAGCTTGATTCAGAATCCACAGACATAAAGATTTACTTAAAACCTTAAGGGCTTTGATTCAGCCTTTCCAAGTAATTTGCATTTCCTACAATATTGGGTTTTTCGTTCCTCCTTGTGCTTGTGTACTCAACTACCTTTCTGTTGTGTATTGGGACAAATGAGTCTAAATAGATGAAGACGAACATTTATGAAACATGCATGAAATCCGTGAAACACGCAAGATCAGGAGGACAGCGCCCTGGCTCGGGCCTCGGGGCAGCGTTCAAACGTCCGTAGCCTCTCTGGGACGCAGTTCGTGGGCCGGGAGGGAAGCCGTGCAGAAGAAAGCCGGGTCGTAGTGAGGTGCACTAGCGAGGTAACTGTAGCGGGTTCCGTACCCGAGAGGGGAGGGGCCAAAACACGACCTAGGGATCACCGTGCACGAAGAATTAACTTCCACTTCCTTCTAATGCTCACATAGTAAAACACTTCACTACTCACTTCGCTACTCACTCGCTCTCTGCTCCGCTTGCCGAAGTTTATAAAGGCCCGGCTGGCCAATGGGGGGCCAGCCGGAAGCGGACCAGCCGGGCTATTTGCCACGTTGAGCAGGCAGGCGACTCGTAAATGCTGCGCCCTTTTGACGGATACCCCAAGTGCTGGCGCAGATTAATTCACCGGCGAGTACACGGCATCCCCCTCTGATTGAGGAGCACACGGACGCGCGCTTGTACTGCTTCCTTATTTTCCCGAGCGCTCCATGACGAGGGGGGTAGGGACACGGGAGCTCCATTTCGATTGATTGATTGATGGGCTAGTGATTCCGCGCGCGGCAACTGCTATGGTAATTAGTCCCATAATTGTAGAGCATGCCTTTTCCTATGTAGATGTAGCGTTGATTTTCCCCCTCTGGATGGTGACATCCGGCGCCATCCTATCAGCTAGCGGGGTTTTCCCCAACCAGGTGTTTCCCACCAGCGGGGCACCGCTCTAGCCAGGATGAATCTTAAGCTCCCCACCGGTCTTCCGGCATGTATGGTAGTGTATGCGTGAGTAAGTGTAAGTGTAAGGGGTGAGAGGAAGGAGAAGGAAATATCGCCCTATCCTTTGTTTAGGGCATTGCCATCCAGGAATACCATTACAGCTAGGCGGGAATACCTCTCCTGATCTTTGCACAATTCCCCATTTTGCGAATAGATATGTCGTCGACATTGATTCGCTTCAAGGATGTGGTTGGTTATTTTGACACCCCTGCCAAACTAAATTTGTGGCGTGACCCGTACCATGTGTTGCCCAAATTGATACCGACTCAAAAGGTAGGTGGATCCCGGCAGGTCTATAACGGTATGCGTGCACGCTTCTTGGAAGGCACTTAGGCTCCTATGGTGGTGTTCTTTGAGGACGCATTTCATATTTCGAAAAAGGGAATAGTGTGCTGGGGTAAGGTGGCACTGTAAGGGGAATTGGGGAATCGTCGTGATGTTGATTTTCGTCATGTAGCTGGTTACCTTGGAGCAGGTGTGACTGAATACTTTTTGTCGTGAAGCAATTTCCAATTTCTGGTGATGGCTGTAAACCTGTAGAACCTTCTCCTCAGCCTTCTTAGCACTTGTATGTAAACGCACCATTCACTATGTGCCCCTCAGATGCAAATTTGCAGTGGACCACGCCTTGAGTCGAAAAAAGGTGAGTATGGTTTTCACTCTGGATTTGTTCAAACGAGCATTTTTTGGCCGAGGTGATAACATTTGAAGCTTTGTTTTCTGGTCGGGGACTTCTTCAACGCTTTGCAGAAGATCTTCGCAAGCAGACACGGCTCAGCGTTTGGTCGCCCGTCAACACCTTCGAGCGAGTTTGGTGAAGATCGATCGTAGCATCCGATTTATCAGTGATAACGGTGCACTGTCATCTTATCAATGCCAATACGGCCTGCAACCATGCTCACACTTAACCAGCGGTCTGAAATCAGTACTTCAGACAAACACCTTACATGTTGTCGTTGGTTCTTGACTCCGACGGGCGTCCGACGCGGGGCTCGTCCTTCACGGCCATCTTCAAAGAGCTTCAGCTAGTGAGGAACTGCTGTTTGTAACATGATTTCATCCTCAAAACTTGATGAATCACGCCCAACGTCGCCTTTGCCGTTTTCCCCAGATCAACTCATTATTTGCTGGCGTATCTCTCTTTAATCGTTCGCTGCATTTCGCACTTGCGCCGAGTCGCTCGACAGGGGTCCAGTAAAAGCAGAATCGAACCCAAATCTAACTCGCAGATCACTGGCGCATGGCGCGTGATGAAGATCAGACCCCCCACTACCGAGTCTGCGCGGTGCGAGCAAGTAGCGACGTCAGTCACGGCAGAGAAAAATGTTCCGGATCTTTTTATACAAATCTTGTATCCAGCTACAATGCAACAAAAGTACACTTCAAAACTTACTTTTTATGAAATATTATTTACATGCATAATTCTTTGATTAAAATTTTGTCATTTCTAATTGAATTATAAGCATGGTCAAGATGAACAAAACGGGCTCTTTGAATTTCGGTCTTAATGGCATGTTCATTTACATCCGTTGATATTTCATTCACACGTGTACATATTCTCGTCTTTTAACATGATTTGTTTGTATTTTTACACATTTTATCGGCAATATCTGAACAGTGTAAATACCCCGTTAAAACGATCCCAAACATCTAACTGCACGGACTGAACATACATTTTCGAAGCATTAACAGCAGGCTCTCGGCTTATGTGGCTAGCGAAATATATTTTTCAGAGAGATGCGATGTTCAACGGTTTTAGAACTTGTCACAAACCCATCAACTGTCCTCAACGAAGCATAAAAAATAAACTATTTACTTTTTCGCAACGACTTTGCCGATGTTATTTCAATAAATGTTTCAAATTTATAACGGGTAAACTTTGCGTGCTTGGCAGTGCTTAGAACCACGAACTGCCGCTCATTTTTCGTAGCCTCGGCGAAGCTGTTTCAACTGACTCGCACCCCATAGACGCACCCTATGTACTATAATATTTCATTTATTTTCGTAAAAGTAGATCTGAATGTGACGTATGGGAGAGAAGTATAATCTGCGAACGTTTTCATGAGCTCCAGAATCTCTTCCCCACCCTTTTACTACACAAACTAGAATGGCGAATAAGAGAATTAGCGAGATTAGCGAGATTTGAAAATTACGCATTTTCGCTACCGAGTTATAGAAAACTTACTTGGATCGGTAAACAAACTACAGATTTATTTTATTATTGCACATAAAATAATACCACACATCCCCGACTCTCTCAGACTACAACTAGCGGAACTAAACGTGCGCATCTCAGCATTTTCTCAAAGGATAAGGGAAATTGGACGCAAATACTAATCGAGATGGGATGAAGTACATTACTTTTACAGACATATTTATTATTTTTAAAATGATAAAGTACAAATGTTAACTATGCATCATATACCATTGTTAAAATAAGTATTATTTTTCTTTTTTATGGTCTATAAAGTCTCTAATTTATAGAAACAGTTATATAAAACAAACGATTTTATTTTGCGCTTAAATTTGTGTTTCGATTTTCATTGTTTGGAGATTTCTTGTAGTGAGCTGTTGATACTGACACTGATGAATTTGATTTCTACAACGTGTGTTGTAATTATAAATATATGTGTTCCATGAAAATATTTTCCACCCTTAAGTAAGCCCGTTTAAAAAAACTACATATTCCTAAATAAGTAAGGCAATGGTGGGATTAAAAGCTCAATAATGCTTGCAGGAATTCGTAACTTATTCGTACAATTATTCGTACAATTTTTCTGCAATCTAAAGATCTGGGTATTATAGGATGAACATCCCCCAAATATATTGACATACCTGACATGACAATATTCATTCGCAAAATACACTCAACATGAAGGTTGACAGAATTTGAAAGAATTCTAAATGGGTGACACAATGAACTTAATTTAGTGTTCAAATCATTTATATGGAATTTTTTAATTAGACTTTTGAATGAATCGAGTCACCCAGAAAAAAATATTTCCCTAACATCAATCAATTGCGTATTGTTCATTTTCAATTATGCATGCGATTGCTGGTCTGAAACGTAAACCTGCATAGAAACAGTTTTTCCTTAATTTAATATTAAAAAATCAATTTGAAACATGCCAGTTCTGCATTTATTCGCTTTGCAATTGGTGTTTAAGGCATGAGGGTATCCAATCTTGGGGAATACCACAGGTAATTTGGTAGGTAATTTGAAGAGCAAAATTGAATAGCCAATGACGTCAAAAGCTTTGGAAGAATCTAAAATAATTCCAATAGGTTATCAAGTTTGATTCACAGATGAAGCAACATCTTTAAGAAAAGAAAAATTGTCGTTTCTGTATATTTTGATTCTCTAAATCCATGTTGAGTGTGAAAACGTTCGTATATAGACAAATTCTCTAATGATGACGAAAAAGGACAAAATGTAATTGATCGATCATTTTGAAAAATTGGCTTACTTTTTTATGCAAATATACCATAAAAAGCATTGAAAATTGAAGTTAACAGGTGTACAATTGCAAGCGCACATGTTTTTTAATTAAAATGTCCGGAAATTTACCTAATCCAGTCGAATTTTTTTCCAACTATTGTGAAGATTTTACTGGATGGAATTTTGGAAACAAACAACGAGTCGAAAATTGTTTGGCAAAAGTATGTTTTTGAATTATGTGTTTTTTATCTCTTTGTCAGAACGTTAGTCGTCTGTGATCCAAATAGTGAATTCACCTCCCCCAGAATAATGACAGTATTCTCTCGTTCAATGTTGAGCATTTGCCATCTCAAGATATTCCACTTGCATCATACTTCGGAAATTTCTGCATTCGTATTTATTTGAAGAATAAATGTGTGAGAGAAATATATGTGACCAATGTGAGTTTTAAATCTTCATATTTAATTCCACACGTTTTATTTAGCTCTCTGCTTTTTCTGATTCCTAATTTAATTAAATATAATTAATCACGCCGACTAAAAGTAGGTGATTTTTCCTACAATTGATGCTGCTCGACCTGTCTCGTAACATCTCTGTATATGTCTTTTAGAATGTAAGGAATTTTATCATCATGAGTGCTGTATCTCTCGGAGAGGTCAGAAAAACCTCCCTGACCTCGTCTGACTTTCACTTGACTCGAGTGGTAGAGGCACATTCTCGTGATATTCCCCAACACTTGGTTCTTTCATACTAGCGCTTCTCCTGACGACTGGAGCAACATTACGTTTCAAACGAAAGAGACGTTTTTCATAGACATGACTCGTTTCGAATGTGAACCGAGATTTGTCACAGTTTAAAACCACTGTTTTTGTTACCTAGTGACCGGTCAGTGAGGCCTCTCAAAAGAGGAGGAAAACCACGCTTTTTACGTTTAAAAAATCCTTCAACAATTTAAGTTTACTTTTATTTTAGTTTTCACTTGGTAAAATCTGTAATCATTGCTCTAAGCTATGATAAAGGTGAGGCGAATTTACAGTTTTTCAACAGATACAAACACTGACATTTCTATTTAAAACATTGCTTTTCCATTGGTTATTCGAAATAAATCACAAAATACTTCGTATTTCGTTATTCACTCAGCGATTACTCATTGTTTTCTGAGAAAAATGTGATATAAATTATTTTCGTACTATTGTTTCTTTGAACAACCTAATATCTACTATAAAGCCTATGCTTATATACTCTGAGGCCTTTGCCCCCAAGAAATTAAAAAAAATAATATGTTTATGAATTTCATTCTCGTAAGTTAGAATGGATCTCAATGTGATATCCAAACACATTTGCAAGTTTGCAGAATTTTCACTACAGAGATGTGTAAATAAAATGATTTTTTAATCATTTTTTAATGTGGAAAATGTTATTCACATTAAAAAATGTATTCAATACTTATTATATCACTTATTTAATTAGAGATTAACTTGAAAGTCTGAATAATTTTCTAAATACATTTCTTCGTATTAATTAACTACGTTAGAGCAACATCAATAACTATCCTAATTTCATAGGTATTTATTCAATACAAAACAAAGATCGCGAATCCAAACACCACGCACTTAAATGGACAAAAGTGGGATCTCTAAAACTATCTCCCTTTTGAGTTTGTTAATATCTTCCATTGAACTCTAGAGCAATAGCCGTCTAGTGCGCATTTACGCGACTGGATATATCTAGGGGCATTCAAATTTTAACCACTGGCAGCTTTACGACGTCGGAGAGACAGCATAAGCCAGCGGCCGCCTGCCCGCACCCATTCGTTTGGAGATGGCAACTTCCAGAAGTGGCCGGGGCGGGCAGCGTCCTTCCGGAGACGTCGCTTCACGACGCTGGGGCTGAAGTTGCAGCGGCGTTTTATGGGCAACGTGGGGCGCAGGGGCGGCCGCACAACACGAAGCAGGGCGGGGCAGGCCACCGGCAGCGGCGGGGAGAGACGGGGAGGGGCGGGGAGGGGCGGGCCGCGTGACGGGCGGGCTGGAGCAAGGTAAGGAGTGGGCGTACACGGAGATACTGTCCCAATATATTGGGGTGCATGCGAAGGAGCGACGGGTCTGCGCGGCGGAGAGGGCGGGCAGTGGGTGGGGGGGGGGAGGTGCTGGCGCCGCACGCGACCCCCTGGGGGCCGCCCGGTGCCCGCCCGCTGCCCGCCCCTGTTGCGCCGCCCGCAGCTGCGGCGGTGGCGCCTCGCCGAGGTCCCCGCGGACCCAAGGAGCGGCCCCGCGCGGAGGAGCTCCGGCTTGAGGAAGGTTGGAAGACAAAGACCTCGGCGGCAGCGGAAGAGACGGAGGGGAAGGCAATTCAAGACGATGGGGATACTTAAAAAGAAGGCCAACATACTGATACGCTACGATGCAGAGGAATACCAGGTTAAAACATCACTGGGAAGGCGATAACAAGGAGTTATGAAGGGAATGCGGAACAATACAAATAATAAAAACGTTTGAGAATGTACTCGTTGAAACGGTAGATTTGATACCATAACGACACGAAACGAGACGATCTGTAACTACGCCTAGTACTATACGAAGTATCGATAGGAACAATATCAAGCTTCGTATTCCGATATTTTCCATAAATCAATAATTACAATACAGGAAATTAAGCACATTTTACTCAACATTCAATGGCTTTCTCGGACATATATTTCATTGTTATTGGTAATAGGAAAGAAGTACACAGCAAACGTGACGGTGCGTTGAAATTCAAATGAAGTGAACTACTTGCCCCATTAACAGTATTACAGAGAAGCACACGGATAATATTTTTATGATTGAGTCACTCAACTCCATGCCGGCAGTCTTCTTTTAGGCACGAATATAGTTCTTACATAATTGATACCGCGATATTATGGTTCATCTTGATCGACAAAAATTCTGATTTCGTAAAAAAAATCGTAAATTGAAAGTATTGCAACGTCCCTAGGAGTACGTCGCCTAGTTCAAACTGACAAATTGCGTCAAAAACGTTAAACCTCGAAGAGTTCGAAAAGAGGTAAGTCCAGGGCGGGGCTGTAGGAGGGCAAGGGCGAGGGCGAGGGCGAAAGAGGAGGGTGGGCTCTCTGTTGAGCGCTCGCAATATTCGCCGTGACACTCCCAGTCTTTCCCGTCCTCATCTCAGGGCTGCATGCGCTTTACTCTTGTTATTTTTTGCGTGTTTGCAAATTTGTAATCTTCTTGGAGAGAAGCGAGTTAAGGCGTTCTCTGTCATTTACCAAGCATATAATCATACAATATAAAAGTCTCGAGTTTGATATTCACTCAAGAAATACTCTGAAGTACAAGTATTAATGAGGATCATCAGGACTGAAGTCCATTGAACTTTGGTCGCAGAGACTAAAGCCAGGGACAAAAGCGCAACATTATGAATCGCACCAATTAGAATCTATAGATCCTGTTCGCGAATGCGTGATTTCTAGCAGTAGACGACTGCTTGCTACTGCTAGTAGCCTTGCAAATTGAGTTCAACGTAAAGGTGATAGTGCGCTCGAACAGCAGAAATGAGATCGACCTATTCCACAGCTTTAGGAAATGCGAATGAAAGCAATTGTAATTCAATAGAAATGGGAAACGACAATATCTAACATATTCCATGATTTTCCATTATGACATTACCGCATAAAATTATAATCAAGATATATAAATCGAAATTCTGTTCGAGATTCAAAACATTGATCGTCTCTGAAATTATAAAATACATTATTTCTTGCAATTGTATTTTTAGAAGTTTAAAAATTATTTAACTTAATCGTCGCTAGTTATGCTTAAGAGTAAATGCTAAAACTTTTACAGCGAAAATGCTTTACATTTTCTTATCTCACGGTTTTTTGCAATAATATTCGTAATTCTTCCCTGCATAAATCTAATTAAACAAATAAGCAGTTATCTCTTAAGAACATCAACAAGATATGAGTGGGTAAAGCGCATGTAGGTGCTATGATCCGAAAATAAATCTATTATATAAACCGTGTAAGTGAAGAAAAGCATTTTCTTAGAAAAACAGTTTAAAATATTACGCTTAAATATCAAAGAGGGCAAAAACAATGTAAATCCACTCGTCTTTTTTTATTGTTTTCCTTCATTATATGGTTCAGGGTATTACCGAAAACATGTATAAATGGAACAAAAGTTGTTCGTTCTCTCTGATTGGAGGAACTTGGCCGCAAGTATCTTTGAAACAATAGAACCCGCTTCTTAGATAACTTATATGCCGTTGCTTCACAGGGATGGCAGTTCCCTCAAACATCGAGGCAAAATAAGAAACGTGCGTGCAGAATTAGAGGTACAAATGAGTTGACACTCAACCAACAGTGCAAATGTAACGTTTTATATTGGTTCAGGGAAAAATAAAACTGTATATTTGATGCACTATAGAATTGTGAACGCACGAATCGCCGGTATCGCTATGAGCATCAGTGGCACTCGTACGAACATTCAGCTGTCATTCACAGTAACGTGTAAACGTGTGTGTGTGTGTGAGTGTATATATATATATATATATATATATATATATATATATATATATATATATATATATATATATATATATATATATATATATATATATATATATATATATAGAGAGAGAGAGAGAGAGAGAGAGATATCAATCGATCTAGTTATTTTATCAAGAAGGTACTCAGCCAGTCGTTAGAGCTTTAATAAGTAATTTACATCTCTAGTTTAAAAATAAGGTGATTAAGTTTTAATGGTAAAATAATTTTATATGAAATTTTGAGAATTTGGGAAGGTTGATAAACTCTACAATTTGGGTGTGGTAAGTTATTAATTATCAGTTAAAGTAATGAATTATCAGAATATGGAAAGGACTAGTCATTATGGAATTTGTTATGAACAACTACACAAATAGCCATTAAGATACGTAGAAACATTAATTGGAACTGTATGAACGCAAATACATTCAAGAGTAGTTCTATATTTACTCAATTACAGGCAAATATCTAGCGTTTTTGTACAAAGGTATTTTAGTTATGTTATATGTATTTATGACAATGTTTGAAAAATATCATAATACTGATTGTTTATAAATTTTAAGAATCATAATCAGAACCTATAGGTAGGGTAGACTATCTATGAAAAAAATGTAAGACAATTTTTGTGAAATCTGTCGTCTTAAGAATTTAATACATTTGTTGAATACTGACAATTGACGCTTGGTGTTGTCGCAATGAGCGCATAAGGCCGTACAGTATTAGGTTTAACGCACGCCCTGAAATATAAATAGAAAATTTCTACCTCGCAAGTACAAATATGGCGTGAAATATCGCTTTTGTCACGTCAGCAGAAATGCAGGTTAATATGGTATAATAGACTGTTTTCAAATAATGAAAGCATATTGCTTTAACAAACCTTAAAGGTGAGATTTGAAAGTAATATGTTTCGATAACACATCAACTTTTTCACGTCATCTTATCATAGGTAATACAACGAGTGCTTTGGAAATTGTCGATATATTCCCAACTCGCGAAGCGAGGGTATTTATCTGAGAATTTCCAAAGCACGAGAGGTATTTAATAGTAGTATTCCACGAATGAAATTGTATTCAGCAGAGTTCCAAAAGGCGCCAAATATTGAAAATTACTGAAACCTATGTTAAAATATAAGAGGTTACGTTATAGTACATACGCGCTTTATTGCACATCAGCACAGCGATCGATACATACCGCCTCCTGAGATGGATGAGTTCCAGCTTATTATTGGCCAGAAGGGAGGGGCGCTCAGAAAAATTGGATAGAAAAAGCGATATTTTTCATATACACCGCCCATATGGGGCACTTTGTATGTATTGTTAAACGCTATTGGTTTTAATTTCACGGGAGGAATTTTTTCTCCTTTTATTTACACAGATGGTGAATACATAGTTCAGTTTAAGTTAACTATAAGCTTAATAGCTAACTTAAATTAAAACTTAAAACTAATACAGAGGTTGAGGTTATCCATCGAGCTCTTCTAGTCGGGATCTAGTTAGAGAATTTCTTGAGGAAAATGTGAAAGTGAAATTAATTTGTATTCTGGTTCTATGTGATGGGTTTTGCTCAGTCTATGGATTGATAGGGAAGGGATTTGAGGTAGGTTTGAGAAGAAGTTGGGAGCTAGATTGGTGATATGATGGTCTGTAGTCTCTAAGTCGAATTCTTTGGGTAGCTGATTATTGGTGACATACCAGGGAGAGTTTGAAATAATTCTGAGAAATTGCTTTTGTACTATTTGCAATTTCCTTTGGTTGGTTTTTGCTTCACGGGATGAATAGTTATTAATATGAACTGCAACCCGTTTGCTGTCCTGGTCCAAGCGTGCGCAGGCCAGCATTCAGAGCGATACCGTTCCAACGCAATAATTACCCTGAGTATGAATTATTTTACCACAAACGGACATTTTATGCATACTTCTGATTTTTAGGTAGTGGGTAGTTACTACACATGCGCACTATAGGGCCAGTATACGTGGAAGTTTCTTTCACATGTCAATCTAAAAGTCACACTAGTCATTGTAAAAAATGAGTGAACATTTAGGTATTCTCTGTTGTGGATCTATGGAAAGTGTGCAGAGGGAGTTGACAGCAATAAGATGCATCATTATTGACAGCATAAAAGTTATTTTGTTTTCAGAAAAATAGTTTCACACAGCTAATTCAGTACTTCGATTTCTTCGATAGAAAACAAGAAACATTGCGTCGAAATGAGTGGCAAAAAGTCTTTAGACGCAGAAACTATTTGTTACAAAACAACGTTATTTTAATAGAACTTTGTTTGTACAATTATATTCTATACTAAACATCAAAAACGAAAATTAAATTGATTTTAACAATTATATTCAAAGTAATAGTAATCATTTGCACAGTATTATTAAAAAAGACTAAATGAATGTGTAACAAATATTTCATCTCAGGTTATGCGACAATGATCTCGATCAGATTCCCCACTTTCTCTATTCTTTTAGCGAAAGCTGAGATGGCCCCTTGTTTTGCTTCTAGACATAAATATAGCTTAACTTTCTGTTGACGTTTTCTTGATCTCAGTGGCGAGTATAATTATTCAAATAATTGTTCTCCATTTTTTCGTGCAGTATTTGAATTTCTTCAGCTAGGGAACGATAATAACCAAAGTTCGTATCTTGTTTCTTTATCAAATAATTTTTATTAAAAGGGGGCGAATATTTTTTTACCAATTATTTTCAAATTTACTCGTTGCAAGCTGTATTCATAATTCAACTTAATACTTGTATGTTAGGGCAGAGATTCCGAAGCTTAAGAAACCGTGAACAAATTGCAGTTCTCATTACGTCCTACTTCGTTTTTAACGTTTTTTACGTTAAAATAAAATAAAAATATTTTGTAGTATGGCCATTTGCGACGACAGCATCACGTATCCTGGCTGACAAAGATTGTCGAATTTTTGGATAAGAATGCTGTTCCACATTTCTTCTAAAATTCACTCTCTTAAGAACCTATGTGTTTGCAATTTTCCTCTGTTTGTTTTGTGGATGCTACATAAATGTTCAAAGGCTTTTACATGCGGTGATTAGGGTCGGGGTGAGTGAGCAATTATTCTGATACATTGCCTAAGATCCAAAGTTATTTATTCAAACCGGTATGTTTAACGTTTTAATACGGCAGAAAATGTTCAAATGTTTTTGTATTGATGTATGTAAATCGTGTTTCTAGGCAGTAAGTACCGTACTGCCATTCTCATCAACACTTTCACACTGATTTCTACCATAATACTTATTAAAACATTAGTATTTAAAGGCTATTTATGTATAATGACCTCTGTAACCCATACATTTTATTGTCCTTTGTCCATCAGTAATTTGTAGCAACCAGAAAAATGGAAAATGTGATGAAATTTTGAAAACTCGTGTATCTATTAGAGTCTTGTTTTAAAAAATCTTAAATGCAGCACATTTTTAAGGACCATTTTAATCTAGGAAGTTGTATACAGCTATTTTGCGCCAATATCAATCATTAATATTATTATGCAAAAATCAAAATAAGAAAGTTTAGTATTTTTTCGCTACCAAAAAGTTTCACGAGAAATTTCTAGATGGAAACTAGGAAACAGTGTTCTTAACAAAATAAAAATGAACTATATCAGAATTAAACCTTGTACCTTACTTTTTACAAGATGTACCCTTTTTCGATTTGCCATCGATTGCACTAACAGTGAGCAGAGCTCTAAGACTCTGGAGAGCTCAGACGGCAACTGGCACGGAAGGGGCGCGGGCGACGGAGGAATATTGAAGAATGACGCAAGCCGCCTTCTTCCCCATTTTCTATAATGTAATGCGTGATATTAAATATTTACTCCAGACGTTCAAATACTCTTGCACCCCATTTCGATGCAATATTTCTTGTTTTCGGTAGTACCACTATTGGTTTAGCTATGTGAATATATTTTTGGAGGAAAAAAGGAAAAATAAAGGGGGAATTCTGTCACGATTGTTGTTAACTCCCACTATACAGTTTCCACATGTCCAAAACAGAAGGAAAACCTCAGTGTCTTCTCTCGTTTTTCATTGTAAGTTGTCTTCGCTGCATTAGCATTACAGCCCATTTCAAGCCCTGGCCCAACTCAACCTACTCTTAAGGCTACAGAAAATAATTTCGAGAAAATCATCGGCGGTGATCCTTGTGAGTTTGGGGATCCACCTATTCCCGAGCTCCAAGGATGGGAACAGGAAAAAAGGTTCGTCCGCGAACAGTAGCCCGTTGCGTATGTGGTAGCGTCTTGACTGAAGGTTATACTTCAATTTATTTGTAGTGGCACTTGACGATCATTATCTGTTACGGTGTCATCCAATCGGGAGCTTAAACGTCACCACAGTGACGTCACTAGGTCAATTGGATGACACCGTCATCTAATCACCGTCTCCAGCTGATTACGTCAAGCGCCACCACAAGTAAATCGAAGTATAAAAGTGCTTCCCGATGTCATGCGGCACCGAGCGTCCTCGTGGCCATCTTGAAGGCCACCGCGATCGGGCGCGTAGCGGCGGGGTGTTATTCTGGGCGGAGGGAGCCGTTGGGCCGTCGCAGGCAGCGCTGTGTCGCCCTCCGGTGCTCGCGCGGGCTCTTCAGCCCCCCCCCCCTCCCATGCACACTCCGCCCGGCGCCCGGCGCGGAGCTCATTTCCATGCCAGAACAAGCCGGAACCGCTACCTCGCGGCTTGATCAAGAGCGCTGCTCGATTGCCCTCGCCCGCGCCTCGCCCGCGCCGCTCCACCGCCCCCGCACACATGACCCCTGGGAGGGGGAGGAAGATACAACTCGCGATTAACCCACATGTGTTTGTATACAGTTGTCTCAAAATAAAGGTTACAAACTCGTACAGTGTGTTCAGGTTTGAAGATGACTTTCTTTTCCGGGAACATGTAGTGGGAAATCTCTTAAGAAAGTGACATCTGCCCCTGATTGGTAGGCAACGTTTCGTACGCTGGTGTACGGCAAAGATATTTCGCGCATCTGTCTAAAAAGAAAGGCTTTGTACCGTTTGTTTACCATTTGAGAGAACTATTCCCCAGTTCTCAAGAGTAGAATTGTGCGTAGGCAAACTATGTAGGCAGCTGCCTATGGTCCCAACCACAGGAGCCCCAGATATTAGGAATAGACCTCTTTTTAAGTTATTTAAACTAAAGATAATTTTTAACTATTTTATTAGTTGAACAGCTTTTTAAATATATTTAATTGGGATCTGAATGTATTTGGATTACTGGAATATTAATTACAAATAAGTGGAAACTATTCAACAAACTAATATAACAAATCATAATAATACTTCATTATTTCGCAATATTTGTGAACGCTGTTTCCCATGTGTCATTTTTCTTTTGTTTTTAAACTTTTAATTGTTCTTCTCAGTTTGTTCAATTACTAAAAACGAGGGGTTCCAATCTTTTGAATGTCTAGTGGTCCTAGGTAACGAAATGGAGGAGGAGGAGAAGGATAATAAACAGAATAATAATAATAATAATAATAATAATAATAATAATAATAATAATAATAATTAACAGAAAATATGAATGCACCGCACTCGCACAAACCTCATTTTATCTTTGACATCCATTTCCCTCCCCAGAGAGCGCAGTTGCTCGGCGCGTGCGGCGCGGGCTCAGTTTTAAATCGGATCAGGTGGAAGAGGAGGACGCGAGCGATTCCGGCGCGGAGAGAAGGTGGCCGGCGCATTACCCGACAGAGAAGCGGCCGCGGCGGGCGGCGGCGGCGGGCGACGGCGGCGGGCGGATGGCTTTTGGTCCGGTGCCATCGATCAGAGCGCCGGGACAGTGATGTATGGGCTGTCAGACGCAGCGCGGCCGGCCACCGCCGCCCCCGCCCTGCCTCGCCCGCCCCGCCTCCGCAAGGCGCTTCCGCGATAAGAGGACGAGCGAAGAAAGTGCCGATAAGGAGCCACCGCGACGATTTCTAAAAGGGCCAGGCCGGTGCGACGCAGGGGTGGCGGGCTGGCGGGGGCGGGGTGCCACGGGCGTCGGCGTCGGCGCGTCTAAAAGGGCGCTCTCTGTCGCGGGGCCGACGAGGAGGGGCGACACGAGCCCCCCGCTGACAGCCGGCGCTTTATCTGCTGATTGCATTACATGACGGCCCGCGAAAGCAATAAAACCACTTCCGACGCCGGGTCGCAGCCGCTCTCAAGAGCCCCAACCAGTACTCAAATGGAGCGAATAAGTAGGTAACCGGATCATTCTCACCGTAAATGTGGAACTACTTCGTCCCGCAGATTCCCTTCATCTGTCATCAGAACGTCTGCGTTTGTTATAGGATGAATATACAGCGTGACACTACAAACTCTGCTTATAATATTTTCTCGTGACAAGACAAAAATAGCATTTCGCGTTTTGTAAAGTTCATTGGAAATATATGAAACCCAGTAAAAGAAAATATTAAAATATGTTTGCATAAGTCATCTTGAGACGACCCAATTCTGGAACTTCTGCAATTTCTCGCTCCTCCCATCCCAAAATTACTTGAAAATTGGTTTGCCTTGCTTATAAACCATCATTGATAAGTTTTCCTGTATCCTTCTTTACACACGAACAGCCTCTGTCACAATTATTTTCCGTAAAGCAAACCAATGTATTCATTATCTATCCCAATATAATAATATAACCACTGGGGTTTCTTTGCCGATACTTTTAGATGATCATTTGACTTAATCTATTTACAATTTTCTGAATCACAAAGAAATAGGTTGTGTGATATGCAACCGTCATTTTACCGCAAAAGAATGCAAAACAAAGTGTTATTGAGCAGTCTGTTGCCAATGTCACTATAAGGCAAAGATGCCCTTATTAACAACTTACCTTCATCTACTTCTCATTTTACGCCCTATACTACCTCATTTTACGTACTATCTGTACACATAATTCGTAGTAAAATGTAATCAGTGGAATGGAATGTAATATTGATTGCTTCAATATGAATCATCCATTTTTGAATTGTTTCCTATCATGTAACATGCAACATTTTTCTAAAAATAAAAGATTATTTGTACTGCGGTTCGGACTTATGACAGTAAGGTCCAATCAATTCAAGGTCCGCAAGATACTACGGTCCAATAAAACAGCCAGAATAAATCAACATAAAACCTCGTATTTTTGATATTGATGTTTAAGGAATATTATCAGATTTGCATGATTCAGATTTAATACGATAAGTAAAGAATTTTATTGAAAAATTGTTTAAAACAGGCAAAAAGTGAACATGTAACTCGCAGCACGCAATACTCTTTATGTTCCTTGACTTATTGATCCTGCATAATACTGAAACCGTGCTTTTTAGACCTTTAAAACTAGCTTTTGTTTATCCACCTGCACCAAGCTTGACCATCTTTGAAAAATTACTAGTTTCTTGACATGTTCCTGTAGTAATCTTGACATATGTGCGACGTGATAACTCAAAAGAAGCTCAAATACAGACATTTCGACCGAACAATTCGAGTTCGTATTGTTGAAGTGATTCCAAAAGTCGGGTCGTGCCCCGTTGGTGAATTATCAAACAAGACTTTTAAACCTCAGTTGATAACCAAACGAATATTTTAATATGTTACCATTTCAATATCGTAGAACGTTAGAAGCATTTTTTCAAAATTCAAGTGTATTATAATTCTTCTTTAAATTTGGCTCTTCTTCCTGCAAAAGGTGACATCTGATAGTACTTCTCTTGATAGTACGTATATCATAAGTTTGTTTTAACATTACTTGCATTAAACAAATGAGTATCTTGAATTAATGAAGCATGGACATATGTGTCGTAATAACTCTTATTACGATATCTCTCTGACGATAAAGTTTGACTTCATGCAATCAAAGTGAATGATTTCAATTTACACATTAAAATAAAGCTTTTCTTTCTATACATAGCTATTTAGACAGTGCGTTATGTTTAAAACTAGTGCTACTTCAACACCATATACTTTCACGCCTTATTTGTAACGCTTACGCAATATACAATACTACGTAAATTTGCAAAAAAAAATTTTTCCCGCAAAAATTATTTTCTTCATGCTGGGATTCGATCCCGGATCCTAACACTTTACGTCCCTGACACGTTTCTCTTACTCTACCAGCTACACACTTAAGCCCTTTCCGACGCTAAAAGAAAGTTGAAAATTTGCATTTGCAGTTCTTAAAACTTCAAAGTGTTTCAATTACATAAATTAAAGATCTAGTTTTAAAAACCGATTTCATTATGGAAAAACTCTCTATCGTCAATATTGTATTTTGACAATGTTAATTTTTGTTTGAAATTTTCGAAAATTCAGATCGTTCGCCAAACATTCGATTTGCACCATTTTTATACGTCTTTTGTTCTAGCAGCATTGGGCGATTTGTGTATGGAAACTTGTAGATAGTAGCAAAACATTTGTATTACTACTTAGTAATAGTGTGATATAAATAGATATAGGCATAACCCCTAGAATGTATTATGATAAGCACCGCCGTTATCAAAGGCACCCACGAAATCATTAACATCTTCAACCTCACCAGCCTAACCTCTAGTCTCAGTAATCATCGCCGAAGTGGTGGTAGCAACAGAGTAATTGCTGCCAGCGAAAGCTGCGGTTCTATTGATTCTGATAATGATGCAGGCAGTACGGTGTTCTAAAGATGTAATTATGTAGAAATGGGACTACTATCGATGTTATGTTCTTGATGGGTGCTGCTGACAATCGTTATTGGCTATATTGTAATAATGGTAGAGGAAGTGGCGATAAAAGCAGAGTTGGAGGTCGATCTATGGCCGCGCACTGATAGCGCCAAAACACCGTAATGCGAAAAGAATCGCCAAGTCCACCGCCGTTTCGCGCACAATGGGCTGGCCTCGGGCGCCGCGCTCTCTCCTCCCAGAGGGCTGCTGCCCGCGGCGACCCACAAAGCTGCGCACTCGGCGGCGCCAGCGACTACACGGCGCGCCCACAATAGCAGCGGAGATCGAATCTCGCCGCGGGCGAGAAAAATTGCTGTTAGAGAAGGGCGGAGAAAAGCCATCCGGCCGCCGGAGGGGACGCGGCGACGAAGTGGCCGACTCCCAGGGCGCGGGCGGGCGGGCGGGCGCTGCGAGTGGCGGCTCAAGGCAGCCGAGGGCCGCGGGGCGGAGGAGCGGTAATGAGGAGCGGGAAGTGGGGCCACACAACCAGCCACAGAACAGGACAGAGACAGAACAGGAGAGAGGTGGAAAAGTCGCAGAGGGGGACGAGAGGGTGTGCAGAGGTCGGAGAGAACGTAATAAATCCAAAGAAATGTGAGAAAACCAGTGAAATGAAAGGCCATATGGAGGGAAATAAATGTCAAGAAACAAAAATTGGAATGTAGACACTGTGAGAACAGAAGAGAATGAAGGAAGCTAGGTTTCTGTTGTCCTAGATTAATTCCATCCCGGAATGTTAGACCATAGAGGAATGACTTTACGGTATGACCAAGTAGATAAGAAGACATTTATGTCTTTACCGTTCATTTAAAAAAATGGAAAATTATATAGGTGACAACTGAAGGTTTTCTTGTGCCTTTCTAGAGCAAGCAAAAATGTTTAGGAAGATGTTTTACCATAATTCAAATCCACAATGCGAGCGCAGAGCAGTTGTCGCCACCTGCGCCGTTTAGATCAGTGAAGTTCCCCAAGGAAGAACCCGTCAACAGCTCTAACGCGAATCAGCGACGGTTTGAATGGAAAGAAGCCACAGAAGCGATCGGCGTAATCCATCTCTGAAAACTTGCAGGTGTGAAAAATGTACGAATTGGAAAATATAAGTATTCTAAAAAGTGTCTTGTGGTCTCATATTTCACATAGCATTGCTATCTCTTTCTCATTTATAATTCTCATGAGTATTGAAAACGAGCACAGCTGTCGTACACAATATGCATACCGAAAAGAACAATGAACTTGGTTCGATAGAAAGACAGATATAAGTAACTTTACGAAAGGATACCTCTATTGCAATTAAAAAAATTGACACTACTGTAAATGATTTAAAGGATGTAAAAGTGTCAAGATAAGTAATGTAAAATATATTTAAGTGAAGACTGGGGAGATGAATTAATCATATACTGGGTAATTATATTATAATAAAAGTGAAAATGCAGATCAGAATTACAAGAAGCCACTTAAAGTGGCAATGGATCCCATCCAATATCACGAAGTTTTCCACACTTTCACTTGAAATTACAATAATGGTACAGATGGTTGCGACGAAAATTGGCCGTTAGTAACAAAACAAACTAGACTTGAGTATGCAATTCCCATTGTGTAAAAACTTTGCAACAGGGCCGTCTGACAAAGGAGTTAACGAATGATCTACAGATCAAATTCGCGCCCGCGACGTGGTCCGTAAAGAAGAAGTGATTCCCAGGTTCGTGACGCAGGAGTTGGCAAACACAAGAAATGCTACGGAATGGGCGAATCAAACGCGTTTTTTTCATGAGGGAACTTTATTAAAACCCTGTTTTGCTATCTGAAACAGAAATAAATCCCCCTGTGAGACAACAAACAGTAGAAGTCACTGTTCTAACTGTCTTATGGAATCATCAATCAGTTCCAGGGAAAAATGGTCTCGAATGAACTTGACCGCTTGATCGAGGTGGCCGTTAGAGCAGGTTTCACAGTATTAGCAATACTACAAGACTGTGACGAGTCCCCTCGTAAGAAAAGGGATTTAGAGCCCCGGTCGTCCGTGGGACCAAGGCCGCGTCCGGGCGCCGGCGGGGAAGGCGGGCGGCGGTGCCACTTATCTGCTGAGCCTGTCAGGTGGCCGCCGGTGCCGCGGAGTGCGCGCCTCGACCCGTGCCGGGGGGGGGGCGGAAGTGGAGAGCGTAATGGAGAGACCAGGCCGGCGAAAAGCGCGAGCCCCGCGCGAAGCTGCCACGGAGGGCCTTTATTGAGTTTCCGCTCTCCTGTGAGCGAGGCGGCCGGAGCGCCATTAGCCCCGGCGAAGGAAGTGGGCGGCGGGCGGCGTGGGCGAGCGGGCGAATATAACAATGTGCACCTGCATACCGCAGCGAGTGCCGAGCTAACCACTCGCACGTTCGAATTCTGCGTAAGACATTCGCATTTATGAGTGGTGGTCAGAGAAAAACCACCCCGCTTACCCAGTAATACACTCTGATCTGGTTCAGCAAATTTTCCGGTAGGGTAATACCTCAAAAACAAGAAAAAAAGGATGTCTCTGAATAAATGCTAGAAACTTGTAGGATAAGTAAAGGGGACGAAAATTATTACTTTTGCCAATGAACGCATAGTGGAAAATGCTCATAATGGAGTGGCATGCATTCATGTGTGTATGTGGCCTTTGCCCCTTACGCTATGGCAACCCCGCAAACACATACATTCGGCAGGCACGCCACATCTCTTTGACTCCATAAGAACGTGGCTTGCCAAATATCTATGCACAGGGAATTGATTAAAAATAAGAGGGCAAGACATGTGCAATTCCGGTATACGAAATTTCTCACATGTTCATTGTGAAAAAGTTATGATTTTCGATCCCCCTATATGTTCTAGATGTTTGTAACATTTGTTCTGAGACACCTGTAAGTGCATGGTCAAAAACAATTGCACTTACAATAAGCAACCTGTAGAAAGAAAACTTTGACGGGTATTTTTGTCGTTGGAAATTGCTTATGTTTCGCTCTGTCCCATAAATCAAGTCAGCAAAGAGTTTATTTCTTGTGGGTGCTTTCTCGTTGCACGCGATCTCTTGATCAGCATCATCTTTTCAAAATGCAGTGTTCATCAGGAAGGATTTCCGAAGGTTTAAAACAGAAGTGTTCGTGAGAGGGGTCGCGCCGTATGCCTGTGTTAACGCTCCCTCAGCATGTTCTAGGTGCCAGTGGATAGAGGCGCGCCACTAAGGATTTGCGACGCAGTGACGTGCCAAAGCTCACAAGGACAGAGGATTGACGGATTGTCCGATTTGCGCACAGTGCCCCAGCCTCAGCGATTACAGTCCTGCCGAGAGCAGCGAGTGCGGGAATCGTTGGCAGAGGGTTGCATTACTAGTACATGCAGGAAGATTATTATGCATGCCCGACATCAAGATGGGATGTCACACAAGATGGCATGTTCTGGCGACTGTCGTAAAATCGCGCAGCATGGGAGATGGCAATTCTCTAAAACGTCTATTTTTGCATTGTTAACGAAGAAAACGTCTCGTCTGCGGAGGTAACATTAGCAGTGTCGTGTGGACAATGCGACATTGTGAGTCATGAGTATATTGGCTGATTGATGTTCCGAGAACGTCAACTGCTATGCTGATTAGTCCCGTTAGTGTAGTAAGGAGCCTCAATCACTGGGCAGGGATAACTGCGGTCCCTGTTAGATGACAAGGAAGAACGGGTTCAGGGAAATATTTCCCTGAAAAGATTTTCAAGGCAATATGTAAGAAGTTATGCAAAGTTAATTTAATTATACTTTAAAACATACATACAATGGAAGTCAGGTAACTTGAATCCAATTTAAATGCTCGGAAGACATTAGTAATGTAAGATACAAATAGCTAATGCCGGCTCCTTGAATGTTTATAGTTCAAGTTAAGATGGTTTCTTGATGTGTTGGCACTACTGATGGACCTTTCCGGCCTCCATTCATAGAAATGGTTCTTACAAAGTGATGTCCGGCATTTTCTTATCGAAAGTAGAACCTCTCTAGGCAGGTGTTACTACCTATAAGAAAATATCCATAGCCCGGTCTTAAGATGATTTAGGTACGTATCTAATGAACACCCAAATAGTTACACTCTAAACATATTAATTTTTATGGGTGTAATTATAATATGATGCTAACCAAATACAATAGCCATGTCATCGCAAAGAATTATTTTCATTAACTATTTTTAGTAAGAACAAAATTATTAAATGACAATGATCATCACATTTTCACGTTGGTCACCTGCAGGAATGACCATTTCAAGATTCTACTACATGTACTTTCAGTTTGTGCAAAACAACCTTCATCTTCTATCTTATTCGTCAAGCGTATCTACATAAAAAAAAGTTGTAGTGTCTGTCTGTGATTTCAAAACAGCCGTTTAAAGCTCTTCTTTGCTTATTTATATGATAACATACGAACCAATTAAATTGTTTACTACGATTTTTATCAGTCTGTGTGTTTGCCGGGATAATTTCGAAGACAATTTTTCACCATCCCTTGATACATATAAGAAGAGAATTTAAAGAAAACAATAGTATTTGCGAAAAAATTGTTGAAGAAAATTAAATTGCTTATATATTCCGTCCAAGATTACACGAAAATTCTTATATTTTCGAAAAATTGAACGTGACCCTATTTCAATATCTGTCCTTGTAAAACAGATTTCCCTAGGAAAACATGTCCATCTTCAATATTATATTTGTAGGTAGATGCCCAAAAACTTGCAGTTTGGAATTTTAGAAAAATTTGGGATTTCAACACACCTGAGACCCGCACCATTTTTTTGAGCGCCCGTTACGCTATTCCAGTACAGAGTTTAATAAAAAAAAATTGGTGCCATTTTTGAGAAAATTTTGGACATGTTCTTGAGATTTCATCTAAAGTAACCTTAAAAATTAAAATATTCGGATGAAACTTCGAAGCCTTCAGATCGCTCAGGTCGATCGGAGAACATCAATTTTGGAGAAAATCGGCAGAAGGGTTTAGGCGTTAGCGCGGACCACAGTTGGGAGGCTGGACGACAGAGGTTTTGCGTTCAATTGGTTTTCGATATCAAGGATCCACAAAACATGGATTTTCACTACAGCACGTGTTAAAGGAAGTAATTTCCTTTATATAGCATTAGAATTTATCCACTCTTTCTTTACCAGGGCCCGGCAATAAGTGTTTTTCGGTGCACGATGAGATAACCTTCTCTTCTTAAGAAGGATGTGTGAGAAAATAAAAACTAATGATTGTTTGTTTGTTCTCCATAAAAATCTTAGGTTTTAAGGTTTTATTAAGTTTTGTACATGTAGCCTTCAAAAGTGAAAAGAAACTATTAGCATGACGTTTCGTAAAAATTACCCCTATTTCCCTTTTCCACCCATTACACCAAAATTTAAGATGCACTCTTTCAGTTTTGGCGATTATGTTGAAAAGGTCGAGGAAATTAATCAAAGTGTATTAAACATCTCTTAAAGCTCATAAAATGTTTTTCAAATTTATTCTAATAGCGCCATTTTGCTTTTAGTAGCATCAGGTCAAAAGAACTGGAAGTCTGCAGTGAGTACGCAACAATGCACCTCTTTACTGCCCGTAGCAACGATGATGGTAGAAACGGTGAATGCAAAGAGCGTGCGAGACAGGGGCGGGACCAGGAGCGACAATGAAGGGCGTGGATGCGGCGGTGAATGGGGCACGCCATGATACACTTGAGAAAGAATTAATTCTTCTCCCTGGGTGATAGTGGTTGTGATAAAAAAAGACTGTGCAACACAGGGAACTTGAGCTATTTCTTTAATAAAGAGCATTTAATGGACAATCTACATTTGGCTCATAATTCTCACATGACCAAAAGGATGTAGGTAAAAATATCAATTTATTTTTTTTTAAAGAGTAATAGCGAACTGTGATCATAACGATACCTTGAAGCAGATGAAAAAACTATCGTGCCCTTTATGGCACGTGTTGCCACGAACTGATCATTGCGCTGCTGGTTGCTACAGCAAATAGGGGTCTTACGATTCGATTTATGGAGCCATTCTCACGATGACACTCTCTTTGCTAACCCTATATCACTCAGTAAAAATTATGGGTTTTCATTTCCTGGTTAAAAGATGTCTACTGCGCAGACGTCCTTTCCATGACCTACCGCATAGTACGTTACTCTACAGGCTTCATACACCAGGCCTCAATAAATCAATCACTGAAATCAGAAACATTTTTGAAGTTAATTTACAAAACCTGTATCAGAAGATGTAGGAAATTGCCTCCAAATCGATTATTAATTGAAACTACCATTCGAATTGTGCGTCTTTAAAATAGTTTTCAAGAGCCCGAAACTCATCTTTACCAGGATTATGATAACGATGATTACCAAATATGGATATTATGACATTTCGGTGGTAAAATCCGTATTGAGGATTCTTGAGACAAAAATGTGACTTTTTCTATTGTTAAGGCTTCGAAATAGCTATCTAAACGTTGTAGGAGAGCATTAAAATGATTCGGAGACTGTCACATGTTGATGCAATGTAACCTCTACACGATAAACGATTCGTTCTCCTGGAATATAATAATACTGTTGTATGCACGCGCGAGTTTGATACAAACACCAAGTACACCAAGAATACATTTATATGTCACCTGTTTGTTTATTTCTATACGGTTTTGCAGTTTTCACGTGCAGACAGAATCAGCTGATCCCAAAGCTAGAGCTCTCGCCTGGCAGCCTTAATCTTTGCCGCGTGGATTACCAGTACAATCAAGGAGTATACGCTGCCGCGGGCTCAGAGTTTCAACAACGCACTGATGGGTATACGCAATGACGGCTGAGAAATTCCTGATACAGCGAAGGTCTTCTCAGCAGTCTCTTTCAACTACTAGCTTTGGTTCGCATTGCAACAAGGCTTCGTAGAAGACGCTGCCGTTTTCCAAGAAATCGGAGGCATCTACACAAAGTTACGCGTCATGTCGCCTTGCGCTTCTTTTGAGCAGAGCTGCACCCTATGTGCGGACTGATGAAGAACTACTGGGTTAATTTCAATGTACTAATTTACATGTCAGCTTATTTGCTTTTCTTTGAACTTCGCGTGGTATGGACGAATTATTATTTTATCTTAGGCGTAATTAACCCAAAGACGCAAAAGCTTAAACCGGATTTGTTCCAAGGAGGGCTTATAATCGTGCATTAAAGGTTAGACGTCAAAACTAAGTATTGCGAATGCATAAGTGTGTTAACAGCCATGTTCTGTGAATGGACGGATGAGTTGGTGTGACAATATGGGATGAGTGAGTGTACAACGTAAACCTCAGATATACTAAATGCTTAAAAACTAACATGGTACAGATATGATTGTTAGTGACTACACTTATGTTAAAGATTAGTACAGGTGTAGTCGCAATCAGTTTTGCACAACAAATACTTAAAAACCGTAAAACTTGCCACATTAGACTAAAGAATGCGATCTGGGGCAACGGGATAAGAGACTAGCTCATATTTCCATACATACACAACTCACAACTCCTGCTTCAAAAGATTTACATGGGGATCATTAGTTGGAAAAACATGTGGGGAAAACATAAAGAGCCAAAAATAAGTAAAATTCTTCAGTTTCATGATACCTTCTACCTAAGGTTGAAGGGGCAATGGGGTCGTCCGGTATTGGGAGAGAAGACACCAAGCACATACATCTCAGTATCACTGGATCTTCCTAAGCCATTGTTCATGGATTCTTCCAAATCTCCATGGATATTTCTGAAACTTTTTAAGTAATTTGTATGTACATATCACACTTTCTTCAATTCATTACAATAGCCCAAAACTGAATTTCACAGAATTAAGAGGATAAATGTTTCTGTATATCACGTATCCCCACATTTCTTTATAATATTGTTTCATTTGCAATTTTATTTCTGAATGAACATTTTCAAAATTGTATAATTATAAAACATAATTTTGAGAGCACTACTTGTCGCCCCTTGAGAGAGAAAAATATTGAAAAATTTGAAGCCGTTTTTGAGAAAATAATTGGTTAAAAGTAGCTTATAGTTCACAGAAAATTATCCAAAACAACGCAGATGTTCAAAAAACTTTACACGGCCTTATTTCAATATCTATCTTTGCTCCACAGATTTATCTTCAACATCGCAGTTCTATAAAATCGCTCTGAAAATTTTGACGTTCTGCAATTTTCGAAAAATTAGAAATTTCAACAACAAGGACTGAGTCATTCATTAACTGCTCTTTTCGCTTCGATGAATTCGATGAAAAAATTGAATAAAAAAATTGGAGTCATTTGAGAAAATTTTGAAAATATGGTTTTAATCAAAGTATGCATTTAACACTCTCAGGGCTTTGAGTTCTATCAGATCGATCAGGGAATACCATTCTTAGAGAAAATTTAAGTGCAAGGTTGGCCATAGATGCACAGAAGAACGGATGTACAGACATATTTTTGTCGTCGATCGATTATTCGGTATCGAGAACCCACAAAATGTTGTTTCGGACTACTCCACGTGTTAGAGGAAGTAATTTACTATATATGACAAGAAGATTTATTCACTTTATCGCAATCAGTGCCCGACAATATGAGTTTTCTGTCAAAAAACCTTACATCACATACTTCCTCTAATTATTTGTAACGGCTAAACAATATTATAATACTACATTAACCAAAAGCATTAACCATAAAGCTAACATGAAGCTACATTAACCATTAAGCAAAAAACGTCTTTAAGCGAAGAGACTCGAACACGGGCCCACCGAATTGACTGGACGTGAGCGTTACCGTTACATCACGCAACCCGCTGGTAGTTCGGCGGTAATGAGGTCCGTGCCATTGTCGATACGTCCCTTGCTTTATTTGTGAGAAAATGTGAAGAAAATATTTTCAGCACTTTTTGAGATGTACGAGTATTTTCTATAAATTGCATTAATTTCAGGCAGAAATTACGTGGAAACGAAATAACAATCGAAAATGATCTTACGATATAATCTTACGAAGTAAGATCGAGAATAAATGTTTCACATCACTTTCTTTTTCTGAGAAATTTTTTTTGTAACTTAGGAGTTTTTCGGTATATTCCGTTATTTCATTACGTTCAATAACTTGCCTTTATGGTAAATACAATCGATAAGTGCAAGTTTAGTGCTTCATACAGAAGAGGAAATTTCTTTTTGAGGGATACAAATAAAGAAAAGAACAAATATGAAAATTGATGGAATTGTGAATAACGGCAGTCCTATTTCCAAGCGGAGTTCAAAACAAAGTTTTGCCAATGTTTCCTGAAATCGAAGTGCACGAACTGTAGAGCGTGTTTCCGAGAACGTCTCCGGAGCCTGCTAGCAGCGCTTCAAGTCTCGGAAAAGTGGTTTCTTTTGCAAGTTATGTTTGGATTTGAAATATATGCAAGCCACGTTATATTGGTGTCCGTGTATAGTGAGACAAAACGGTTAAGGAGGGAGACCGGGTTTGGTTTACACAGGCGACTGATAGGCACTGTTTCCAACATCTGCCCCGCGGCTTTCATTAGTATTAATTTTATGACACATGACCTTCACGGTGCTGCTTGTTCAGTATCAAGGACCCATCAAACATAGATTCTGACTTCACAACATGTCATAGCAAGTAATTTATTACGTACAGGAATAAAATCCATCCACTTTTTCGTTACCAAGGCGGGGCAATAGGATTTTTTTCTGCCGAAAAATCTCCGATTTTCGGCGCAAGATTACAATACTTTCTCTTCTTACGAAGTAATGTGAGAAAGTGAGCATTGGTGAGTATTGGTGTTATATTGAAAAAACTGAAAAAGCTGACATTTTTACACGTCTACGCTTAAAAAACGTGTTTTCTGGTAAACTTGTTGTTGTCAAACCTGAATTTTTTCAACTACCCCAAAAACATATACAACAAACACATTACATTTTTGTTGTTTGTTCTTTTAGAGCACCATTTCACGATACTAATAAGTCTACATAGCTACTTCCTTCTTCATGCTGCTTTGGTTTCATTTTCATTCACATTTTTTGCAGTACTTGCATTCTTTAAACAGTACTCTGAACACGTGTATTCTTTCCGCAAATTATAGTACAAGTATAGACGTGACGCTGAAATCGGGTAGTTAATCTCAAAGGAGCTCTTTGCATCTGGCATAATATGATCCTGCATGATCTCACATTCCCATTGATTGGCGGCTTCTTTCATGTTAGTAGCAGTCCAACATTTAAACCATGCAATTGAGAAACAATATTTGTAGGGACAGTGGGCGTGGTTACTCTGTAGACAGACGTCGCTACTACAATACAATTCAGATACTGATTCTCTCTTTTCACAAACGAATGGTGCTACAATATCACATACTTTCTCGCATAACTTGCAACAGTTACGTAATACTAACGGTTAGGGACTGGTAATTGTACAGAACATAATTGTAACGATTACGTACTTGTAACTGCAAAAATATCTGTAACACTCAAAATTATTTGCCCGGCAAACAGTATCAAGAACTCAAAAAATGTTTTTCTGCTGAAAAATCGGCATTATTTCCTGCAATATTACACAACTTTCTTTTTCTTCGAAGCAGATGAGTGAAAGCAAAGAAACAAAACGACCACCTTTACCTCGCAATGAAGAAGACATTTCCTTTCTTCATATCGCGCTAAATGGCAGTGCTCGTTGGCACATTTCAAATATTCACATCATAACAAGGAAAGCGGCTCTCGTGTGTGGTCGTTGCTGCTGTCTGGAAGAAACGTAGACGAGGGCGCCGCGCAGGGAGGAGGTGAAGGCCGGGGAATCCCTGGCGGATGAGCCGATGGCTCTCGCTCCCGATCGTCTCCCGCTCCCTCTCCCGCTCCCTCTCCCGCTCCCTCTCCCACCCCAGAACAAAAATTTCATACAAATTGTTTCGTCAGGTTTACGTACCTAATTAACAGGAGGCATATACTTGTATTTCAGCCACAGTTTAAAGCCAACAAGGTATTATGAACTGAGGACACAAACGCCGTCTTTAAGGTCTTCGCGTTTTGTACTCAAATAAGTTATAATTGATTCGTTTGTTTTCAAAAAGGCACACATCACACTTTATAAAGAAAAGTATTGTTTTTTTAAAAAATGTTCAAAGAATATAGAAAAATTAGAAAGGTCACAGTCGTAATTCAAAATACTTGTAAGAACTGGAAGGTAGAATTTCCCACTCAGGGAGTTGACTTTAGAAACGTGAGTTCCTTGCTACATCTACGTACCTGAGATTGAGCGGTCATGGAAAACATTTTTGCCGGTTCAAGTAGCTTTATAAAATTACGTAACAAATAATGCGATCAGGTCAGGCAGGTTGCCTAATTTAGCTAGTGCTACAATAGCACATATTTGTGCTGTTGTAGCACTAGCTAAATTAGGCAACCTGCCTGACCTGTATGCTCTACACGCTGTGTTGCAGTGACCCCTGAAACCGTGATTTCCCATTACAGTAATGTCACCTGGAACACAGAGGAGAACGAGGAGGAGGGGAGGAGAAGAAGAAGCAGAAGAAGGGCAAGAAGAAGAAATGAAGAAGAAATAGGAGAAAGAAAAGAAGGAAGGGAAGCGATAATAATGAAAATTATTAAGAGAAACAAGACGGGAAATAAGAATGAAAAAATAAGAAAAACAAGAAAGGAAAAGAACTTAAAGGAGTAGACATAAGAGGAGAAAGAGAAGAGAGAGTAGAAGACGTGGAAGAAGAAGAAGAAGAAGAAGAAGAAGAAGAAGAAGAAGAAGACGAAAAGAAGAAGAAATAGGAGAAAAAATAAGGAAGGGATGCGAAAATAATAAAAAGAATTAGAAAGAAAAAGAAGACGGGAATAAGAAAGAAAACAGAAGAAATAAACAAGAAAGGAAAAAGGAGAAAGAAAATAAAGAGTGGGATAAGAAAGATGTAAAAGAAGAAGAAGAAGAAGAAGAAGAAGGAAGAACTGTTGACGTGGCTCAATACTGTTTACTCAGCATCCACATACCGAATCGAATTGTATACGTGCGTATTTCTAGCTTATAAAGTACTGATACAGCATGGCTCCGACAGTTAATCACGAATAAAAAAGGAAAGAAAAGTTTTTAAATATCCTAACTATATCTTCTACTTTGAAAGGGACAAAGGAAATGTTAAAGGAAAAACTCGCATGTGTGCGCTAGATCAAAGTATATTTTGACTTAAGCTAAATAAACGTAAAATTAAGCTATTGTAATTTATATTACTTTTTTGAATAAATGAGCAAATGAAAAAATCTGTTATTGAAAAAATTGAATATATCAAAATAATTACCTACGATGAAGATCAAAATAAAGCGACAACCGCACCATTGCGAATGGACCACCCGTAACATGTGATAATGCAAATTGATACCAAATGTGTAAATAAGCATCATCCTTACATGTTTATCTTTTTCTGTACATTTATTGTTCATTGAAGCACTGATTTGTAGTATTTTTACAGTTCGAAATCGCATTGTTCCTGGGCAGCTTAGAAAGAGCATATGCACCTAAAAACTATAAAATATAAATCTGTTTTTTCATCTTTAAAAACTGAACTTCGTATATAAAGTTTATTTTAGTGTCATTCCCAATACGCACTACAATGACGCAATACAAATAAATTGGCTTTTTCTTCAATTTCTGTAGTGTTTTTTTTATCTCTGGTAAAACGTGACTTGTTCCTTTTCTAAAATAAACCATATCCATTTTCTAAAATAAACCGACTAGTCATGCAGTCAATATCTGGCTGACTCAAACATTACTCAATTTTTTGTCATGTGGTGAATCAATACAGTAATAATAATAATTATTATTACTCGTAATAATCGAGCCTCAGATTACATAATGACATTACTTGTGAATACATACAACGTCCCGATACCTGTCGGGACGATGATGAAACCCTCGGTGCTCGCTGCGGTCGCAGGAGGCCCGAGGAGGATCCCCCCTCTCCGCCCCCCTCTGCCCCGCCCATTCCCTTCGCGCCTCAGCAAGCGCCCCAGCGCGCTCCCCGCCCCTCCCCCTACTGCCCCTCACCTTGTTTGTAGCCCATTAGCGTCGCATTTCATAGCCCCCTCTCTCGACCGCTGATCATTAGCCCCTCCCCAGCGCGCAAGTCGCAATTCCGCGCATCAGGCGCTATTCCGCGCATCAGTTTTAGATCACGAACGTTCGCAGCGCTTCAATTAAACCTGCGCAGCCTCTCAGCATTGCAGCCCCAGGGGAAAGGCGCGGGAGGGACGGGGCTGAAGCGCGGAAACGCTGTTGCCAACAGAGCAGTCAAGTTGACCGAAGACACTTGAGCTCTCCAAAACACTTCGAACTTCCCGTTCGTCATGCAAGTGTTAACAACAGGAACCAGGGAGTGCAAACGCTGGGTTTTACTTTACACGATATCTCCTTACCTCTACTCCATTTCAAATTGAAATGGTTTTCATCAACAGGACTGGAATTAAGCAAAAGCACGAATTGTCCATATAATCGAGTTACTTCCAAGTACAAATCTACTGAAACCATTTTAAGAGGTCATTGACACTATTCTGTTACTGTCTTGTTTCTTCACAGGAATGCTAATTACATGGAACAACCTTATTGATAATACTTATACCTCTCCCCATACGTCACATGAAGATTTACATGAATATTTGATCTTTTTATCTCTGTCGGGTCTGTTATTTTTAAATATTTTCTATGAAGGCGTTTGACACTTTATGGTTGCTTTAACATTTTGTGTCTCACATTTCATGACAATTACCACAAACCGTATAGTATCTGATTTATCATGTGTGTATTGCATAATTTTCTTTGTTAAATTCCTTGCTACACATATAATACCTCTTATCCAATTATTTAGGACATATTTAATGACTAGTCTTTTTTATTTCTGTATATGAAACACTATTTTTCGGTCTTACACAAAACACGCCTGATTTCATTGATGTCTAAGATCATACCGCATTTTCAGTCACGAGAAAGGATGTATAAAGAATAAACACTACAAAAGGACACATATTAAAACTGTATTTATGCTCCGCCCATTTCACTTTTGTCTCCTAGGAATTTCCTTGCCGCATCTCGTGTATCAAGTATCACTAATATCTGCTTCACTGTTAATGTTCCTGCTCCACCTATTGAGAACTTGTTGGTTGTGGTATTATTCAAGTAGATGAAATTATTATCCGGATCGCTATTTTCTTTATAGTTTATAGTTTTTCAGTTCGCCAGCTGTCTTTTTTTGTTTCTTCCCACTGTGTACAGTGCCAATGTGGTTGGTGGGTGGAATAAAGACACCAATTAATACGAAGTTCTGGCTTCTTTTTGATCAACAGTAAGATATCTGGGCAATATGCTGGTGAAGTTACATCAGTTGTTATTTTATCATTCCAGCATAATTTTATGTTGTTCGTACTTTCAATGACGAGACGGAGGTTCATATTTGCAGCACTGGATCATTGTGTCACTATTGCGTCCACAAATACAGGAAAATCTGTCTAAGCCGGAATCGATCGGGACACAAAAATCCGGTTTAAGTAAGTTTCCGTTTTATGAAGGATTGTCCATTTTACGACACTTGCGATATTGATATTTTCGTTCTGAAATTAGTAAATTAGTGTAAGTAAAGAGGTTATTAAATTACATGATTTTATTATTATTATTATTATTAACATACATTTACATATAACGTATTTACGGAAGAAATCACCAATAAATGAATATTAAACATTCTTCATTTACAACTGCTGAGTTTCTCTTGCTTTAACACATTCATCTAATGAGTTTATAATTTTCGCATTGTTACATTTGTTGTGAAACAATTAAAAATACACATCACCTCACTGCCTAATTGGCTGCAATCGAATTGTGTGTTGACTCTTTCAACGCACAATTCGACACAGCCCAGAGTTTTATGATTTTCTAATACCCTTGCATGGCCGTGAGCAATGCATTTGCAAAATTAAAATAAAACATTTAGAGTAGTTTTTGAGAAAATAATTGTTTAAAAATTGTCTAATGCATGCAAAATGACGTGAAAACCACTTACGTATTCGAAAAAGAATCGTAATTGGCAGTTTTGGACAAAAATTCTTATTGTCCGGTCCTGGTAATAAAAAAAGTGAAAAATCTTATTCCAGTATGTGCTAAATTATTACAACACGGTCGTGTAGTCAGAAACCATGTTTTGTTGGACCTTGATATTGCAACCCTCACCCTCTCGATATTAATATTTCCTCCGAAGGGGGCATATTATTATCCGCACTTCTCGGGCTGAGCATTGACAATTGTTTGTTAATGGATGAGTCGCACCAGCCCGCCCAGGCTGGCAGTCACAATATCGAAAAACGAATGCCGGCAAAAGTCTCTCCGCCTGTAAGAAATGTAATAGAACGTCAAAAACGTTTACATCTTAACATTGCGATCTAGAGAACTTGTCTCTCTTGCAGAGACACAGAGATTTTATGGCTCTAGAATGCATTGTTTTCGAGTTATGTACGATAGTAATGTGTGTTGTGGCATAATCTGATTTGCTGGTTACATTGATGTCTGATAATCCAAAAGTGATGTAATAGTTATTGATATGTATGATAATGTATGAAAGTAATAGTGATTGCTCAAAACGACTTCAAAATAAAACGTTATCAAACGAATATTTTTAATTCTAATATAGCTAGTCCTTATACGAATGAATGTTATCTTTTTTCTGTTGAGTAGATTTCCGCATTTCAAATTACATCCTATACAAATCTAACATTTTTCTTTTTTAAATTCTGTTACTTTTTTTATAACAGCATTGTCTTAACCAGTTACTGCCGTCGATCGAGAAGTAATCTTCCGTTAATTTAGTCAGTTATCGTCAGACGTAGCCTATTATCCCTTTCACCAGGGGTTTGGTGCCATCAGATCCCCGGTGTATCCAGACGGTCTCTCCTTCCAGGGAGTCGGGGTTTCTCGAGTTGCTTGACCTCCATGAGTTCACGGGGCGTACTTAAGCAATTCTGCTAGCGACGCCTGCAAATGCTCTGGTCCTTTCACAGCCCTCTATGACATTTAATCGTTAATTGACGTCTCTTGATCTTTTCTTAGGACACGTTTATGAACTTCCTTAACTTGAACTTCCACACCATACTTTTTATGAATTGATTTGTATAAGAATGCAGTCAGAAGGATTTAAACTGCTTTGAATTTTGTGTAAAAGACATGTCTAAACTGATGAAGCCCCAATTATGCGGGTCGAATTCACGTTAGAGTTACAGCTTTTTTCATACTTTGTTCTTTATTGGAAATATACTAAAAATGTTGTATTGTCTGTTAAAAATGTTTCTGTGTTGAAATATTGTTTGTACTGAGAAAAGAAGATTCGTCAAGAAATTTGTTACATTTGCTAGTATTTTCATTTTTCCTTTGCAGCAATTTTTTCTTCAAAATATATTTACACTACTTCTAGCACTGCTTATAATTACTTCATAATGCCGTTACAAAGGAAAACTGTGGACCTCAAACTACTTTTTTTATTCCTCCAGCGCCGAACCAAACGCCAAGTTGTCTGTTGTCTTTCATACAGAAAAAATGCGTCTAACAAAAAATGAAGTTCGTGAGAAAAGGGGGAGGAGTCCTAGGGGAGGCAGGCAAGCGTTGAAGCATGGAACGCCTCGGGCTGCACACCCGCCCACCTCTCCCCGCCCCGCTCCGCCCCGCCCCAACCCCCACTTTCCGAACCCTCCCTTCCTCGCCTCGCCCCGTCGCGCTCACCACTTTCGGCACCCCCTCTCCGAAACGCACCCCCCCCGTCGTGGCGCTGCGACTTCTTGCTCGGCGGCGGAGGCAACTTCCTTGATGCGCCCGTCCTCCCCGCCATTTGCAGCGCTTCTCCACTCCTTGCGATTCCACACGCCAAAGTTTCCAGCCGCTGCATGAAGACAGCTTATTCCGCGAATTCCTGTGTTGCAAGAGAGACAGCGTATTTTGACCCAACGGGAAATTCGGTTTCTGTCCAGTGAGCGGAATACGAAACTCGACAAGCGGTTAGCAACTTGAAATGGATGCCAATGCATAATGTGTACTTCGCTGCATTCAGATCACTTAACTGAATTTATGACCTGCAGAGGAACTCGGACTCTCTATTCTCAGTCTCACTTATTCTGCATAACAAAGCACATACGAACACAACACACAGCCAACATCATTCTAATAATATACGGAAACATTTCTCAGATTAATTTCTGTCGATGATCCCCTGACTTATTCAATAAACAAGATTCGAACGTTGTTTGCAACAGTTATAAAATAGTAAAGAAAAAATCTCGGTATAAGCTATTCATAAGCTCAGAAAAACACATATCAAAGCTTCAACCCATTTTAAGGGAGTGTCGGCGACAAAATACGTTTTGAGGTTAGAAAATATATTCTAAACGTATTTCATCAGACATCATTAAAAAATAAAACAAAAGATATGAGAAATTCATTAGAATATCTTTACTATAAAATATTGCTTCTTGGTGTAATTATTTCGGAGAGATCACCTCCTAAGAGTTTGTAGGTTTTACATAAAGAATCAATCTAGAGGAAAGTAATATCTTAATTGAATTTTTCAATTGAATGGAAAAATTCAAGTAGCCAAAAACAGCAATCCAATATTGTCTAATAGTGTTAATGTCACGTTTGTAGAGCGTGGTTTCGCAACGGCTGAATATGAAGCATGAAGCGTAACTAAAATTAGTCGCAGGCAGAGGATAGGAAATTGCGCTTGCATGAGAGCGGTGACTCACAGCGCGCCCTCGCGCCGTCGCTGCTCAGCGCTTCAGAAGCTCCTCGCGCCCACACGCGCCCCTCACTCAGCCCCCAGCTGCGCTTTGTTGAAGGGCGACAGCAAGCAGTGAGGAATCAAACGGTCTGCTTTGAATGATGTCCCTCATCTCTTTCCACTTCGGTTGTGATTTGCCATTAATTTCCACCCTAAATTATTTCGTGTGAGATTATACTCCCTTGAGTAGCCAGAGACCTTTCATTTAACTGGACCAAATTCAGCAATGTTGATAAAGGAATTAAAAAATATGTATGCCAATTTTAAAACGAAGGATATCACATTTCATTCGAAAAATCCCGCTGTGTAATTGGTAGAGCAGATGTCTTAATGATGATAATTAAGGTTTAAGGGCGCTTAATAGGTGCGCTATTGAGTGGAGATGCAGGAGAGTTGAGTGCGTGTGTCTCAGTTGTTAGCGTTGGAGGGAAGGAAGTGCATTGATGCAAGAGGCGCGGGAGGGGGCAGCAGGAGGGGGAAATGGTTGAGGGAGGGGCAGGTCTGAAAGGGAGGGGCCGAGGGGTTGCGCGCAGCTCGGAAGAAGCCAAGAAGCCAAGTGGAGGGGGATGATGGAGCGCGGGGCACAACTTCAATAGACTTTCGTGGAATAAATATATTCCTCTATTAAGGTAGATAGCCCGTCGCGTGGAACGTTTCCTGAACAAAACCACCTGATTTAATGTCGCACGAAAAACCTCTGAAGATGGGCTGCCCCGGGGGGTTAGGAGGGGCGGAGGAGGGAAGGAGCGGGGCGGCAGGGAGGCAGGCGTCCCCCTGACATTCTCCAAGTTTAATGGTAGGGGAGGTTAGTGACGGAGAGACAAGGCGCGGGGGCGGTGGAGACGGGAGCGGCGGAAGGAGGGGTGTTGGTGGAGGCTGCGGTCGCCCGGCAGCGGCGCGGCGCGGCGTGGCGAGAAGATGTGAAGATCGAGCGCAGACAATAAACAAAGCTTACCGAAGAGTTGTCGGAGGGCGTATACGTGAAGTGAATGAGAAGATACACGACACCTAGGCAAGACTAGAAACTATAAGTAACAGGAGGTAACAGCGGGTAGGAGTATCCTTAAATCGGCGTGGTAAGTGCGTACTTCAAAGAAAGAATATTTGCGGTTGTAAAAGGCAGCACATCAGTCATTCTGCCAGGTTTCATAATTCATAAACGAAAAACGTGATTTAAACCAAATAAAACCGGCTTAGATGGCTCAGGACCTCAATTGATGTCGCTGCAGTGGCTCGGGCCGGGAGGTCCCAGGGCTAGGACTAACTAGGTCGAATTCAGCCACTGTCAGGAGGACAATTCTAGCGGCCGGCCGGCTACTCTTGATCGGCAGTATTTCGTGTCTTCTCCAATCAATACCAAGCGAAAGCACGAGCAGTACCCGAACAAACGGGCGGATTGCGCGCGATCTTTCCTTCCTCTTGTTTGTACTATCCTCCCCCTTACACACACACTGATACGCACTGCACGCCTCAGATGTCGGGAGACCAGTTGGGAGCTTAGAGCGGGTTCCGGCTGCGGGAGTGCCCTGCTGGTAGGAGATACCTTCTTCAATAGGGGTTTCATTGGGGAAAACCTCTCAATCCGACGTGTAGGTCTACGCTGGATCACGACATCCTGCTGGGGAACACCGCCCGCGAAAAAAAACAAGTACTATACTAATGGCACTAACGACCTTAACAGTTGTCGTGTCCTAATAAACCAATCAACCAAAAGAATGCCGTTGGACTGACAACCTGCCAGGGTACCAAACCTTGCAAAAAGAATTATTTATTTGAGACGTCACTGGACTGTATTTGAAGCTTGAAGATGAGATGAGAACGATGAGCAATATGAATGATCAGAGTGACATCCCATTAAAGGAAGGCAATTTCCAACTCAATTTCCGTGTTTTTGAGGGGGCCCGGCCGCGAGAATGGAAGCAAGCGAAACGTCGTGAGTGCGGGGCGTGGTGACTGGCGAGGGCCAAGATGGCGGTGGGTGGCAGGCGTGACGCGGCGAGGGGCGTGACGCCAGCGCCCCCGCCAGGGCTCCTTTCATCTGGAAAACGGCCTCCTTCGTGGGGGACTTCCTCCTGCAACTCCTTCCTCACATGGCTTTTGCACTGTTGTACTTGCGAATGGTAAATGCAAAGCTGTTACCCTTCTTATTACGTACAAATGCAAAACAAACTATGTAAAAGTTGTGTGTATGAGCGATGTGAATGTCTTCAGTGTGTTTTTTCTTAAAGCAGGCTTTATTATTTGTAGAGTCAGGTCGGACTATGTATACTCACATTTTTAATAGTGACCCTTACAATTTTGTTTTTCCTTTTTCAAAACGTTAGCTTTTGAAAGCCCTTGTATGATTCTTAAGGCAAGTGTTTTCTGCCACGCGTAAAGTGGAAACGTTGTTCCCGTAAGTATTGTAATGAAATATAATGATTGGACGCAGGGTCAATCGCAGTCACACTAGATGTGACAGAAGAATTGGGAAGGTAGACCATGTCGCGAGTTGAGGGGGAGAGGGAGGACCCCACAAACTCGTGCAGGAAGAAAAGAGAGTATATTTTATAATAAGTTTATTGACTTACCCGCGTAGTGGACCCTACATCCTGGGAGCGGGTGGCGTGACGACGGTTGGCTTCGGCAGGTTGACTCGTCATAAGAGGGGGGAGGTGCGAAGTCCTCCCCAATTTATAGCCTCGGAACGCTGGCGTCGGCAAATGACAACTGGTCACTTGCCGACGGCAGCGTGTCGCGAGGGCCGGAAAGCCATATCGCGACACCATGTAGACTGCAAGACATGTAGGAATGAGGGAGACGTTAGGATTGGGATGCATAGGCCGTTGTAGAACACAGCTACGACTCAGTTTCAGCCTCTCCGCAAAACTTATAACACTTAATTACTACTCTCTCCTTATCCCGTTCATTAAACATTGTTTAAAAGAATCTGCCGTGAGCATCTGTGAGCATCCGTGAGCATCTGCCGTGAGCAAAGTTCTTCCATTACTCATGAGAAACAATTTATTTTCGTTATTCGCAATACGGACTTAAATACATGCTTTTTTCTCTTTCCCTCTCCCGTGACACCTTTCGGGATGCAATCGGGCTAAGCCTTCCAGGGAGGCCATACTTGAAAGTGGATTAACTGGTAAGTGAATGAGATGCATAGCTGACAGGGATGCAACAATCGGGCAACTCTCCGTGACCTACAGTGTGGCGAACATATTGAACATAAATCCAAATATCTCATATTACTTCTCTTTAAACCGTATACAATTTCGTGTCAAAATTAAATTAATTAATTAATACATTAAATAAATAAATAAATAAATAAATAAATAAATAAATAAATAAATAAATAAATAAATAAATAAATAAATAAATAAATAAATAAATAAATAAATAAATAAATAAATAAATAAATAAATAAATAAATAAATAAATAAATAAATAAATAAATAAATAAATAAATAAATAAATAAATAAATAAATAAATAAATAAATAAATAAATAAATAAATAAATAAATAAATAAATAAATAAATAAATAAATAAATAAATAAATAAATAAATAAATAAATAAATAAATAAATAAATAAATAAATAAATAAATAAATAAATAAATAAATAAATAAATAAATAAATAAATAAATAAATAAATAAATTCTTGAAATGGTTGGATGTTGTGACATCATAGGGGTGTCGTCTGTGTGGCGTAGGGAGGTGTTGACGTTATGTGGAATGGCGTGTGCAAGGCAATTGAAATGACCGGTTGGCCTATCCTATTATTTTTAAATAGTCTCTCGCTGAGCGCGAGCCTGGCCGTCTACAGAAGGAAGAGTCTGGTGGTGTCGTGGGGTTAAGAAGAATGTGTATAAATCAGTAAATCACTTTAAAGTACACCATTTTTTGACTTAAAAACAGTCATTGGTGCACACATACACTCATAAAACCTAATAAAATGCATCCGTTCTGAGAATATCGCTAAGGAGGGCGCTTTGTTGGGGTTCCCCACATCGAGAGCGCAACAGAAGTTCTTGAAAACTCGAGTTCTCTGGATTAAGTAAGCGAGTGCAGGATCCCGTACTGCGTGCACCTGATCCGAGGCAAACGTCCGGAAGATGGAAGGTGGGAGGTGAAGTAAATAGACGGCATCGACGTCTTGAAGGTGGCTTTGTGAACGTATTAAAGAATGGCAGCGTCGATCTGATTATACCCATCATCACGGAGGTGCGGCATATTTTCTATGTACGACGACGACGACACTAAATTAATAGCACACTCCTACACTAATGTTTCACTTTTATATCTCCCGCACACAAATCAACCCTATCTGTATCTTCCTTACTCGCGTGCTACAGATCACCATCTCTGAAATTGCGGATATTGCAAATGACCAATTCCCACATTTACAGTATTGAAAATAGACACTTTTTCCAAAATGAAAATTATTCTTCAAAGTTGTATCTTTAAACAAGTTTAGTACAATACTCCGAAAATATTAGTATTTTTCGTAAAATTTACAGGGAAGTATAGCCAACCTTTCTCAATTGACAAGACTCAAAAAGTGTCTTTAATTTTTTTCTTCGGATATTCAAAGGACTCTTAAAAAATTGCGCAGGTCTCATTTTCGACAAACTTTCTGTATTTTTGAATATTGCAAAAAATTCACATTGCAGGAGTACAACATTAATGATAGAGATTTTTCTATAATAAAATCTAATCTGAAATTTAGATCTTAGGACAAGCACATTTTTTTTAAGAAACTAGTAGTTCTTACGTTATTCTTGCTTGAAGTTCAGGTAATTTTTAAAAAATCTCAAAAAGGGCTGCAACTTTTTTCTTTATTTTTTCTTCGGAAGAGGGAAGGTAGCTTAAAAATCACGAAGGTTCCACTTTCGGTACAGATAATCAACACTTCTACATATAATGTGTCTAGGGAGCAAACTTCGAAAATTAGCTCTTAAGATAGTTTTAAGCATATTTTGTCTAATAAACTCCATCGATATTCCGAATGGCTGACCCGCAATAAGCATTCAAAAGTTGGTTTGAAAAAATACTTTATATGCAAAAATTTACATTTCAGAAACATATAAACACTCTAGAAACATGTTAATTGTTTAATGTTTGACAAAAGAAATAAATCTATTGTTCACAAAGAAAAATTACTACACAAATAAAAAGCACCCTATTTACACAATTCGACTGCTATTTTTATTTCTGTGTTGATTTTTCTTTGTGGACAAATATATTTAATTCGTCATTCAATATTCATTGCACGTTGTCAATGGGTGTCTACGTATGTTTTCAAAGAATTGTATCAATCAAAGAGAAAAAGTATGCACCAAAGATGAGTCGTTCTCAACTTTTAACGAAATCTTCGCTCTGCGGGCAATTTTCTCTTATGTTCTCCGTGCATTTTACAACCCCACCTCCGTTTCCAGCAAACGAAATTCTTACTTTGGTTCCTTTGGGAGAAAATATACCACAAAGAGCGTGAGAGATAAGCAGTTAAATACCTTCCTCGCGAGATAACACTGCCACAATTTGATATTACAAAGTCCACAGTAAAGTTAATGGAGCAGAGGAGATACTAACAGAGCTTTCATTTGTCGTTGAAAATGTTACATTTCATAGTCTGCTCGTAGCGTCTCTGAAGGCTATGCATGTTGAGAATTCTGAATCTTTGAAGATATCGATCTTTAAAGTCCGTTGAAGACGATATAGTTTGACAAATGTGACGTGATCGTTTAAAAAAGGAAATGATTAACTGTGAATCCAGCTAATGAAGGTAGCAGCATCTTTGTTTCTTGCCACATAGTAAGTATGAAATTCAAGACGTTAAAGCAGTCAGCGTATAAATAACGAGGAAAGCTTGTTTCCAGTATTACGAGGCTCCCATCAACTGAGGGAATGCATTCAAGAGAAAACAGCTCGCAAACACACACGACTCCGAGAACTCGCAGCGAGTGGCTGCAGGGACCCTTACAGACACCTAGAAACGTCGGCGTGAATCTCTTTCTTCTTTGACGAGAAAAACGTATTTTGCATTCGTGTTCCTCCGGATATGCAGTGCTCCGGTTCTTCTCTACGCATGTTTTTACGCACATCTGCAGCTACCGAGGGCCGTGAGTTATGCAGCTTCATTACCCTCTTCTCACAGAATATGCAATGTTTTTGTTCGTCATTGTCGTTTCGTTCACGGCACTCAAATCTGTAACTAAATGTCTGTGATGACCCTGCTCAACATTGCATTTACTCGGAAATACTTGTTTTTGTTTGCGATTGTTTTGTTCTTTGGAAATACTCAGAATAAACTAATTTTACCAAGAACACTCAAATGTTTTTTAGTTTACTTCCACTAGCAACAAACAATACGTCTACTTTAATGCTCATTTGCCTCATCGAAACTTGAAAAATACCTATGAAATCCGTTATGATTTGTTTAAATTTTCAAATCGAAATTAATCAAATGGAGAAATTTGTTCATATTGAAGAGGAAGAATAAATATTAAAAGTGATTAATTGCATATATTTCAGAAAAATCAGTACAAAAAATATGCATAAACAGTTTAAAGAAAAAATCATTAAAACACGTATTTACTTTTACAGAAACGACAGTGCCACTATTATCTCTGCCAATGCATACGGAATTGCGGAAAATGAATTTTTAGTATCGATTTTAATCTTACGATCATTGTTTAGGTAGTTCAGTTATGTAACATACTGTGACACGAATTATATCTTCATGGTTATAAAAACAATTCTAAATCCGCACACATTCTTTTCAGAAATGTCACTTTACATTTAATATTGAGTTTCTTTAAGATTTTACTCACATAACACAATTTTCATCGTCGCTAATTTTACAATTTTATTTTTACATTAAAGTTTAATAAAGTGGCGAACTATGGAAGTCTTTAGCTTTATCATTACTAAACGGACTTAAGTGTAAGACGTTTAATATTTTGTTTGTCTTAAAAATGCTCTTTGGTCTTATTTTTTTCATCCCCAGAGTATTGTCTGCTTGAATTAATGTATTCATGAGAGTGGAAGTTAAAATTTGGATGCTTTTAACTTGGTGTTTAATCTCCTGTAGTTTCATAATGTAACACCATGCAATAGCACTTATGAATAAACAGAAGTTTTAGCTGCGGTGAGTCAAACCTTCTCTATGGTGAAAACCTGGAGCTTGCCCTAAAATGCTCTCAAATATAAAATCACTTTTCAGAAATGCTGTACAAACAACAAATAGAGGCAGCTGTTTCACGAGATTTCCATAAAGTCAATGGTAGAGTAGTAAGTAGCGTTAGGTTAATTGGATCAATTTTCACCTTTGCATTTTTTCAATTTGTTTTCATTTTGTTATCCAAACGTTTAATAGAGTACATAATCATATTAAGTCACATGTAAGTAGCAATAATAAAAATAATTAATTTTCTAGCTTCATGCAAAAGTTCGTGATGTTGGGGGGAAATGGTTCCCTTAATCCTGGAATGACGTTAACTGAGCTACCCACTGAGGATAAGTGAGCAGTAAGTTTGAATGTTGAACGCAGTTTTACATTATGGAGAAACATAGAGTGAGTTTTATTCTAATGAAGAAATTACTTTTCTTTTAATTTTAACATTTTCAGTCTCGCTCTAGACGTCGTGGAGTAAGCATCGCATCGCTCCGCTTATCGCTGTGCTTCGGTGTTACGCTCAAACTCGTGTTTAGTGCAAGTACAAACGGGCGCCGCTACCAGCGGATCCCCATATTTCTAACAGTGATTGTTTTTGTGCAATAGAATTGTTTATTGCTAATAACGAAATATTGTGTTATCAAGTGAAAGTGTAGTGGTGCAGCGAAAGCTGTATGTTCGCAACAAGTGCCCCCGCTTTTGGGGGCCAATTGGTGTCTGCAGCCCACGTTTTAAATGGTGGCACACCAGATCAGTTCACAGCAATGAATGGAGATGTGCTTCCATTTCCACCACAAATGGAAAATATTCAACCCTTGGAACAGTTCAACACATCTCAACCGACCGCCCTGCAGCTGGATGAAGAGCCGGAAGGGACTCTGACCAACCTTCAGTCAGTAAGCACTAAAGATGCTTATTATAACAGGTATGGTGCTGCCCCGCAACAAACAGTTATTCAACAGTCAACCAGTGGTTTTAATGAAAACAGTAAAAATCTAAAACGCATGCACGTAGATTTACCAGATGAAAACAATGCTTCTAAAAGAATACTGTATAACGTGACCGTCAAAAATAGGTACCAAGGTCTTCAAAATATGACCGAAGAAAATTCGCCAAACGAAAGGGAAGAAAGTGAAGAATCCATCATTAAAATACCCCCCTTTTATGTCCATAAAGTACTCGATTATCCCCTATTTATCAGTGAACTAAAAAGTATTACAAAAAACAATTTTTCTACTAAATTAGAAAAAGACACTATAAAAATTAAATTCAACTCAATAGAGGACTATAGAGAATATCGAAAATTCTGTGAAAAAGAGAAAATCGAGCATCACACATATAGGGATCCTACCCAAAAAACTTTTTCAGTTGTCATAAAAGATCTGCCAATTACCTATTCAGAAGAGGAAATATTTAATGAACTTTCGAAAAACTTTGAAGTGTTAAAAGTTGTTAGACTGTTCGGAAGAGAACGTAAACCGTTAAGTACCGTTGCGGTCGATCTAACTGATAATGAAAATAACAAAGCAATTTTAAAAATAAATCAGCTAATATATAGCATTGTCAGAGTTCAAATGCGCGTAAAGTCTAAAACTCCAATAATGTGCAAAAATTGTCAGACTTTCGGTCATTCACAGGCAAATTGCGGAAGGAGACCTAGATGTGTGAGATGCTTAGAAAGCCATCATTACTCGAAATGTGACAAACCTAAACATAATAATGTACCAAAGTGTTGTAACTGCAATGGGGAACACACGGCTAACTACAAAGGCTGCAAAGCTTACAAAGAAGCAGTTAAAAAATATAATTTAAATCAGGCTAATCATAAATTTTCAGCTTACAATCTGCCAAATAGGCAGTTCTCAAACCGCCAATTAAACCAAAACACACAACCTTATCACTATGCCCCGCAAGAGTTTCCTCCTCTGCCGCTTAATTCAACGCCCTTGCATTCTTTTGCTTATCGCGCTAGCCAGCCGCCGAGGCCAGATAACAGGAATTCTCCCCCAGTCCTCCAAAATATGAACGTAATAAATGAAAACCTAATCCAAACAATTATAAATAATATTCTTTCTGCAATCATTCCACAGTTGCAACAAATGGTTCAAAAACTTATTTCTGTTCATTTCAATGGCTCAAAATAAAATAGAAAACTTCAAAATTCTCAACTGGAATGCAAATGGCATAAAGCGCCAAGAAAACGAACTAAGATACTTTCTACAAGTCCACGTCATAGATATTGCGTGTATTTCAGAAACACACTTAAAGCCGGTAGAAAAATTTTCGATCCCAAAATATTTAGCATACCGCAATGATCGAATTTCGCATATAGCATCAGGTGGGGTAGCAATTCTCATTAATAGAAAAATTAAACATACACTGATACAATCCCCATCCTCAAATGAAATAGAAACAATTATTATCAATATCGAACTGATCTCTTCTAACATAACCTTGATTGCTGCATATAAACCTCCCAACAAAAAGTTTCCGTCAAGTTTCTTGAAAGCATTGTTTGATGGCAGGTCACAAATAATATTAGCAGGAGACCTAAATTGTAAAAACCAAATTTGGAACTGTAATTCTACTTCATATAATGGAAAACTTCTTCATAAATTCGCATTGCAAAGAAATCTTAATATACTAGCTCCTCCACAGCCCACATACTACCCTTATAACCCAAATGTAGTTCCTGATATTCTAGATATACTTATTACACAAAATTTAAACATTCCGATTTATCAAAATGTAAAACCAGAATTAGACTCAGACCACAATCCAGTAATAATTTCTTTCAAAGCCGAACTTCAGACTTATCAAAACGAAAAAATTATAGAGGGTAAAGTAAATTGGGACATGTATAGAAACATACTAATAAACGAATGTCAGTTTCCTGAGAATCTTAAAACATCATCTGATATCGACAGTTGTATCAACTCTCTCGAAAACAGTATTAAAAATGCTATTAAAAGGTCATCTACTAAAGTTAGGAATTTCACCAAAAATTATATTCCGCTTCCTAAACCACTTCTAAATTTAATTAAAGAAAAACATAACCTTCGTAGATTGTGGCAATATTCACGCAATAAAATAGTGAAACAAAAATTAAACAGCATATCGGTTAAAATTAAACAAGAACTACATAAAGTGAGGTGTACACATTTCCAAAATTTTTTAGGCAGCATCCCTCCAAACTCCAGGACAATGTGGAACACAATTAAAATGATTACAAAGGAAAAATCTTTCATCCCGCAGTTATCCTCTAACTCAGGTCTAGCAACGACGGATTTCGAAAAAGCTGAAACTTTAGCGGAACATTTTGAGAAAATATTTACAAATAACCCGGTAACCGACTTTGATTTCCAACTAAAAGTGGAAACAAACTTGTCAATACCGCGATATTCCGTCCCAATAAAAACTAAATTTATAGCCCCGTCTGAGACATATCAAATAATCAAGGCTTTAAAACCGAGAAAATCAGCAGGACATGACTTATTAAATAATAAAATGATGAAAGAATTACCTCGCAATGCAATTGCAGCATTAACAGCGCTCTATAACGCTTGTTTAAGATTAGGATATTATCCAAAGACCTGGAAAACTGCCATTATAACACCAGTATGCAAGCCGAACAAAAATCCACAAGACCCTCTTAGCTATAGACCAATTAGTTTGTTACCGACCTTTGCCAAAATATTTGAAAAACTTATAAAATCCCGACTATCTAAATTTTTCACCGAAACCAATGCACTTCCAAATACGCAGTTCGGATTCCGTCCAAACCACTCCACAAGTCATCAACTATTAAGAGTAACAGAGTACATTGCTGAAGCATTTCACAACCGAAAGTACACAGCTGCAATTTTTCTCGACATCGCACATGCCTTTGATAAAGTGTGGCATCATGGGCTACTTTACAAGTTGCAAACCTTGGGAACCCCCGATTATCTCCAAAACATCATTAAAAGCTTCCTGTCAGAGAGGGATTTCAAAGTTAGTATAAACAACAATAAATCAAGAGCACATATCATCAAAGCCGGCGTGCCGCAAGGTTCCCCACTTTCTCCCTTATTGTTCAACATATATATAGCTGACTATCCACAAATGACTTACTCAGAAATAGCACTCTATGCAGATGATACAGTATTATTCAATGCAAATTCAAACATTACCAACGCTTGCAAAGATCTCCAGTCGGACTTAAATGAATTTGTCGAATGGACATTGAAATGGAGAATTGCCATAAACCCTACCAAATCACAGCCTAAAATATTCTCACTAAGAAAAATACATAAACCACTACAAATCAAAATTAATAATTCTGCAATTCCTTGGCTTAATAATGAAACGCCCGTAAAATATCTGGGTGTATTACTGGATCAAAAATTAACTTGGAAAAACCACATTCAAGAAATAACGAACAAAACCTACGCAAAAATGAACAAACTTTACCCAATAATTAACAACAAATCATCGCTTAGTCTGGACTGCGCATTATCAATTTTTAAAACGATAATACGTCCCTCATTAACATACGCCTGTCAAATTTGGAACAATATAGCAAACACACATCTAAAGAAACTACAAATCATTCAAAACAAGTACCTAAGAAAAGCCGTGCAAGCCCCTTGGTTTATTCCAAATATGCAAATTCACAGAGAGCTTAACATTCCTTCCATTAGCGAATACATTCAACGGATGAGTAACAGATTTTTCACCCTTCTTCCGTCGTGTACAAGTGCACAAATATTTGATCTAGGCAAAAATGCTTCCATCCCAACCCGCATTATCTCTCGATACCCCAAAGACTCACTTAAACCACCTTAAATTAGAATAATTTCCATCCCCTCCCATTAATCAATTCCGCTGCTGAAAAATTAAATAAATACATTAATTAAAATAAATAAATAAATTAATAAATTTCTTTGAATTACTGCTCTGCAGACTTTGTTGACGAGGTAACCGTGTGGTCCCCCTCATATACTGTCAGCCGAATGGCCAAAAAAAATTCTGTAATTATAAACTGTAGATTAAAACCCCTGAAAGGCATACTATGCCGAACAGGCAGGAAAAGAAATTAAAAAAAAAAAAAACATTTTCAAATAGTCATTACTGGAGCTAATATTGTCATTTCCTACACCAATATTGCCTTTTGACATCCTTGAGTCTTGGCAATGCTGCTCTCAAGATATATTCTGTAGCCTGTAATTTTTCGGATTGGAATTTTGTGTTAGAAGTTTCCTTATTTCATCCTTCAACAGCTGCTCTGACGGTACTATATAGACCTTCCAGTTGCGTCAACTGTTTTGGTCATTAGTTACAGCCGGGAGGAGGAGGAGGAGGAGGAGGTGGCGGTGTTCCTCCCCGCTGGAACGGGAGATCGGGCACCGATCTGCACGTCGGCTACTGGGGCTTTCCACCTCCAGGCATTTCCCCCAGCGGACCACTGCCTCACTCAGAACAAGCTCCCGACGGGTCACCCGGTTTGTGTAATGTAGTGCCTATATGTGGATTACGGGGAGAAGAGGGAATAAAGGTGAGGAAAGGAATTCAGCACCGCGATACGTGGCCCGATTGATAAAGTACTACCCCAGCATTCCGCCAAGTATTGATGAGGGAAACCGCGTAAAACTGCCGTTCAGAGCAGTCTTCCGCTCGAATTCTCCTCGTGACTGTGGCTGATCAGGTGCAAGTGAGTGAAGGGGCATATGAGAGAAAGGGGAATGGGGAAGTGGCATCTGTTGCCGGTGGCGTTTAATGGGGCATGCAAGATGCAAGCACCGCCCGAGGGGACAGACCCACGGTGATCATCGAGGTAACTGAAATCATTCATGTTCACACAGATTTCGAGGTATCCTATTGACGTTGTCAGATTATTTTCTACCAAAATGTACGTTTTTTTTATATGTTCGTAAAACGTTAAATTAGCTCATCGTGTTAACATCCAGGTTGCAAAGGAAAGCTGGCTGGAAGTGACGAAAAGTAGGTGATGTTGCAAAGGCGTAATCTCTCTGAAAGCTGTAAACCAAAAATGAAGAAGAAACGAAAATATACGAGACAGCAAACAAGTAAAACAATTAACAAGGTGAGACGTTACGGAAGATGAGAGGAAAGGAGGCGTTGAGAGGACAGGCCGAGGCAGGAGAGGGGCGTGCGGTGCGACAGTGGCGAGTTGCAGGCCGGGCGAAAACCGCGCGATGGGAAACCACGCGAAAACAAGGGTCGGGCGGAGGGAGCGGCGGCGCGGAAGGCGCGGGGGCGCGCGGGGGAGGGGCCCAAGGAGCGGGGAAGGCGACGATACGAAAAACTCGAGTCGCCCAATCCAATTTTACAAGCGGCCAGGTGCAAAAGCGGGGTTCCCCGAGTAAATAAATTAGCCTCGGCGCCGGGCGACCCAGGCAGCGTCGACGCGCGGCGCTGGGCGCGGGGCGCGGGGCGTGGAGAGGTAGGAGGGGGTGCGGAGCGCAAGGCCGTGGGTGGGTGGGTGGCGTAAGGGCGGGGCGCGGAGCATGGGGCGCGGGGCGCTTCAAGACGAAGGCGGCTTCTGCAGCTGCTGCGCCGCGCTCTGCCCTGGTACCTGCGTCGCCGCCACGACCTGTCTCGGCAACCGCATTTGCTGCTTCACGGGGGCCACGCTCGGATTAGCATTCTCGGTCGCTCCAACATTTCCCCGGGAACATTCGTTACTTTTTTATTAATGTGTAACTAAATGGTTTGGCTTAAAACAGAAGCTTTACGCTAAAACTATTGCCAAACTATTGTCCATGTGAGACTGAATAATATTGAAAACTTCTCATCGTGTAGTTGTCTTACTTAATTCTATTTAATTTCAATGACACTAAAAATTGTACGTATTGTTTGGAAGGAAGAAAAGCAACATTTAATAATCAGAAGCAAATCAAAAAACCATCGAAGCATTTTCTCAATACGCTTTATCACGTCAATTAAACAAAAAATCTATAAAGATGGGTCGTTGGCCCATAAGCTGTTTCAGAGCAAATTTCGGAGAACACTTATTTAAATATTTCTCTGTGCACTTTTCTTTTTTGCAGTGGTATAGAACAGACACGTATGAAGGATAACATTGTATTAGTAATAGTAGCTTGAAGCATCAAAAACTACTAATAAAACATTTCTTTAATTCCTGTAAAAGCTGTAAAGGGCAGTTCGGGCGTTGGCCTAACAGTAGCGCAATACTGGCTGCAACATATTTTGAAGCACAGACTTCATTCAATCTAATCCGTTCCAAGGCTTCTTCGCCTTGCTGAAGAGAACCGAATAGTTCGAAAACGTCTAGCAAAACTGGGTCTTTCATTTGTCCCATTTAGCAGTGACCGCCGATTTGGGATCAAAGTTTATCCCAACACCTTGGCAACCCTACCAAAACTCAAAATTTCTGAGTGGTATTTGGGACCCATTGGTCAAGGTGTTTTAAACAAGATACCTTTTGGCAACCACTAGCAAACATATTGGCTTACGCCTACGTCATCTTTTGCTGTACTGTTTCGACTTCAATTCGTCTCATCAGCTTGGGAAGTGATGAGATCAGCGACATGGCTGACCGCATACCCAAGGGCAGTAGTGGGGAGATTCTGGAAACTTTTAGGATCAGACTTGCATCTGGTTGAAAATCCCAAGGATTTTATTGCAATAAAATGTTTGTAGCAGGTCAAGGCGACAATGGCATTCATTATGTCGTCCAAGTCGTTCAGTGACTTGATAATGAAGCTGAGGTGAGCCGTCTGAATGAGAGCACCAAAAGGCCAACGGCAACTTGCCACCTTTTACTCACACGTCATTTTAATGAAGAACAAAACTATGTTTGTGGTGTTTAAGTTTCCAATGTCAGAGGGCAGAACACACACGGTAATCTTTTTATTTATTTTCCATCACATTCACTGGGTTGAATAATTGCGGAAACATGCATTTAATCATTCAAGTATTACGACTGAATATATTGAGTGAATTTAAACATCTTGTTTTATTTCTACATGTATTTTCATACTCAAAAACAGCTCTAATTAGACATTTTAGGACCTCGGCATAAAAAGATGACTCACTGTACTTTCTGAAGTTTTGAAATATTAACATGGCAGCACTACAATACTGATGATAGATATTTCTTCCTTGATGACATATGTTCTTTAAAATTAGATCTTTAAATAAAGTCAATGGATATCTCTGAATTTCTCAAAATTGAAAATGCAAATGTTCACCTTTGTTTTAAAGCGTCGGAAAGGTTGTGTTTGGCTGAGAGATTGGTGATGAAAGGGAAACATAAAAGGCGTTAACCTAAAAATCTGAGTCCCAATCCCAGCGTAAAGAAAAGTTTGCTGATTGGAAACACTAGTTCAAGAAGCATTATAATATTGCGTCGCAATTACAAATAATGGTGAAAAGTATGTGCTGGTGCAACTAGTGCAATTCGGTACGTTTAAATAATATTCCTTTTTTTAATAATATTTTTTAATATTCCTTTTTTAAATAATATTTCCTTTATAACTTCGGAGTTACAATGTTGTGTTAAACACCGGACCTCAGCGTATTTGTTTGTTCTATCTTTGTTTAGGAAAGGGGTTAGAACTTTTTTAGCTCGAAGTGACAGTTTTCTCGCTCCGATCTTTCCTAGCAATCGGATGAGTACAAAGAATGCAATCGTCGTCACTTATAATCCTTCGTTGAATCGCCGGCGTTCCCTCACTGCCAGGCCTGCCCATACACACTTTCAAACATATTTTTTGCATTTTTGCAAACGCATTTTGAACAAACATATTTTGTGCGACGATTTTTTTGTTTCCATGCAGAAGGGAACGCACCTATTTTTGTTTGGTACTTTGTAGACAGGTAGAAATTTTACTTTGATTTTCTGTTTTTTCTATTCAGTAGCAGTTTTTGAATTTCTCCTGGTAATAGTGGACTTTTTTTGCCACTGCTGGAATTGCAGACGTGGAACAAAGTTCTTTTGTTGGTACTGTCATCCTAAATAATTTACTCTCCCTTTAATTGTAGCAATATTTTGAAAAATTCCATCTGCTACCTCTGCATATCTGTGAAAAAATAACAGTTATTATGATGTTCTAATTCCTCTTTGCCTAATTCCTTGTCCTAAATTTACAGATTATTTGATTATTATTTTCCTATTTACAATAAGAATTTTCTTTGAAAAACGTATTTATCTCTAACATAGTCTTCTAAAAGACGTTCTCTTATCTTTCTGTCTGTCATTCTGCGAAGTGCGTGTGACGTCATTAGTCTATCGGGGCCAGACAATCCCACGCGTCGCACGCCAAAGGAAAGAGGGGTCACGTGACCTATCACCCTTCAGTTTATCCCGCGGTAACCTTGCCATCAAATGCAAAATCGTTCAACACCAGATTTTATCAGATCTCTTAAACGTACACCTTCAACCCAGCGAGATAATGACTTTTAAAGCACAATGGGCCTACTAGACCCATGCGCGCCTAACGAAAGGTTAAGGATTAAAACCGCGTTCGCTTCCCCCATTTTGCAACGTTCTAGTGAAGTCTTCTAATCCCTACTTCCGCTCTCCTGGCCAGCGCTTGCCGAGGACTCCGCGTGCGCAAACCCGATCTGTCATTCGCTAACTTTTTCCTCTGTCGACACTGCTCTAAAGTTTCTACATCACGAGAATTGCACCTTCAAGTTCAGTGTGCTTTGACTTGTTTCCAGGGAACAAAAAGTGAGTCTCGAGTAAGAGAGAGGGAGACAGTTTGCCATTAGCCGAGCCATGTGTCGAGTGTTCCTAGAGTCCTTCATTAAAGTGAATTTTGAATTTAATCTATTTAAAATATTTCAAGTAAACTTACTTTATTTAATAGCAACTAGCCCAATTAGACTTGATGCGTGCGTCCTGTGAACTTGGATGAGCGGTCACATACATTAACTACCAAATTTCATCGGAAGCATCAGTAAGCGCGCTAAGAGATTTCTCAATATTTTTCATATATTTTATATATTTTTCTTGATACAAAATTGATCCACTATCGTTTTTGGAATTTAATTTTTGTTGCCTCATGCATCTGATGTGTCATGATGTGAAAATTAGTAGAATATTCAGTTTAGTAAATGCATTCCATTTCTGTGACTGAGTAGTTCGGACACTGGTGACCGTAAGTATTTTCGCCTGCGAACAAAAGCCAATGGAGTGGTGCGCCGTAGTTGCAATGTGTTGCGAAGCGTGCTGCGGGCGCCGCCTAACGCCGTGTGTGCGTGTGCGCAGCGTCCACGGTGCTGGAAGGGCTGCTGGACGCCGTGTGCGAACTGCGCGTGCTGCACAAGAAGCACCTGCATATCCTCCTGCAGCCGCAACTCGACTCCCTCAACCTGTCCTTCGGCATGGGCGACACGCTCTACGGCCTTAAGGTTGTGACGCAGCGCTGCAAGGTAAAGGCGCCGTCGGGCGCTCCTGTCCCCCTCACCTCCTCACCCCCGCCCCCACCCACCCCGCCTAACCCCACCCACTCCGTCCACCTCGCCCACCACCCCGCCCACCTCACAACCACCCCGACAACAACGCCCACCCCGCCCTGCTCGCAATTTCCCGCTCCGCCCCTATCGCGCGTCACCATGCGCTCGGGGCAACATCCGCCGCGTTTATTATCGCTTCGCCCTGTCGCTGCCCTCTTTCCCCATTCATCTCTGCGTGCGAACAGTAGAGGATTTCCAAAATGAACTGGGTGAGAAAAGACGGCTTTGCTTGAGGGACAGCGACGCGTCCGGCGATCACGGAAAGACAATGGCTGCGCCGGCAACCGCAAACCGACCGCCGCGCCGCTTCGCGCTGCCAGCACCTTTGGGCAGTCTATTTTTGCTTCCAGTTCTTCACAATGCCTTAGAATAAATGTTACAAAGTTCTGGGGCATGTAGAGGGGGTTGAAGATGTTCGTTTGAATGCCAATGAATGTATGATCGGAAATTTAATATACAGAAGCTACCTAAATTGCATTTACCCTGAATGTCAGGCAACTTCGTTTGCGTTTGTGTTCGGTAGGTACACGAAATTGTTGACTACATCAAAACGTTAGCAACCAAACACGTGTGCATAGAATTTGCCTAACATTCACGCGCAAATGGTACGGATATAATTTCGTTCCATGAAATTACCCACCAAATTGGAAAAAAGAGATCATTTTTTACCCTTCCACAAGCTTTAGAAGATTGTAACATTTATTCTCAGATACCCAGTGTTTGAAAATTTAAATTTCATTCAGCGTCCAATCAGCCAAATAGCGAAAATATATCAAAACTCAATTTGGTAGGAAAAGTTTAATAAATATAAGAAATGCAGGCAAAATAGAGAAACTAATTGAAACATCCCCTGGCAGAGAAAACATAAATTAAAATCAAAGAAAGATGACGGGTGAAATGGAGGGAAGAGTGAAGACAAATACCGAAATTCAGAACATGTATTACCCAAAAATGGAGCGTCACGTTGTACCCAAGAATGTGGAGGGGGTTTAGTTATAATATGTTCTAAACTTCTGACTTTCATTTAGTCGGCAATTCGCTTTTTCGCACATTTATTATCAATGATGAGTTTATTGGTTATAGAAGGTGAAATATAATTTAAAATGTTCGATTATATAAGTAAATTCAGATTGATGATAGAATCATAATTTAGGTGATAAAAATTTAAACGTACCAAACTAAATAGTGAAGTCATAACGCGACTTCGATACAACAGAGAGACTTCTTGAGATGAATGTCATATTTGACGGACTAAAACAGGATACATTGTTGGGCCCTGAAAGGTATGTAGTGTCTACTAAAAGAGATTAGTTAATTGAAACCTTTTTAGTTTATAAGCTCTCCTATAATACTATATTTTATTATGGTTATTAATGAAACAGATTTGAAACTTCTGAGAGTATCCAAATCGAACATTATCGCTCGCATTATCGAAGATAAAATTCAATACATTTTCACGAAATCGCGGCGTGCGAACCAGGGAGTACGATCTGAATTTTTGTAATTTCTGATTCGTATATATGTATACCGAAATCCTATACGTTTCAAATAAGAAATATATTGTAACTAAATTCGCAGTAGTTTCAAAGTTATAAGCAGGAAAATATAGTACTATCTGTATAACTTGGCAAACTTGAGAACCAGACTGTTGTATCTGCAGTACCCGTTGAAAAAGGACGTAGTTGAAATTGTTGAGGTTATATTACATGTCGATATAGAGTGAGTATGTAAAGTGATCATAATGGATGAGGATATTATGTAAAACTGGCTGGATGAGAGTTCTTACCGTGAAAGTAACAGGGTTGTTGTATGTTTTGGCTTGAAAAATGTTATTGCACTTCCTTGAGCAAATGTTGCTTCTTTTATAGACCAAAGTTAAATGTCTAGGATTGAAATACGCATTGCTCAAAAGATACAAAAATTATATTGTAATTAAGGCATGAGACACTCGGTGGTTGTTCTGGAAATGCCATTGTCAGTGCAGTGATAATAATGACCAAACTATGTTTACTATTTCCTGATGTTAGGGAGATATCTATTTTTTATTCCAAAACGAACACGTTGATCACGTAATAATGAAATTTTCTACTCCTGGCCATTCATGCAAAGCCTTCAATGGCTCGTTGGTTAGCGGGCTTGCTTTCCACAGCGCAACCCTGGGTTCGATTCCCGGGCGGCCAAAATAATAACTGTGCGCTCTTCTTACAAATGTCCCAGTATCCAATGATGTGTGGCGATTAGAAAGCCCACTGTAAGGTTATGAAGACCAATATATACGGTGGAGGGATGTCTTCGTGCTAACCACGCGAACCCTTTATACCATGGCCGAGAGGCTGGGCCACCGCTGGTCGGCCAAGCCCCATAGGACAGGACGTCATTCAGGCATACAGGAGGTGGATAGCATACTTTCCAACATTGGAAAGACTTTAAAATTATGTTAATTTTAGTCACCAGTTTCCTTCATAAGAGTTGTTCTAGCATCCAATAGAAATCATCTTATTCTGTTATCTAGATGTCATCAAACGATTTGTATTACTTTCAAACCCAATCTAAACATTATGACTCCCAACGCTGCCCCTAAATTCAAGTGTTCCAGCCTCAACTGTATCGTTCAGATTTGTTAATAATGCAATTCTGGTCATGATCCTTATGAACCTTGGAATTGTATCAATTTGATAAGGAAATTAAAGGCAGGCAGATCAAAAGCATCTATATCACCTTTGCCAACCATCCGCTGGAGAGCAAATGTTGTAAAAGGGAAGAAAAATATCAAAGGAGAAGATGAATGATATAAATTTTATGATGAAATGGAAGACTTCAATTGATGTAAAGTATTTAGTATTTCAAGACGATTCTACTATAAGAACCTTCTGGATCTGAATTGTTCAGTTGTCTTGAAAACAGAAGGTTCTGTCTGCGGTTTCAAAAATTATGTAAGAAATTGTATGTTGATCATTAATGAATTAAATATATTTAGTACACTTGTTCATAGCCTGTTCATTCTATATAACTTCTTTTTGCATTAATTAAACTGTACAGTTCGTCTACCAGAAGGAGCAAACTTCAAATTGCTCTCGTGTAAATTGACAAAGTGTAGATAGAACCCTGTAGTTCTGTGGTCGCGAAATGTTATTCTGTGATAAACCTAAATAAATTGAATATTATGCTTCGAAAAAGATTTTATTGAAATACATAAAATTAAAACGAACACGATCTCAAGCACTTTAGTATTATTGAGCCCATTAATTATTGAGTCAAAGTATCTCCCAAACAAATAATCTTTTTAGCGTACGTACCTCTTTTAAGAATACTTCCGCAAAGTATTCCGGAGTGAAATGATCTGATATAATTCTATTTATTTCGCCACAAAAACAGAAAAAGAATGTATGTAGCGTAGGTCTAATTGTATATAAACACTTATGCAGTAGAAATTTTCTTGGAACCTATACCTGTATATCGATTTTAATTTTTTAATGTCATCTGTCAATGAATTGTAAAGTAGCATATATGTATTGTATGTGAATATCTTGTAGTGAGCTCTTGATACTGAAACCAGATGAATATGATTTCTACGACTATGTTGAAAATATAAGAAGCTGTATTTAATGAAAATACACTCTACTTTTATGTAGCATAAAAATAGTTGCACCAAGAACGAAGCAAGTGAATTGTTTTGAACGTGGTGGTTCGGTTCAAAGTCGGAAGATATGTCACTGATTCTGTCCGCACTACCGACAGCGCACCGAGCTCCCACAGAAAGGCCCGGCGGCGGCTTCGTAAGCAACATAGCAGCTGGCTGCGTTCGAGAGGCGCCGCATCGTGGAATTCCGTGAAGCCACTTGGCCACGGCGACGCATCGCGCAGACGCTACCGTTGCACGACATTGGCAGCAAGACAGCGCGCGCCAGCGACTAGAAGGGTCTGGAAGGCCCCAGCAGTCTACACCAAGGGAGGACAAGATGGTCCGACAGGCTGTGAATGAGCCGGCGTCGTCTTTTTCGGCGCAGTGAGACATCCCGTGTCCGGCCGCAGGATTGCCAGACGTCTCAAAGGCGCGGGATTACGCTGTTGCCGGCCGCACCTATCGCCAACGGAAGCGAAGTTTGCAATTGAGTCGTATCAGACAAGCTGGACAGACTCAGACTGGCAGCGAGTGGTGTTCAGCGATGAATCTCGCGTCTGTCTGCGCGGCGCTGACTAGAAAATCCGTGTGTGGAGGCCCCATCGAACGCCAAATGACGCGGTTTATTGTCGAAAGCCAAGCAGCTCGAAGACGTGGTGTCATGGTGTGGGGTGCGATTGCGAATAACGCCTAGTCCCCTGGTGTTCATTTCAGGTACATTAACTACGCTAATCGCTAATCGCTACGCACTGCCTGCCAGCCACTTGCACCATCCCATGGCTCGCAGCATCTCCAGATCTCTCCCCTATCGCACGTGTGGGATGCAATGGGTCCCTCCCTGCAGAACACCCGCCCCCGCAAATTCGGGAGCCATTCGAGAGACCTAGGACGGCGTATCGCAGGGTGCCACCCCACACCTATGACTCACTGCTACGACTCCTGACCCACTGACAACAGAGGAGTCTCACGACCTAAGGAGTAGAACATTGTGTCTATTCACTGTGCAATAATTATTGTGCACTGTGAGCTAAAAAAGTAATCATTTAACATCTTCAATATCCTCTTCCTCCATCTCATATTGCACTAGATTTCAAACGTCCTTCTGGGTAAAATTCATGGTAGTATATGTTCCCAAACTTAAGTAAGTAAATTCCGACAAAAACTACAGATTAAACAATAAATAGGCAACACCCGACCCACAGAACCATTACACTAACCTCCATTCCCCGTTACACAATTCAAGTAGACACATTCAACTTTTAGGAGGAAAATATATGACTGATACATTCATATATCGCCAGAAATAAGGACTACATCAGATACGCCTTTCCTACTTGTCTGTTCTATGAACAATAATGACAGGATTGCCATGAAAGTTTATTTCTAAAATAGCGCAATATTTGCAATCAAAACAATTACAAGACGCAGAAATTCATAAAAAAACTGACAAGGAATGGTATGAACTTCACCTACAAAGTTTGAACCATAAGTCATCCCTTAACTTGAGAAAAGCAAGAAAACAATATCAAATCACATTCCTTATTGAAAGATTGTGTAAAAATCGGTTACTGAATTTTGCACGTACATTCTCAAATTAACATTTACCATGCATTCATGTTTATGAATTTCATTTACGTTAATGCGAAAGAAACAATAATTATTTTACGCACCTACAATTGTTTGATGAATGAAAAATTTGTATTAATCGTTTTAAATAAAAAGGACTCGATGAAGGAAATTAAGAATTTAACAGTCACGTAAATACCGAATTATGTTAATTCAAGAAGTTAAAAGACCACTATGTACCGAAAATGTATATGGGAAATGCAATCTCCTGGGTTAAGATAATAACAAAAAAACTTGTTTTGTAGATTGGAATTTTCTAAATCAATGTTGAGAGTATTAAAAGCTTCGTTTCGTGTGAAAATATTCAATTCGTATATAGATAAATGTCTCTAATATTATGGATAAAACCGACAAAAGAAATATTGCCTGAATACGATGAATTTCATTTTTGTAGTTTTTTTATGATGTAGCTTGATTTTTGCTGTTTTGAAATTATCTGAGAATATTCTTGTTAACAAAGAAGCATTGAATATATGGGTTAACGGGTACATAAAGGCAGGCGCACAAGTATTTTTCTAACCAATCCGGATATTTATATAAACTAGCCGAATATTTATTTTTTAGTTTACTGAAGATTATTAGGATTTAATTGAAGGAGAAGTGTACGGTTGAGATCACCCGTAATTCTCACAAAACTTTGGTTGAAGAGACTGGCGACTTTTGCAGGATCACACACCTCTCTGTTGAAATCATGTTAAACAACGGTCTCTGCAAAGCTGCAGGATGATGTATTTTTTACAATATCCCACATTGCTTTATTATTCTTACTTTCAAAAAATTCAAAATATCTTGATAATTTCTCTTTACTTTGCAAGTCTTTTTAATTTTGTTAAGTTAGCTTTATATTTTTGGGAGTAGACATGAACAACATCTGATAATTATGTTCATTAAAAATGAAGAAAAGAGTGCGTTTGTTTTTCCCAATATTATAATTCCTTCTGTTCTTGAAGTATTTCTTTACCGTGTAATATTAAACTTTCTTTTTTTAAGATGAAAGTATGCGTTAAAGTGAAATGAAAGTTTTGAACAAAAGTTATGTCTGTAGTATCAACAGTCGTGTAAATCGCGCCCATGATTCCTGCGGCAAGTTGTCCAGTAATTATTTTATTTTATCTCTAGTAAATAGTCTAGGTAATAATCCGTAATTATCATATTTGTCAGTGGACAAATCACTGGTAATTGTAAATACATGTGCATCGTGTTCACTGTAATCCGACCCATTATTTCACTCCAATACCTACATTTAAATAATAAATTAATTGAAGGATATGCTCTTCTTCACGAGATTCTCCCAGAGAATAAATGTTTAAATCTCCACATACAACAATGTATTCAAAAGAGCCATTACTAGTTTTGTTCTGTAACTCACTTTGTTGGAGGTCTGTACATGGCCAGTAAGATGATATTGAGCATAGTAAGATACACGACTGTTATTTCAGAAACCTTTCAATTCAGTATAGTTTGAACTGTGTCAAGAAGATAGAATCAGTGTAATTTGTAACGTTATTACACAAACCACTAAATGATTATAAACCTATACATGCAGGGTCCTTATTTAATTCCTTGTCTCTACAACAAGATTCTGTGGGATAAAAGCTAGGAATTTGGAGAGTGCTTGTTTCATTATGAATGACCAATGCTCTGAAAAAGCAAACATCTATTTTATTTAGATTGTTCTGCAATAGTGCTTCGATAAATCACTTTTATTTGAAAGACATTACAGATTCTATCGTAATTTGCGATTTTTTCATGTACTTACACGGATATTTTTCTGTTATTTTAAGTACTTTTTATTTATCTTATTTTTACTCCGAGTTCTTGGCCAAGGACGTGACGTATCCCAGCAGTGACAAGGAGTGAGGAGTGGGGAGGGGTGAATAGAGAGAGAGGTAGGCACAGTACAATGATTAGGGCCTGAGATAAAGTAAATGAGGCCAAATGAGACGTGGAGGAGGGAAGAGAAGGCGTGAGTGGGTGGGGGTCTTAGTAGGATACCGCCGATGAATGTGTTTTGCAAGCTAGCAACCGCGTCCATGTTTTTCTACAAGGTTCAGGTGAAGACCAAACCGGGTGAAGTGTTTTCCGAGAGAACGTTTATCTGCAATAGTTATCTTTTGTGCCTTATAATGCAGATTCAATTGTGTATTTCGGTGTATAATTTCTTTGTAGAGTATTGGTTAGTTGTACCAGAAGGGCAAAGCCGAGACTAATCTCAATAGATCTTGCAAACCAACCACTGAGAAAGCATGAGCAAAAGCAACCAGCTTCGTGAAGACGCGATGGCTGGATGTGGCGTCCAGGGGGAAGGAGCTGTGAGGGCAGCCGAGGCGCCGAGGGCCTGGTGCCGAAGGGCGTGGAGAGAGTGCTTCAGCAATCTCAGTAAGCACGCGACGACTTCAACGTCCCCAATAAAAGGTTCACGAGCACCTCGGCGCGGGGCGGGGCGGGTTTAGGGCCCCGCCGCCGGCGCGGGCTGCGCGGGGGGGGGTGCGCAGAGGGCGGTCAGGAGGGGCGCTGAGGGGGCGATGGCCGCGGGCGGCGCTCAGGGAGCCCCGAAGATGGCGCCGTGGGGCGGGGAAGTGAAATGCGCTGCCCGCGGCCGCCCCAGATATCATCACGTCTTGATTTCCCTAGCGGAGCGTCTCCCTTGTTCCGAGCTCATCAATCGGGAAGACGGCAGACGGCGAGAGGTCGGCTGCGGGGACAGGCTGGGCCGGGCGGGGGGAGTGGGGGGGGGCGGGGAGGGCCAGTGGCCGCGCCGGGCCCCGCGGCGGCGGCGCTGGGGCTCCCGTCTCCTTTAAGTCCCTCGTGGACCGGAGATACCCAAGCAAATTCCTGAGGCCGAGCGCTTCACTCCCTGCTCCTTGCCTTCTAGGCTCCTCGTCTATTCAATTGTTCTTGTGGCACGGAGAACGTTTTCACCGAGTCCTCTAGTGGAATAAAGAACTCTTTACGTTGCCAGTAAGAGAAATACAAGCGATATCTGCAAAACCACTTAACGGCGCTTTCACAACTACTAATTAAATTGCAATTACAGCTTAAATGCTAGAATCCATGGTACTAATTTAAAAGGATTCAAGAGAAAAAAGGGGAATATTACCGACACTCACTTGAAGTGAAAAGTTCAGTGGCGTTAATTCCACACATATGCGCAAACGAAAAAACATACTACTTTTAAGTCAAGAAATATAGTATATCTAACTTAATCCACTTTAGGTGTAATAAAATATCATCGTGCCAAGTTGCTAAATAGAATAAAGATGAATTATTGTGTAATCCATCTGTAAGTCTGCGTGCAGGTACAAAGAAAAGTCAACAACTTGATTGTCCGTGTAAAAATATATTGTAACCTTTTGTGATAACCGTGTTTCTAGAAGCAACAATGGACATAAAAGAAGAGAAGGAAAGCACTGCAAGAAATATTTGAGCTAAGAGAACTAAATGTCTTTTACGATAAGTTTCAAAATATAATTGAGATACATTACTTTATAAAAATAAATACAAAGTATATAACTTACAAATAAAGCTTTGAAAACCACGAAATGAAAAGCTCTTTCAACGTGATGTGCATTTCTGACTTATTGGGAGCCTCCACGCTTCACGGATCTCATGGTTATTTTTGGTTGTATTATTATTGTTGCTGCAAATATTATGTTTTTTTTAAATTTTTTAACTAGTTTTCACTCATGCATCTCGGTTACCATAAACAAGAGATACACATTTAAACTGTCATAAACACCCCTCATGTCAATGTTCAGAAACTTCCTCACTAGTCTAGTCAAGTCTAGTATGACAATCTTCTGCAGCTGGATGTATGACTCCTTCATCAGTTGCTGTTCAGCCAGGGTTTCATGCAGTAACTTAGGAATTTCACCATCACCTAGGATTATTGGCACAATCGGTACCGTTTCCAAGTCGCCCTACATTTTTTTATCTCATTTGCCAGAGGTTGACATTTTAGAATTTTTCACTACTTTTCTTCTGAATGTTCTGAGCTAACGGAACAGCGACATAAATCAGTTATTATTATTAAAATTATTAAAATTATTATTATGCTTTATTTGTCCTCTGTTTCACAGAAAATGTAGGAGCATTCCTGCCCAAGACAGTTTGTCTCAACAAATACAGTCGACTCTGGTTGTAGTGAACTTCTAGGGACTGACATTTTGTGGTTCACTATATCCGAGGTTCACTATATCCGAGAATATCGAAATTAAACAGAATTTCTCCCTAACGATTGATTTTATTAATATAACAAAATACATTAACAGATCGAATTGAAAATTTCAACATCTTTATTTGTCCTTAAAAAATCAATTTCTTTTCAATTGTTGGCTTCGTATTTTTCATTAGTAATTTCTATAGATCCTTCTCTACAATTCGTGCTCTCTCCATAATTGATTCTATATTGTCCTCTGTGTCCAAGTATCGTAATGCAATCTTGACATTCTTCAATGCCTCTTTCACTGTTGAAAATAACGTCCCAAAGCCCTTTTACTCGTCTAATAATACGAGTACGCGAAATGTTTTCAGAAGCGGAATGGCGCAAGCGGCTAATGAATCTGATCGCTTTTTCGCGTGACACGGCGGATATCGCCAGGCCGTTGCAGTCGCATGCTTCATGTCGCCTACGTAGAACACCACGCGCATTGTCCAGTGGAATATCAAATAACACCAAGATTGATTCTGAAGTAAACAATCGCGCGTCGCCGCCGCTAGTTGTAGCCCACGCCGGACACGGCCTTCGTTTTCGCAGTGAAACTGAGTGGCATAAGGTCATCACAATGGAGCCCATTCCCGGTCCCCTACCTTCACCCCAGGGTACACTTCTATTATTGTCTTTGGCCGAAATTTTTCAAGCTGCGTAGTGTTAAAATTTGAGGCACTGAGGCAATGTAATCTTTGCCAGGAGGGAATTAATTTCCAGAACGTTGTATTTTCTACGTTCACTATAGCGGAGGTTCAGGTCCACTGTAACCGAACTCTTATGCTTATTTGTAATGTATGTGAAACGGGACCAGTGACTTAAGTTCACTATATCCGAGGACTCACTATATACGATTTCACTATAACCGGAGTCGACTGTGTAATAAAGCTGCTACAATGAAGAGCTTTCTCAAACAGTGTTCAAAACACCCTTTCTCCAGTCTTCCACTAATGGTGATTATGGAGATGTCTACACTTCTTTGGCTCTTCGTCTACCTCATTCAAGACTGGTAAAATTTCTGGCAATGCTTGTCGTACCCAATCAAGTGCCCTTTTGCATAGTTCTAAGGTGTTTATCTTACAACTGCACACTTTTCCAGCTTTCTGCCAATCTTTTGTAACTACACCAATTGCCGATACTATCACAGATTCACAATTTCGTATCTCCACTCTCTGCAATCGGTATACAGCCTTGAACTCATCAACAAGAGGGTGGTATTTTCGTTTTTTTCTCAGCAACAGTTGACACTAGGTTGTCGTCTGTAAGAACTGCAACATCAATAATCTTAGCTGTTTTATCAAATAAAACAATATCTGGTCTGTTTGCTTCGACCGCCCTGTCAGTTATAATAGTGCTGCTCAACAGTATTCGTGCTAGGTGATTACTAACTACTTTCTCAGTCTTACACTTATAATACAACTGCTTTTGTTCAACAAGTAGATATCTCTTTGCAAGTGCCTGATGGCAAGTGACTTTGGCTACATTATTATGACGATGCAAGAATTCAGTTTGTGCCAAAGATGGACATCCATTATGTTGGATTAATTAATGGGTCCCTTTACAAAATCGGCATTTCGATATATCAATCTTTTGGCTCATAACATATTTTTGATAGGTTCTGGTTTAAATGCACAAAATTGCATAAATCAATTATATATGCACAAAATTCAGATAAGAATTCAGAAAACGGACGTTGGGAAATATTCATCGAACTATTAGAAACTGTAACGGTTTGCCTGTAACAATCTTCGATCCCTTTCTTCAAAGCCTGAGCAAATTTAAAAACAATTTCGTTTCTTCAATGTTGATATGTGTGTGATAAATATATTTAATATTATTCAGTGTAAGTAACTATGTATTCTATGTAATTAAGTATTATTATTATTATTATTATTATTATTATTAATTATTATTATTATTAATTATGTACAGTGCAGTGACGTGAAGTGCAGTGGCGTTTTGAAACTGAGGGAAACGAGTGTGTAAGAAATACATTACAGCTCAGTGATTCGCAGTGCGATGAAGTGAAGTGTGGTACTATTAAAGATTGCACGGTGCTCTGAAAGATTGCAAGATTGCACAGTTCACGTTAATTTGTAAAGTTATTAAGTTCTGTAATGTTAAGTTAGTGTATTCTGCCACTAAGTTCTCAAATTTAATTGCAGAATTATTTATAAATCTAATCTAAAATCTAATCACCTGATCTTGTATGGAGAAGAGCAATCCCTTCGTTTCACCATAAAGACCCGCTGTTCTCAACATTTCTGTAGACCATTTCAGATCAACATCCTCAGAACACAATGTTCTTATAAACTGGCCATGCAACTCTTTAGTCTTCCAGACATTAATACGATTTTGAGCTGTCAAGTGGAGGAAATCTCTAATTCATTGGGCTAGACGTAATGGGTTGATATTTTTATCCTGAGAACAAATTGCTTTATGAAATGAAGTATCAACTGATAAAAAATAGTGAAGTAATTTCTCTTCTAATAGTGCTTCCAAATTCAATAGTCCTCTGCCTTCATTATTTCGATATATATATATATATATATATATATATATATATATATATATATATATATATTCTCTGTATTTAATTATTTGGATGATGGACTCGATGTTTGGTAAGCACCGTTCTCAATTTCCTATCAAAAACTTGTTAAGAGGTATCTGTCCATTTTATGATTCTCAAGGTATAAGTTGCTACAGGAATAGCTTGTGCGTTAATGGAAGATATTTTGTTTCTTGAACTGATATTTGTCTTAAAAATTTTATATACTCTGGATAGTACTTTACTTTGTATCCTATTTCTGGCATTCGTATCAAATATTTCCAACAGCTGCCACATCCCCAGATAATTATACGAGTCTTCATTGCGTAGGCCTTCCTCGTTTGACCACGTTTGACATTCAATATAGCACATTTATCCAAGCCAAATTCCATGCAGATATATTTACTGAATTGTTGGGCCAAGGCAAGTTCACTTTGCAATTGGGTTTTGTTCCTTGCATAGAGTTTGTGGCCGTCCATATGAAATTGATGCGATATGCGTACATCTGGATTTCTTTTTGTACAGTACCCACATCCAGACTCTAATCATTCTATTCAGCGAGATAAGGGAGGTGCGGAAACACAGTGGGCTCAAGCTGTCATCCCCAAACATACCTCGTCGGATTTCAATTTCCCTGTTCTGATATGAGTAACTGCATTGTTTAACGTGTACAAAAAGTCTTCCATTCGGACATACACTTAAGGAGAAAATTCAACCAACTTGGGTTGATTTTATAAATGTCTAGGATCTCTTAGTCTCTAGAATTTATAAGCCTCTTGGATCCATCTACGATAGATCGTGAAATAAGGTCATGAACAATTTTTTGAAAATTTGTGTTCGAGAAAGTTTGGGCAAAACATAGACAACTTTAATTTTTTTAAACATTTTTCACAAAAATCGCTCCAATTTTTTTCTTTAAATTTTCTCCCCATATGTATGAATATTTTTCTTAGACAAAATTTGTTCCAAACAAAATCTGCCCTTTAAGGTCGGGTACAATTACTTGAAAAAAACAGTAGATTTTGCGTCATTTGTATCCGAAATTTATGCATTTTCTAAAAAACTGTTTTCTCAAAAAGTGCACCAAATTTTGTCTTTAAATTTTCTCCTCGACTGTAACAACGGACGGTAAGCATTTAAGATAGTGGAATTTCTGCCATCTAAGAGTCAATTAATGAAACGTAAACCAGCGTTGTTTTTGTTCTCTAATCCGCGAGAGATATTGAAATGTAACTCAGTTAACATTTAAGTCTAGATTTATCTACTCTTTACTTCAAAATGTCGGGCAAAATCCCTCTAAGTGGAAAATTGAAACACTCACAGAAAATTTCAAACATTCTTCTACTCATGGAAAAGTGTTTTTTTAGCAGGTATGTGAAAAAAGTGGGGCATATTCTGTGCAGTTTCAAATCTTGCAACCTATATCCACGTTGCGTCATCAAACACTATTTACGAAGACGCATATTCAAAACAAAACCAGTTGTTGTTGTTTAAATTTCATGCTCACCAAGGTCCTGGACTCAACAAACTCAGTTTTAAATTGATTTGTGTCGCGCTATATTTTTCGCAAATATGTTTCTTATTGTTCCGGAGATCATTGTAAATAACAGGATTATGATAAGTATTATGTTTAATGGTGGTCTTTAAAAAACACCTACAGAACAATACATGAAAGTGTTTTAATAAAATTGAATTGATATAATGATAATTAATGTGTTACATTTCGCACTTATCAGTACATATTTCTGTACATTATAAAACATATACGTAAATATTTTCCTAATTTTTAGTATATAAATATCCGGGCCCTATCCATTGCCAATCGCAGTGCATTAGCTGCGAAAACTATTTCTTTTAAAATTAGTACATCAACACAAATTCGACAATCCAAAACTACGTTCCATACAGCCTGAAACATCATCCCTCATTGTATTGCGATCAGATCTATTGTGAAATACTCTCAGAAAAAATCAAAAGAAGCACAAAAATCTCGAATTCGGTATTTCGAAGACTTGCAAAAATTACGCGAAACTGCTCACATTTTGGAAACATTGTACATGACCTAATTAAAAATCTAATTTGAAGAAACTATTTTATTAAGGAAAACAATATGTCAAGATAGTAATAAATATCAGCATTCTATTTTTGCAGTGTGAAGTTTAAAAAATTCAGAAATTTCATCGAAAATGGGTCCAGTGCCATATTTATAACCGTTCTTTGCTCTATTCCAGAAAAAAATAAGAAAAAACTGGGAGCCGTTTTTGAGAAAATATTTTTAATTCTTTATATTTCACGCAAAATTACTCATATTTTTTAAATATTTCACCTGATCTTATTTAAAGAGCTATCCTTGAAGATCAGTTACCGTTAAGAAAAAAATATCTATCTTCGATATTGAATTGTAGAAAGAGGCTGAAAAAATTTGAACTTTTGAACTTTTCGAAAATTTAGAGAATTCAAGGAAAAAGAGATTTGTGACATTTTAAGAGTCTTTTGCTCTATTGAAGGAAAAAGTATAATAAAAATTTTTGAAGAAAATTTTGAAAAAGTAGTCATGTAAAGTATACCCCAAAATCAAAATATTCGTTTCAGATTCCGAAGGCTTCATTTCAACCAGATTAATGGGCGAATATTTATATTGGAGAAAATCGTCTGAATGGTTTAGTCTCTAGTGTTGCACATGAACGGACGGAGAGACAGACGATTTGCAGTTTGCCAATTTTTCGTTATTAAGGACACACAACGTGGATTTTGATAACGTAAGTGATTTGCTATATGCAGGAAGAACATTTATCCACTTTTTCGCTACCAGAGCCCCATAATAAGAGGTTTTTTTGTCGATAAATCGTATTTTTTGTAATCATTAAGTAAATATTAGGTATTTGTGGTGGCGGTGTACAAATTGTGAAACATCGACAATTTTGCATTTGCCTAATGTCATTTTTATGCCAAACACTAATGGCATTATTTGGATAGAAAAATCGTTAGACTTCATTACATGTCTGAATTATGTTCTTAAATTTCATTTTGTCGTATAGAGAAAAAATATGGCTGTGTCTTCATTGCCGTGACTTGAAAATTTCAAGAGTATTTTGAATCCAAATTAATATTAAAAATGCCTAATTATTTAAACAAAATAGTTTCAGTGATTGAGTAGAAATTGTGTGAATAAAGATGTCATGGCTCATCTTTATCATGAAATTCGCAATAGTTTCGCCATAAATTTCATTACTCGCAATAGCGTCAATGAATGCTTCTTTAGAGATAGGAGAATGTTAGCTCTCATTTTCCTTATATGTCAGCGAAAAGTATTGTACGAGAAACATTATCTAAAGCGCTTAAGTACGTAAATGATAGTACTTATTTAATGTCTCTAGATGCCCAGTAAGTCCCCTTTTTCTCCACTCTTTCTTTTCACTCCCTCCGGCCCCTGGGATCTGCGCTCTAATGAATATATTCAAGGAAGTACATCATTAGTCACTCTACCATTTGTTGTGGTGGCGGCACATGCTGTTACTCCCGCTGCCGCCCCACCAACACAATCCCAGTGGAAACAGGCGCCTTGCGGCGATACTCGCATATCCGTTCCTGCCCCCCTCCGCGTCTCGCATTCTCTAGTCGTTAGACCATCGTAAGTTATTTGATTACTAATCATATACGCCGAACGACCTACAATAACAGTAACCCATGATCTACTGCCACAACTAGGTTCAAACTGAGGCGTTGTAACCAGTGCTTTCTTCTGCATGCGTCACAAGTAGTTTTCATTGTATTTTGACGTAAAACAAACAGAACAAGTGAAGAGGGTCGCAAGCGAGGGCCCAGCCGCAGCGCGTGGGTGGCCCGCGGGGGTTGGGGAATCGCGGGGGGGGGGGGGGGGGCGAATCGGAGGCGGCTGCGGAAGCAGCGATCGGCGGCCGTCTATTTCGAGGGACACGCGCAAGGGCTCCGTCGAGAAGTGGCTGTATATGTCAAGAACGATTTACGCCCCATAACCCACAATCTAACTTTAGTTTCTCTGTTCCGTCATAGATAAATGGCTTGATATTTCTGACACATGGTTCAACTGTTCACATCGTTCTAACGCAAGTAAGATGTTTCCTCTATTTTCCTGCCACTTCCTTTTTTTATCGACGTTTCGATATAGATTTTGAGCGAGTTCGTTTGAAATTCTTTGGATGGTATGTGTTCTCGTGGGAAGCACATTATTTCGTAGTTCAGAAGCGTATTTTTGGGTAAAGTTGTTTTGCATGTGTATTTTTTTATTCTCGTTTCAAAAATACATTTTATGTCCGAGATTGTACCTCGTACTTAAAAACACTGACGTCAGAAATATCATTTTACATGATTTTGACATTATATCGTAACAACTTTATCCTTCGAAAAATCGCATGCAGCCTATAAAATTACGAGAAAATATCTTTTTTTACATGCTAAATATAAAGCAGTTCCCTCAAATATGATGTAAATATTAAAGTAGATGGCGTATTTTTGATAAAATGAAGACCTTCAGATGTTAAAAAAAAATAAGGATTTAAAGAGAACTATCTTCCACTAACGTTTCCAGGGTTCGTGAAGTGCGCCAACATAAAATAGTGGTGCTACAACAGCGCATGCTTTCTCGTATTAATAATTGTTTCATAATATCATATTATTGTAATTGTTCCCCCTTTTTACACGTCTCGGCCATCACTTGAAAAACTCCTCACCAACCCTTGAAACACCAACTCTTGAGACAACTTGAAAAACTCCTTAGCGCTTGAGATGTGCATCTTTAATTACTTTAGTAGACATAAACAGTACCCATTTCTTACCCATCTACATAACAAATATGATTAAGTCACAATTGTAATATTAATTGAAGGGCATTATACTATGTACAAGTAAGTATCATTTCACACAAACTTATCTCGATTAATTCAAACAGGGTCCCCTTGAACTTGGGATGATTTACGAATTTATACAAAAAAAACAATTTGTGAATCCATAAAAATTAAGTTCCAAATTTATCATGTTTTGTGAGATTCGAATTACCAATTTTCGGAAATTAAAAGATATGTATGATAATCAGAGTTTTACCATATTTGTAAATGTACTCTGCTCAACTGGAGGCAAGCATTTGTTATGTGACGTATTGGGGAGAAGAACAATCTGCGCTCTTCATAATTTCGGACCCACAGTTTAACCATAAATAGTTGAATGGCGAATGAAAATCCCAGCAAAGCAAGATTAGCAGCTTTGACAAATTAAAAATGTTCTCTCCCTAGTTATAGAAAACGTATTTTCATCTATAAACGAACTACATATTTCATTTTTTAAGTATAGTTAACAAACTAGTAACCCATTTTCCCGGCTCTCCACCTACCACAACTAGCAAAAAGAGAGCTCCACAAAAAATGCCCATAATGAAGCTACATTTATGCGCAAAAGAAAAGCAAGTGACCATCTCAGCATTTGCTCCATTAATCAGGGCAACTGGATAAAAACATGATTGATGTGGGATCATTGACCCACAAGCTCAAGTACTTTACTTTTTCAGGCGTATTAAAATTTTCCAATACGAATGTAAATTACTTCAATATACAGTGCGCCACGAACGTCTCTCCGCATTGGCACCAGTGGCTAGTGAGAGTGCTAGCAAGCGAAATTATGTTGGTACCACAAACATACTACAATCATAACAGATGCTAAAAGTGCTGTCCCCTTCACTTGTTTCCCAGAGGTAGGGTTGCTGCCAACATAAATGTTAATTTTAATGCGAGTCCGTGACTCGGCTCAGTGTGGAGAGACTTTTCTGGCGTAAGTTATATCATTATTAAAATAAATAATATTTTTCCTTTTTGATGGTCACTATAGTCTCTAATTGTATAAAATCAGTTATGCAGCAGAAAATGTTTTACTTTGAACTTAAAGTTGTGTATCGATTTTAATTGTTTAATGTCATCAGGCAATGTGTTGTAAAGTAAGGTAATATATATGAAGTTCTTGTTTTGAACTGATGACAACGACACCTAATAAATGTGATTTATACGACGTAAGTTGTATTTATAAACACCAGTATTGCAGGGAAATATGTTCCCATCATTAAGTAAATAAGTTTTAAAAAATCACAGATGCGTAACTACATTGGAAAAGATGTGGTAAAATTTCAAGTTCAATGAAGAGATACTTGGAGGAATCACGTGGATGGCATTTGCTTATTATTCTTATATTTTTTCTGAAATGCAAACATCTGTGATCTAACAATGTGCTTCTCCAGAATGTCATGCCTTATCTCAGGCGATAATGTACTACATTTCTAAAAAACACCCAACAAGCTGCAAGAATGTCAACATAATTTGACAGAATTCTGAATGCGTAAACAAAATGAACTTAATGTTGTGTTTAATTCAGTTGTATGGATATTCCATTTGAGCTTTGACCGAATCAAGATTGCCGGCAATTGGAATGTTGTTGGTTTGCATTCATATTTCAGAACAATTTCCCAACAATAACGAGAATATACTTGGAAAAAAACATCAAATGACTTAAATATCTGATATTGGGAAATACATTGCACTAAAAAAATATCTAGCATCAGTATTAAAGTCTTAAGACAGATTTTATTTTATTTTATCAATGAGTAGTAAAAACTGTATGTGATATATGGGGAAGAAAAACTTTTAAACGTTTTCATAATTAAACTTAAAATTAAGCCAAAGCTATTTATATTAGCAAAAAAACTGTAAGGTAGTAATATTACATAAAAAACTAATTTTGAAGAGCATACTTGTATTTCATAAAGAAGCAAATCTCTATCATTATTATTAAAGAAATACAATTTGAAAGTAACATCTCTATTTTATAGACAGACTAGTGTTTTTATTTAAAAAATATTTAAAGGCATTCATGTTAAAATCTTATTTTTATCAACAGGCATGGTACTACGTTTCGAAGCCTCCTCATCAGCTACATCTGAAGATGCAATAGAAAACTGACTCCATTAATAATTACGTCAACCAAGACACTAGTGGTCGTGATATGTCGAGAGATCTGAGTAGTTGGCGATAAACTCCGGAATTTTTCGCAAAATCTGAAAACCCAATTCACTTGTAAAGAGAATGGATACGATCTGGTGTATTAGTTTGGCAACCAGATCAAGAAATAGGTTCCTCAGTTATGCTGTTAATTATTCACTCCTGACAGAATGGTTAAAAGGATCACGTTACGTGTCCTTTGATGTCCCCCTGATGTGGAGGGAGCAAACAGATGACATAATGGTCTGTGATTTGTGTCTGATAAAAAAATAGCTGAAATTACCTCAAATCTAGGAAAACTACAATATTCTAATTTATCATTACCTATAAAACCCTATACATCACAGTGAAGTGTTGCTAATACTAGTGACTTGAATACAGTGATAAACACGCAGAAAACATCGGATTACGTCCGTCAATCTATACTGAGCCAAAATTGCATTCCTCCTACGAATCAAATGAGTCACACTTTTTGTCTCAATGGGATCAGAACGACTTGTTACAAATTTAAATTTGTCGAACCAACAGAATAATCTTTAGATTCGCATGTAAAATAATGGAAACTTTTTTCCCGAGATACGACATTGAAGGTTATTTGTGACCGCCATGCTCCATTTTCTTCAAATATTTGCAAGAAATGAAATAAGCAGGCATTTTTCTTTGCTTGCGTATGTACTAGAATTATTTTTGCTGTTTGGATATTTTGTTGCGAGTGTCATTTCACCACGTAGATATAAGAGCCACTTCACACGGCGCCACTCAGCCGCTGCGTGGGGCGTCTGCTTGTACATCATTGGTTTAAATGGAGGTATTTAGACGAGCAGCGTAGTCATGCTGCTACGGCACTCGATGGCAAAGTCCGGCCACCAGTAGTGCAGATGCGCGTACGCGCCACTGCCAGCCGAACACAGATCTAAACGACAGCTTTCACAATAGACCACTTGGATGCGCCACTGAACCGGTTTTCACCTGCCGGCTGTCTTCCGGTCCCCGGAACCCATAATAATAATAATAATAATAATAATAATAATAATAATAATAATAATAATAATACCCCGTGTGGTGTCGGGGATTTTAGTAGAATAGCACCACGGGACCTCCCCCTGTCGTAGAAGGCGACTAATCGGAGCAGCTGTCCGCTGTCACACCCCTAAACATCCCGTCATTCCCACTAACTCTGTGTGTCATTGCTTCCACTTACTTGTGGCACACATCTGTTTTCTGTCCTGTAGGCCAATCTTGTATCGGCCAACTCTTGTGTTTCCGCCCCGACGCTATTAGGTTGCGAGGGCTAGGGAGTCGTTTCCATTCTACCCCTTCTATTCTAACTCTGTCTTCTCTGTCCCCCCTTGTTCCTTCCGTTTCCTTAAGCTGGCGGTAGCTCAAAAACGCTAGGGGAAGGTGACCCTGAAGAAAAAACCCAAGATGGAGGATCTGTCAGGATTAACAGTTACGGTGCAGGGGATCGGAGCCCCAGTACCGGCGGTCGGTGGTGCGCAAGCAGGCCACCGGGCGTCGTCACCCAGCGACTGCAATGCCAGGGGTGCGGATCACTCGGCACCGCTGGCAGATAGTGCTACGAGTGATAGCAAGCTTCGCGGGACTCGTATGGAAGTCTGCGAACCTAGGGTTGAGGGAACCTTTAAAAACCCTCGTCCAGAAAAAAGCCCGGAGTTTAATGCTAAAAGAATGAAAGTTGGAAAATCAACAAACTATGATGACCTGTTCAAGAACACCGCAGCGGTACTAAAGTACCTTACAGTAAAAAGAACTGAAGGAAATTTTGATAAAGTGAGCCCGTTTATAATAGAGAGGAGTATTAGCACCTGCGCTGGATCTGCCGTAAAAGATATACAGAAAACTTCATCTGGACTCTTGGTAGAAACAGTTAATGACAATCAAGGTAAAAAGTTGCTAGAATTGAAGAAAATAGGCACTATAGATGTAGAAGTAAGTGTTCACGGCACACTGAATACCTGCAAAGGTGTTGTAGTTTGTAGTGACTTACTAAACTGCAGTGAAGAGGAAATAGTTCAAGAACTAGCTTCTCAAGGAGTCATTGCCTGTCGTAGGCTAACAATGAGGCGGGATGGGCAGATAATTCCTTCTGCGTCCCATGTCCTGACGTTCAAGCGTTGTACGTTACCAGAGAAGATTAAAGCAGGCATTCATCGTCTAACCGTACGAATGTTCATTCCTCAACCAATGCAGTGTTTCCAATGTTTACGATTTGGACACCCAGCATCTAGATGTGCGAGAATCAAAGTATGCCATTGTGGTAAGCCATTTCATAGTGATGATCCATGCCTAGATCCTATCAAATGCATCAATTGCAGTGGACAACATTCATCGAGGTCGAGAGACTGCCCTATATATAAGCAGGAGGCAGCAATACAACAAGTTAAAGCCAGACAGAAGATCAGCTATCCTGAAGCAAAAAAACTTGTGTGTCCCGAAAATAAAGGAAATATTACATACGTGGAAGCAGTTACTAAAAACACAAATTTACCTTCTTTAGTAGTGAAAGAACTAATGCCTGCAATAACCCGATGCATAGAAAAGTACTTCAACGAAATTCACAATAACAAAATCAACACAGAAGCCTTAACCACAAACACTCAAAGTGAAAAGGTAAATGAAAAAGAATCAAGACCCCCACCAAATGAGGCAGACAGAAATCCAGTAGCTGCGCCTGCAGACATACCCAGCAAAGAAGTATCGACAACAGGCTATCGAAGTCGATCGCCTCGTTCTCCTAAGCACACCGAGGACAACTTCCTCAAACAAAAAATGAAATCAATGACCAATGATCAAGACACGACCACTGGCTCTGAGACAAGTTCGATGGTAAGTGCTGAAAATAATGATTATCAATCCATCGATCTATGCAAAACCCCGCGTAAGAAGAGAAAGAAGAAAGGATGGCCAAAAGGAAAACCAAGAAAATAAGCAAGATCTACACATCCTACAGCAGAAAAACCCCATTCCAACCATGGAAAATATAATTCAATGGAATATCAACGGCTGTATCTCGCATTACTGTGAGCTGAAATTGCTACTGGCCAATCACACACCAATGTGTGTGTGCTTGCAAGAAACTCATTTTAAACCAGAAGACCGTTTCAATTTTAGAGGATATAAAACCTTTCGCAGTGACGTAGAACCTGATAGACGAGCTAGAGGTGGCGTTGCCATATTGATCAGCAATACTCATCCTGCTAGTCGTCTTGATCTCAACACACCTCTACAAGCAGTAGCTGTAACCCTGTACAAGCCATTGAAGATGACGGTATGTTGCATATACTTACCCGATGCCTCATGGTGAAATGAAGATCTACAAGACCTGATCGATCAACTACAGACTCCATTTCTAATTCTAGGCGACTTCAATGCTCACAGTACCACATGGGGCTGTTCAAGGACAAATGACTCCGGTAGCAGAATCGATGACCTGCTACTTAACAACGAATACGTACTTTTAAACACAGGAGCAAGCACTCATTTTAATGCTAGAAATGGATCATTCTCAGCCATAGATCTCTCAATATGTAGTCCAAATCTTGCAACTCGGCTGACGTGGAAACCACTGCCAGATCTTCATCAGAGCGATCACTTTCCTCTGTTGATATCATCAAATATGCCAAAGAACACAGTACACTTACCAAAACGTTGGTGTACCAACCGCGCAGACTGGTCCAGCTTCACCAGACATATACCATCAATAAATATCAGTGGAAACTCCGAGGAAGACGTTACCGATTTTACCAACACTGTCATATCTTCCGCTGTAAAATACATTCCACAGACCAGTGGCCGCTCATCTAGGATTCCAGTACCATGGTGGAATACGGAGACCAAATAAGCAATAAGGGAGAAAAGAAAAGCCCTCAATAGATATAGACGTGCACCAACCCAAGACAATCTTATTGCTTTCAAGCGTCTGCGTGCGCTCGCTCGCAGAAAAATACTAACAGCAAAACGATCAAGCTGGGAAAAATACGTAACCACCATAACTCGGACGACCAAAGTCACGGAAATATGGCAGAAAATCAGGTCAATAGCTGGGAAAAATGTTTTCAGTCCAATAACATGCATTGAACACGAAGGACAACTAATATGCAACCCTGACGAAATAGCCAATGCATTAGCGACCCAATACTCCAAAGCCAGTGGCACAAATAGCTATCCTAAAGACTTTCTCGACAAAAAGAAAGAAGAAGAACAAATACTTGACTTTACAACCAACATAGATAAGCCATATAACGCTCTTTTCACATGGAGAGAATTGCAAGACGCCATAAATGCAGCTGGAGACACTGCAGCAGGATCAGATAATATCCCTTACAGCATATTACGTCGATTACCGAAGAAAATACTGTCCACTTTGCTAAATATATACAATAACATCTGGACACAAAGTAATTACCCCAAAGTCTGGAAAGAAGCGATAATAATTCCAATTTTAAAGGCAGGCAAGGATCCATTAAAACCTGAAAATTATCGCCCGGTATCGCTGACATGCTGTCTAGGAAAAATCTTGGAAAAAATGGTCAACACCCGGCTAACATGGTGTCTCGAAAGAAACAACCTCCTAAACATACACCAGTGCGGATACAGACAACATCACTCTACAATCGACCAGCTAATATATCTAGAAAATGCAATTCAGAATACCTTCATCCAAAGAAAACATATGGTTACCGTATTCTTTGACCTGGAAAAAGCTTTCGATAAAACCTGGCGACATAACATTCTGAGACAACTATATAACTGGCAAATAAGATGATATCTACCAAAATTCATATCCAGCTTCCTTAGTACCAGATCTTTCAAAGTTCGCGTTGGGCAGTCTATCTCAGAAAGCTACGTACTAGAGAACGGTGAACCGCAAGGCTCTCCATTGAGTGGCACGCTCTTTATCATAGCGATTAACAGGATGTTTGACGGCATAGAAGCGTCAATAGGAAAATGCATGTATGTAGATGACATTGCTATATTTTACTCAGCCAAATCACTGGGAATGGTCAAATTCAAAATGCAAAATGCCATCAATAAATTAGTACAGAACGCAAAAAACATTGGTTTCTCATTTACAGCAGCCAAAACGAAATGCGTTCACTTCAGTAGGAAAAGAAAAAGTTACAGAGATCCAGAGCTGACGCTGAATGGTGTTCAACTGACATACAATGAAACGGCAAAATTTCTTGGTTTGATTTTTGATAGGCATTTAACATGAAAACAGCATATAGAATACACCTTGCGTAGATGCAAAACAGCTCTGAATGTAATAAGATGCATTTCCCATATAAATTGGGGAGCAGATAGAGACATCTTACTCCGCCTGTACAAATCCATGGTGATGTCCAAAATAGATTATGGATGTGCAGTGTACTCCTCAGCAAGAAAATCAAGTTTAAGGAAACTAGACCCCGTTCACAATGCAGGCCTCCGATATGCATCTGGCGCGTTCCGCACTAGTCCTTCCTCAAGCCTCTACTGTGAAACCAGCACCATGTCGCTACATCACAGACGACAAACAATGCTACTCAACTATAGATCAAAATTGCTGTCTCTACCGAAACATTTAAACCACTCATTGATGACTCGACCTAAGCTAGTAAATATTTACGATCGAAGACCTTCAGCTACTCGTCCAGCCAACATCCGCGCAATCGAGATAGCCAAATGCTACAACATCGTCCTACCACCAGTTTTGAAATACGAACCATATGAAATTCCAGTTTGGATGTTGAAAATGCCAGAAGTAAGACTCGATACTACCAGTGTAAAGAAAACAGAATGCCTTCCCATAGATTTAAAAGTTAGATTTCAATCAGTTCTCGAAGAATACATGGCAAATCACATCATAATCTACACATATGGTTCAAAAACAAAACATCAGGTTGGAAGCGCATTTGTAACTGAGAACTTGTCGAGGGCTTGGGCGCTTCCACCTGAAGCAAGTGTGTACACTGCCGAATTATATGCAGTATTGCAGTCTTTGCGACACTGTGAAACTCTCGATTCAGGAAGGTTCGTCATCTGCACAGACTCTCTAAGTCTTCTCACTGCAATAGACAGGCGCCAAACTGTAGATCCACTGCTACAAATGATTCTCATAGCATGCCATAAATTAGAACAGCGCGGAGCATCAGTTACGTTTATCTGGTGCCCTGGACACATGGGTATCCTAGGCAATGAAGAAGCCGATTCTGCAGCACGAAATGCCGGGAACATCCAATCAGAAATGGATATTGAAATACGACCTCAGGATGCAAGAAATGCTGTCTCGAAGTACATCCTCACAGAATGGCAGACCACGTGGAACAGTCTTCACACGAAACTACACCCCATTAAACAAAATATCAGTAAATGGTCACCAAATGTCAGCTACCCTCGACGAGAACAAGTGTGCATAACCCGACTAAGAATAGGCCATGCAAGAATGACTTCTTCATACATGTTAAGAAATGAAGAACAACCCATCTGCAGCTGCGGAAGACTACTGACAGTGAAACATATCCTGACAGACTGCGTAGATCTCTCAAGACTTAGACACAGATGCGGCATGAGAGGCAACATGAAGATAGATCTCGGCACCGACAAGACAGCAACTGACAAAACAATACAGTTCTTGAAAGAAGCCAATCTTTTCTTCAAAATTTAGAGTTAATATATGATTAATCATAACATCAATCAGTAAAAAGGCTAAAGGCCTTAGATGCCAAGCCTTCAAACTAACAAAAAAAAATAAAAATAATAATAATAATAATAATAATAATAATAATAATAATAATAATAATAATAATAATAATAACAATAATAATAATAATAATAATAATAATAATAATAATAATAATAATAATAATAATGTCTTTATTAATGGCGAGGCTCAGGCCATAGGACCTGCTCTTCCGCCTAACCACTTAATTTACATACATTTAGAGAAGTAACATTTTAAGAGAGGAGGACAAGCTGTACATTTACGTCTGGGAGAACAAATCTAGGGACCATCCCGGCATACGCCTTAAGCGATTGAGTAAACCCAGAAAAACCTCAATCAGGATGGCGGCTTAGAGCCGAACATTAATACAACTGAGTATGTTATACTGAGTAGTGAAAGGGAAGTTTCGTGAAAGGGAAAAGAAAAGACGTACAGGGGAAGGGGTCAGAAAGTATAAATGATAAAGTTTGTAAGGGAGAGGGAAGAGAAAAAAGCGAAGGAAAGGACGAAGAAGAAGTAGGCGAAAAAAGTGAAGTTATTTGAGGAACGTTACAGAAAGCTACGTTTAGTTTACAGTAGCACTTTACAAAAATATACAATAATTTTTACACCAGAGAAGCACAATACACTATAAGCTAATGACAACAGTAATTTTAAACACAATACTGGCAGTATTAAGGAACAATACAAAGAGTGCGGGTATCTTAACATGAATTTTGTTTATGCCAATATATTGTAGTGAGTATCCTGATGATGGTACAAAGATAGCTACAAGTATATTTTATCTGGAACGTCACTAATACTTTTGTATATTTAATTACCAATTTCATTAGGGTACACAGAAAAATAATAATGCTCATAATTTAGGTGTGAGAGGGAATGGAAGATGAGGATAGAGCAATGAGGTATGGGGTAGAATATTGAGAATAAAGAGGGGGAAATAGAGGGTGTTTAACGGGGGCGGTGACCGGGCGCTTGGAAGTGGGAGAAGTCTGGAGATTGAAGAAGACGTTAATGCCGTTCTATATGTCGTTATTCCTTACCCATGTGGTTAATTCAGCTTTGAATTTGCCGAAAGTATTTAAATGTTTTAGTCTCGCTGGTAATTTATTCCAGGCTCGGATAGCTGTAATGGTGAATGATTTACTGAATGAAGTCGTGTTGTGACGTGGTACACAAAGCAGGGCTGATTCACGAGCTCGATTTAGTTTCAGAGGATTGAAGTTACTTATGAGGTGTGTTGCATGAGAACCGGTTAAAACTTTATAAAGAAGAAGTAAAGAGTGGAGTAACCGTCTTTTGTCTAGAGTAAGCATACGAATTCTGTCAAAAAATTCGGATACATGGTCGTATTTTCTTAGATCAAAAATAAAACGTACGCATGCATTCTGGGCTACTTGAAGTTTACGTTGTAATTTAAATGTCATGTTGGTCAGAAGAAAGTCGCAATAGTCGAAATGTGGCATGATAAGGGATTTGATGAGAGTCTCACGTGTGCTACCTGGTAAAAGTGCTCGCAGGCGTTTCAGTGAGTGCATTGAAGCAAAAACTTTACGGCAGGTTGAATCTACGTGCGAGTTCCAGCTGAGAGTGTTGTCGATAACTACACCTAGGTTCTTGACTTCAGAACACCAAGATAAAATGGTGTCATTTATAAAAATATTAGGCAAAGAAGAAGAAGAGATTTTATTCATAGTGCATTTCGAGCTGATAACCATGCACTGTGATTTGTTTGGGTTTAATTGTAAGCCTAAAGACGCTGCCCAGTTGTTTATCGCTATCAAATCTTCATTAATTTTTTGTACGAGTGAAACGAGGTGAGACGGGTGACCACTTATATATATCTGGAGATCATCCGCATACATTTGATGACTGCAATATTTAAGTGCATTTCCCACGTCATTTACATAGATTAAGAAGGCCAGTGGCCCTAACACAGTGCCTTGAGCAACTCCGCGGTTAAGCTTTAAGTCCCTTGAGCTACGGCTACCGGACACCACTCTTTGGGTTCTGGAAGTTAAATAATTAAGAAACCATTTACACGTGGGCTGTGCAAATTCCATGATCTTTAGTTTGGCGAGCAGGATGTCGTGATCTACTGAATCGAATGCTTTGCTGAAATCCAGAAGAACCAAAATAGTTATATTACCGTAATCTATTGCTGTTCTCGCGTCTTCAATAACGTTTAGTAGTGCGGTTCCAGTATTTCTGCCGGAACGGAAACCTGATTGCTGATCGTTTAAAAGTGATTTTGTTCGAAGATACTGTTCAGTTTGCTTCCGGACGACTTTTTCGAGTACTTTAGAGATAGTTGGGAGGATGCTAATTGGGCGGTATTCAGTAGGGTTTTTGGTTGATGTTGTCTTGGGAATAGGATGCACGAGCGCAGTCTTCCAGGATAAGGGATATTGCCCGCTCATTAGTGAGAAATTTACGATTTCGGTGATAATTGGGTACGTCACATCTAAGCTATTTTTTAGCAGCTTGGCATTTATACCATCGGAACCTGAAGCATTTGATTTGAGACTTTGAACGATTTTAATTATGTCCTGATGTTCAACGGACGAAAAGAAAAATTTATTGTTGGATTTTATTTCTGCCTTTTGGAGAAACAAAAGAGATTGCTTTTTCAAGTTACTGTCAAATGAAGGAACGCTGTTTATAAAACTGTGATTTAGTGATTCTAAGGGTATATTCGCTTCAATTTGGGGAGGACCTTTGCCTATTCCTAGATTTTTCAAATTTTTCCAGATCGTTCTCGAGTCGCTGTTTCTGCCGAAGGTGGTGTGGTAATATTTTATTTTAGCGTTGCGGCATTTCTGCGTAACTAAATTTCTGAGCATTTTGTACTGTTTTTTAAGTAGTTCACATTTAGTTTTCCGGAAAATTGCATACGCTGCATCACGATCTTTCATTAAATTTCGAATTTCAGCAGTTAACCATGGTGCAGGAGGACGAGTTACACGCGAAATTTTTAAAGGTGCATGCCGGTCGTAGAGCTGTGTTATTAAGTTAGTGAAAATATTTACTTTATCATCCAGTAATTCTTCTTCGTGTACAAGGCGCCATGGAAGTGCCAATCCATCTATAATAAATGCTTGCTTATCAAATTTTGAAAAATCGCGGTATTTGATTATGTGAGGTGAGTATTTAGGGCACTTCAGGTTGTAAACAAGGTAAATTAGGTCGTGTTTTGAAATCCCAGGAACTGGAAATTGTCCGTGTTTTCGAACTTTGTTTACATTAGACACTATAATATGATCGATCCAAGTTTCTGTGTTCTTTGAGTGGTGTGTTGGTGCTAGAGGTAAAATTTCGAGGCACATGCTGTGGAAAAACCGCGTAAAAAGCTCTGCAGAGGGAGAAGGTTTTAATAAGTTATGATTAAAGTCACCCATTACAATAACGTGTTCATAGGAATTTATCGCAGATGCAATGGTTTCGTCCAGCATATCTATGCTGCCTGTCTTAGGAAGTAAATATATTACAGCCAAGAGACATTTTTTCCCTAAAAGTCCAACTTCGATAAAAAGATATTCGCTACGCAGGCAATCCGTATTTGTTGAAGATAGTAAAAGTTTATGCCTTAGATCTTCGCGAATGTATATACCGACGCCTCCACCGTGTGCGGCGACGCTGGCCTTTCGATCGGCTCTTATTAGGCGGTACCCTGATATTGCTACTAGCGCGGAATTGAGAGAAGGCTTCAACCAGGTTTCGCTTATGAGAAGTGCATGAAAACGGTGTTTAGATATAATTTCCGTTACTTCGTCGAAATGACAGGGCAGAGACTGGGCATTTAAGTGTGCAACGTGCAGAGAGAGGGAGTGAGGATTAGGCTCATTTATAGTGCCAGACGCTTGGACGGTCGGGGAAAGGGTCAGGCCACCCACAGGTAACAGGTTTACGGGATGTGCAGGGAAGGAAGTAGGTAGCATTTACAGAGGATTTGCAGAGGCATTGTTCGGAGAAGAAGAAGGGAAGGAGAGTTCTCGGAAAAAATCCGAACGTTGTTGTGTCGGGGAGGTGTAGAGTGGGGGTGAAAGGGTGGGGGCGCTCCTACGCTAAGGATTAAGTGCCTCTAGCTGGGCCCTGGTTTGCACCCGGGCACGACCGTTACCGTGTTTAATAACGATGTTGCCATCTTCTGTCCACGCGTTCCTGAGGCCAAACTTCTCGATGGCAGCTTGTAGCAAAACCAGGCGCGATTTCGTGAGGTCCTCGCGAATCGTTATCCCAGTATGCTTGAGCAGCCGTTTCGAGCGGAACATTTCGTTCCGTTTCCTGTAACTGACAAATTTAACAATGATAGGTCTGTTTTTGCCAGTTATTTGACGACCTACCCGATGACTTCTATCAATATCTTGTAGGTTTAGATTAACACTTATCTTTTTTGCAACATTTTCGATGACCAGCTTGTCGGTGTCTTCAGATTCAGTTTCTTCAACGCCGAATATCCGCAAGCAGTTTCGGCGTGAGTACATCTCGAGCTGATCTGTCCTTTCTTCTAACTGAGATTTTAGAAATGAAATCTCGCAATCCCGTTCAGCCAATTTCTTTTCTAAAGATGTCACAAGATTATTATTAAAATTCATCGAATCTTCTAGTTGCTTTGCTACTAATGCAGTGAGCACAGATGCCAAAGAGCTCAAGAACGTAGGCGATGTTACTGCCCTATCCAGTGCCTCAGTCACTTGCGCCGCAATTTTACTTTCAAGATCAATATTGGCACTAGATGAATTCTTGTTGCTCTTCGTCATCTTAAGAGAAAAAATTATACAGAGAAAATCAGATGAACAGGAAAACGAACTAGGAGAGTTGCTTTGTGGAGATATGGGACAAGGAGTGGAATAGAGCAATAGAGCAGATCTTAAAATTTAAGAATACGAATTAATTCTAAAAGATAGAGATTAATACAGTTACACTGAGCGGCAGAGTAAGGCAAAATATACTTATCTTTGTGGGCTTCTACAGCGTCAAGCAGTCGTTGAGTGTGAAAGCTGTAACGGTGACTACCTGCGAATAAAACTACCTGCTGCTTAGCTAGGAGCGCCAAGGGACGATGCTTACACCGCGACGGTCATGGACAGACTGAGGGGGACACCCATAGGGGGGTGACCTCACGAATCCCTACTCTCTCGCGGTCTGTGGCGCTCAGCGGTGGCTGTGTGTGAAGGCAGCCTTAGAGTAAGGGAGACGTATGCGTTTACAGAAACAATTGCCATATCAAAACTGAGACCGTTACAGGAAAACTCAAATTAAATTGGAACTCAGGGGCAAACTACTTTCTAGAAACAGGTTGTTTTTTTCTTGTAGCAGAAAAAGTTATTTTGTAAATCAGTGTATAAGTGAAAACAAGATATGTGAAGACGTTTGCAATAAGGGGAACTAACTGAAAGAATTCAGGGGAATTGCAATATAATGTAAGGAAAGACATTGCCTTCGACCCCTTCTGTGGCGCCCCCCCCCCGCCCCCGGTCATGCTTCGCGAGCGCCGTCCCTCACCACCGCGGTGTGGCGCGGTGTGGCGCGGTGTGGCGCGGCGCGGGGAGCAGAGTGAGTAAAGTATGCCTTATCCTGCCGGCAGCGCAACCGCTCATCGAGGATTTGGCCGAGGAGACGAAACACGTGACCCATCTCCGGAAGCACCACCTGCACATGTTCCTCACCCCCGCCCTCACCACGTGGGCGGCGCACGGCGTCGGGGACATGCTGACCGCCTTCCCGTTACTAATCGCCCGCTGCCAGGTAGGAGCGGCGCCCGCCGCCTCGCACAGGCCCCGTCCCTCGCCCGCACGCGCCCGCCACCACGCTCCTTAGTTACTCACAGTCACTCACAGTTCCCGACGAAATACCAATCCAAAACAAGCCTGCAATTTGCTTCGTTTAAACACTTCTTTAATAACAAGCTTACTAGATGGACGTAATTACTATTCCTTCAAAAAACTAACTTTCACGGTGTTGTCTAATTCGAACGTTCTGGAAACCTGTCCATTGCACATCCCCGTGTGACCTGTACACTGGGAGAAATGTTGCAGTACAATGTACTAAACATGTTTAGTAAGCGATCATGTAGTAAAAAAATTATTCCTATAGTAAAATTCACTAAGCATCATTCAGTTTCGTTCAGTAAATCAGACAATTGAAAATCGTTAGTGAATGAACAAAGAGATTTGTCAGAAGTACTATTCCTGTTTCGTAATAGCATCATTCGGTGAGATGTACGTTTCATGTCGTCACACAACTAAACAATGTATAGTAAGCGCGCATACTCTGCGATCTGACCAATTCGAAAGGTTATAGAGCCCACGTGAAGTGTGAGAATTCAACGCTTTGTATATAATCATACGCTATATAACTAGCGTATTTGGTATTTTATTGATTTTAAATAATTAGTATGTTATATTCTAAAATAATGGTAGAAATACCGTCGGTAGACAAAATTCGGCAGCCCGCCTTCGTAACTGTTCTGCTTGGCTAGGATCTATCAAATAATCGAGGTTAAGGAGATACGATTCCACGGGGCCGTAGGATGGGTGACCACTCTGGAACCCCACTTGCTACCTGCCTGAAGGAATAGAAAAAAATTGCCCTTCACGTTATTTTCACTGCATTATTCATGCCCTTTAGTTATTTTCACTGCAATGTGTTTAGTAAATATTACTCAATATATATTATTCAACGCAACGATTAATTTAGTTATCTTCTTAAGATACCATTCGTCACGGGTACGACCTGTTTAGTGAACATAACTATATGTGAATTAGTGTGCTTAACTAAACAGCATTTTCGTGAACGTGACTATGCACTTTGTTCTTCCAAAACGTACTATACCGTTTACTTGAATCTACTACATGATTAATTGTCTGAACTAAACGTTTCTCTCCGTGTACTATTGCACATTTTCGAATATACCTCCGCCTATCCAGCCAACGCTACGAATTTGTATTTACTCCCATATTCGCCGCCAGAAACGTTCTTGCAAGGAAACATCCTGAAATTTCCCCCGCCGTTTTTAATTAATTTTGGGTAGTAATTAATTATTTTGTATTTCCGGGCATGTGAATTGCAAAGATCATAAGTCTCGTATTTTGCATGTTTCATCTCTAGAGAGGTGACAATGTTCCTCCGCCGCTATAACATGGCATTTAACGCCAACCTACACGTAGGCTAGCGGAAGTTTCCCTTTCCAGGTATTTCCACCATCAGAACACCGTCTCAGCCGGGAAAATCTCTAAGCTCCCGAGTTGTCTTCCGATATGTGTGGTAGTGTAGTGCCTGTGTGTGTAACGGGAGAACAAGGATGAAGAAAGAAAGTTTGAAAGCAGTCTGTTACCCGTTTGTTAGGGTACAGCTCTGATATTTGCCTGGTCTTGATCGCAGAAACAACGGGGATCGCAGCCGGCTGCGAGAATTCTCCTCCAGACAGAACACTGAATTCGACCTAGCTATTTAACTAGTGTCGAAAGTCGGCCCGTCGAGAGTCGAACCCTTAGACCTCCCTGTGAGAAATTTTGGGTAGTATGTTACTCCCGGCCAAGTAGTCAATTACACTGGCCGCGGAAGCCTACGCTCCCACTTCAGTGCATCTTTATATTACACATTGCTCATTGGTATGAGCGGGGGAAACTCAGAGGTTTAACCCGGTTTTACTTAAACATTTTTTCTTTCAAATCGTTTGATCATAAACAATATAATTTATCTTGTGAAGGTAGATAATATAATAGTAATATAATAATAATACTTACCCTACTCCACATAGTATAATCTCTCTTACACCGTAATATATGAAACATGCAAATATGCATGCAGATACAGGATGTTTGCTTTATATATTACAGGTGCAGGTGGTTACTCACTACGTAGGAAGGAATATATAATTTAATTAAAGAATTTGTTAAAAATCACTGGCAAATACATTTCGTTATGAGAATGAAACTTATAAAATCTAAGTATGAAAAACGCTCATCATATAAGAGCCATGTTAATAATTAAAGTCATGGCATCAGGTCAATTGCCACTTCCATTGCGCAATGTGGATTAATTATTCACTTAAAATCATTAAGTATGCACCAAGGGCGTTATAAGGGTTATAAGGTAGCGGTAAAGCGTTATAAGGTATAAATGATCGAGTGGTGAAAAAAAGCCAGAGTGCCTTTGGCCAGAGGGCTCATTGTTGCCCGAGGTCATTAGAAGCAGTTAACATCCGTGGTATATATAAGATATTATTTTTCTCACAATTTTAATGATTCAGATTTACTTATTTACTAATTAACTAAATGTTAAACTGACTCACTTTGCCTATTCTTATTTCTCTCCCACAATTCCTTTTCATAATTCCCTCCATACGAGAATATGTGGCATCATTCAACTGATTTCATATTTCCCTCGTAAACACGATCCTCTCGATCCAGATAAGTTATGCAACGTATATCGAGCTCCAATAACCATCAAGCAAGGTAACACATTTTCTTCGATACGAAACTCGATATACACTGCCTAACATACCTGGAATGAGAGGATCGTGGTTACGAGAAAAATTTGAAAATAGTTGAAATATGAAAATATAAAATTAAATATGAAAAAATTATTTATTTTTACTTATGCGTTATTGCTTGTTCATGCCTCTGATACTGAGCTCTACATTCGATACATAACTTACTTGCATCGAGAGGATCGTGGTTATGAGAGAAATATGAAAACAGTTAAATGATAGAGAAAATTATGAGAGGTAATTATGAAAGGAAATGTTGAGATGGAAATATGAAAAGACAAACCGAGCCAAGTTAACGAGTAAATTAGTAAATCTAAATCAATAAAATTATGTAAAAAACACTTGTATGTACCACTGGCATAAACTGGTTCTAATGATCGAACGGCGTCAAGCCCGAGTATCCTTGGCACGAGGACTTTTTGTCACCGCTCGGTCATTAGAACACTTATAACACCCTTGGTGAATAAACTAGTATCAAAAACTCGAAAAGTAATATTAACAAAGAGTAATTATACATATTTAAGAAAACAGTATTGTTACAACAGCTCATACGCTCTCGTATTTCTAACGGTCCCGCAAAGTTTTACTTTGACCTGAATCTGCTAAAGTGTATCCAACCAACAAAAGTTTTTCCTCCGCGCCGAGACTCGAACCCATGTGGATCGAATTAACTCCCTCTGGGCTTTACCAATACCTTGTATTAGTAATAGAAGTAATAGAGTAGAGAAGTAGTTATAGGAGGTATTGGCTTTACCGCTTCATCTCCAATAGTTAGGCCGCAATCGTATTTGCCAACTCTTAAAAACTAATGGTTTTAACATTAGATATTATTTCCCTATGCAACTTTCCAAAATTCAAAGTTCGTCGAAAATTAAGGCTGCGCCTTTTTTATGAGTCTTTCCTCTTAAAAATATCTGTGGAAAAGAATCAAAGAAAAAATTAACACCCGTGTAGGAGAAAACGTGTTTTATAAATTGAATTCACTTGAAGTAGAATTGACGCAAAAACTACATTTTTCGAAAAAGTGTACATTACCTTTTTTAAAGGTTTGCTAATTTAGATAATAGATGAATTCACAGAACTCAACGAAAATAAGACCTGCACTATTTTTGTAAGCGACCTTAGCTCTATCCCAGGAAAACAATTAAAGACATAATTTGAAGTTGTTGTTGAGAAATAATTACAAATTGCACGAACTTCAAACATAAACACTCACCCTTTCAAAAAATTGTATATGATCATTTTTAGAGTTTTATTTTTAACTTCTATTTAATACAAAATCTGTCATCAAAATCGGCTGCAATGCTTTTGCAATGTTGTTTTTGCCGTTTTCAAAAATGCAGAGAGTTCCCCAAAAATGGGACTAGCATTATTTTTTACCATTATTGGCAACATACAGGGGAATCATTTTTTTTTAAATGGAGCCGTTTTTGAGTAAATAATTGTTCAAAAAGTGCCTATATTTCACACAAAATTACACGAATCCTACTGATATTTTCGAAAAATTGTCCATGATCTGAATTCAAGAACAGTTTTTAAACAGTATACTTTACTAAGGAAAAACTATTTATATTCAATAGTGTAGTTGTAAGAAGAAACTGGAAAAGTTTGGAAGTTTTGCAATTTTCGAAAAATCAGGGAATTTAAACGAAACTCGAGCCTCCGACACTTTTAAGCATCCTTTGCACTATTCGGAGACAAAGTTGAATAAAAAAATGTGGAGCAATTTTTGTGAAACTTTTGAAAACGTAAATCAGGATTAATGTAAAGCACTCCTAAAAATCAAAATATCCTTTCCGCACTGCAGGGCCTCGAGTTTGTTCAGAGTGAATGGAGAATATCAATGTTAGAGGAAATCGTCTGAACGGTTTAGGCGCTACCACAGATGGACGAACGGATGTTTTGCCCTCAATCGATTTTTCAAGGGCCCACAAAACGTGAATTCTGGCAACACGTGTTAAAGTATTTTAGTAATAGTAATAGTTTTTAAAGTAATTTACTACATATAGGAAGAAGATTAAGCAATTATTTCGTTACCAGGGCTCAACAATACGAGTTTTTCTGTCGAAAAATCGCCGATTTCTGCCAAAGTATTCGAATACTTTCTTTTTATTACATAAGCACATAGTACGTTAAGAAAGTAAAAATGAAGTAAGGAGAACACTGTTGTGTTAATAATTCCTTTTGTAGAATGTGTTGGCCTCCTTCTACATTAACAGTGGTCTTCTGTCCTTTGCAGTACACATTCTCCAATTACTTGAAGCGGGTGTGCGCTCATTAAAAATGACCTGAAAAGAATGAGGATAATTTGAAAAATCTAGATTATTTTACAATATTCCAGGAATTTTATAATTGCAAAACTCTTTGCACTAAAAAAGTTTACAATTAGCCTACGATAAAAGATATACAAACAAAATGTAAAGACAAGATAGGCAAATAGTGTAAACAATGTGGTCATGTAGAGTGAAACGTATTGTGTACGGACCATCAAGTTCGCGAGGTGAACTTAAGTTGGCATCAACATCCACATAATAATTTTAATGCATGGTAGTTTCGGAAGTATGACGAGAAATGTTTAAACTTGTAGTAGTTTTAATTTCGTTCGGAAACAAAGTCTGTTTGCTAAGTCATATCATTTATAAGACGCGGGAAGAAAGAGTTTCTTTTAACTGTTCTAGTGAGTTTTCTGTATAGGAAGGCAAGTAGCACCCCTCCGGTCGGAAAGCGCTGTCTTGGAAGTCGACAAGGGCAGTGGCAATTTAACTTTGCTTAATCAGTGATCACTCGCAGATTGGTTTTTCGCGTGTGGGGTGCGTGGTGGCGTGGCGGGGGCGGCGGCTGCGCTCGTAGGCTTGGAGGGGCTGCCCCGCCCCCCCCCCCGCCCCGCCCCGTTGCCTTACGTTTGCTCAACACATTTCCATGCAAATCCGAAATTCATCGCCTCGCCAGAGCGAGACAGCTGCAACAAGTGGATGGCGTGGCGAGGGCGCGCAGGGCCGAGAGGGGCGGGGCGCCCTGCCAAGGACCCCTGTGGCGCCTGCGTTGGCATGCACTGGAAGGGGGTAGTAATGCACGTAAGAAGAATCCACGTGGTGGAGGAGTGCTGGCTGCAGTGGCGGCGGGGACAAGCCGCCGTGAAGGCGCAGGCCGCGTTCAATCAGTAGCGACGGGGATGACGTGTGTTCAGTTCCTTTACAGGGATTGTAACAGGCACACATTGCTTGGAAATAGCATTTTCGTCTCAGTTGTAGAAAATATTTCATGAAAATTTGATAGAGTAACTTAGGGAGGACTTCTATTGAAGTTATTTTTTTCTTGGATCTTTCAAAGAGAGAGCTCGTGAACTGAAATATTTGTTTCCTGCGACTTCAGCCGCACTAAAAATGAAATACAATGTTTTCGAGAAGGAAATGAAAATATGAGAAACAAGACAAAAATAAGAAATAAATAAAGACTTTAAATCATTCTCATTTATTTCAAAAGTATGAAGAAAGCATGATACAATCTGGTGAACGATATTATTTTAAATCACTTGTGCAAAAAGAGCACAGCAACGTTCTACAAACAATTAAAAATGTAATTTCAGCTTGACTCTTTGTTCTTTCAATATCCTTTGGTTTCCTATGCCACAATCTTTGGGTTCCTACGCTACTTCTTCAATAAAAAATTAGGAATACACTTGAGCGTTTTGCCAATAGCCTGAGGTTTGGCTTCATTTATTTAGCATACACCACTAAGACAAGCTCTTCTATTTTATTTGATTTCTTTTCGTCAATGAACTGTAAAAGCTGTATGTGACGTGTGAGGAAAAAGTATAATCCGCGCACGTGCTTGAGCTTCAAAATCACTTCTCCGAACTTTGTCAAGTATGAAATCCTAGAAAATATGGATAGATTGATTCATAGACGAAGGTATGTTGAAGAATCCCTTTAATACATGAAAACATTTAAAGTATTTGACACTCATTATGATTTAGGAGTCTAATAAAAAGCAAGAGCCTACTCATAAACCTATCAGTTCCAGATGACAGGAAGAAGAAAGAGGTGAAGAGATAATTCCAGAATTTACTCCCAGCGAAGTCATAAAATTGAGATCTAAGAAAATTCTGAAGTTAAACAAGAAGCAAAAGTAAGATTCCTCCAGCAAGGAATTCAACAAAATGTCCTCTGGCTCTTCCGATTTGGAAGTTCTACCAGGGATATTTTCCCTCTCATCTGAAGAAGATGCACAGTGCATATTTTGCAGTGTAAACTTTTCAGACAGCTGTAGGAGAACTATGGGTGATGTGCCTAATGTGTTTACTCTGGGCTCAAGTAGAATGTGCGGGGGCAGTAAAAGATAATTTAAGTGTGATTTATGTCGCACTTGAATATATAGACTACGTGCAAGACATAGAAGACAATTTCTTGTATATAATGATTACCTAGTATTTTGTAAAAATATATTGAGTTCAATCTATTTTCAGTTTTTTCATTTACTTTTACCTATTTATTAAAACGTTTGTGGGGCGGAAACCATATTCAGAAATTCACAAATTGTAATGTTAACGAAAAAAATAATTTATACTTAAACTACTTGGCCAATACCAGCACTGCGCACACTTTCAGTGTAACGTTTTACACCGACCGGCTCCTGCGAGGGTCGCATCCACAGTATGCTGTTGGGGCTTCACACAAAACACAGTGGTTTACTGCAAACAAGGGTGTATCATCCCCTCAGTGGCGTATGGCTCAGGATTTTAACTTGACAACAAAAAAGAAAAAAAGTTTACAAAAAATAATCTCAGGGAAAAGATGATAATAGATGAGAAAGGCGAAAAGAAAATACCTTGACTCGATTGAAATATTTAGTCACAATATAATTGTACTCGTTGAATACACTTCCATAAAAAAGAAACACACAAAAGGCAACATACAAAAATGTGCAAATGCAATGTTACACAACAAAAATATACCTTTACAAAAATACACTATTATGCACACACGATCTGAAATATGTTAAGTCCCTAAGGATCCTTCCTATAGTTTACAGTACTATCTAGAATTATTTTAACAAAAATTATCTTATGAAGTTGCTAAAAAATTATCCTCATAAACTTCAGTCTAATATTATAACATGTTACATTGGTTTTTTATAAATAGTATTAACATGGTAATAGTTGGTATGCTTGGTTCAAAGGAAAATAAAAAATAAACTAAATTTATACACTCGAATGTTCAATGACATGAATTTGAATATATGAAAGATACTGTACAAGTTTTTTTTAAATGAAATAATTAACACATATTCTTTTAATTTCACTTTAAACGCCCTTGACCTGAGAAACTACTTGCTGTCCTAACTTCGGACATAAAAACATTTAAAAAAATATTTTCATACATATCTGAAAAAAATTCAAACAGATTAATAGAAGCTGAAACAATAATGATTTAATGTAGTGTCGACGTCTGATTTCGTCCTCGGCCATTGTGTGAATTAATTTCGTAGCGATTCCGAACATACATTCAATTCCTGTGTAATTGCAGTGCAGCAGTGCAATGTCCGGATGGCTGGCCATCAATCAGCCGCGCGCGCCTTGCGAGAAATGCCTGCAGGGAGGCCCGGGAGGCGCGGGAACGCGGCGGTGCTGCGGTTGGTGTCGGGGTGGGGCAGGGCGGGGATGAGCGGGGCGGGAAGGACCGGGGCGGGGCGGGGAGTGGCGGGGAGGAGGAGGGGCGGGGGCGAGGAGGCTGGGGAGGGAGGGACAGGGCGGGGAGGAGAGCGGTGGGGTGGGGCGGGAGAGGGGCGGGGGTGGAATGGGACGGCGTCTCTGCGGTTGGGTGGCGGGGCGGGAGCGGAGCGTGGCGTGGGCGGGGAGGGAGCGGGGCATGGGCGGGGCGGTGGTGGGGCAGGGCGACGGCTCTGCGGTTCGGTGGCGGGGCGGAGCGGGGCGGGGCGGAGGGGGGCGGGCTGGAGCGGGGCGTGGCTATGGGCAGGGCGCTGCGCGTTGTCGCGGAAACGCGAAGGCAACGTGCCAACGACCGCCCATCTCTCTTTCTGTCTCTCTAACAACTTAGATATTCATCCTCATTTCCCGTAATTAAGTTTGCCAGGGCGATGAGTGTCCTAGAGGACCACAGTTATCGTCGACTTCCGCTGCTAAATAAAAGAGGCAAAATCTCCCTGGAGGGACACTGTGACAAAACCCAGAAGCAGCGTGCTTCTTCCGTGTGGAATGGTTCGCAAGTCAGAATTCATTATTATTAAACTACGATATTATATGTTACAAGAACGCGTCCCCCTTTTCTCGTGGAAATATTCCATAGGGGGCCAATTGTATCTTATCAATCTTTGGCTTTACTGCACACATATATACTCTCACAGCATATTAATAAAATACACCGCATATACATTCCCAGCATATATATTCTCTGCAGCACACAACATATGGAAAGAAATGTACCTCTTGAGACGTGACGAGCGCTGTATCTCCTGTGAAATACATCACTTGAGCCAAACTATTATAAATCGCTTGAGCCGAACTATCAGAAGAAAACGGCCTAGGAAGCTAGGTTTCTCTCGTATTCTCAACACAGAGTCACACGTAACGTTTCCGCGATGAATAATTTCATAGGGTGAAAAGGGGTCCTCTTTCGTATTATTCTGAACTTTATATATTTCTTATTGTTTATAATTATTATTTGAGTAATATAATTATTCAAATTATACTACTTTTATTAATATGTACCAAAAAATTTTACTTCACTTGGCGAATTTTCAGAGTTGAAATTACAGGAGAGTAGTTATGCCTGTTGGAAACACCACGTTTCGCCATCACTTCAGAAAAACACTGTCAAAAAATGTGCGGTTGTCTATCCATTTAATTATGTCACGCTATACCACAGTTCAGATTATATCGTCATAATTACCTAACCATCAAATCCTTCTCACATTCCAAGTATATTCATAAGGCGCCCATCCTCATAATAAAAATTGACAACGTGCGTTAGATTTCAGATACTTATGTCCCGAAACAGCATCATTCACATTGAAAATAATATATAATGGAAAAACTTTCATTCCATATAGAAGCAAGTGGTGCTCCCAGAGCACGTAGTTTTTCGAATTACTGCTTTTACAATTTTCGAAAATTCAGAAAGTTCAACAAAATTAGACTTGCATCTTTTTTTAAATGTTCTTTGCTCTCTACGGGGGAAAACATTGATGAAAAATTCGAGGAAACAATTTTAAAAAATCCAATATTTTAAGCAAAAATTAAGCAAAACCTACTGTTTTTTCAAAAATTGTACACGATGTAATTCAAAGAACTATTTTTAGAACTTATGGCAGTAAGAAAACTAGGGGTGATGCAATAGCACATATCTTCTAGCATTATTTCTAAATTTACAATTTTCAAACATTCAGAGAGTCCAACGAAAATGAGACGTATGTCGTGCCGTTCTCAGGCGCACGGTTGGAACACTTTCTCTTCTTACATACGTTAGGACGAGAAAGTTGGAAATTACTTACTATATTGTCTAGTTTGTCTTATCGGCCACATTTCATATATCTGCTTGCCAGGCACTTAAAGCTTTATGGAATGAAATCTGAAGATAGGATAAAAGGAAGAATGTAACCGATTTTCTAGTTTCAGTTTAATTTGTACATTTTTGTTCTCTTTCTTTTCAAATTATAGAGAATCACATTTAAAAATTGTGATTATTTTACATAGTTATTTATCTGTTATATTCAGGATGTTTCAGAAATCATTCGTTTCCATCTTCCGGAACTGGAAAATAATTGAAATATTTAAATATTATATATATTATATTACAAATAGTATTTAATAATTTTATATTTAAGTAAGTTGTTACTAAAATGTTAAAATAACAAAACAACGTTTCGGGGACACTTCTTCTCATCTTGAGGTTCCTGAAATTACA